>JAWWEE010000105.1:96212070-96261861 GCA_035221455.1 Xenops minutus
AAAAGGATTATTAACAGATGGAGATCTGAAGGGATTGTCCAGCAAGCCCTGGGCAGCAGATACTGAAAGGGTTTCCTACCTTTGATAAGACAGGAGCCTGCCACAAGAGATTACTTCGAAGACCAGGACTGTTTCCAGCTATCTATGTACATTAGCCCTGTCTTCCTCTGCAAGATATGGAAGGGCTTTTACAAGATGTTGCATCTCATCCAGAAGCCCTTTGTTCCCCCCGGGTGGTCCTGGTGTGGAGAAATGCTTACTCTGTGATGAAGTCCCTAGTTAACATAACCTGTCTCCCTCATTAACATGTCCTGCCTCCTTATTAACATACCTCATTCCTCGGTTCTATATATTGTAATGCAAGTAATCAATAAATGGTCTCAGTTTCTACCCCCAAACTGCGAACATTAGATTATTGACCGACCAACACCTCTTCACTTGTAACCAGTCACAGAACTTGAGCAAAGAGCATGAAACTGAGTTGGGGGAGGTTTAGGTTGGATATCTGGATTTTTCACCTAGAAGGCGGTTGGGCAGTGGAACAGGCTCCCCAGGGAAGTGATCACAGCACCAAGCCTGACTGAGTTCAAGAAGCCTTTGGACAACACTCTCAGGCACATGGTGTGATTCTTGGGGTGTCCTGTGCAGGGCCAGAAGTTGGACTTGATGATCCTGTTGGTTCCCTTCCAACTCAGTGTATTCTATGATTCTATGATATGTACATTAAGTGGACAAGTTGCTATAAAGGTTAGTAAAGAGTAACTCACTGTGCAAAATAGTGCCAATGCACTGAGAAAAGAGCCCTTGTATTTTCAAGGAATGCTTTTAAAATCCAGAATATTTCAATGCATTTATTTTATTGAAAAAAACCCCATACTATTCATACAAAACATATAAAAATTGAAATGAAATCAATCTTGATTATTCTACCTGTGTACATAGATTTTGTAGACAATTTCCTGTATATTCTACATGTGCTTGCCATTCATAACACTTGATATGTGTTTATGTGATATGATATTGTTCCACCTAGCTCACCTCTCCCTAGGTGCTTGTAAACTAACATACCAATCTAACAATAGATATTAAATATGACATTTTGGGGATCTGCCTAGGGGAACTCAAATATTTCTATTTTATTTCATGAACACTTTGCAAGCTTGTACCCTTGTTTATGGTTTTTATTGCAATCTTGCATTGTTTGTCTTGTTTCAAGGAAAGGAGATATTGATATATGAGGGGCGTTTTGAATGTGCTTCTCTCTTCTATTTTCCCTAAGAATAAAGTCTGATTAATGTACTATAGGCTTTGCCAGAAGCCTGCCTGTCCCTGACTGAAGCTGTCACAGCCTCTGCAGAATGAAATGGCAGCATGGGGGAAATATAAAGGAATTGTACATAAGCTGTTATGAAACAGAGTCTCAGTGTGGCTTTGGAGGACAAGAGGAACAGCACCCTGGAGCTAAGCTCTCCAAAGATACCTCAGCCTTGGCCTCTGTATCTTCAGGAGTGCTGCTAAGGGTCAGGCCAGAGCACCCAGTGGTTTGGACAGAAGTCAAGGAGTTCTGGAAGACCAAGATGTCCTCACTGCCAGAGGGATGTTCATGAGGAGAGATCAGGACACCAGTATGCCACTACTACAAAAACTGCAGTCCAACAGCACTGCCTGATACATCAATCTCTGGAGTCATCTTGCAGAGAAGACACTTCCACTAGTGCACTGAAACCCCACCAGAAACTCCTTTATCTCAGGGAAATTCTCTGTTCTTATGTTCTCATTAGCTCATTGCAGCTGTGTATCTCCATCTGACCAAATTATTTCTTCCCTGAAAAACTGTAAAATGTGGAAGCATAATGACAACAAAATCCAAAAATTGACAGTTCTTTATGCATGAACATGAATTCTTGCATTTCAGCCTGCATGACACTCAACAAAAAGCTGTCTGGTATCCACCAGCACCTCTGCCATATTTCACTCTCCATATTCACATCTCTTCTTGCTATGGAGCCTCTCAAGCGACCACAGAAGCCTTCAAAGTAGAGTCCTTTGCTGAAGGCCCATTAGCCTCCAACAGGTCTGTGATTTTTGGTAAAGAAAGGAAAAGCAAGCAGCTGTTCCCCAGTACCACTTGGGTACATTGATTTCTGAGAACTGCCAGGATAGAACCTATAACTCCCCCACTGATGATGATGCTGTTGATCTCCAGTGCACAACTAACAGATGGTTTAGAAATGAGTGACTGTGCCTCCAAGGAAAACCTAAAAGCAGACAACCAGCATTGCTGCAATGCAACAGGGCCAAGGACTGTGACACCAAGCTCGTCACACAGCAGCAGTGGACCTGGGCATGGGACCAAACTGTGGGTGGGAAGTGCTGGTCAGACAGCAAGGACCATGAGCGGCCACAGAGAGCTGCCACAAAGAGGATGGGAGCACCAAAAAACAATCTCCCCACATTCATATATGTGCTGCACATATAGTGGATGGGATTCACATGATTCATATTCATGATCTCCATAGGCAATAGCAGGAAGCAGGCACACTGAGAGATTCAGATGGGTTTCTATGGCAGACAGATGAGCCATCTCTGAAAGCCTGTTCTTTCCATTGACTGCAAAAGCTGAGTACACAGGATCCACAGCAGTGTACTCCGTGGCTCAAAATAACTGAAAATGATTTCACCAAAGTTAGCTGGACTCTATTTTTCAAATGTACACCTCATGCAGGACTTCTATACCTCTGAATTTTTCAAACAAATGGCTTATTTCTGATGGTGTAAATATTATAGTCACCCACCAGTTAGTTTTGCATTTTACTTCTTTTATATTACGTGATAATAGGCCATGGAAGATTTTTATTATAATATTTATATTTACACAAATTTATTTAGCCTACACATACCCACATGAATATGCATTTTTTAAAAATTTAATTGTCAGCCTTCACTGTCAAGTATCATTGTTGTTTTAAAAAGCAGTCATATGAGTATTTACATTTGAAAGTGTGCTACTAAAGATTTATAGTATGCTTTCACATGCTGTATCTCAAATGCATATAATGATATACATCTTGGTTTTTTCAGAAGATCTTAGCACAATCTGTTCTATATTTTGCTGGGTTCTTCTGAAGCCTTCAAAACAGCAAACCATTTGCAGTAATTTCAAGGGGCTTTGTATTGGACTTTGTATTATGCTATTAAGAGAGGTGGCCAGGTTTACTTCTCTCTTAAAACTTTCCCTAGGTTGGGAGCCAGAATAGTAGCACTGTCACTGAGAAAGGCCATACACCTCACCTGAGAAGACATGTTTGGAGACATAACACACACGTTTGGAAAGAAAACACTGTAATTGCTGTAAAAGTCACAGGTACTGTGAGGTTGGAATTGAAGAGTATCAAATGTGGTGGCTGACCTCAGCCTTATTATCTACTTCCTCCTGCTGTATCTTCCCCTTCTACCTAGGCTGATGTTCATATTTCAAGCTCTACATGGAGAGTTGTGCCTAAATCCCCAAGTCCCACACTAAAACTGATGTTAATTTAACTTAATTTCCAGCCATAGTTTCTTACTGTGCCTTTACTTGTAAGGCAGGAAAGCATACTCCTGTCAGATCCCTTTACTCTTGCTCTAGATTTGTGCTCAGGGGTCTGGGGACCTCCCTACCTCCCCTTCCACAGGAACAGAAGTCACTGCTGGCATCCCCCTCACAGAGCTCTGCACCTCCACTGCCGTGGGTGGCCTCCACAAGATCCTTCTCCAGCACCAGTATGTCTGCTGGGAAGTGCCATCAGCAGCCTATAGCACTTGACTGCCACCCTACCCATCAGGGACAAAGCTTCCCCTTGGCATCTGCCCGATGCTCCTTGCCTGTGTACCTCCATTCTTTATTCTCAATTGATTATATTGCATTTAAATTAAAAACACAAAATAATGAACAGAAACTACTTATAGAAGAATCCACATAATTTTGTAGCATCTGTGTGTCTTCCACACAGTTTACCAGCCATGTTTTCATTTAGAACATTGCCAAAAATACTGCGCAGCTTTCAGTCAATAACCAGTCTCTGCAGATCCTCTCTAGGCAGATACAGTCAAACCTGTAAACGAGACAGTTGTTTATTCCTCCTAACACAGTTGTAGGTTTTAATCAAAATACCCTGTGGTACCAAGACAAATACTTTGGAGAAATGAAATTGCTTCTGTATCCACACAGTTCTTTCCATCAACTGATCTATAGTCCTTTTAAAGAAGCATAATGGATTTATTTGAGAAGTCTTCCTTGCCATCAAACCACGTTGTCTGGCATTATTTGTTTGTTAACCTATGCTTTCTTTTGGATCTTCCAGGTTAACTGTTCCAGTATTATAATCGAATCTGGATTTCTGTAAGGAGTATGTGTGTGAGTGTGTGTGTGCATCTGTGTGTATGTGTGTGTGTGTTTTCTAGGTCTCATTTTCTACCTTTTTTCTATATTTGAACTTCATTAGCACTTTTTTAAGTCTCTTAGCTCTCTTAGCTCTTCTTAGCATTCCAGGATTCACACTAATGGTTCAGAAGCCACCTCAGCTATTTTCTCCATAACTTTTTTGCACTGGGGCATTACTCAGAACTGACAACTTGGAAAAGCTTGGAAGAGTTCCGTCTTCCAAGACAGGCTCACAGCTTTCATGGAGAGATGTCTGCCTTCTGCTGAGACAACAAGCAGAGTTCAGCCACTTCACAAAAAGGAAGAGCTGGGCTGGAGAAACAGGGAGTGCCCTGAAGAGTCAAGGTTGCTTCACCCATTGCTGTTTTTCCTGTGCATGTTTTCAATAGGGAATATACACCTTTATTACCATTTTGCCATTTTCTTCTGAATATTATCATAATTAGTGTAATTATTATGCAAAGAGATCCAAGCAATTGCTGCAGAACATGCACGCTTCCAGATGGATTTCTCAAGGTGAAGTGATGATGGTAATACAACTGCTACTACGCTTCCTAACTAACCATAAATTCAATTCGAGAAAATGAGGCAACCTAACTTGAGCTCCAGTAGGAGAAAATGAGGAGAAAGAACTCAGATTGTATCGTAAGGACAGGAAGGAAATCAAAGGATAATGATTTGTCTTTTGTGTTTTAAATGCAGTATTTTGTCTGTCAGATTCATTCATCTTATACAAAGAGCAATAGTATACACTTCCAAGATAAAATCAATTATGTATTATCTTAGAGTTGTACAATCTCATTCTCCACAGAGGCCTTAATATGACTTACATGTAGCATAATTCTTATTCCAGTCTCTGAACAAAGCTAAATTTCAGTGACAGTTCATTGTACAAATTCCAATTTATGGTCAATTTATCCAGCATTCTCAGAGTATAAAATTGCAAAGGCCATCTCTGCTTGAAGTAGAATATGAATTTTGAAATATAATGAAAATAAAGGAGCAAATTAAGAGACTCGTTTGATTCAATTCATTACCTCAGAGCACTTCTGCTTAAAATATCCTCTTATATTTTATGTCAGTTTTTTAAATGAGTGAAAAAGGGCTTTATTCCTCAAAAATCCCCAAACTGTGGCCAAGATATCCACACTTTAATTAGTTTCTTAATTTATCTCCATTATGAAATAAAATAAGGAAATAACCCTTGTTTATGTATTCCATTAAAGTTTTTCTGTAAAGTTAAAGACTATTTTGTTATCATGGCATTTCAAGTTTCAAGCATCTATTTTTCTAAAAGCTAAAAATAATATATCACATTTCAGATTATCTTCATTTGCCAACATTTGGCAGAACTCACATAGGTACAGAAGAATTTGACAGAAAATTTGCAGTTTACAATGCTTAGCCCATTTTAAAGGGAAAAGATGATCCCTAATCAGTTCATTTCCATTTCCAAAAAGATTCTTAAGATTCTTTCAGAAACTCCACACTTTTTTTTTTTTTTTTTTTAGCATGAGGCATTTCAAGCAGCTGAATTTGAGCTTTTTCTTGACTATCTGAGCTGTCATCCTGTTGTGTTTCAAGAGTGGCAAGACCATAGTCAGCCTATAAAACATTGCATTCATTCACTCTGAACAGCTCTATTCCCATTAAGTCATTCTCATGACATGTCTTAGACAAATTGCGAGTGGAAGGACAGCTGCAAGCTACTGAGACAGTGAGCCTCCATGCAGCAGGGCAAAAGGTGTCCTATGAAGCACCGATAGTTAAGTTCCTAACCTGGACAAAATTTTCCTTTCAGAGCATGGGCAATGAAAGGTGCAATTAACACCTTTCATTCAGCGTGTCCAGAGTTTTACTTTTAAAAGGAGCTGCTGTCAGAAAAAAACCCAAAACAACAACAACCATAATCACTCAGTCTATTGACAGAACAGCTGAGTGGTGCGCATACGAATGAAATGTGAAACCCTAGGCAGGAATGAGAGATGTGTCAAACCACCTATGTGAACTGTGCTTTCTTAACAATAAACCTGAATTCCTAACTAATTAAAGATTTCGCAGAAGGTCCTCAGTGATGGCATTTTATGGGGAAAATGTGTCCAAAATAAAGTGCAGCATGTAAGCAATGATCAAAAAACTATTAATTGTAATGAACACTGCAAAATAATGAAGGTACTTTAAAGTCTACTTGATGTGGGAGTATCTGATGAGAAGAAGTGACATGTTCACAGTAACCCCTACAAGATGCAAAATAGATGATTTATGCAGAAGAATCTGGCAGACACAGATATTCATGACAACTACATGGCTTCTCATGTAGTCTGCACTGAAATGCGATGGTCCAAGTCAAAGACTCAGATTATTATTGCAGACAGCTTTAATCACGGGTATTAGAAAGGCACTGCCTTAAGGTCAATATTTCTTAGGCACTCACCTTCAATGTGCTGGAATTCCCCAGCTGGAATTTTTTTCCATATATGGCTGCCTATAGCAGTTCTTTCTCAAAAAATACAACTGGAACACTTCAGAGACTGACAGGAGAGTGGATTTTAAGTTGTTGTCATAGCTGACTATCTTCAAGCAACCAGCATCTGTCACTGAAGCGAGTGCTCTTATTAACTGTTTGATCCTTCTTACTACAGCTCTTCCATCTTCAAATGGTATTTTTTTTCTTGGTTTATCTATTTTTGGAGTTTTTTTCTCTTTTGACCAGAGAAAGACAAACACACAGAATGGGACAGTAAAAATTAATTCTTCCTGTATTGTATATGGAACTATTTCAGTGAGTGTGGAGCACTAAGCATTCACGACACAGGCAGTCCCTTACTCAGACAAGTACCCCTAACAATCACCTTTACCTTTCTTTTTTTCATCTTGCCCCATTAAGATTTAATTATTTTTGCAAAAGGAGAAACTCCAAAGGACCTTCCTCCAAAAGAAAGAACTAAGACACTCAGACCAGTTGGTTAGAGCATGGTGCTAGTAACACCAAGGTTGCAGGTTCAATCCCCAAATGGGCCATTGACTTAAGAGCTGGATTCGATGATCCTTGTGGAACCCTTCCAACTCAGAATATTCTGTGAAATCTGTCAATCAACTATAGGAGCTTGGCAGTTCCTGGTAAACTGGAAGACAGGAGACTGAGCCCTTTCAAGTGGGAGAGGGAACTGAACGCTGCTCCATCTACCTGGGAATACTGCTCCTGTTTTATTGTTAGAAGTGGAGCCTCATCTCCAGCATGCTTGCTTTGTGCAGAGTATTAGTGGGAAAGTGGTTTCTCAGAATGAACCCCACAGATATATGATTGCATATCTTATAACTTCTAGGATTTAGGCAGGAGACTTCAGCTGCTGTAAAATAACTTCCTATTTCTATTGCATCTCCTTGAGGTACGGAGCAATTTGGGCTTAATAGAAAGGAACTGTCTTTGAAGAGCACAGCTGGAGTGTGTTTTGTAGGGATTGCTGCTCACAATACAAACAGGAAAAGGAAGAGGGTAGTGCAGAAATCAAACCCAGCAAACTCAGAAATCTAAATAATGTAGCAGTTTTTCTCCCTTCCCCTAAGAGACATCTCCATCACCACGAAGCTGAGTCTCCCTTCAGCAAACAAACAAAAGGAATAAGGGCCTTCTGATTTCCATGAGATTTGTTCAGTGGATTGGAGTTTCTTTATTATTGTTGGAGGATTTTTTTAAATGCTCATAAGAGTTTTTGCTTAGTCAGTGCTCAGGATAAGTACACTCCTTGTTTGACCTCATCTGGACTCTGATGAAATAGCCTGGTCTCATTATCTGCTGTGCCTTTGTGTACATACAAAACAGTTAGCATACCTAATGTGGCATAATGCAGTACTCTATAAAGGAAGAATAAGTGGAACCACTAGCAATTAAACTGTATTTTACAAATCTTTCAGTGTATATATAGCAAACCTAATGCAGAAAAAAAGCAGGGTATGAGGTATATTTATGCATACTCTAGGTTAAATCTTCAATGGAAAATCCCACTTAGAACTAATTTCCTTATTTGAAGCTTAAGAAAATAGCATACAATCCACATGATATCATACATTCATTGACTGGATAATAGCTGGGGGGAAGACAGCTCACAAGGAAATAGATAAGTAGTAGTGAATTCTGCGATAGGTATCTTAGCAAGAGGATAAACGCATTTATATATATAAACACATTTACACAGTCTAGTAACAGTAGCTATCTGGATTAATTAAATTACCCTGCAAAAGCTCCAGACTACCTAGCTAGAGTTTAATGAGGCAAAGCTGGACTCTAGGGACATGGTTTAGTGGTGGACTTGGCAGTTTTGGGTTAATAGTTGAACTCAATGATCTTAAAGGTCTTTTCCAACCTAAATGATTCTGTGATTCTAGCTCCACAAACATGGCATCTAATTTTCTCAGGTAAGAACAAGGAACCACAGCATTTGAGTTAGATTATGTCATTCGAGCACAGGGTACAGCCTGACCATTTATGACAAATTCGGCAAGTCACTTTCCTATTAAAACTTGCTGGACATTTATATATAGAGACAGAAGACTATACTTCTTTTAAATGTTTAAAAGGAAACAGTCATTTGAAAACTCTGATCTTTCAGGCATTTTGTCTTTGGCATTTGTTTAAGATCTCGTCTTTCATGTCTATTTAGGACAAACAAAACTGTATATCACAGTGGTTTGGCATAGTATACAGGACTGGTTACTTTTAAAAGAAGTATAAGATTATAACAAGACCATTTATCAAAACTTCGACACAGATTGCAAAGCAAGGGGTCATTGTACATATTATCCAAGTTGTGTAACTCTTTATAAAGCATCAGCCAGACTCAACAGGAGTCAGCTAAACTTCTGTATTGCTGGAGTTACTCATGCCAATCTATGTCAACTGCATTAAAGTAACACCAGTATCAGCAGGCTCTAGTTACAGCCTGTGCAGAGCTTTATTTCAAAAAGTGCTGCCACAGTCAAACCACATGGCTCTCCAAGGGAGTTCATAGCCTGTGCAGCCCTCAGACAGGACTTTATGAAATCCACAGTAAATATAAAGTAATAACAGTAAGAGAGGATCTGAGACTCAGAAGCAGTAAGACTGTCTGCAGCCAACCATCAAAGACAAAAGCCTTCCTGGTTTTGTGATGGAAAGTGATGGCCACCACAGAAAGAAAACACATTGACAGTAACAGGTAAGTAACAGCAAGGCAAATCTGAAGTGGCATTATCTGTCTGCTCTTATGTGCCATCCATCCATAATTCCTACTCTTCTGCACAGGGTAATGGCTTATTCAGGGTGATGGCATGGAAGAGAGATCCATGCTCTCCTTCACACATCTAGCAGAAAGAGAGAATAGCAGAGAGTACAGCAAAGCCTTCATAAAGTTCCATGAGCCTTTGTGCAAGCAAAAGTGCTGCATGTTAAGGATCTAGGGAGTGAATTAGGGCCCAGTTCCCGGCATCTGACCTTGCAAAGAAGGCCTAGTGTTTAGAGAGCAAGTTCAGCTACAGCCCTGAGGGAAGGACTGGCCCCAGGATCAGTTCACAGGACTTGACTGCAATTATCTCAGCCACTGACATGAAACATACTCAAGGCTTTCAGTGGGCTGCACACTAACAGAGCTGCTGTCCCTTGCCATGCCCAGGTCCTTCCCACTTCCTCCCTGCACGCCCTGAAATGCTGGCTGAGAGGTCAGATCCCCATGCTAGTTTGCTCCCATGCTCATTGCTGAAAAAATGGATTTTCTATTCCATTGTAGTGCTCTGAAGCCCTTCTCAGCACAAGCACCTCTGGCCAGGGTGAGCTGCACACCAGCAGAGCTGCAATTCACTACAGGTGTCAACCCACAGAATAGGCCCAGAATTGTTCTGAAATTACCATGAAATTTTTTCAGAGTTGACAAATCCTGGCAACCCAAACGATATTCTGAAAATCAAAATTTGCAGCTTCTGTGTTTTCACTGCTCAGACAGAAAACTCAATAGCTTTTCTCGGCATGCATCACAAGGCAGCTCTTGCTTCATTTTAAGGCTGTTTACATTATCCTCTACCTATTATCTGTGCTCCAGCAACACAAGCATTTCACCTCTCTACTGCCCAAGACTCCAGCTAAGTTCACCTGCCTCATCTCATCAGAGATGCTCAAACCCCGGCACTCAGCTCATCCCTTGAGGGGTGTATCCACATCCCCTCAGGTTCACAATGCTGGGTGCCAAATGACACACCACTGGGCCTCCAGTTCCTTCCTATGACATTTCTGGCTCCACCACAGATCCTGCACCAGCCCCATGGAGATATTGTGGACACCCTTGAGCATCTTAAGAGCAGTCAGGAGACATCAGCAGCTCGAGTGAGCCATCTGTGTGTAATAGTCCATATGTTAACCTAACCCTGCCCTGAATTCATCCATTGGAACGCTCTGAAACTCCTGGCACCTGAAAGATTCCAACAGAAGAGATACTGCAATACATCCTTGCACCGTAGGCAGAGGCCCCTGCTTTTACTTGTTTCCAACCTGCCACCTACAAGTTCTAGCTGATGCTCTCTTCTTCCTGTGTGGGAAGAAGGAGGTTTCCCTGATCATCTTCTTCCTATCACTTGTGACTTTTAGACCTCTTCCAGCTGTTTCTTTCCCAGCCTGACCCATTCCAGGCCACGTAACCTTTCAGAAGCTATTCCAGATCTTTCTCTATCCTTCTTCCTCTTTGATGTGATTTTATTTCTGCTATTTCTTTTTTCAAACAAGCTTTAGGATAATCAAAATGTCTGCTGGGTTTTTATCAGTGTTGTATTAGCTGAAGCCTTTGTTTAAGTAATTCCAAGCTTGATTACTATTTATTTTTATTTTGAAAAGGAACTGGTGACTAATGGGCTTAGTCCTGTCTATAATTTAGATCTGTGGTGAATTTCTGTGTGACTGGATTAGAATACGACAGGAGAAGTAAATAAAGAGATCTGTAGTTGGAATTTATGGCATGGATTCCAGAGAGAACAAGTTCATTGTATTGGCCATGAGGATAAATAGCATCCATGTCCATAGCCCTGGAAGCCAGTTGCTTCTTCCTGACATTTAGACTGTCACAGTCCAATTGCCTAACCAAAATGACACACATATCCATGCTCCATATAAAATGACAGTGGAGTTATCAGCTCTTGTGGAACTATTGCTGTAAGCTTTTACTCCCCTGGTCAGAAGAAATTATAATATGACCCTGGAAGGTTACTAACACATAAGCTGTATCTGCATGAAGCTATGCTGAAGAAAAAGCACTTTAGCTGCATCATGAGGCAAACTAGGTAAGATCAACCACACCAGAGATGTAATTTATCTTCAAGATGTTTCACATGTTGAGATAAACCCATAGCTGTTAAGTCCTACAGTGACTTTACCTCAGGATGGTTTGTGTCAATCAGTCACCCTGCAGCAAAAACACAAGCCAAAACCCCAAACTGCATGCAGTTGTCAAAGACAAAGAGCAGATATGAAGACGGCAATCAGCCCCCTCTTTGGTGTTTGCTGAGCAGTCAAGCCTGGCTGGCAGTCGAACACAAGGCAATTATTGATGTGCAAACAGCACTTTGCACTCAGTTCTAATTTATATATTTAAATAGAAAACACATATTCCATTAAATCTGTTATGTGTGTACCCTTACCTTGCAGCAAAAATTTACTCTTGCAAAGTAAATTTATCTGATCGCAATATGAAGGTTCCATACCATGCTTGCCAAAAGCAAATATAATACACTTGTCCTGTCCTCAGTTTTACTTGGTGCCTTTCTTTCTAAAGAAACACATGTTACAAAGTTTTCCTGGTTTTCATCACTTTTCTATTATTATTATTTCTGAGGCTGAAATTATTCCTGCAGCAGTTTATACCTCCCTTTCCCCACATCAATTGCCCTTCCTCGTCATTAGGAGTATTCTAGGAAAGGTGATAATATCCATGGGGAGATTTCCCAAAGCTTGCTCTGCCATGACACACAGTGACACATAGAGAACGTTCAGAACCACTGGCTTGTGTGCAAAATTGTTTTGGAGCATGGATAAGGATGGAAGACCTATGAATCACTTAAGCCCTCAGAAAGCACAGAATGGATGCTGAGCCTCCAGAAACACAGGATTCTCAATTTGCTTGTCTCTCGTGGTTGGCAGTGAGTTCTGGCCATCAGGATAACTGTATGAACATTTACCAGATGCTAGATTTTTGTCAAGTAAGTTGCTAGATCTATAGCTGTAAAGTATCTGATCTTGAAAATAATTACAAGTTGAAAGATAAAACAATACAAAATGCTGTTCAAAGGCTGCGGTACATTGGGGTCACCTATTCACAAACAGTGAACTAAAAGCATGACTTCAGAGGTTATTACATGTTTGCAGTTGGTCTGCTCCGAAGAAACCACAGAATTTGGCAGTTATGAAGGCAGACATAGAAGAAAAAAATACATTGAAAATATTAAGATTTTCATCCAGGTCAGTAAGAGTGGCTACAAAAAAAAAAAAAAAATTAGAAAATAAAACAATGGCATAAAGAAGATGGATTTCAAGACTACAGCTACCTTATATTCAACCAAATATATTTGAATTGCTAGGCTTGGAAAAGGTCCTGGTCTTTATGAATCACTCATAATGTATTTCTTACTGGATTACTTTACATAGGATGATGTGTATCTTCCTCCTTAAAAGGAGATGTATTTAAAGCTTTGGCACAGACTGTGAATGGAAGGCTCTCTAGTAACTTAATTCCTTATATCACTCCAAAGTAAGTGGTAAAAGAAGTAGCCCACTCATGCTAGTGGCAATAGTTTACTTACAAAGCAGACCAGGAATGGAGAGCCATTAAAACTGACACCCTTCAGTTTTTCTAAGTTAATGAATCGATTATATAAAAAAAAAAAAAAAAAAAAAAAAAAAAAAAAAAAAAAAGCTTTACCCAATTTGAAGCATGTATATGGAAAACATGGGGTTGAGTTAATTTCCTTTGGTATGTTCAAGTTTCTTTCAATGAAATTCCTGTTTTGTCACCTTAATTCCTCCAGAAATACTTTGATATTGAAATATATTCTGAAAGAATATGAGCTAAATAATTTAAACTGCATTTTCTACTGCATCAATCATATTTTCACTTTCACTGTTCATTTTCCACCATCATATGATTACTATGTGTAATTAGGAAACAAAGATGGCTTAAATTAGAAAGAAGATGGCTTAAAAAGGATTTGAAAATGAAACTGTGATGAGTTTGGGGATTAACTTCTCATCTACATTTTTAGATATGCCTATATAATAATAAACAGAGACTATAGAAATATTGACCAACAAAAAATGACACATGGAGAAAATGGAAACTACAGAGGTTCACATGATTTACTGTATGCATCATGTATAATATTTAACTTTATTTACAGTTATTATTGTTTATAATCCACTCTATCATCAGATACCATAATCCAAATTGTACTTCAGGTACCGTTCTCCTACTTACAGCACTGTTACTTAATTAATTATAAACAAATAAAAAAGCCCCACACCTGGTTCAGTTCAACTGTTTTCTGAATTACAATAACACATAGATTTTTTCAATGTAATAAAACTAAATCATATCCCAACAAGCACATACACACCTAAAATGGACTTAAGATATAGAGTGGTTCTTTCTACTTCTTATGTTGTAAGTTCAGGGAAAAAATCTTACAGTAGAAAATTATTATAATTTTGTAAAATTATTTGATCCATCAAAACCCAAAACAAAGGAACAAAAACAAAAACCACAGGAAAAAAAAAAAAAAAAAAAAACCCCAATCTTCCCACACACAAAAAAAATACAGATAACTAAACACACAGGCACAGACTTTTTTTTTTTTTTTCTTTTCCCTCCCCACAGGTAAAAATTTTCCTACGAGGATATTCTGGTTTTGGCTGGGATAGAGTTCATTTTCTTCCTAGTTACTGGTACAGTGTTGTGTTTTGAGAATAATGCTGATAAAACACTGATGATTTAGTTGTTACTAACAATGCTTTCTCATGCTGTGCTAGCGAGCAGGTGCACAAGGAGCGGGGCGGGAGTCTGGCCAAGAGTGCCGACCCGAACTGGTGAAGGGGATATTCCACACCAGGGAACTCGGTGCACACTCGGTACATAAACTGGAGGAGAGTTAGTTCGGAGCTGCTGACCGCTGCTCAGGGACGGGCCGGGCACCGGGCAGTGGGTGACGAATTGTATCGGGCATCACTTCTCTGGGGTTTTATTCCTCTCTCTCCTTTTCATAACAATTATTGTCATTATTGTTCTTGTTATTACCACTGTTATTGTTATTACTGTTATTGTTATCATTAGTATGATTAGTATTATTGTTATTTTTTATTTTGCTTCAATTATTAAACTGTTCTTATCTCAAACCCCGAGATTTACCTTCTCTTTTTTCCTATTCTCCTCCTCACGGGGGATGGGGGCAGCGAGCGAGACGGCTGGGGTTAAACCAGGACACAGGGCAATGTGGAGCACCCGCCCCGCGGTGTCCCAGCCGGGGTGTCCCGCCCCGCGGTGTCCCAGCCGGGGTGTCCCAGCCGGGGTGTCCCAGCCGCGGTGTCCCGCCCCACGGTGTCCCAGCCTGTATGTCCCAGCCGCGGTGTCCCGCCCCGCGGTGTCCCGCCCCGCGGTGTCCCGCCCCGCGGTGTCCCGCCCCGCGGTGTCCCAGCCGGCGGCCCCGGGCTGCGGGCGGTGCCGGAGCCGCTCCCGGCACTAGAGGGCAGCGCCGCGCCGCGGGAGCCGCGCCAGCCCCGCCAGCCCCGCGGCACTCGGCCGGCCAGGGAGCTTTCTGGAAAATCGCGTTAAGGCGCAGGGTTTGGTGGCGGCCGTCCGGACACAAATAAGGGCCCGCTGGGCAGCGACCTGCGGGCTCTGCCCGGCCGGAGGGGTCTCCCCCCGGCAGCCAAGCCACAGCTCACCGCGGGCTATCCTGGCTGTCGCTCCTGCATGGCAGAAGGGCGGAGAAGGAGAGCTGGGGGAGGTTTCGGCAGTGCCACTGCTCGGGAGCAACAAGCACTTGTTGGTCTCCCCGCCCCAGAAGCCGTATGGCACAGGGACCGACCACAGCATCGCGCTGAGCCCTGAATGTCACTCTGTATCGCCAGCCCAGGGGCTTCTCCACAAACACAGGCTGCTGTCCCGGGAGCTGAGAGCAGCCCCTGAGCTGTCCCTATCTCTGAGCCTTGTGCAGCAGTGGGTGAGCTTGGGGTTCTCATCCTCAGGTTCCAACACTAAAATGAGGAATTATTATCAATGCGGGAAGGATGCTAAAAATGCAGACCGGAAGAAAAAAAAAAACAAAAAAAGAGAGCAAGTTTTAAGTTCTTGAGATAATGCACATAAAGCAAAAAGAAAACCATGGCCCCAAGAAGCTTTTAATTTAATTAAGCATAGCAGTGTTGCATGAAAAAAACAACACAAGGACACATGCTGCATATTAACAACCACACCATGGAGAACCTTTTTCATGTATTCAACTTTGCCATCATATACTGCAAATGTTTGTAATAATCCCTCTTCTCCTTTCAATCAAGATTCAGGAAAAAAGAGACAATCTGTAATTTAATCATCTAGTCAGTCATTCACCAGGTAGGATGGACATAAATTGCTGGAAATGCATAAAAATGAATAGATTAAATATCTGAGCTTATTTTGGAAAATCAGCACAGCAAGATAGGAAATCAGAAGTCCAGTGAGTAGAAAATGCAATGTATTACTGTACTAAACTCTCTACACAATCCAGGAAATAAATAAATAAAGGATAAAGGCACATCTTTTGGAAAGGATGTTTAACTTTTTTTTGGAAATTTGCAAACAGAAACCCATATGATAAAACTATACGTATGGTACACTCACAGTGAATCTGGCATGTGAAATGCATCAGACTCACAGACCTGACCCACTATGTGTGTGCCCCATAGGGCTGACCCATGCATGAGCAGGGACGATGTCAGAAAGACAGTGCTGTTGTTCAATTAATGCATGTCAAGTATCCAAGGCACTTTGAACAACATGGCAACTCAGATGACAGGCAGGAACTTGTTAATCTGCCATAATTCAGGTTCACTGAATTATACACTCAAACCCTGTCCTTAGTATACTAATTGATGAAACAAGATAATTGGAATTTCATTGCAAAATTTGATTGTTCCCAGCAGAAGCCTCACCAAGGTGACCCTGAGGGTTCCCCTGGAAAGACACAAGGAATAGGACATTGACATATTTGCAGCTATTTGTCCAAGTGTCTGTGAAAAGAATTAAAAAATAAGGAGTCTGGAAGAAAAAGCTAATAACCTGGACCTGAAAGGACACAGACAAGGCCTTACATGGCACAGCAGCTAGCTGGGGAATAAGCTGCCATTATTTGTACCACATTCAAGGAATTCATATTTTGGCTTTATTCCACAATGTTAAGCCATGCAGTACTTCTACTACAAGTTATGGTCTGGACACCCCAAATCAACAACAATCAAGATTTAGCAGTAAGGCTTTCTATACCCTGTCTAAAGAAATTTGAGGTACTTAAGGCTAGGTGAAATATAAACCAGCAGATGAAAGCAACAAACTGAAGATTATAGAAATGACTGACTTTTATTCCTTTTTTTATTTTATTTTTTTCTCATGAATTCAAGAACTTTTGAGCAAACGGTGTAAAGGAACTTCTCTTTCTTTGGGGATTGAAGCACTAATCCATGAGCCCTGGAGCTAGGTTAGGAAGTGCTTTTTTTCCCCTTTCAAAAACTGCAGAAGTATGTCTTTTCTTTCAAAAAATGCCCAAAGAAATACCACTGGGTAGTGGCAAGATGTGGATTCCAGAGATTTAATTCTCCCAGTAATAAGGCCACTTCAATACAAGAACAGGTGGAGCCTTCCCAATGGAAAGTCTATTTTAAAACTCTTTTAGATATGTATGGCTATCTCCTGCCTACAGTTCTCTGAAGTTTAGCTCTTTACATACATCCTTTGTAGACAGGGCTACTCAAAGGATAGAGCTGCCTTATAAGTCTGTACTTCCATTTACTGGGAACGCCTCAAAATGCTCTAAATGCAGTGCAGTGCTAAACTCAGGGTGCATCTTAGTGAACCAAAACCCTGCCTCAGTCTTCCCTGCCTTGATTCTGCTGTGATAGCATTCCCTCAGCTCAAAGTGCTGTCATGAGGATAGGTACCACGGGACCTGGATGATGTTTAAGGATCACTAGAAAACCCTTTAAGAACATACAGAAAAACTCAAAAACCACTGCAAGAAATAGACTGAGTTATGCTCTGAGCCACACCACCCCAAAGGCAAATACAACAGTTGAATATCAGGAACCAGTCATTCTTGAGGTAAGGGCATCCTGAGGGTTTTATAATAAAAGGGGTGTTTATGTTCTCTCCTACCAAAATACTTCATCAGAGCAGGTTTCAGGCTCCTACAGGCAGGAACTGTGGATGTGCAGCAATGATAGTCCTGAGCTACTCTTGAGAGCAGCACACAAAAACGTAGATACAGCCAAACCCACTTGTGTTAGATGTGTAGGCATTTAAATACTAGCTAAACTCTTTGGTTTGATTTATAGTAGAAGTAGGACATTTTTACTTTAGTAAAATCAAATCAAATCAAAACAAGTTAATTCCTATTCATAAACCAGTAAAATACTCTTTTCCATACCCTTTAGAAATTAAATGTTAGTTTGACTTGCCTGTCAGCTCTGAACACTGAATTGCAGCTCATCTTCTCTCAGCCTAACAAACACTGCTGTAGATACCAGCTCAGTTTGTATGACATTGGAGAATTCATCCATGCTTCCCATCAGTTTTAATATATCTGGAGTGGTCTACATTCTTGATTAATATTTATTTCCCCACTGTTTTGCTCTGTTGGTTCACAGAGAAAAGGCACCAGCTTACTTGAACTACCAGGATTAAAGGATAAATTGGTAATTTGGTTTTCTCAGAATTTTGCCTCAAAGTGACAAAAATTAAACACACCATAGGATTTGATATCTAATAGTAGTGTTTTACCCCAAAGAGTAGAAAATCATAAAAGCAGCGTTAACTAAGTGCTGCCCACAGACCCATGCCTACCAGCAGTGGGGGAGGTAGCCCAAGGCAAGCTCAGAAGCACAAAAACTAGAGCTTCAAAATTGGAGGACAATCCAGAAGTTGGGTGAGCACAGGCTGTCCCTACACTTTCAACACTGAGTAGAACAACCCACGGACTTGAGGACAAGCTAGGTGTGACCCAAGCTCCTCACCTGGACCTCCTCCAGATTCTGACTTCTCTGCTCAGCTGAAATATCAGATTTCAGGTCAAATCACTGCAGGAAGTTACCCAAGTGCAGAGAAAGTGGAGCTGACAGGCAGAAAGGGTCGTTGAGAGGAGGTCAGAGGTTTTTTAGCACCTGGCTGCCCCAGGGTTGCAGTATCTCATCCCTCCTCTGGCCTCACAGGCATTATTTCACGCTCTCTTCAGTCTGCTTCTGTGCAAAGGCATGAGAAAACCCAGCCCCAGGTGGCTGCAATTCCAAACCACAGCTGACAGGGGTCTGCAGCCTCCCACAAAAAAGGGGGGGTAGGACAAGAACAGCCTTTCCTGCTCCCCTTTGTATAGGCAGGAATGTCTCCCACCTGTGGAAGCCTTTTCTTTTACCTCTGTCCCCTCATTGCTGGAGACAGTATGAGGGGCAATGTTAGTCAAACTAGTAATTCCTCATTAATTTTTTTAAATGCTATTATTTATATTGTTTAGATAATTACTTATTGTTTTAAATAATAAATTAGATTTATTTCTACAGGATTGCATTAATTGTGTTAGTTTATTTAAATAGGATTTATTTAGTGGCGGTCCCCAAATCCTCACCTGACCCTCAGTACAGAAATTATCTGAGAGCAATTCCCAATTCCAGTCAGGAGGGGAAACTAAAGACAAGCTGATGCCTTTTGTGAGTGCTTCCAGATTCAGAATAGGACCAAAAAATATAGTAGGATGATGGGTTTGTTTCAAAATAAAACACCACAATAAAATAAGAGAAAAGGTGTAATCGTACCTGTGATCATACCATATGAGAAGTTAGTATTTTCAAATCCAGAGCAGAGGGAGGTCCCTGCCATATGTATCTAAATCTTGCAAAGGTCTAAAATGTAGGTCACATCTATTTAGGACACTGAGAATCCCCTTTGGCTAGTTCTACATGGCTTCACACCGAGGTACTTGAAGAGATGTCTGATTCAACATGCTACTTACCATCCAATTCTGTAATGCTATTCCCTCACCCAGCTGATGTATAAAGTTTCCATGAGCTTTATCTCAGAACTGTCTCTGCTTTTGGGATACTCGACCAAAAAACAGGCACTGCAGTGGTGGGAATGGGAGTGCACATGTCTTTCACAGACGCTTCCCCAAGATCTCTCCAAGTGCTTCGTTGGTAAAGATGCCTTAAAGTGAGTGTGCTAATTTAAGTCATCTGAATAGAACAGAGTTCCTTTCTGAAATGACTATCTAGCCAATTTTACCCTAACTATTAACTTATTAATATTTGGAACAAAAATTAGGAAAATTCAACAGGATTATAAAGATTGACAGGCCATATGCATGGCCAGTTCTTCATCCTGAGCTTTCTTATTCCTCCAAACTGTCAAGATTCACTGAATTCCTTCAAACAGTTGTTATATCAAAGCTTTTGCATGAACCTATGAATCAAAAGAGGCATTCAGTCCTGTGTTGATTTTTTGCTTGATGCTAAAGCCCCTGCTGATTCAAGAAAATATAAATGAAAATTTAGAGGGCCATTTGGTTGAAGTTTTCTTTGAAGACAGATGATATGTAGTAATTCAGACAAATACAACCAACGCATCTAAGAAAGGAACATTAAAACATGCAGCAATTTGATGTTTTTATGTTACTTTAAGCTAATACATTACTTGATTACATACTATTCTTTGAACTAACACAAAACTTCAGAATTTTTGAAGTTAGAAATACAGGAGATAAAGGAAAATGCAAAGCATCTCATCCTTAGATAGGGTTTTACAACTATCAGATTTAATGTAAAGATTACTGATATTTATAAGCTCAATTTCTTCGTGTGGATGTCTGGGGGCTTGTTTTCAAAGTAGAGAGTACATGTGGGAATTGTTTTTGACTTTGGACCAAGCAGAAGAATAACTCCAAATCACAGGTTCTTTCTGGGTGGTTTTGGTAATGTGTATCAGAAAGGACAAGTATTAATAGGGAATAGCAATGTCCGCTGTTGTGAACTAAGGTTTTCTGTCCATCTGATAACTTGTGATAACACAGGGGCCGAAAATATATGCCCTCACTGCTACTAAGGAAGGCAGAAGATATTTTCCAATTCTGTTTACAGAACACTTTGTCTGTTTATGCATGTGTATCTGCCAAGTACTAAAGAAGTATCAAGTAGGAAAGGTTATCCCAACTCCAGAAAAGGAGCATTGCTGGTGTGAGAAATAAATTGGCTATAAACTGCTAATTGTTGAAAAAAATAATCTTTTTCTTAGGAATACAGTGAAACTGAGTCATTACCTTCTCATTTGCTCAAGTAACCATCTTACACTTAATCGATTTATTGATGAAAAGCTTAGAAAATGAGCTAGTAAGCATCTTGGAAACGTAAAGGCATATTTTTTTATTGCTCACGATTGAGATCCCTTGAGCCTGCAACACTGCTGCAGATGGGTATGCAGGACAGCCACCATTTTTTGTCTGAAAATGTTTCTTTACAACAAACTTATTTACTGCAGAGGAGACTTCCATAACAGTGTAAGAATTAATAATAATAAAGTATAATGTATTCTTACAATGTCAGGTCATTGCAATCTTGCCTTTCCATTAATAGAACTAGTCTTTTCGCACACAATCTTTTCCATAGATGAGATGCTTAGAGAATATAAGAATTTACAAGCTTAGGCTTTCCCTGCTTATTTGAATTTCACAAATGTTCAATATATTTATGGCAACTGTTTTCTTTCCATGTGGAAGATCCCTATGCATCAGTAAAGATGCTCATCCTTGTAGCTATAAACTTGTATCTATTTTCTCAGCACACATCTCAGGATTGGAACAAAACTTTAAAATGCCTCTTTAGCTTAGGGCTCAGTATTAATGGATTTGATAGTAGTTTGTAAAGAAGAAGTGCTGTTTTATTCATATGTGGAACTCCTAATGGAAAATTTTAATTACCTATTACTGATACAGTACAATTGCTAAGTTATATCTGGGACCATTTATTCAGGAAAGCAAATGAATGCAAGTCTTCTAAAAAAAATTAGAGAAAGAGGAAAAGATCAACCTTTTCTTGCCTATATTTCAGCCTGCAATGGGTATGGTGTCCACCAGAAAACCACCACAATCTTAAAAAATCTTAAAAAGAATACAAAGATGGTTTGCATTTGCAATGAGAGAAAAGTAAAGATGAGGAAGGTGGTTTTGAACTAGAGACTTTTTTACACCATCCTATTTTTTCTCATCAGAGAAAAAAATGAGACCAACTTTTAACTCAGAGCAATCAGGTTTTTACTAACCACTTTAGAGTCTTTATCTTCTGGACCCTAAGAAGGCCATGCCCTGGGTACGGTTTGGAAATGCTTCATTTAAGACAATATTTTAGTTACACTGAGGTGTGAGTATACAAGTAGCAGCATAATCTTGTATTAACATTTCAGTCTGGGTTGGATATAATGGCAAGGTTTTATACAGTAATTTTTTGACACTGTAATTATGAAAGTAGCAAAATATTTCACATTTCCATGCAGCAAGCTCAACTGTAGAATGAATTTTATATCTAGCAGTAGCAATGTCTCATCTCTGCTGCTGAAGACTGATGAAATGTAATGGGTAACACTGGCAGAAGCCTAAATCAGTGCAGGAAGCATAAGGATGCTTTGAGAGGTTCTTCATAAACGAAAAACACTTTCAACTCCATGGCATATGTATCAGCAGATTGCAAATTTGTGTGTTGGAGAGGCTCCCAAAACAATATTGCAAAGGCTGCTGAACACCAATGAAAGGCCAGCAGTGGCTGGTATTTGAATCTAGCCAGCCCACTGAAGTGTGGTTTTTTTCTGCTTTTCTTATTTCTTCAAAGAGATTTGGAAAAGAAAGGACATGAATCTCTCTGAATTGACAGAATAAAGAGGAATATTCTCAATTCCAGCCTATTAATTTCCACAAGCTACCAGGAGCCGCAATGAACAAAGAAGAGAGAACAAAACACCAAGGAACTTTATCCTTTTACTAGCATTTTTGCAATGTGATGGCACCCCCTGAGACCTTAATATCATTGCTGAAAGGGATTTTAAGCTCTGCACTGCAGTGCCAGTTTGCTGGGAAATTGCCTTATAACATCTATCTGCTAGATCAGTTGAAGCTTGCCCTCCTGTACCTTAGCCTGTGACTTAAGTGGCAACTGAAAAATGCCACTCACACTGTTTTCTTGCTGACTTTAAGAAAGCCTAAAAAAACCCACAAAAAATTAGCACCAGTCCTTCCTGGGCTGGAGTAAAGAAACTGCAGTCCATAGTAAAATTGTAAAATCGATTCATTTTTGAGTCAAAAAAATTGAAAATGGACTCTTTCAGGAGTACAGCAACTAGTTACCATTTTTCTTTCCATGAGATGGTTGCAATAATGAAATAATACTGAGTTTTCCCAACCAAACAGTCCAAGTCGGTGCTGTGATATCAGACTCACTGTTGATAAATGAAGGCATAGTCCAAGGTGGATGTTGACCCCTGCCCAAACTGTAGCTTTAAGTTCATGAGTTGACTATCAGAGAGTAATAAACAGTTCCATAGACACCAAGTGGCAACCAGAAGCCTTTGATATTAAATGAGTAGCAGGCAGACTGATGGGCCATCACTTCATCATTGCACTCTTGGGCTAACTGGTCAGGAACAGAGATGTTTGGTACAAAATAGGGGCTTTTGCCTGGAAAACCATTATCTGAACTAAGTTCAGGCCCAGCTGTGTCAGAAATAAAAGTGGGGAGTCTCCCGGGCAAGGTCCCAGGAGGGACAGGCAGTGTGGAGGCAGTGATAGAGGTCTTGAGAGGGAAAAGGCATCAGGAAGAAGCAGAGCTGAGTGGGGCTAACCCATATGCCAGTGCCTGGACTAGCTCCAAAGAGACCAAAGACCAGAGGGAAGAAGCAGTGAGGCTAGTGAGGGAAGAGAAGAAAACAAAGTCACTGAGAAATGCCTAAAAATGTTTGGAACTGTTCACTAAAAATGTTTAACTTCCTTAAAATTAGTTGGCTTGATCCCTTGAAAAAAAGCCACTGACTTGTCTGCACAGTGCAGCATAAGACAGTGTACAACCAGATAAACATGTACATTGGCTGAGGCTTTAAAATACATCCCTCCAATGATCTGTCTCACTGATTATATACTGCCTACATGTTAGCTACAGAACAGCAAAATGAAGAAGCTGGAGCCTTCAAACAGACAACTTGAATAAAAGCTGAGCAACTTGATCAAGAGTTGGAACAGCACCTAGATTCTGGTCACAATGTAGGTTAAAGGCTGAGCTTACATCCAGACACAGGACTAGGCATGAGACCTGACATCTGGAGGACTCATTCCAGGGGGACCAGAAATGGGACAGAGATACTATTAATTCCACAACTGTGTCACCAGTCTTAAGCAAGGACTCCTGGAGAGAAACTTCATAGAACTATACAAGCTTGTTTCTAATTGCTACTCCTCTGTCTATATAATATATATATATATGATTGCCTACATCTGTTTAAAAAAGTAAAAATCACCAACCATTTTCTGATATGGTAATACAATCCTTGAAATACTCTCCATAGGAACAATAATAATATTAACAATATGTGTAATATGGCTGTTAGAATTACATTGTCCTGTGAGTGAAGTTTGAGATTAAATAATTCAAAAATAACGATTATTGTTGTTGCTATTACCATTGTAATAATAGCATAAGAAAAAGATGCTCTAAAGCTATAAATTGTTCACGCAAGAGACAAAGGTTAGTATTTTAATCTTTCTCCCCCAAACTGGTTTCTAAGAAAAATTGTGTAATAAAAACAAAGGATTCCCAGTTGTTTCTGAATACCTTCAGAGCAAAAATAAATCACTTGAACTCCAGAGATATTTTTGACAGTGAGCTAAAGGTGTGTTATGAGAGAGTAGGAGGCTCAGTGGGTGAATATAATAACTGCTTACCTACAAGGAGCATATCAGAATCTATAAGGAGAAATGTTGTTACCCTGTTTAATGGATATTAGCCAGAAGAACAGTCACACGATTCATCTTTGCTAGCAATTCTGGTGAGTGTTGTAGGGATTTTTACAGCAGAGCCATACATCAGCATAAACCACAATTATTCAGTTGGATGGGAAATTCTAGTGCAGCACCTCTGATTCTGCTAAGTGCCATTGTTCATATTTTTATAAGGACAGAAAAAACAGAAGAGTAAACACTTTCGGTTTTGGCATTCCACCCCAGATTTCCTACCTAGATCTTCATGTAGCTAACTATTACTGTCCTCTTGGTAGTGTCTAATAATTTCAGAGGCATCTGAATGTAAACCTGCAATCAAGCACTGACAGTTTGAAAATTATGCTTTGCCCTATTGAGAGAATTTCTTTGAAATGCATACAGTGATTTATTTAAAATATGTAGTTAAATTACCATGTAATGTTAGTATATATAGTGCATTATATACCATGGTCTCCACTGAGTGTTGACAAAAGAGCTTTAAAAGAGATAGGAACTTAGATAATGTGGTTTCGTTATGTAAGATGCTGCTAAATGCTCTTTCTGTGTGAGATTTCCTCTTCTACAGGTTTGTGTTAGGATGTGGTGTCAGGATTTGGCTTTGACCAAACTGGGCAATACAAAGAAAATCAATCAGTTACAGCTCCCCATTTAACATAGGAAATTTTATGCAGATTAGTGTCATTCATATAGCAAATTAAAATTGCTTTACTATAGTGAATTATAGATGCTTCAGATATAATTGTTAATTTTTAATTATTTCAGCTGAACCTTCACTCACAGGGCAATGCAATCCATGACTAGCACCCATATTATGATTTTCTTCTGCTAAAGTGTTTCTTACCTTCAAGACTCATCTTTACTGAATCTTAGCATATGATCTGCAAAGCCAGGGATGCCGTCCAAAAACATGTTCCAGTTTCCGTACAGTATGTACTCCCAATGAAGTGTTTCACTTATACATTTTTAGTTAGAGCTCAGTATTCCACATTAAGCCTCATTGTCAATTCCAGCATTCATAATTACACTGCCTAACCATACAAACAAAGCTGAAATCTGTTTGGTTTTCAATAATTTGACCAACATAATCAGCATTTCATAAGCCCTCCTATAAACAAAATATTGAGTCAAATCAGTTATTGATATAACTCAACTGAAAAACAACAGAATGACCCCTGAGAATAGTTTAGCCTATTAGGTTTTTATTTAATTGTGAACTGTACCTGTAATTATCTGCTTATGAAAACATAGCTACATCATAAAATCATAGAACATTTTGGATTGGAAGGGACCTTGAAAGGTCATCTACTCCGGCCCCCTGCAATAGGCAGGGACATCTCCAGCTAGGTCAGACTGATGGGTCTGAGCCACATCCAAAGGTCATCCTAATCAGTGGAAGACTCTGCACTGGTCTCAGAAAGCCTTAAGTCCAAAGTATGCTACATCTGAGACTTGAAATTCAGCAGAAAATTCATTATTCAGTGTCTTGATGACCAAGCTGAGACCTTCGGGTCTGAACAAACAGCCCTATAGCAAGAGAGGTTCAACATTTGTCCCTCTCCAAGATCCACACCCAAAGCAGCAGGATAAAACAGGAAAGGCAGAGAAGGGAAGGTAGGACTATAAATCATCACTTGAAATGGCAGCCGAGAATGAAAAGGCTGATGAATACCTGGCAATGTTTTACATTATCCCAATACCCTGCTTTACTGCTTCCCCAGTGAAAAAAACTCTTATACAAGCACAGCCTGTCAACAAGCAAATAGGCACATTTCAGAGTTTATAGCAAGAGTCCTGTGCCCTAAATTCTAAACTTCCAATAAAAAGAAGGGAAGCATCTGAATAATGAAAATACAATAGGTTTCTAGGTGGGAGCCAAATGCTGGCTGCAACCTACAATGCCTTGTGTGATTTGGAACCATATTACCTGAGAAATTGTTTCTGTCCTTGTGAAATCTTACTGCAGTCAAGATCTTCAGGGATGTTCAATTGTGGTTTTATGGTATCAGTGAGAAGGCTTTTCTTTTGTGATGGGGGCTCAGTTTGGGATTCATGTACCCTCAGGGTTTCTGAAAGCTCAGGTTTGTTAACCTTCAAAGTGTGCTGTAAAACTCCTCTTTTCTCTCTTTTCTTAGGCTGCAGTACAAGGACAAGCTAAAAGCAGTGGAAACTTATATTCATGAGCATTCCTCTGGCACTATTTAATGTGTGTAACATATAGAAAAGATAAGTGGAACACAGCTGTACTTGTTGCACTGCCTGTAATGAAGAGGAGCATGTAGAACAGGTGACGAAAACATGCCAAACAGTCAGTTGTTAAATCTGCCTAATCAGCACTAGCCATGCGGTAAGCTTAGAAGTGGAAATTCATCTGACTATTCTGCTCATAACAGTATTGTCTTCTCTGTATGATTACTTCATTGCTATTGTCTCGTTTAATTTCTTTTGTTAGAAAAAGCAAATTATCTCTTTTATTTCCCTTCTTTATTTACACCTATTTCATCTCTACTTGTGTTCCTTTTCTTTCTGTAGAACTGATACTTCTTTATTCTTTCAAGAAGTTGATGATTTGAGGCAGGGATTCTTGGCTGAAATTTTAGGGTAAGAAACCCTCACTCTTTGCTGACCAATGGACAGCAATCACTGGTAACCAGTTCTGGAAAACACCTTATTGTGCTCTGTCAGCTGTAATTGTAGACTTCTTAATTTCAAGCTTCCATGAGCAACAATAGGCAGTCTTGAGAGGAGCACAGATTGAGGAATATTGGTTCCTCACCAGCAACATTCAGTATGCAAGATTAGATACTCATGGTAGCACTTTTAGCCTCCAATTCCATGAAACAGTGACGTTCTACTCTATGCCCCCGTATTGCCTTCTTCCTAGACCACATCCGGTAACGTAAGCATAACAAATCACTACATCTGCCCCACTGCAGTGCCTCCAGTGGATGTCTATGCCATCCCCACGGTTTTACAGATGGTGGATGCAATGTGACATGCAGCAGAAATTCTGTTCTACATTGAGGACTTAGGATAGGATACTTCTACAAAAGGAAGAGAGGGAAAATCCAATGATGGAAACACAGTAAGTTCCCATGACAGAATTACAAGACTACACTTCCCAAGACACTATACTGAATATGTGAGGAACAAGGACTTCTTGATAGTGATACATCCTGCCCAAGAGAAATAAGGGTGTGAATTAGACCTGTCAAATTACCAGTAAAACTGCCTGAAAAGACAAAAAGGGACAGAGGACTCTGAGGTATAAACGTTGATGTCCAGGAGAGGAATTCTGATGCATGAAAAGCCTGGAAGGAGCTAAAAAAAAGGTGGACTTTGAAGCTGAGGAAGCTGAAGCAGCATTGAGAGTGTATCATCCCAAACCTGCAAACATGCAACTAACTTTGACCATGAGTGGTAACTCAATTCATTTAAGTGGGCCATTTCACAAATAGAAGGATTGTCTACATGGGATGCTGTCTTTCCGTAGATTCTGAGATACACTTATCAAAGAAAAAGCAGTAACCCTTTTAATACTATTATATGTTAATTTCTACTATAAAATATTTGCCATTTCCTTTGAATTGTTCTCTTCGCCATTTTCTGCAGAACTCAAATTTTAGCAAGTACGTAAATCATGGAAGTACTTTTTGCCTTGTCCTGGAAAAAATCCATTTATATTTGGAGGGGATCATTGAATGACAGCATTTCTTGTCCATGTATCAGACAGCACAGGACACTGTTGTCAGCCTGGTAACACCTTTCAGTATTTTTTTCTACTCTGTATACATTGCTTTAGAATTAGTATTGGCTAGGAACAACTTGATAATTAGATATTTTATTTGGAACAATACTCAGCTCCTGAAAATGCAACTCAAGTTAAGAGTGATATTGTTGTAAGAGTGGGGAAAAGCTTTTAGTCTTTTACCTTGAGCACTGATCAGTGATGTGGAAAAGACAAATTAAGTTAAGCCACTAAATCTACACACAGTAAGAATTGAATATTGGTCTTTACTCCCTAGACAAATACCTTAAGCATCCTGCAGTATTGAGCTAGGTGAGGAAGGGGAGTTCTGTCTGATACAGTAAAAAGTAAATTTAGTTTGTTTTAAATCTTTGGAGTTGGAAAGATCTAGAAAGCTTTCCAAAATATGAAATAAGGACAAAAAGTAAAACTAACACTAAATAAAAATGAAACTTAAATCAGTCTTATGAGATATATGATGATGTTATCTCAGTGATCCTAGGGATTCTTTTCAGTCCTCAGTGCTTTATTCCTAAGAGTCATTTTTCATTAAATTCTTGTTCATTGAGCAGGTCTGTTTCAGCTCATGACTATAGCAAACAGCTGCCCCTCTGGCCATAAGGCAGTTGTATGGCCCTGGGAAGCAGATGATCCCTTCCAGCTTCAACTGCAGGTCCCCTGAAGCAGAGCTGCTCAGCTTTGCCTGGCATGGTGTTGTCTTGTGAATAAGATACTTGTTTTGTAACGTCAGACACTACACTTCTAACCCAAGACACTACACCTCAAAGTGCATGACTTTCTTTTAGGCAGTGTTAAGCAGATTGTGAGAAACAAAAGCAGTCAGGACCTTTTGTCATATGCACTAAGCAATAGAAATAAATAAGGATAATACACCAAAACTATGCCCTGTAGGTACATTGTCTCTCAAAGTCACCCAAGTATCTGTGTACAGCTACTGCTGAAGGTCCTTCCCACCATTCCCAATATTAACCATCTTCTGCCCATGACTGGACCAACTAGAAAAACTACCTTCTCCTCCAACTGGATAAATGTCATTCTTAAGCATGAGTGACAGAAGTGTGTGGTAGCTAGTAAGTGTGCTACTGATGCAAACTTTATTAAAAATAAAACCATATTTTAATCTAGGAAGGCTCTAAAATGTAAATGAAAATAATTTAGATTGTGAAGTCAGGCAGTTGAAAGTCAGGAAACATGAAATGTCTTCATTTGGGCACTTCCTGAATATGCATTAGGATCCAAACTTAAATTACAGTGACTGACTGATGACCAGAAGGACTCCCATTTTAAGCATTCGGTACAAAAAAATAATCACCTTGTGCATAAAGTCTTGTTAATAATTAAGGAAACTCCGGTGTTGCTAAGAGTAATAGCAGCCATGCTTTACTGTGTATACACATGAGAGGACATTAAATTACTGCAGAGAACAATAAATGAAACAACATGAGCACATCCAACATCTAGGCTCTATCCAGAATTGTTCAGAAGAGATTCACTAAGTCCTTAGTGCAAAGTGCAAGAGAGGGTTGAAACTGCAAGCAAGAAACTTTTCAGTGTTTCTCAGGGGGGAAAGGAGGGAGAAGAAAAAGGCATTATTTCAACTTCTGAAATTTAACAGGGAAATCAAACCTATGATCCAACAAAACCACCTGAAAAGCTCAAACCAGGGATAACCTTTTAATGTGTAAAGAGGTAACAATATTTAATTCCAGATTTAGACAGCAGAAGTCTGATAGCCAAAGGCTTACGTGGGATACATTAAGTAGTTTTGATAACTTACCTGCCTTGCCGATGATCCATTTTCAAAGCTATTGACTGGGAAGCTGATCCTTTTTTTATGGAAGTCATTCATAAAGACTAGAATTAAATTCTGTAAGTCCCTATACATGTTTAATACTTTCAAGGAAATCCAAGACATTATGACAGAAACTCAATTTATGTGAAGTATTTTAATTTCTTTGACACAAAAATAATTTTACTAATCAGGATTTGGCCAAATGTGTACATCCTTAGGTGATTAATCCAAGAATAGCTAACCAGCTCAGACCCGCAGCCCATGTAACATGTAATAGCAGTGCTCTGCTTTCACCCACAGTTACTAGGTGACATCTCAGAAAATAGAGGAAACAAAATGACCCTTATCTGGATGCATACTCCTGGCTTTCAACAATCAGTGGTTTCAGACCCTCCTGACTAGAAGTTGCATCTGATCACTCTGTAAATAGATGCTAAGAGTTCAGTTTTCTATGTTATGTTCAGGAAAATAAAGCTTTTTGATCAGCTAGCACACAGAATTCAATTTAAGCCTAAGCCAGTACAGAGAGACTTTCTGAATGTAGCCATTATCCACCCCTTTTAAAAGGGTCCTCACTCTCTTCTCAAGTCAACTTCTCACTCTTTTAAGTTTGAAATGACAACACCTGGTCACAAACAACTGAAATACCAGTCCTTAAGGATTGGGAGAGCTGTGTTTCCAACAGTAGGGACTCTGGATGGATACATAGGCTCTTTGAGAAGTACTGCTCACAGAGTAGTTCCCAGAAGCAGAGGCAGGATTCAGCCACAAGGGTTGAAAAGCAAGGGAGGGGAGATGAGAGCAGGGGAATACAAATGGATGATTAAGAGCATGACCAGAGTATGATAAAGTAAAACAAGCAAAAGTGCAAAAGAGAAGAAAGAGGAATAGAGCCACAAGCTATACAATGAAAGCCTTTGTAGACAGTCTAAGACCTCATTTGATGAAGCTTAATGCTGCACTAAGCTCTTTTAATAATCTGATAATTTTTTGAGCTGCTTCTCCGTCTTTCATGTAATGTAGGTTTCTTTTATCAACTCTTGATTTTTACAACAGCTATTCACACGTGTTTGTTTTTTCACTACAGTCTTACCCATTCTAGATTTCAAAATATGCATCTTATATTCTTATTATACTGAGTAAATTTAGAGAGAAAATCTGAATAGGAAGTGAAGAGATTGCAGTGCTAGGCTGCTTTTCATTCTCCATTTAGGACAGGAATGCTTTGATTCCAAAGCAATCACATAAAAGCACATGAAAACATTTAATAGGACTGACCTAAAAATGTTTATTGAAGAGAGACAACAGTGCCTGGCAGATTTTAAGAGATGAAATAACAAACCACTTTCATATACAGACTCCCACTGAAATTAATATCAGGATTGTAGCTTTGAACACAACTCCTCTTTGTATTTATGAGTACTACCATCATAGCATTGTGTTACCACACTAATGGCATGAGAAACTACTGAACTGCTACAGATTGCACACAACAGACAACTCAGCTTACCCTCTGTTTGGTTACTTACTTATTTTCTAACCAAGAGAGGGATAACTATAAAATACCATCATTTCAATCTCTTTACCCTTTCACCAAACAAAAACTTCTTCACAAATATAAGACAAAAGAGTGATCCTCCCCTGCAAGCATCAAAGTGCATGCATTGAGAAGATAGGTTAATCAAATAAGATATTTGTACATGAAGTTTTTATAAGCCTCGATGACTTTACAGACACTAAAGTTTTACAATATATTTCAGAGTGGTGCTAAAGGTAACAGGAAGCTTCCTTTCTATATGCTCAATTTGCAACATGCATTAATTTCTTAAATGCCAGTCATGTCAATTCTGAATATGCATGATGAGTTACCATTTTCCTAAGATATACCCTGGCCAAGCCCTTATCCTCATCATCAAATGGAGAAAGAAATAAAATTAAAAACTGCACATTTGTTCAGAGACACAGCAAGGACTTATTAGGTTGTGCAGATCATCACCCTCATGCTGCTTCACAGCTTTCAGATGAGAGTAGAAACTCCCTTACAGTTTGCTTTCCCACCCCTTTATTTAGTTATGCTATTTACACTTGCTCCTGACGGGGATGGGGAATATGAGGCTGCTGTGCAGTAGCTACAAGTAAAGCAAATACACCCTTGTCCACTGCTCCATTTATATACACACAGCTTCTTAGCATGACTCACATTATTCTTTCTGTAACTCCCACCATTTACAATGTGCCTTTCCTGCAGAGTTCCTGACTGACAGACTGCTAACACTCCTGGTCTTTTTTCTTGCCTGGCATTTTCATCAGCAAGAGTAAGGGTAACGGAGTCGGTACTAAGTCTAGATTGATACTAATGAACTTGTCCTTCCCAATTAACATAGCTTATACTTGAACTTTTCCTAAATTTAGGCATTAATTTTTTATGATTGATTTTAAAATATAAGGTATTAAAAACATGCCTTATAGCACTTGAGCAGGTTTCAGGATATCTGAGATCTGTGGCTTGACTGGCCACACTGACATAGAATATTTATTCCTTAGGAAAAACATCACATGAATCCCTTAATATTCTTTTGCAACTGCTGTGGCTAGGCCACAATGCCAACTTGTAGCTTCATAGCAAACACAGGGCTTAAATATTCATTCATTTTAATGTGAATTAGCAACATGTTGTTTCTTCTCCATATTTAAATCATCTACCATTTGAATACAGAATGAAATTTTAAAGAATTTTCTAGTAAATTGTGTGATCAACATGTGAATAACATTGTTCTTAAAAAAAAAAAAGGAAATAAAGCATCAAACTATCTATTCATTTCAGTATCAATGATGCAGGTCCCACACATACAAATTTACTAAAATATTACAGATATTTTCTTAGTGCTTTAAGTTGTTTCACTGTTTTGGGGGGTTGGGGTGTATTTTCCTGTATCTGTTTGTTTGGAAGTGGGAGATTTTTGCTGTATTGCTGATTACTGATACATTCCCTAGCAGTAAAAGCTGGCAAAGAATTACCATTGCTAATAGGATCTCATATAGTTCTGCTTTCTTCCAACATGAAGCTTTTTCCAAGTCTTTTGAAAGTTGTCAAAATCAAGTAAAATAATTCTTGGATTAAATTATGAGCTACAGTGTCAATATCTAGCAATTGCTGTAGAAGAATCATTCTATTATGGAGAAGAGCATAAAAATATACCATAAATCCTACTCAGTTACTTTAAAAGATTAATATATTTTCATAGAAGGGAAATCAGGCAAGACTGTGAAAGAAATAGGGCAGAAGGAAGCTACATGTAAGTAGGATGAGAATGAGAACTCAGGTCAGTAACTGTGAGCAGTTCCAGTGTGGATGATCTATGCTTGTTCTGAAATTCTCAGTGTGGAAAACTTCTGTCTGTAACATGATTTTCTTCTAGATAAGGATAACTTTAAGAGATCCAAGTAAAGAGATGACAAATTAATTTATCTTGATTCGAGATATCTATATATGATGTCCAGTGTCATTCTGAGACAATCAGGTACCAGTATCTGAGTACCTGCACAGTGGCAGGTAAATAGAGAACCTATAGAAGACTACACCTTCCTTATGCACCATAAGGATGGTTACATGAGGGCACCTAGGATTGCACTAAATGTGTGGAAATCTGAACAAAGTTCCAAGAGTTCACATTAAAGAAGAATGTACAGGTCCTAGAAATTAGGAAGTCCTAGAAATTAAGAAGTCCTAGAAAATATCCTCAGTCTTCCACTGTGAAACCTTATTCATTGCCTTGCTTGCTGCTCCAGATGCTCCACAGAGACATAACAGGTACTGGCCTCATGTTTCTGTAAAACAATGAAACAATTATTTGGTATTTTTAATTAAATGAAAATTCTGGTATGACAATCTGTGGTAAATATTTAGAACAGACTTATTCTGAGAGAGTCCTACATCTGGTATGCTAACTGTGGCTCAGTATAGTTAAATATATATTTTTAAAGGCAAAATCATACACTTTTGCCCACGGAACAGGTAGGATGAGATTCAGTTCTCCTACATCTGAACTAGTCACCCCCATGCACCCTTTGCAGTCAGTCTGATCTATTCAGACACCTACTTCAGAATGAGCTTTGTTACACTTTACACTGACTAGACCTCCACTGACTCTAAAGAAATGCAAGGGCAACAAGCTCAGATGGAGACATCTGCACTGTATGAATTCCACACATTGTGATAAATGCAAATAAGAAGTGTGCACTGAAACCCTATTCACATTATTTTTGGCTGTAAAAACACCCCTACACTTGCCATTTGAGATAGCAATACCCTCCCAGCTAGCATTGCCTCACAGCTTCCCACTGAATACAGAAGCACTACTATCCACCTAAGACAAGTTAATAATATGAATGATTATCCCAGGGTCTCAGGAAGAGTTCAGAGCTTCTCTTTTTATTCCATACTCATCCTCATAGACACGGGCACAAGCTAAGAATACACACTTGACTCTGTTGTGATGTTAATACTTGCAAACACATTTAAAACCTCTGATGATCCAGAATTGTGAGATCTTGATATTGTGATTATTACAAAGTTTGAGTTCAGCCCTGACTACTGTTCATGCTGCATAGATGTAGTCTGGTGGGAAGATTGCCACAGACTTCAGATTCACACACTGCAAGAGCTTGAACTTCATAAAACTGAAGTGACATTTTGGTAATAGGAGGTCAGTAAAGGTCTCACTAAAGAGCTTGTAGACATAACTTGCCAATCATAGTCCTAGGTAATCAGATGTTGGTTCATTAAAATTAGTAATGCCCATTCAAAGGTTTAGTCAGGCAGAGAAGATGTACCGAACAGGGTATTGTTTGGATTTCAAGGCAAAATCTTGACTGTAAGACTATAAGTCAAAGTCTTGACTATAAGGCTTATAGGCCAGAGAGCAGAGAATATTAGTTTACAGGTACAGGACTCTTCAGTTGATGGACTAGCAACTTCTCATACATACATGAGAATACCATGTGGTATTGAGGTACCATAGGCAAGTACCCAAACAACAAAATTACGTTAAATTAATATCCAGGTCCTCAGTAAGGCAGAATTCAGTTCATAGATCTGCAATGCTCAAATTGTGCTGTCTACAGCTACCAAAGTGCCTACGCCTCTAGTACAGTCACTGGTGCCTATGATGATACTTGGAGGTTCAATTCAGTTGATCACATACCAGCGCCCAGTGTCACTGCAGCTGCTCTCAGATACCATGCCTAACCTCCAGCTGCCATTTCTAAAGAACATACACCCTCTGTAGGTCTTACAACATATATTCTAGCCCATGCAGGTGTCTCAGATAACCTAAAGCAACTGAAATACCACAGGATGCATAAGTTTACTGCATACATAGAGGCTGTTTAGCTGAATTTTTCAGTTGCCATAGCTGTACTGATTAATCCTCGTGCAGTATAGGGGGATCTTAGGCATAGAGGGATTTAGTCAGTGCATAAATAGAGGTGACTGTGTTTTATTATTATTACTGTTATTATGCCCCTTCCCTCCTAACCCCCTCACCCCGACTTCTGGGACTGCCTGTTTACTCAGAGCTCTACTGACACTGGGAGAGATATTACATAGGACCTAAGAAGGACTGGAGTCCTTTAGTGCAGTAGCTGAGAGCAACATGGAATAAATTAGGCCTTCTGAAAAAGCATTAGATGTCTGAGTTAAGGCAGAAAACTGCCTTATATATTCAGGTCTCTTAATCCCGAACTGAATATCATCTTTAAATTCTGACATAAACTGTACCCTAAGAGTTTATAGTTATAGAGTTGATTAGAGCAATAGGTTTAAAGAATGTAATTTTTTTTAATGAACCCCTTAAGCTTACAGAGAAGTGAAAGGAAGTCTGATGCAAGCAAAGATAGTGGTGCTTACACCACCAGTTGGCAGTGGTCTTTAATAGCTTGTTTGAAAACACCAACATGCCTTGTCCACAAACTTTATACAGAAATGCAGTGAAACATTTTAACCAAAGAATTTGCTGCCTGAATGGTAACAATACACACAGGCTACCATGGTACAGATGAAAAAACTTTATGGTCATCTTCCCTACAAAGTAATGTTTATCTATGCTTAAATATGATTTATAGATATGCACCACATCTGTGTATAGGTAATTTATAATTTACTTCTTTCTCTTATTTTATGAATTAGAATAGTGAATGTTTTACCTGTCTGTACAGTATTCAAATACAACTGATAACAATAGCGTTGATGAGGATTGGAGGAAGAATAGCCATATCTGTATTGAACAGTTCTCTTCTTTTTCCTCGGTTCCCTGCAAAACTAGGCTAAGCTAACTATCCAGCAATCTAACGCAACAGAAAACAGAAGTCAGTTGGACTTAAAAAGTATAACCTACCCATGCAGCTCAAACACAAAGCATACAGGCTCTTTGGAAAAACAAAAACGCTGAATTTCTAATAATAAAAGCATTTAGTGAACTATTGTAAATTCTTTGGAATAAAGAAACATAAAACATTGGAATAAAGAAGCATGATTTGATTTCATGCTTCCAGGACAACAGAGGGGCTGTTTATTTAACCCATGAATACATGTGCCTATTCAGGATGCTGAACTCAGTAGGACTATGATGACTTACAGAAGTTTTATATGGAGCAATGCCAATATCTATTAAGGCTTTTTTAGGCATTACAAGTAACCAATTATAGAATGTTTTGCATTTTTTTTTTTTTTTTGCTTTACATATAAAGAAATTGAAGTTTTACTCTGAATCATTCCAGCTTTCTCAGTTGAAACCTATTAATATTGACTCAGTTAGGGAGAAACTTTTTTATCACTTCTAAAAATAGCTGGGTATACAGCGTGGTAAAGCAGAACTTCACATTCTTTTAAATCTCAACAATAACAGCTTCATTTAATTAAAATAATTTTGAAAAACATTGAAATTTGTCAGATATATCTGCTACTGATAAAGATAATGGGTATGTGTATAATGATGTGCATAATGTATACTGATAATTAATCCCTTTTATGCTAGCAGAATTATGGAAGTATAACTTTTACTAAACATCTAGTTGTAATGGCAACTTTGTCTAACATTCTAATGGTCAGCAGCAAATTGTCAAAAGAAGTTCACCTGGAATAAAATGCACAAAAATTGTTCTTCTAAAAGATTTTGTTACTTTTTATTTGTTTTGTTATTTTAACTCTGGGATAAGTTAAAGGCAGTATGGTACTGTGTTGCCACTTCAGAAACGAACCGTAGATCAGCCAAGAAAATGCAGGACACATCCATTCCAAGAACACTATGGATGGAGCCAGCATTTCCACGTCACTATAGGACTTTCCACTGTGTAGCATATTGAAACCAGCACCAGGACTATCTAGAAATGGAAAATCTTCACGTTACAAGGACCACCTTAGAGATCAAAGCTCCCCAGTTCATATGTAGCTGGTGAGGGAACACCAAGACATTTCTTACGTGACTGCTAAACTTCCCTTACCAACACTTGAAGCAAAGGCTGCAACAAGTATTCCAAGCAGACACTTCTGCCTCTGCCTTATATTCCTTAACTGAACCCTATTTCTCCACCCATTTGGGTTTTTTTTCATGCCAAAATATTTTATGCCTCTTATATTTTTATGTGCTTAACTACAGGCAGCAATCAAAATGCTGGCACTTTGTGGCTACTAACATTTAAAGCTTCTATTACAAGAAAGAAGGAGCATGTCATGAGGAATAGATTCATTAAAAACAAATGCTATTATTGGCATGTTTGAAATAGGCTCCAAACCAGCTTTTTTCTTAACCTCCTGTTGCTGAGCAAGGAATAGAATCAGTATTCGTTTCAGGAGATCTGACAAAAATGTATTTATTGATTTAAAACAAAAAAAAAAAAAAAAGAGAGAGAGAGAAAGAGAAAAGGCAAGAACCCCAGCCCTGGTCCCGCATGCAGGGAAATCAGACTTCTTCAGCAATGGAAAAAAAGGTGTGCATGAGACAGGATGTACAACTCAAAGTTCATTCAGTGTTCTGACACAATTTTTAACCTGCCAAATTCAATGCATGAGAACAGTTGGTTCAATTGTAGCCTTACACTAATGAAAAATCAGTTATTTCTGATGTATTTATGCACAAATATTTATTTTAAAGGCATCTTTAGCAATAGTGAGAAACTACAATCAACAGATTCATTCTATCAAGACCTATTTAGTAGTATAACAAAATTTGACTGGATCGTCTTGAAAAAGAAGGCTACCTGTAGATTTCCCTGACAGAATTCACCATACCTATATACACATCCTTTATGATAGAAATCCACCTCTGAGACGATCATCCCATGCTCTGGTGTTGGCACAAGCAGCACTTCCCAGGTATGATGCAGCTAACCTGCCTTAGGACAAGACTCCATCACCCCTTAGGGCTGCCTACCCCACTCCACTCACCACATCAAGGGAACCAAGAAATGCCAGTAACCTCTAGTTACTGGCCAAATGGAGGCAGCTACAACATGCACATTTAACCAGATTAACCTCATACCTAGCGACAGGAGTCTCAAAGAACAAACTGAGTCCATAAGTCCACTTGACCACCACCTCACTTTTCTTTAAAGTCAGGATCACAAAAACATGCAAAATATATCAAATACTGTGAGAAATAACAGGTAAAAGTTATGAAAAGGAATTAATGTATTTCATCAAGAGTCACAGAATTTGCTAGGCAACACCTCATAGTACCATTCATATAGGACCAGCATTATCCACAAATGTAAGCAATGTTCTTATTTAATTCAGAAAATATTCAGTATAGCAAATGAAAGTACCAACATCAGAATTATAATGGTAGGCAAGGAGACAGCAAAGAGAAAGCGTTAGGGGGAAAAAAGCTAGCATGGGAGAGCTATATTAATTTTTTAAGGACCTCAAAAATGCTTCTCTGTTTGAAAAATCCAATCCACTCTGAGACCTTTGACTATGAGAGCAAGGGAGAGGAAAGGTGATCTCCATAAGGCAAAGCAGGAGCATCACTTTACACACCGCAGCATGCACAGAGCTCAGCTGTGCAGTGCCAGTATGGAGGAATTTGTGACAGCAAAGGTGAGGAAGATGCAAACTGGGATTTACCAGCACCTGACTTTGGATTGGGCTACACAAACCAGCATTGGGAAAACTTCCTGATGCACATGAGCAAGCCAGGGAAAACAAGGTCCAGGACTTTGAGGAACAGGTACCCCAGGAGAAAGGGAAGCATGAAATAATGGAGGCAACACTACACCTGCACCTGTTACTACTCATGCCTTTGAAGGACTTCAGGGTGAGGTTTTGTTGGGTTTAGTACGCTGCTGTACAAAAAGGGGCTATTAATTAGCTAATAAAGGTTGTCATAGCAGGCCTGACGCATACAATAAATACAGAGGGTGACTGAATATTTTTCAGCTTATTTAAACTATATCTTATATTTAAACTGCTTATTGATTTCACTTAGACCAGAAATAATTTCATCTTCTAAAGCATATTTAAAATAGACCATGCAATGTCAGCTCTTTCAAAGGAAATTTTTAAAAATGATGGAAAAGCAAATGCAGCCCTGTTCAGGACAAACACTAAATCTGTCCCCCTTCTCAGTCTTTACTGGACATCAGCAGAGAGGATCGCTGACTGTGCTTTTTCCAAACACTGCAACCTGAAGGGAAGTCAGTGTCCCAGTGGCAGGACGAGCCTCCAAGCTTGTAATTGCGGTTTGGTAGTGAAATGTGATATGCTGCTCAGCATTAGCATGGCCTGAAGACATCATCTTGAATGGAGAAGGCAGAGATCTTCAGGTCCCTCTTCCCTTCCTAGCACCTCCTTCAGGTTTCTCTGATGCCAGCAGAGGAAAGGCCCAAAATACTCCAGAAATTCCCATCATGCCAGTGACTGTGGCAGCTCACAGCAAGTTCAGAGAGATGAACAATTCACTGACACCACATAAAAATGGATTTGCCCACTTGCCGGCAATTCACAGTTTACCACAAGCCCCAAAGGTGGTGTGTTCATCAGCAGTGCAGAGGCAGGGCAAGTGCCCTAATGGCATCCCATGCAGTGATGTCTTGGTCTCAGGCATATGACACACCTTCAGTCATCACCGTTGGAAGGGAAGTCTATCAAACAAAGGGAACTGCAAAGTCTGGGGAGAATAACTTGGTGATGCTCTCTCTTCAGCCACCACTAAAGCACATATTCCGGCCCAGTGTTCTGGGGCGTTTGGCTACTTTTCTGACAGAAGCAAGAACAGAAAGAAAATGCTATTTCCCAGTTTTCCATTAGAAAAAAATAGGAATGTGGATTATTTGCTCATAAACAACATAGAGAAGCCAAAAATACACCTTCTCTTGTAAGCAATTTTTGATCTTTATGACTTGAAAATGCCAATGCTAGCTCTTTCAAAACTGGATTTTTTTTAAGACCAATTTGCTCAAAGAGTTAATATATTCAAATTACTCCTGTTGAAGGCTACAGTGAAAAGAACTGAAGCATGACACAGCCTAAATATGATGTTAAAACCTAAACCCCTGCTCACAGCAAGGCATGTGCTTATGGATGCCTTTGCCAGCTGGCACCTAAAAACTGGGTCTGAGTTCAGTGGCAAAACCTTCCTTGTTCACTCATAACTCAAACAGATGAATTAAAACATTTCAAATATATCAGATGGCTAGTTTTCCCCAGGAAGTAGGATATTTTGTGAAAACTAAAGACAAATAAGCTGAAGTCTGAGCAACTGACAGCTCAGATTTGCACACAGGCAGCACAGTGTTCTTCAAGCATATTTGAAGAGCATTTTATATGTGCTCATTTATTTTATACACACACAGGCATATATATATATAAAACAAAAAACTCATTTAAATCTCTAAGATCCACTAGCTTTAAATTTGCTTTCCCATGTCAGTGGATGCTTACAGTCAAGTCCTGCCTTATAAACAGCTTCCCTTGGTGCAATGACAGGTCTTGGGCAGGATTTAGTTGCTTGCAAACAGGTACCTGGTATTATTTGGGAAACCTGGAGATATATGGGGTGGGCCGATATGTATCAAGCTGGCAGACAGAGTACATGGATTACATGGGACTCTTCTGGAGCAATGGCTGAAGGGCACAAGGGTGACTATAGTCCCCAACATGGCCCTGAGCTCTTCAGTAGTGGCAGGGGAAAGCCACCTCGGGCAGCTGGTGCTCCCTGAGAGGTGCTGGGTGCCCCTGGACCTGGATGCCAGCCAGACTTTGTTGCACCAGCCAGGTCTGCACGGGTGTCTTGGAGATGCTAAGGTACCTCAAGTGATGCTGAGCACTAATGGAAGCCCAGTTGCATTTAGTCCCAGCTGCAGGCCAGAGCTATCAAAATGCTTCCTCCTGTCAAAAATGAGGATTCTGCTTTCTCTTCACCCCAACTCACTCAAATGACATGGAATCAAGCACGGGTAAAGCAAATAAGATGCCACTGTGCAAGAGAAAGCCTGCAATTTCCATAGTGACCAAACCACAAACGGAAACAGAAATTTCAGTCAACCCTTTTCACTGCATCAAGAAGCTAAATGAGGGCAGAAACACACATGGCGTATATTTTTACATTAATTCACAATAAACATCACTTCAGCACCAGCTGAAATTGCCGAGTTGCCTGCTGGGGAAAAAAAAACAATGAAAATGTTAAGATCAAGGAAATTCAGAAAGATGTCATTTCCTGGTGACAATGAAATAATTTTCATTGATTTCTAAGTAAAAATTTTAAGTCACACTGAGGAAGAAAAGAATGTTATACATAACCACTAAATGACATTATACCATATTTCAGTGTTTACAGGAATCAATTCTACTGTTTTATCTTTCAGTTCACATGTTTTGCATAAACTTAGGAACAATTAACTGCCCCTATGTGGAAAAAAGTGAAATTATTACTAGGTTCCTTTTCATCATGACTATTTGAATACTAATTTGCTATTGCTCAGTATCATAAATTCTACATTACCTTCTGGCTTCCCACTTTTGTTTTATTATAATCACTTCTTTTACTTTTTTTTTTTTCCCTTTTTTTTGTCATTGGACTAGATAAAGTACTCTTAAAATTTCTGTGAAATTTAAGGATACTGAAGATGTTGAAAAGTTACTTTTTGGTCTGCAATTTTATCTCTTTCTCCACTCTGTTGTGGAACATGTGCTTAGGTGTTAATCACAGTTTGTTGCTTATATATACAATCAATTGTTCTAAAAGGTTTATGGTATAAAGGTTGCAACAGATTTGTATAAAAACAATATGCGAAAAATCATTCAATTCAATTAATAACAGAAAATCCTCTAGATCAAACTACACTGGATTAATAGCTACAGCCAAAGAAACAGTAACACTGGACAGTTAAAGTAAATTTTCATGGATACAGTTTTAAAGGAAATGCATAGAAAAGTTTATATGGAAAAATAGTTCAGTGTATCCAGCCTTCCTTCCTAATGGGAAGATCTTGCATGTACACACACTGCTATTTATTTTGGTACTTCTTGCAGATCTTTCAGATTATATTTCACCAGTGGCAGTGATTACAAGAGCTGGACATATTTACAAAGGGAGGACAAGGCTGGAAGTTTTTGTTTTGCTTAGAGGGGAAAAAAAAATTAAGGCTAATAAACATATTGATGTCTTTTAGAAGAGAATTCACACAAGAACAGTCTGGCTGCCAAGAATACTCCTTGTGCTCTAAAATCAGAAACATAGAAAAAATGTATTCAATTGGTCAGGAGGAACACAGCTTTTGTGGCAAATTTCAGTGATAATAAGGATTAAGATATTTCTTTAGGGTGACTTGGACCTGCCCCATGAAACATGGGAGAAAGAAAGGCAAATTTTTTTCATAGTTCTGTAGAACTATGCAACTGCAATTAATAGCAGAATATTTTTTTCCTTGCAGTAAACATCTTCTTGAGTTTTTTTAAGTTACTCTGTTTTATGGGCAATCTGTTTTTCAAGTAAAAACCACTATAAATGCAGCCTGGCAGCTACCTCATATCAGCTGAGCCCCTTCTACACATTTTTACATATCAAGATGCATTATGTAATGCTGATGTCTGTTTATCTACAGTCTGTGCAATTTTATCTTGTACATATGAAAACATTTAAGTCTGTCAATCTTTCATGATGCAGTCTGTAAAATGTGTATGATGCCTCAGGACAGAGATGTTACGCAGCTTGTTCCTGCCCCTTACGTGTAACCAGAACAAGACAACCAAAATAGTCATCCCCTGTGCTGCCTTATTAGGATCTCTCCATGGTCATATCCAGACATTTTCATCTATATCCCTGATCATTAGTCTCCATTTCTTCCAGTGCCAAGCAGTATGACATGCTTCCCTAAACCCCTCCATAATACTCTCCCTTTGTTTCAGCATTAACCTGAGCTTGCTCCTGTGTCTGCTCACCCTTCAGCAGATAGACTGTAACATGAAGTGCAGAAAAAAACAAATGTTAACACAACAAGCTGTACCTAGAGAACTGATTATTCAAGCAGTGAAGCAAAATGTTACATTTCATTTCCAGGCTGTAACCAGAATGTAAGGCTTCACACATTTCTGTGATTCTCAGGCATCACGCTAGTTTGCTACATTTCAATATCCAAGCACACACTGTGGAGTAACAAATAGATATTTCTTAGAACATTTAAAAAAAAATTCCATCAAATTAGGAAGCATAGCACAAATGTTTTAAAATAATGGAGTGCAATTTAAAGAAATTAATAAATGCAGAGAAAATATTCTATTAAGGGAAGTTTGGAAAAGGCATTTGTTATATTTCTAGAAAAATGAAAAGAAAAATAAAACATATTACGTTACTTGGGAGTGCAACTAGATAGAAGGTAACTCACAAACAGATGCCAGGAAAGCTCCTGAAAGAGAATGCCATCTGAATGTGACAGTTACATAGGAGAAACTTTTCTATTTTATTGATCAAAGCATTATTCTAGAGCCTGGTGTACGCGGCACTTCTCAGCTTTGTGTTTTGCTTTTTCTGCATAATTTTTAGAACAGCAATTCATGACAATTTTGGAAAGTAAAAAGAAAAAAAAAATCCCAGGAAATTGATCACAGAATCTGACACTGGTTAGGAAAGGAAGTGTGCTGCATACATATGATAAAGAGCATTGGAATAACTTTCACCCTGCTCTAAATCATAAACACAATACATGTTAAAAATATTAATAACTCAGATGAGACATTTATTAAGGAATGCAGAATATCAAAAAACACCATAAAACAAAAAAAGGGATTTTGAAATACAATAATTAAGAAAAAAAAAAGAAATGTAGATAAAAAAGACGACTCAAAATGAAACAATATAAAAAACCCCCACATTAACTGTACTATAAATGACCTCAAGAATGAACATATATTACTACAGGAGGTATTTTATTGCTGGTCATAAGAATATTTCCAATTATTTCCATAACCTTTAACAAGTTATTTTACTTTTAGAGAAACACCTATGGGGGGAAAAAGAAAAACTTTGGGATGCATCCAAAATTAATCTATCAGTTTGTAATTTGAAAACAAAAATAACATAACTTCAAAATAATTTAATTATTTAGATCTATTGTAATACTTTGGCCATCTATTTCCTTATTTTCAAAGGTCACTATGTGCCTTTGAATTCATAAAGCAATATATAACTTTCTAAATCTCATTGAGCTGAAACCTTGCAGTGTGGATAGTTCAAGTTTTTGTGAGAAAGGTCAGTGTAATATAAAAAGGCATCACTTTACTAAAGGAGGAATGATGCTGAAAAATAGCATAGAGACAGGTTTTCTCCTTTAGAAGTGTCATTTATGTCAAGATTTTTGAGTAGTACATTACAAATTACCATTTAAGAAAACTTACCAAATTACTTACCATCCATATTATTATAAAAGTACACAATATAATAACTAATTGCATCTCTTTTCAACTTCATAATTTCTTTTGAAATACCTTACTTGCTATACTCACCTCTTGCATAATGAATAAAAGCTGTATGGACATGGGAGACACTAAGAATCCAATGCATTTCAGGACTGGCATCAAAACTAAGGTTGTATTTTCATATGCACTGCAGCCCTTTCTGCATATAACACTATAAACTGCAGGACCTTGTGACAAAATTACTGTGATCTACAAATTTTAGTAAACTGCCGTTTAAATAAACTGTGTTGTGAAGGAGCCATGCCTAGTCTATGTAACCTTTTGATTTCTCAGTCTGCTAAAACTGAGGGGAAAAAAAATCCAGCAGTCCTGTTTGTCCATTTGGATTCCAGAAAGGAAAAGAGTAAATTTAAATTTCTGTTAAGCTACTAAGAAAAAAAGCCACTTACGTCTGTTATTTTAAAATGAGTATCTTAAGTATTGAAGCTATTCTCTTAAATCCAGTAAGTTATTTAGCTCTGAAAATTAATTTTGGACATTTGTTATATGAACACCAGCTATAATAGCTATTCCTAAATGACACTATTTGTAAACAGATTTTCAAATGAGTGAGATAAAAATCTCAGACTCAAATAAAAATGGTATTATTATGCATAAAATGCATAACAGGAACACTTAACAATCATATTTTTTTCAATTTCTTACCTTTAAGTAAAACATTATGGCAAAGATAATCCCAAAATAGTGAAAAACCAGGCCGGATGCTGGATAACAAAGCCACAAGTTGCCATCAAAGAAAAGATCAGTTTCATGTCCTGCAGCCAGAAAGGGCTGGAAACATCAGAGAAGCTTGAACTCTCCTCCAGAGGGAAGGTGAAGTTTGTGTCATTCTTACCAAGGGGAGCCCATCCTCTTCCCAGCTAGAGGATATTAATACTTCCTACTGACACACATCTTCTTCTTGCTGTGACGGTCTTCATAACCCAATTTAAAAAAAAAAAAGATCAACATTATTAAGTCTACATACTATTTCCTCTACACTGTGTTATCATGAGGAAGCCTGGTTAAAGGTATGATAAAGAATTCAGGCAGATACATTCTTTTCAAGACATTTGGTTGTGCTTTTTCATTTCCTTTTCTAACATTAAAAAAGGCCCAGATTCTTCTTGTAGATTCAACTATGCAGGACTTGAAATGCTGCACAATCAAGGGAAGTAAATCAAAGGAATAAAAGCATGCTTTGTCCTCCTTTCTGCTTATCAGGGAAGATAATTGTTATCAAACTCTAAAACTAAAGAATATATTTGTTCATTTAAGGGAAATCTGCTGCTGCACAGAGGATAAAGGTGCCCTTATACTGATGCTCTTTGGAAAGAATTTCACTCTGCATGAATGAAGCAGAAGTGTTGTCTTTCATCTTACTTGGACTCTGTTTAGACAAATTCAATAGAATAAGAGTGTTTATGCTCTGTAGCTTTATATCCCAATGACTTATTAAGCCGTAAATCAATAAGAATGTGAAAGTGGAAGATCCTTTGGGTTTTTTTCTTTTAAGAAATAAAAGGAGCAGTAACTACTTGATATTGTCTCACTACTGTCTGCCATTCAAGGAGGGAAAAAAAAGAGGTTAAAAAATAACCTCCCACTTGCGGCAACTGAAGCTATTTGTTCAGTATTATTTTTATAGGCTACTTGTGAAACTAGAAGACAGGTGCAAAAGCTGGGAAGTTCATTCTAGTCTTCACTGCCAATAAAGCACAAAATAACACAATAGCATACTTCTGAATTGCTGCAGCTGCATGAGGTTTAAAAATGACCACAAAAGAGTGAAATGGCTTGGACAAAGTTTCCTTTAAGACTAAGTTGATTATCTGCATCATTAATAATATTGTGTATGTTTGCTATGAAAAGTTACCAGCCTATCCAGTGGTGAAACTAGGAGAATTGCTGCAGACTTTGGTGACATCTTATGATATGTAATCTGCATAACATTATTATGGCATTTAAAAGTTTCACAATACAAGTTATATTGTCAAGAAACAAAGAATCTGAGGAAACTAATACAGTTGACCTCCAATGCCCAAAAATAAATTTCATGAAGGAAGTCAAGACATTAGAAAAACCTGGCATGCTAAGGGAAATTAGATTTCAGAGAAGCTTAAACAATTAATTTTTATTCTTCCCACACCTTACAGATTATTGAAAATACAGTATCCCCTAAATTAAAGAAGAAAGATAATGAAAAACGTTTTGAATTGTTATTCTCAGTACTGACCTGCTGCCTCTCCATGGCAATGCAGAGGAGTTGTTCCCTCTGAGAGGCAGCACACCAGAGGCTGAACACTGCTTGAGCAGCCTCTCAGCTTCCAAGCTGAAATATGTATCAGACATATCTTAAATGATCACTACATGGGAGTGGTGTCAAATTTCTCCCTAAATTTGTGTCTTAGTTTTATGCTTTCCTAACTGCTTTCAATGTCATTATCAAGACTTCACATTTCCTAAAATAAACTTTGACTTGCAACAACTTTTTGTGTTCAGATGAACTCAGGTCAATCCAACAATCCTAAGATGCCCTTCTTTCCTCTGATAAATATACTTTTTAGAGAGTATATAAGATAAAAGATGCAAAATTGAGAGTGGTAGAAGGATTTTGAACGGAGAAGGAGCAAGTATGAAGGACCCAAGATGGAGAGCCATAGATAGATAGAAAGTTCTGGTGTATACCTTAGCTTTTTTTGCTATTTGTGCATATGTACAGTATGAATCTCTAAATTACTGATTTTTTCTTGCTGGCTTTATGTATGTATTTGATCATATTTTTGGCATGTTCCACTACTGTCAAGTTATCTACTTTATCTACACGCAGTGGTTGCAGCATCTACTGAAGATAATAGACACCGATTCCCCTCATGAGATAAAAACCTTCATCTATGGTACACCTCATCCATCTCTGCTAACTGTTGATGTATACTACATTTATTATCAGAAGTGGAAATAATGCCTTTTTAGATCATAAGAATACATGTTTATAGAACCACAAAAAAAATTTAGAGGGCTTAAGGCAAATGCCATATTGGAAGCTATTTGCTGTTCATTTTCAAAACTGACAAGGACAGAGAGAAATGTGACAAATATAGAACGAAAATGCATGGAAGATAAGTAAATTTTATGCACAAAACAAGTATTTAAGAAAGTACAGTGAGAAAGAGATAAAAGCAAAGTGAGACCAAATATATATGCATGCGTGGAAACACTGATTGAGAAATCTAACTGCAATGATTTTCATCCTCTCATCACAAGTGAGTGTGTACTAAATGAATAAACTGCTACTTGACATTTCCTAAATAAATATCATGGGAAGAGTACTTATTTTACTTTAATGAATCATTTTGGCTCTCCAACAGAAAGTAGATGTGACGAACCATAATCTGTTCTGAGAAATATAATTCTATAATGGAGATCTATATAGACTGAAATATGAGAAGTTGTGGTCTCCAACAGGTCTACTTTAAAAGAGATTCTGATTCATCCATGCCCACTTCTACTTATATTTGATCATAGCTGTTGACATACTGTATCTGCCATGCAGAGAGCTATTTCTTTACTGAGGTAAGAAAGCCATATGGTTTGTGGATGACTATGAATTTTCACAAGGCAAACTGAACTAATATGTATATATTTTTCCCTGTAGCTGTTCAGACAGAACATTTTCAAATCTCAGTGGGATCCTTTGGCCCATATAATACATTTCTAAGAACTGAAAGTCTTGATGGGCTAACACTAACTTTCTGCATTAGCGGTCCTCTTGTTCACCATGCATGGTTAGATAAACAAATTCACTGTACTGATTAACTGAAGCAGCAAATAAGACTTGTCTTGTTCATAGAGTAGAACCAAAGCAGCTGTTTTTCTTTGACTGGTGCAGATTCAAAGGACCCCCAAAGGTATACCCCATAAAAAAACAGCGGTTATTTCAGGGGTTATGTTCTTTCTATTACTAAAACTTCTCATAGGGTTATCATAGATATACAAGGAAACTGCTTTGACTATGTGTAATTACAAATAGGGAAAAGGTTCCTACCAAAGGCAGTTGTAAAATAAAATAACATTTTACCATCTCTGTTAAGGCACACAAAAGCTATCTCAATATTTACTCCATTGTCTGTAATTTAGCCAGGCAAAGTTCACAATGAAGCTGAAATTCATTCATCCAGGCTATGTCTATGAATATTTCCTATTAGAACATCTGCTGTCAAAAATACCTTTCATAACTGTAACGTGTTAAGTGGACAAGGACAGGCAATGTTCAGGGGAGCTTGCAGAGAGTAGAGTATGGGCAGGATGGTGTCGGGCATTCAGACACAGTGGAAACTGAATACCCAAGCTTTCCTCAGGATCAGGTATAAATGTTGTATTCAGGGATACATTTCTCCTATCATGTGGGAGTACGGTCAGAGGACTACTGGGACTGGAGAAGAAATAATAAAAGCAAGTGCAAGAACAAAGACAGGAACGATTCTAAAGGAAGCTCACCACCAAACTAAAGAACTACCTCATTATCTGATGAGTTATCCCCGGTTTTATAAGTTAATATAGAGTAGTTCATGCTAAATGTATTAGAA
>JAWWEE010000105.1:96265412-96291778 GCA_035221455.1 Xenops minutus
CGCGCCCGGCGGCGGCGCCCCCTCCGGCTCTGCGCAGCCGCGCGCCACCTGCCGGAGGCCGCGCGCACCGCGCCGCGCGAGAGGGGGCGGGGCCGACTGTGGCGCGGGGCACGCCTCCTCCGCGGTCTCCACCAATGGCGCGGCGGCATAGCCGTGACGGACAGGAGCGACGACCAATGGGAGAGAGGCCGGGCGGGCCCGCGGGGGGTCGGGCGGGGCGGGAGTCGCGGCGGGGCCATGGCCGACGGCAGGAGGGAAGGTGAGTGCGCGCCGGGCCGGCCGAGGCGCCGGTGCTGCCGCGCTGCGCCCCGGGAGGCGCACGGAGCGGGCGGCGGGGGCGGCCCGGCCCGGGGCGCGGCTGCCCTCGGCCGAATGCGCGGTCCGGGCCGGGTACCCCGCGGGACTCGCGTGTCCCGCTGCTCGGCGCCCGCCCTGCCCGCCGGGGAGGGCCGGGGAGGTCGGGGATCTCGGGCGGTGGGTGCCGGGGCCGAGCCCTCCCCAGCCCCTGCCCTGCCCTGCCCGCCGTGCCAGGCAGGGTCCTCCTGCCGCCTGTTCCCGCCGGGGCGTGGGAGGAAGAGCAAACAAAATTACCTTTCTGATCACAAAGTATTTTAAGAGGAATGCCTTTTTCTCAGTATGTGCATGTATGTGTGCTTACTTGCTGTTAGTGACCGTCTAATATGTCTTATTTAAAGTGAGTCAGCTCAGTTCTGAAATAACTACGGTACCGTGTTTGCCAAGAATGCATAAAAGCCGCCTTCTATCCAAGCACAACTTCAGTTCATTTATAAGACGTGGCTTTGCACAGAAAGAATGCAGTCGTAAAAACACGGGTGTTCTCTTAGTGATAAATCTTTCTTAAGGGCGATTGACTAGGAGTTAGGTGTAAGAACTGGATGCTCGCTGGCTTTTGCGTTTTCGCAGTTCTAGCATCCTGAAATTGGAATCCTTGTGAGAATAACAACTGGAGAGTGAGACAAATGATCCAGAGTCAATGTTTAAGTTATTTGCTGACTGTAACTGGTGAGAGTTTGAAGGAAGTATGGAGTAGTTTTCTCTGTGTTTTAGATGCAGCTTTCTTGTGAGAAATGGGGGACTAGCGGGTTTGCTTCGAGACTTTGGGGATGCGAATTACAAATTACAAATTCTGGAGGAAAGACTATTAGGAAGAATGAGTTCATGCAGTTGCAAATGAATGCGTGGCCCTAGAACTGAAAATGAGGGATCCAAATTCTAAAGCACTCCAATTGTTTAAAACCAAAGGTCAAATAAAGAACCACTTGTTTTGGTAATGTGGCAGAGAAAGCTAAAATGATCATTCTGAGTGACCGTCCTTACTTTGTCAAGTTAGAAATTATTCGTGTTTTATTCAGCTACTCTAAGGAGCAAAGACTTAAGACTGAGAAGAAAATACAGTAAGAAATGCAAGGATGCAAAGTGCTCACCCAGCAGGAAGTAACAACACTGGGGAGTTTACAGCCTCATCTGATCATCCTCTGAAGTCGACAGCATATGTGAAAACTGTTGATTTTTTTATTGTATGAAACTATTTACGTTTTCAAAAAGATAGGTGTCTTAGAAAAGAGCTGAAAAAGAAGGATTAGATGCTTCTCTTTAAGGTTGGTTTTGCTCCTGTCTGTAAGAATAGGTTGAAGATGCTGAAGGCAGACTTCTGTCTGTGTTACAAGTAAACAGTGAAGCTTTTTATTTTGTACAGAGTTGAGCCATAATACGGAATAAATGGGAGGGTCAACAGCTTGTAGGTCATGGGTCTAATTGTCAATGAGGAGAATTTAAATAGCAGAAAGCCAGCAGTATAGGCCAGTGAAAGGTACTTCACTCTGCCAGGAAAGGGTGGGTCAGGTCTAATTGAGAAAGTGCATTTCTGTGAGTTTTGTGGGTTTTTTTGTTGTTCAGCTGCTCAATGACTTGAAACAAGGCTAGAGGTACTACCGTTGTCAGAATATGTATTACTGATGAGATGGCTATCCTGTCTGGGACAGCTGAGTTCATAATTTGTTGCTGTTAAACATCATTAATTGCATCTTTAAAGCAGTAGTCATCATTCTTGAAAGTTTGTGCCACCCTAGAGTAATAATATAAAAGTTTGTATAGAGAGTGAAGGGTAGAGTTAAGATATTGATGTAGGAGTAGTGTACATTATCGACTATAACTGCAAGTAAGTGGTACAAAAGTTACCATGCTGTACAAAGGATGGTGTAGTACTACAGGAGGCTTCCTGTTTGAGAGGTTAAACTGGAAAGCAAATAGTTGTCAGTACCACGTGGTTTTAAATAGAGAGTATTGCTTCGAGGACTGCTATTTTCACTTCTTTGTGATGAATCAGATGGCTTGGGGCAGGATTGTCATGGAGATTGAAGTGAGATTGCAGTTCCTTAGTTTTGGGGGTTTGTTGTTTTTGTTTGTTTGGGTTTTTTTGTTTTTTTTTTTTTTTTTTTAATAAATGGCTATAACAGATATAAAACAGCTGAATTCTTGCAAAAAAACACACTATTTTTTTCCTTTTTATAATTGTTTCAGAGCAACATTGCTTCTTAGACATCTTGGCGGGTTTTAAATGCTTTTTTATTTTTGTTTTTTAAACTCAACATAATTTTTTAGAAAATGCTTTGAGGATTTTACTGGGGAAAAACAAACACTTTTTTTGTTTAAGGTGGATGTCTTTAACCATATATGTTTATCAGCAAGGGAAATATTAATTAGAAATGGAGTTTGATGCCTGACACTATTTTTTTTGTTGTTCTGGGAGAGATATCTTGCTCCCGCCAAACAATTGGGTAATGCATGTTGGTTTCAGTGACCAAAGATTTACTATAGCTTACCAAGATATAAATTTTATTTGTATTGTAGTTGAATAAATCACAAATACCCGTTTTTTGTGATTAAATGTAGAAGTTGTACTACAGTAAATGTACTTGACTCTGCCATTAAAACCTTTTATGGAGGGGGGCAAAATGTTACGCCCTTTGTGTTGCTGGCTTCAGTGTTGTGCCTGGGTGAGAAAGGCCAGCATGGTAAGGAAAGAAGCAGAAATGATACAGCCAATGACTTTCTGTTTAGAAAGTCTGTGAGAGGAGCTCATGCTCAAAGAGAGCTGTATATGCAGAGGCACACATAGCGTGGTCTTCAGGGTTCTGTATTTTGTGTGGGTGGGCAGTTGGGTTTTTGTTGTGGGTTTTTTTAGTGCAGGGGTAGAGGGTGTTGGTTTAAGGTTGGTTTGTTTTTTGGAAATTTTACTTTGGAGCAATTCTTATCTACTTTGCATTGAGATAGGATGGTCAACAGGTAATAGATGGGACTCTGTTTAAACCTGCTAGGATATTTAAGAACAGGTGTATGTACTTGCATTATTTAGTAAAAGTGGTAAATGGGGGAGGTATTGTCTTGCTATGGAGTTAGTTTACCTTTTAAAACAATCAGTTTGTGATGCTTTTCACTCAACTCTAATTTTGATCTTGTTATCAGAGTTTCTGGAATCTATGGGTTATCTTGGAGCAAAGTTAAGATTGTGTTGTGGTTTAACTCCAGCTGGCAAGTAAGCCCCAAACAGCTGCTCACATACCTTCCACTGAAGTGGGGGAAAGAACTGGAAGAGTAAAAATGAGAAAACTCACTTTTCTATCACTTGGTTGAGATAAAGACACTTTAACATGCAAAACAAAATCTGCACAAGTAAAGCAAAGGAAGACATTCTTTCACAACTTCCCATGGGCAGGCAGGTGTTCAGCCATCCCCAGGAAAGCAGGGCTTCATCACACGTAATGGTGACTTTGGAAGACAGATACTGTCACTCTGAACATCTTTCTCCCCAGCTTTATATGTTGAACATGACATATGGTGTGGGGTATCCCTTTGGTCAGATGGGGTTAGCTGTCCTGGGAGTGTCCCCTCCTGATTCCTTGTGCATTCCTCCTATGAAAATATCTCTTTAAAATTTACAAATATTTTTCTCTTCAGTAATCTGAACTAGTTGGCTTTTTTGTGTTTGGCCCAGGACATGGTGGGCCCTCCTGGCTGTCAAGGCACACTGCTGATGCAGTCTCATGCAACTATGGTTTATAGTTGGTCCAACTTTGAGTAGCCAGAATTACTACTACTACTACTGCTACTAATCACCAAAGTTGAGACTTGGTGAGGGTGTATGAGATACCTTTGAATGTTTTGAGTGAGGTCTGATTGTGACAGGTAAAAGTAAGGTATGAGTGCAGTATGAGAAATACATCTTTAAGTTTTGTGGAAGATGGATAGCCTGTGCAAATTGAACTAACAGTGAAGATGGTCTGTTTTCTCAGGCCTTCAGCAGCAGTACATGTTTTGCAGGGTTTCACTGCAAGGCAGACAGGGTTCTTGTGAACAGCCACAACAAAATTCTGGAGTACTCATTGTGGGTATATAGCTTCTTATCATCTGTGCCATGTCAAGTTTATTAGAAGACTGGGAACTTGTGGCTGCAATTAATGTGGCCTACTGAGAGATCTCTAAAACCTTTGTTGAGAAAGGATGGCACGATATATTAGTCAGATTCTTATTGAACTGCGCAGTCATGTAGAACTTGCTGACAGATGTAACACCAGTCTTACTGATTTGAAACTGCAGTTTGATACAGTTATTGTGTTTGGTGAAGCTGAATCAGTTTCTTCTAAGCTAAGAAGAGAAAATAAATGTCTGCCTTATGTAGTGAATAATTTACTATTTTGTATGTGCAATTGCTGCACACTGTGTTGGTCTGGATGCAACTGGTCAGCCTTGGAGTGTGGTAAATCACTCTCCTGTTGTGATAACTGCTTAGTTTAGGTGAGTACATAAATGTGGGGTATGTAATCACTATATTCTTTTCTTTTCCTACCTTTCAGTCCTCCTGATGTGTGCTATATACTTAAATAAGTTACAGCTGTTCAAAAGTTGCCTCAAAGATAGGAGAATTATATATTACTGAGTTTCCATGTATGATAAAAATTAATGTTAGATAAAAAGATAAATAGAGCCACATTTTATTAACTACTGCATTAGAGCACAAAACTGGAGGTTTTTTCCACTGTGGTTCTTGAACCTGTAATAATAAGACAGGAGTAAAATTCAGGCAATTAGCATCTGATTTTAATGTGTAACAGGATGTTGAACACTACTAGATGCTGTTTCAGTGAGATTAATGTCAGTGTCTTGAGACAAACCTTTATATTGTGAAGTTAGTATTACACACTATATTTAAAATGGTAGAATCTGAGCTTCTGGTGCAGGTCCCTAGAACTTTTTGGTTAACAACCATACTGAGATGCAGACAGCTGATACGGAGTAGTACAAGCACAGAATTCATGTGACCTTAAATACAACTAAATCCTTCCATCACTTCTCAACATCTGCTGACCCAGGTGATAACAGCTTGTGGGAGAAATGGGATGAACAATTTTTGTTCAAAAAAAGTGCTCTCTTGAAGGCAGATAGATAAAAGTAAGGTGTATGAGGCTGAGAGACTGCTTCATACTGTCTCTGAGAGAGACTTCAGAATCAGTTTCTAATCTGTAGGGAGATCTTCATAGGAAACATATTACTACCTAATACAGGATTCCGTAACATACTAAGGAAGAAAAAGGTTTAAGGCTGAAAAAATACAAGTTTTCCAAATATAAGTAGCAAACATGCTGTGTGTGTTTTATACCAAAGGTCATTGAGCACTGAAAAAAACCCCCTAATATGAACTATTGAGTTCCTCCATTTCTTGAAGGACCTTTAGAGTCTTTTGAAGTATATTAAAAGTACTGAGACAGAAGTTTATTGGGTCTCAATGTAGGTAGGTGTGTAAAATTGCTTCTTCCAGTCATTCAAACAAGAAAGCATAGGGGTTTTTCTGGCCTTAAGTTGCAAGTGAATTCTAGCCTGAAATTTGACGCTGAAAAATTACTTAGCATCTTCCTCAAGAAAGAATGTCATAGAATAACAGTGCTGTTTGGAAACAAGGACTGTAAATTCATAGATAGATGCAGTTAAGTCTGAAAACTGAAGATGTTGTAGATGATCTGCAGAATGGCATCCTCTTTGACCAAACACAAGATCTTGGAATATGTTAGCTTCTGTGTTTGTATACAGGTACCTCTTTCAAAAGACAGTCGGCTTCAGCCTGAATTTTCTGCAGCATATCTTGCAGTCCTTGCTTTTATTGTTTTTTTGTCCTTTAGTTATTGGTATAAGAGCCTGTTACCATAGCTTCGCCTGCAGGATGAGGACTGCTTGCAGACTGTGAACACCGAGCAAAATACTGTCAAATTGGAGACTTCCCATTCCTGTTTACATAAAAGTGTAATTTGACCACAGCTAGAATTCTGCATGTTTCACTATATTTTCCCCCTATTTGGAAAGATCAATTTTGTTACTCCTATAACAGTGTTACAGTGCTTTGCTTTGGTTTGCAGACATTATCCCTGGGGAAATGGAATTACATCACTCTAGGCAAAACTGACCTCACTCATTGCAAGAAAATTGCATTTTCTGTTTGTTCCTCCTGACTTGAACAAGAGCATCCCTTCTTAGATATTAGATACACCCTTACAATGATTTGAACTGTGGGGCTACACATGATATAATTGCATGTCACTGCATGGTTCTTTTTCTCATATCCCTGTGTAGTTTGAATGTTTTTGGAAATGGGGAAGTTATATAAAAATTAGGGGGAGTGGGAAAATGGTATCCTGTTCAGGTACCATGGAATGTTTTGTTGTAGTTAATTACTCCCTTTCTTCTTTGGTTTTGATCTGTTGGTGGTTGCTGAACTAGTGTTTCAAATCTGGGAATCTTCTCTGCAGCTGAGTGATCTCTACTCAAAGGTGTTTGAAGTTAATGTTTAAATACGTAGTCATTTCCTTTGGGGGTAGAATGCATTATGTGCTTGTGTACACACACAGGTTCTCTTGACTTAATTCAGGCCTCTGGTCTCTGCCATTTCTAGCAATGGTTTGGGGTTTTTGAGCTTTCAGCTGATTTTTGTTTTCCTTGTGCAGTTTTGGCTGTGAGGCTTCGTGATTGGAGGTTTTGTTTTTGTCTGAGAATCATGTGTTTGTGGCTTTTCTGGTATTGTGAAGTTCAGGTCAAGGTTAATAAACTTAATTACCCTTGGAGGTCCTGTGAATTGATTTCCATTTACTCTGACAGGGGCTTGTACTAAGTACACTATCATCTGTACTGAGTACATCTTGGACACCCAGGGGCTCATGGGCAGAATCGGTATCCTGAGTACACAAGGTCTCTGGAGCAGTGTCTAATCTGTAGGAAAAGTATGATACCTTGCATTCCATTAGGCATCATTACTGCAAATGGTATTTTGCCCTGGTGCCTGAAGTACGAACAAGATGCCTTTGTCTTTTTGAGGCTTACAGAGCAGTGACCTAAAATCACTGTATTAGACCAAACAAATACAGAGTGAAGACCTTTGTTCATCAGTTTGGCCAGTTTAGCAGCTCCTTCAAAAAGAATCCAGAAGACCTGAATTATGAAACTCCATCCTGTATGGTTAAAGGACAAGTAAGCTTTGTGGGGAATGGTTTAATGGAATGGACAGTAGCTCCTAGCCCAAAGTTGTTATCAGTCTTCCACCTCCTAGCTGGGAAGAATGGCAGTCTGGATAGCATTTTCTGTATGTAGCAGTCTCTTAAAATGCTTTTACACTCTTGCTCTGGGTCCTGATAGATGCAGGCATATCTTTTTCAAGAGTCACTCTTTGTCAAGTGGTCCCCTTGAGTGTTTCTGCTCAGGGAGTTGACTGCCCAGCCATGACTAGGGAAGAGATGACCCAGTGTCTCAGTTTAAAAGAAAACTAAGATGTCTATCTGTACTAATAAGTGGACCTCTTCCCAAGAGCCACGAGAACCTTTGAAATTAAGCGATTTTAATCAGAAAATGTGTAGCGAAAGGATAACATTCCTTAACTACAGATAGACATAACCAAAACGAACAGAACAAACAGCAACACTGTAACCAAAACGTTCAACTAATTAAGGTCTCTTTCCGCCCTTTCAGTGCAGGTGTATTTACGGACAGTGGGGGTGGGGGGGGATGCTTCGCCTAGGAAGGCAGCGGCCGCAAAAGTCGCTCCCGTGCTCTGGCGAGGCTGGTTCCAAAAAAAACACCACTCATGGGAAAATGGGAGTCACAGGAACCTTTCCCTCGCTTCTTGTCCTTTGTCCAAAAAGCGCTGGGAGGAGGTTGGGGTAGTAGCTACTCCCTGCCAATGGCGTCGGCCCTCCGGGAGCCTTTAGCAAATCCAGGGAGCGGAGACTTCTCTCCCTCTCTGTGAAAAGCAAGCCAGGATGTGCGGAGCTGAGGGGCCGAGCCAAGGGAGCTCCCTCCAAGTGCTTACACCAACCCAGCAAGCGGTGGCTCCACCCGCCCAAGCAGAGAAGTGTGGCCAGCACCAGGAAAAAAATCCCCACAGCTCTCTCTAACCCCTCCCCCAGCCATCAAGTGGGAATGCAGAGCTATCATCTATCCTGTTGTTACCTGTCTTGGCTCTTCAGCTACCCAAACCTCTGTGTTGGTAAGGGAGAGAAAAAATTCAGTGAAAGCTTTTGAAACTATAATACCTAGGCAATGGGATTGTTATACCCAAGTGGGCAAGGCCCTAAGCAGTCTGCTCTAGTTCATCCTACTCGGAGTATTAGGGTTAGACTTGATGGTGTCTAGAGATCCCTTCCAACCTTAACAGTTCTGTGATTTTTATGACCATGCTGTAAAGTAACTGTCCTGTTGTGACCTACATAGGAGATGTGGTACTTGCATAATTAAAGGAGACTTCAAGAATTTAAATCCATTTGAATATCGGAGAGTGATTCTGCACAGAGATGAACATTTTAATGAAGCCTTGTCCATATGTTCCGTGTGTGGATTGTCATTCTGTCTGCACTTTCTGTCCTCTTCCGTTCTGCTGTACTATCTTTTCTTCTGCTTTAGTAAAAATAGCATATTAGCACATCTTACACATAGGATAATTTCAGAAGAAATTCCTGATTCTTCCCTTTTTGGAAAGCTGTTTGTAGGAGAGATAGAGAGAAACCAAGTAGGACAACTTGCAAGCTTCACGGAGTTCTAATGTGTTCAGTGCTCTTGATGCCTCTTACTTTGTTCTTGCTGCCCGACTTTGACTTGAGTAGGCAGGAGGCCAGCAACTGAGATGGTGGGGATGCTTATAGTATGTATGGCAAGTAGCCAAAAGTACGTGGCAAGCATTCTCTACAGAAATGTTTTTGAGGAAACTGTCACCTCCTGCACTAGCTGGACAGGAACTCTTCTGATGTTCAGAACTAAATTTGTTTAGTTATTTAGCATGCTTTTGTTACAGTCTGTAGTCTCAACTGAGTTTTAAGTCGTGCTAAGCCATGTTGTCAACCCCAGAACGTTCACAAATCTGCAGTGCTATCCAGTGTGTGTTTGCAGATAGTCTGCTTACGTACATAGTAAAAATTAAATGGAGGCATCAATTTAATACAGAGATGCCCAAAAAATGTATTTATTTGAAGGAGTCTCTTTACTCTTCTTGCAAAATTGTAGTAGAAAGATCATGGATGTTCACAGTTTCTATCAGTAGCTGGTTTTTTGTTCTGCCCTGTATTTCTTGGAATTACACTTTGCTTTGTTTATGTGATGTCAGACTACAGAGACCCGATGCTTTTTCAGTTTTCTTATATATTTGTACTTCACTATTTCCAGACACAAGTTGTCAAGAATTAGCCATGGAACTAGTTTGGTATTTACTTCAGCTTGTTCTCAGTCTGAAAATAATGTCTCCTTATTGTCACTGAGGAATTCCTGTAAAGATCCTTGTTCGGGTGTTGCTTCAGCTCATTGCACAGTAGGACTATTCAGTGCTTTCAGTTACAGGCTGGATGTTTTGATAGTGTTGATGTCTTCGGCTGGAAAGTGTTTTTTTTTTTTTTTTTTTTTTTGCTTTTAAAATTAAATTCAAAGCTTAATCAGAATCAAAAGATCACATAAGCCCCTACAGATCATGCATCAGTTATGTTGACTGGAAAACAACAGCAACAAATAACCATGGAGTTATGTATGGTTATTAACTAGGCTATGCTATGGGTATGGTGAGAGCAAGTTTCATTGTGAAACTCTGGTAGGTAGATATGTCTCTTTTAGCAGGTATTTTCCCTTGAATTTTCTTTATTGCTAATTTTCTCTTAAGAGGTAGTTATTTTTAAGGGTCTGAGTAATTCTTACCAAATGGACTAATCTCTGATACTGCATAGTGCCAGAGATAACAAGTTAAGGAAAATTTTTGAATAGGGAAGAACTGCTTTATAGCATCAGGCAAGACCAACCTTCTGTGCTCATGGATATCACATAATACCTTTTTTTTAAGTAATTTCAGCAATAAAACCCTGAGGAGAGAGCTTCCTCTGTTGTCTGAAAAAGGTTTTGTTATCTCAGCTCTGAGACTCTTAAATGCAAAGCACAGTGCTGCTTTGGAGCATGTGAAGCTGCTGAGGATGGCAGGGTTGGTATTCCTCAGAGCCTAATTTCCTTGTGCACTGATACGTAGGACCAATTTGTTCAAAAAGTTTTGGGCTGCAGGCAAATTTTTATTTTATTTTTATTCAGACTAGAATATACTTGGAATTCCAAATAGTTCAGACTAAATCAGTTGGTTTTTTTCAGCATTTTCTAGCAATTCTTCGTTCTCCTGAGGAGTGTGTACTGCTGGGATACATTGCTTTCTGCTGTCTTCAGAAGACTTGAAATACATCAGGTTACAAAGGAGGGCCTTGTCATGCCTGAATGTTGCCACTTGTCACTTCCATTCAGTTGTGGTTATTGGGAATTATTAGTTATTCTAAGAGGTGACTTGTGTCAGCGCTGAGATGCATTGACACAGGTGTGCAAACTTTGCAGGCAGTAAAGAGCTGGCTTGCTCTGCATATAGCTGCTTCTCCCAGTGTCTGCTGAAAACTCCAGCCAGATGAGTGCTGCTTTGGTGAAGTAAATCTGTCACTGTTACTGATCTAGATATTTTTTTCTGAGCAAAATAGATTTTTATGAAAGAGTACACTCCTTAGTATTCATACCCTCTAGAGGCAGGCACTGTTTCAGCTTGCTTTCTCAAGCATAGGTATTAGAGATGGAGAGAGTTCCCTGTGGGAATGAGAAGGAGTGAGTGTATCACAACAGGTCTTGTCTTGCTTTCTGAAGCAATGCTTATGTGTGTATGAGTACAGTCCCTTTATTTTAAAAAAAGGAAAGGAAGAATAGTGATGTAATTTGAGGAGGGGGGCAGGCAGTGGGGATAACTGAACAGATGACTAGAGAAATCAGATTTTTAGATGGGGAGCATAAAATCAATTGTAGTTGTGAGAAGACTGGCTCTTCTCAGCAGATTTAGAGAAAATGTATTTCAATAGATTCGTTAGTATGTCAGTAATCATTTTCTTTGGAAGAGCACCTTCCTCAGCGCAAGTGCTTGAATGTTAATTTTTGTACTGGTAATGGCTGTCCTAGAGTTAATTTTCTTCATAACACCTCCTGTGGTGCTGTGATTTCTGTATTTGTAGTGAAAATAATGCTGATAACACAGGGATGTTTTTATTATTGCTGAGGAATGCTATATGCTGTCAAGGCCTTTTCTGCTCCTCCCTCCACCCCACCAGCAAGGAGGCTGGGAATGTGCAAGGAACTGGGAGGGGACATAGCAGGGGCAGCTGCTGACCCCAGCTGACCCAAGGAGTATCCCACAACGCATGATGTCATGCTCAGCATATAAAGCTGGAGGGAGGGATGTTCAGATTGATGGTCTTTGTCTTCCCAAGTCAGTGTTGCTCATGGTGGAGCCCTGATTTCCTGCAGATGCCTGGCCATGGGGAGTGGTGAATGAATTCCTTGCTTTGCTTGTGTGCATGACTTTTGCTTTACCTATTAAACTGTCTTTATCTCAACCCACTAGTGGTCTCAATTCTATCTTTCTGATTCTTTCCCCCATTTCATGTGGGAGCAGTGAGTGAGCTGCTGTGTAGGACTTGGCTGCTTATCAGCCTTAAACCATGGCATTTGGTAACAGCTCTCCTGAAGTTCATTAAAATGCTGTAGTGTTAGTAGCAACATTTGGGGAAAGGATCCAGAATAAACCTCTTGGATAACTTGCTTTAGAGCCAGAGATTTGCAAAGGGCAGTCAACTTTGTCTGATTGAACTGCTTATTTCTGTCTACTTTCTCTAGTTGAGAGTAATTGTGGGGTTTTTGTCTTTCTAGCTGTAGAATAACCTGTCAAGGGAACCTTATGAGAAGAAAACACAGTCACTTGTCTGTGTCTTGTCTTTCTGAGAAAAGTAGTCTTAACCTATAACAAAGCATTCTTCCCCATAGTCATGATAATGTTTTTTGTTAGCTGCAGTAGGAACCATTCTTGTTACAACAACGTGGCAGGAATATTTTATTATGAATCTGCACCAGAATGCTTGTATAGTCTTCAAAGAATGCACAGGTAACAAGTTTTTCTCCAAATCTCTCTTTTCCCACCTCCCATCCCACAATATATGCTTGACCATGTAGAATTCATGAAACTAGGGATGTTGTTTTGCAATAGATAAAATCTTTCCTAGTATTGCTTTATATTTTAGTACAATCTGTCTTGTAAAGTGTTTGAAATATACATGTATCCATAAGATGATGGGGTTTTTTTTGATGAATAGATTATTTGCATATATTTCTTTAATCCAGTGATGCTTGCATTTGAGAAACTAGTAGCAGATTGTCAGTGTCGTCAGAAAGAGGCCCATAAGAAGAAGAGGCGTCTAAGAATACCGCTAATTCTGTAGAAATAATTGGGCTACCATGTGTTTCTGCTGCTGTCTACTTACAGTTTTTCTCTGTGATTAAATAGTTGTAGCTTTCTGATTTTTAATGAGTGATTAAGTTGCAGTGCCTCTGTGCCAGAGGAGACCTGCATTTGGAGCAGCCTTATAATGCTTTGTATAGGCAGGTACTTGTTTTAAAAATTAAAAATTAATTTGTGTTTAGTCTGTAAGTGTACTGTATTAATTTATTGCCAAAATGTAGTCAAATAGAAGACTTCAAATGTAACCTTGGTGGTGAACTCTGGAGTTTTAAAGTAGCTTTTCTGCTGCAAGTTTAGAATTTAGATATATTATTTTCAGTTCTACCTGTGAGACATAGGGACTACTGAAGAACATTGCATGAAATATGAGGGAAAATATATCAATTAATTGTTGGGCATTTGTGAGTCTTAAAATAGCTTTCAAACACAGCATTTTTTCCTGCTTTAAAAAGTTTTCTTACCCCACAGTGTTCCTGGCCAAATTACTGAAACGACTCTATGGTGAAACTTCATCATCTTCTCTTGTGCATACTTCGAATAGAGAAGAGGAGTCGGTTCCTGGAAATCTGGGATCAAAATCTGAAGAAAAGAATTTGGATAATATTCAGACTTCATCAGCAGATGCTAGCATATCAACTGATCCACCCTGCAAATCATTTCAAGGTAAGCTTGCATTGTCCTTTTTCTGATAATACACTTTTAAATATAGCTGCTTTATTTCAGAACAGTATAATATGTACTCTTTTCATCTATTAATACCAACAGACAAATTTCTTTGTGCTAGTGGTACCTAATACCTAGAACACTTGAGGTCAGTGCATAAGTCCTGTGCAAACCAAGAAATATTCTTGGTGTATATGCAGGCCTGCAGCATTTAGCAGTAGCAAATATGAAACTTCAGTGTAAGCTATAACTCTCCTTGGTGTAGTGTTTGTTGAATGGTGATAAAATGACTTATTCTGGTAAAGCTCTGGTCAGCTGTTAGAGGTATCCCCAAAGATTGTGGGAATACATGATCCAGCACTTCCTCCTGACCTCATGTTGCAACAGAAATTCCAGGGGAACACAAACCCAACAGAGGGGAAACAATTCAGAGACTATGTTAGTACCTTGATAAAGAGCATTATTTTATGTGTGTTTATTCAATGAATATGGCACATGAATATTTGAACAGGTAAGTAAAAGTTCATTTGTAGACTGTGAATGGTGTGCCAAAAGACAGAGCTGAAAATGAAGTAGCTGTGCTATTACTTGTGGGTGAAGGCTCTGTGCACAAGTATAGAATGAGTGTGAGTTGCTTTGTATTCATCTAAAACCAAATTTTTCCATAACTAGATGGTTGTTAAACTGACTTGAAATAAACAGGTATGTTTCCCAAGCATATAAAAAGCTTCCTTGGGGGGGGTGGTTTTCACCTAAACTTATTACTTGCAAACAGGGAAGAGAAGAACTGACAGTGAATGTGGTCTGGGGGTGGAGAGTAAAGTCTGGAAAGAAGTGAGCAGAATGAATGGTAGGATTACAGCCGCGAATTACATAATAACAGATGTTTCTCTCGTTCAGGGGCCTGCTTGGTAGGATGAAATGGCAGGAAGGATTTAATTGGTAGGAAGACTGGTTTGAATTGCAAAAGAGCTCTGGAGATCTGGTTGATCTTCAAGAATAAGCTCTCAAAACACAAGAGTGCCTTTTTTGACATGCAGAAAACTAAGCAAATGTGTCAGGGTTCCTGACTTGTGCTCAGATACGTCTGCGAGCAACAAGGGGAAGGTGACAGAAGGCTAGTTGGGACAAGACAGGCACAGGAGCTGTGTCATCACTGTGAAAGCAAGAAAAAGAAGAAAAAAGCAGAACATGTCTGGTAACAGTGACCAGGTTCAACCAACAGTCCAGTGACACCAGGCAAGTCAGTAGTGACAAGACAGGTCTGAGGTCATACCAGTGTGTAAAGTCTGTGAATCAGAGTTGTATCAACTGGGCTGTGTGCCCAGGCAAGGCATGGCTTCAGTCTAGCTCAAGCTGGGAACTGCTTAAAAGCCTCATCTTAAAAGCAGCTTCTGAGTGATGTGAGGGGAGCCCCTGCTGAGGTGACTTCTTACAGGTCTTTCATAAGCAGCTCTTTAGTCATAACGATCTGAATCAACAGCTGTAATATCAGAGAGCTACCATAAGTGCAGGCAGCTGAACTCCTGAGAGGGAACTCTGAGCCCTTATGTGGAGAAGGTGAAAGCAGATATTGTCTACTGAAGAGAATATAGAATGATGCTGCCCCAGTATGCTATTATGGAGTCAGGGAGGCCAAAACTCATCTGGAGTTGAAACTCAGGGGGGATATGGGAAGAAACAAGCATAGGGGTAACAACTGAAAGACAAAAGAAGATGTGGACCCTCTGCTGAATGGGCAAGGGACTACTGACAGAAGACAAGGAAAAGACTGAGGTACTTAGTGCCTTTTTCTGCTTTGTAAGACTTGTCTTCACACTTCTGAGGCCCCGGAGTCTAATGATAAAGCCTATCAAAATGAAACATTGTCCACAGAAGACAATGATAGTTGGGGAGTAGTTTGCCCAGTTGTGCAATTGCATTCCAGTGGGATGAAGTGGTGTGCATCCAAGGATGCTGACTGATGTCATTGTGAGGCTGCTTTCTATCCTCTTTGGGAAGTCATCACAATTGGGAGGTTGCTCAGTCACTGGAAAAAGGAAAATGTGCCCGTTTCAAAGAAGGGTGGAAAAGTGAGCCTGTTAGGGAGTAAATCCTTCTGGAAGCTCTCTCCAAACATGTGAAGGACAAAAAGGGAATTGGGAACAGTAAGTTTTGTTTTGCCAGAGTCAGGTTGTGCAAACCAGTTGCTTTCTATGCTGACATGACTAGCTTGTAGATAGGCAAGGTCTGTGGTACAGTCTCCTGTAGCATTCTTACAACCACCAAGGTGAGATGTCATCTGGGTAAGTGAATGGTCAGATTTATAGACTGCCAGGCTCAAAGGATGGTGATCAGCAGTACAAAATTTGATAGATGGCCACGTGCTAGTGGTGTACCTTGACGATTAATACCAGAGTGCAGTCCTGTGTCTGACATGGGGTAACCAACAACACAGGATGGGGGTAACCTAACTGGGAGAAGCTCCACAGAAAAGGATGTTGGGGTTTTGGTGGATGCCTGATAGAACATCAGTCAGCATTGCATCCTTGCCACAAAGGCAACTGATGACATACTGTGCTGCATTAGCAATGCAGCCAGCAGTCTGAAGGAAGCAATCATTCCTATTGTGAGACCACACTGGAGCAGCATTGGTGAGTCCATACTGTCCTGTGAGCAGTGCTCCTCAGTAAAAGACAGGTAGTGACATAGTACAGGGAGTCCACTGGTAATGACTAATGACCAGCAAGCCAGATGACAGTATGGAGGAGGAGAGACTGAGAGAGTTGAGTTTCAGTCTTCTGAAGGGTAAAGAGGAAATTTCATTACTTCAACTACCAGTTGGGAAGGGAGACTATAGGGAAGACTGAGCCATGCGCTTTTTGGAGGTGCTCAGTGAGAGGAGAAGGAGTGACAAAGAAGTTGTGGCAAGAGTAATTCCAGTTAGGTGGGGGAGAGAAGTCCACCTTGGGGGTGACCAAACCGGGGGAATGGGCTGCCCAAAGAGAGTTTTGGTATCTCCATCCTTGAAGGAGCTGAAAACAACAACTAGAAGACTTGATGTAATTGGGTCGTATTTTATTTGGGCTTGGACTAATGACCTCCAAAAGTCCTTTCCAACATACATCAGTCTAGTAGTCTGTGTTACTGTTTTTTGGTTGGTTTGGGGGGGGGGGGGGCGGTTATTAAAAAAAGTCCTTCACCCAGTGTGTAACAAGGATGGCTAATAACAGGTTGGCTACAGGGTTTTCTTACATGTTCCTTTGGCAGAATTTGCTTTTGAGAGATTGTGTAGCTGTTATCCTGTATTGCATCCCATGACTGTAATAGAAAATTGCATGGAAATTTCAACTTTGTTTGATACACATTTTGGTTTTCTAGATGAGTACTTCTGGTACTTCTTTTCTGTAGTCAATAATGAGAGGCGTATTTTCAAAGAGCTGATAAAACATTAAGCTTATTCTGTACAATGATATGTGATAGCATTGATAACTAATTGTCCTTTCAAAATAGGTAACAGGATATTTATTTGCTCTATGATGAAGTTGGGCTAAATAAGCATGACTATTCAGTAACTTCTTAAGCTAATACTGCCTTCATTTGTAGTGAATCTAAACTAGGGCCTGCCCAAACTCCCACTGAAGTAGGAGGTGAGAGGGAGAATTTATTTGACTTTGTGATTTATAACTCCTCTTATTGTTCATACCTGATTCCTAATGCAGTGTTCTTCAAGGTAATGAAACAAAAGCTTTTGGTTCAGAATCCTAATACAGGTAAAATGTAGCTCATGGGATAGGGAACAGGGAGTAAAAAGAATTGGTCTGTATTCAGGATTTTCACAGCAAAGCAACAAGGCTGTTTTTGAAATTAACAGCAAACTATAACTGAGTTTGCTTTCAGTTGGAGGCATGCAAATGCTGCAGTAGTACAGAAAGGGTTCTGCCTTGATTGATGTTCAACAAATAAGTACCTAATTAAAAAAAAAAAAAAAAGCCTTGGAGGGGGTTGAAGTGAAAAATTCATAGGAGAAAAGATAAATCATTCACCTATCTGTGAAGCCAACAGACAACCATTCTTTTCTGGTTGTGATTTTATTTAAATTTAAGGAGCTTTTGAATTTACATGTTGTGATTTTATGACATTGAACACTGAAAGTACACATTTAGTGATAGACTAGAAGATTTAAGCTGTAAGCTCTCTGGCTGTGGTGAAGGAAAAAACATAAAGGCACTGATTGAATTTTTGTTCATAAACTGTTTTAAGTTACTTCTTACTTACAGGTCAGAGATTATGGGTATAACTATAAAACAACTACTGATTTAAGTAGCAGTAGTCTAAGATTGGTAATTGAAAGCAACAATGGAAAATAAGAGGGATTTTTTTTGTAGATACAAACTCTTAGTTGGAAAGTGATTATTTCAGTCTTGCAAAATGCTGCTAGTGTCACTAAGAAGTTGAGGATTTCTTTAAAAAGAAGCTGACTTTGTCTTAAATGTTTCCTAGCATTAAGTAACAGGTTTTACTATAAAACTCGTCACAACATTCTATTTGCCTTTAATAGTTATTTTCAGATTGTGAAAATACTATTACCAATTTGTATGAGCTAAATCAATACCCTCCCCCTGCCAGATTCTGATCTTTATTGGAATGCATTTGCAGCATTGCCTTAAATGCCTACATCTTGAAGCATAATAGAGGCATGCCCATGAAATTTAAAAGATTGTACTTTTATATCCTCTAAATATTTGCATTTATGTGCCATTTTTGAGATCAAGTTGAAGTAGAGATGCTTGGGTTACCCTGTTAATGACTGGCTCTCATATGATTTTGGAAGATTAATAATTTACTCTGAGAAGGGGTTATCCCATAAAGCTCTTCACATAGTTCTGGAGCTAAAGCTTACAAGAAGACCTAAAATAACTGGAGTTGGAAGGTAAACTCTGAGGGACGCTTTGTGACTATAGATTGATCTTGTGCATCCTATTTGCATTTTCTTTAGGAAGGTAGTAGTAGTTCTGTTAGGGATGGACAAGCGTGGAAGTGTGAAGCTTCTGAACCCCAAAGAAGGAGACTAGTCACTTACATACTTTCTTTTTTTTTTTTTAAAGCGATTAAAGAAAAATCTAACAGACCCGAACGCATGCCTGTGGCCAAAATTTCCATTCTAGGGCCTAGTAACATGTACCTTCCCTTTGGATTTTAGTTGTCCTAAATCAGACTTTTTTTTACCCTATTTTACCAAAATGCTCAGTGAGAAAAATGAATGTAACATATCCCCCAGGACAATTAGATAAGATACTCTAAACATTTTTCCCCTAGAGGAACTTGGTCCTTCAATTGCAAGAGCTATAGTTCTTAATTTCAAAAAATGTAATAAAAGAGTTTTTTCTTGCTTCACATAAAATTAAAGAGGGTCTAGACAGCCGTCTTTATTACCTTAAACTATTTAAAAGTTACACACATGTAATGAACCTGAGCCTTACGGCAGGTAAAGTACTGAAGAGAGCAAATGGAAAGGTGAAAGCTTCTACAAGTAACAGAACATTTTCCCTATGCTTGTGAATAGGCTTCCAAACCCTGTATTAAAAATGCTTCAAAACTTGCTGTACCACCAAAAAAAAAGTGGCAAAAGAGTGAGCACTTCGAAATACAAATTACTCACTTGGGTGTGGGCTTTGACTAAATTTTGTCACAAGGACTGGTTTTGTTAGGGCAGAATCTACTTGCAACAAGGATTAATTTAATGAAAAATGTTTCTCATGAGGTCTGCAGTTCTGTAATTCTTTAGTTTTTGTTGATATTTTAAAATCTCTGTGATTATGTTTAATAGTTTTCTAGTATACATTCAGAGTAGACATGCATGCTTCTAACTAGAGATTTGCTAATTGTAGAACTGGCTTTTTCACAGTATCATAGAATGGGTCCCTTTGGAAGGGACCACAGTGGGTCATCTGCTCCAACCTCCCTGCTTAAGCAGGGTCATGCTAGAACACGTGGCACAGGATTGTGTTGAGACAATTCTTGAATATCTCCAGCGAGGGAGACTTCACAACCTATCTGGACAATCTGTTCCAGTGTGTTGCCACCCACACAGTGAAGATGTTCTTGCTCATATTTGGGTGGAACTTCCTGTGCATCAGTTTCTGCCCATTGCCTCTCGTTCTATTGCTCAGCATTACTAAGGAGAGTGTGGATCCATTCTCTTTGCTCCCCTGCTTTAAATACTTACATATGCAGATAAGGTCCCCTCTCAGCCATCTCTTCTCAAGGTTGAATAGGCCCAGCTCCCTCAGCCTTTCCTCATAAGAGGAATTGGCTTCCTTAGTCTCTGACGTTTTACTTGGTAAGAATTACAAATACTTTTTAAAGGATTTGGGATTTACTGATCAATATTTAGCATAAAAATTAAAATTTTAAAGATGCTGAAGAAGGATAATTGCATTGAAGTGAGAGATGTAGTGTTCAGTTTGTCTGTATAAAGTGTGTTGTGCCACTTTTGAATTTTGCATTTTCTCTAATTCAGTAAAAGGAATTTGAAATGCAGAGGGCCTAACCAGAGTCTCGAATCTCATGGAAACAACCTATTTGATCCTTTCTTCTCCTTCATTTGTTTAAGTAAGAGGTAATGAAGAATAATATCAAGCTGTTGCTATTACTAGGTTTTAGTTTTCTAAAATAGCCAGAATCCATGTTATATTATGTAAATAGAAAAAAATGCAGTTTACTCCATATTTATTAAATAAAAACATGAATGTCTATCAAATGTGACATATCCCAGCATTCTTATCCTATATGAGGAATTCCTGTAAAAATTCAGTACACCTGTGTGATTATTTTGCGTTCTCCTTCTTACTTGTTCCATTGAAGTTACTGATGCTGACAGCATAGGACATTTAAATCATCACTAGGACACCAGAACTGTGTCCTTCCTCATTCCAATCTTGTCTTTTTGCAGTCTTCTATTATAGAAAATTTAAGCTTGTGACAGAAGTGCCTAGAAGACAACAAAACTTGTCTAAAAAATATGCACAAACAGCCCTGCATTTTAGTTGATCAAATTGATGAAGTCCGTATGGTTGAGAAATTAAATTCTAGCAGTACTCAATGCAGTAAACAACTTTAGAGACTTGTTAAACGATTCAGCTTCACTTTAGTTAATTACTTTGAAAAGCTGTCTATTGTGAATAAGCTAAAGAGCAATGGAGATTATAATTATTATACAAGGAAGTGTTATCACGCAGTCTTACAGCCTTCTCTCAAGGATTTAAAAGTTCTCTCCTTATGTGGTATTACAGTGCCATTATACTGTGCAAATGGGACAGATATATCTGGAAGTGAGTAGGGTATTTGGCTGAAGACACCAGTCTCTGGTGGCTGTGGTAAAAATGGTGCCCAACCAGTTTTACAAGCTAGTAGCTACATGGTTAAGGGTAATGTGGAGATCTGGGGTTTAGGGGGAGAGGGGAAAAAAAACCCAACTGTACAACTAATCAAAACCCACAAACAAAAAACAAAAAAAAACAAAAAAAAAACAAAACAAAAAAAAACAAAAAACAAAAAAAAAAACACCTCTGTTTGAACTGAGTGGGCTGCATGTATAATATCTTTAAATTCTGTTGTGACAGAAACAGCCTTGTTATTCAGTCTCCAGTTCCCATACGTGTGCTTTTCTGGTTTTTGTTTTGTTGGGTTTTTTTTCCTATTGGTTGACAGATTCCTTCTTTTTCTTGTGTTCTTATGTATATAGTTAACTCCTGTTCTACATGCTCATTTCAAACAGCTTATCTGTCATAGGGGAAGCCACTGGCTGCCGTCAGGACAGAGAGCAATTTAAAAAGTAGCTCAGTGAATAGTATGTAGCAGTTGCCAAATTGGCATAGAAAATGCCATCTTTAGCTCAAAGTGCAAACAAGCTCTAAGTCTAAATGTAGCCAACTGCAGGAAAACTAGTTATCATGGAAAAGGAAATGGAAAAATGGCTTGTGTAAGAACTTGATAAAATCAGCTTGCTTCAGCTAGAGAATGGCTGATAGTCCTACGCTGAATCTAACTGCGGTGTTGTAATGGTTTGTTAGCATTCTCGCTGTCCGCCTTGTCACCCTGCTTGAAATAGTTTTTTATGTGTTGATGACAAAACAGGTTGTGTGAGATACCACTCCTGCTCTGATTTACACTGGGAAATTTATTACTTAAGCTGGCAAAATCATAGTTACTCAGAGTCAAACCTCATGTTTTCTGCTGTTACACAAGTTTTTGTTCTACTCATCTTTCTTACCAACTGTACCTCTTAACAATTATTTGAAAAGTGGAAATGCTTATAATGTGACCTATAACTAAGTTCTGGGGAAATGATTTTCCATATTTTTTTGTTCTTCTGTGGTTTGCATTATATTTTTATACAAATGGGAGTGGACTGTCACTGATAAGACTTTGAGTTATGGAATAGAAAATGTGAGTTTTTTGGGGAAAAAAATATTTTAAATCCTAAATTTTGTTTACTTTATTCTGATGAGTACGTCTGTTTATTTTCTCATCTAATTTCAGGTGAGTTTCAGTAATAACATAATCACTTCATCAGTGAGGGTAATTAACTAATGGCAACTAATTTAGATGTGGCCTTTTAGATTCAATGTTGTTGCATTTATTTTAAAAAAATACTGATTGACAAGGATGCCTTTTGAGAAGTGTGTAGAACAAATAAGATCTGCAGCACTAGGAGAAGTAATTGATCTGAGTACTAACTTAATGTTAAGATAGCTTTATGCTCTTTGTACAGCCAGAACACTAAGACATCTAATCAAAATACTGCATGTAATCATATACCAGGGCATATATGGGACACTAAAGTTTTTAAAATAAATAACTTACCATTTAGCTATATAGTTTGTTTCATCATTACCTCCTATATTCAGTTTTCAGAAAACAAAAAATAGCAAAATAGCTTGTACCACTTTTAAAATTAGCTACTTTATAATTTTGAAACTGCTGTCTGCCTGTAGTCAGATTCTGCTCCGAAGTCTTCTGTTTCTTGGTTTTCTCAGTCAATGGTTTTCCACATGTCACTCTCTCTTTGTGTTGTGCTTAGTTTTCACTACTTTTTTTCTAAGGGAGTATAGAAATTTTAGTAGTTCCTAGGTAAAAAAAATTCTTCCCCAGATGATGAGAACAAGAGGAAGAAGGATTTGTACTTTTTTATTCAATTTTTTCTCTGTGACAAAGAATGTCTGCCATTCATAATGTAATGAAACTAAAGCTGAGTTATGTGGTAAGTACTGTCTTCAATAAAATGAGCTATAATACAGCCTTTCTATGCATCTAAAAAAAAAAGTAAATTAAGAGTTAGTGTGCATGTGGGAGATAGGAAAATAAATGTGGATTCTCCTACTCCTTTTTTTTTATGAATTTCTCATCACAACTTTGGGCCTTGTAAAATGGATATGTCTTTATTGACTTCAATTTCCTTTTGAAGTTTTTGATTTTCATGAAGCTGAAGGAAAAGATAATGATGAGGAAATACTTCTGAGGATTTTCTTAAGTAGTTTTGTTCTTTCAGTGCTCTGTATGCTAGTATGCTCTATAATCTAGACTTTCTCTTTTCAAGGAAGTGAAGCACTTCTGGTGATGTGAAACGTTAGGAGAGAAGTAATGAACGGGCATTTCAATGTGCTACCAGGCACAAATGGTATACATGGTAAAAACTGGGAGCAGTCTTCTGTAATATGGCTAGAAAAACACCTGGGAATGCAGTGAAAATATGGTGTTGCTCGAACATCAAAGAACAGCAGAATTTTTTTTGTGTAAACATACTGAATAAAGTAGCAGAAATTAAGGTAAATAAAAATGAATACTGCTGTCTACATTAATAAGTTGTGACCACTAGTATTGTAAAAAGAGTATTGGAATAAAATAAGTGTATTGCTTCCCCACAATGGTCTCCAACAGTATGCTGCTTGAGGATTTTTTGAGCCAGAGGACAACATGTATCTGTTTAATTATAAGACTCTTTTCTTTCATTAGTTTATTTTTTGAATGTATGTTATTGTGCAGTTTGAAATAGCACTATGCACTTTTATGGTTTACCTGGCAAGCAGGAAGATTTGTCCTTAAAAAACAATAGCAGTCATCTTCAGAATTTTAAAGAACTTTGCAGAAGAAGAAACATTTTCAATATTCTGTTACATGTATTGGTGCCAGTGTAAAATATGTGACTGTGGTGGCTTGACCCTGGATAAATGCCTGGTGTCCAGTAAAACTGCTTCAAGGCCTTTCTTCCCTCCCCTTTTCACCTTCCAGAGGGAAGGAAAAAAACCTGTTCCGAATTTACGGCTAGAGATAACAACCAAAAGAGGAGCTCTGATTAGTACCACGGGCAAAGCAAAATTTGGAATAACGTTTAAATTTATTACTAACAAACTAAAAACTGAAAATAAGAAATAGAAACAGGTTAGAAACACCTTTCCACCACCACCCCTTGGTTTGTCCGTGCCCCCTCCTTCCCCTGATGGCGTGGGGGACAGGGAATGGAATGTTTGCAGTCAGCTGTTGTTGGGTCAGCCATTTGCAGATGCAAGTCCAAAACTTAAGCAGCAGTTTCTGTCCCAGGGGTCTCTCCTGTGGTCTGCAAAGGGGACACCTTGCTTCACCACAGTCATCACCACGGTCACAGGGGAATCATAACTCTGAGTCCTTCCCTTGCGTTGCGTGGGGTCTCCCCCACGAGAGAGATCCTCTGCTCTCTCATGAGTCATTCCATAGGGTACAGTCTCTTATGAAAAGCTGGCTGTATCTGCTAAGCGTGGGCTTCTCCCTTTGTGGGTCTTGGCTGCAAATCTTTGCAGGACCTCCACTCCACCTTTGGGTCCTCCTACTTAGCGCGGGCTTTTCCCTCTATGGGTCTCGGCCGCAAATCTTTGCCAGACTCTGCTCCACCTTGGGGGCCTCCTGCTGAGTGTGGACTTCTCCCTCCGTGGGTCTTGGCTGCAAATCTTTGCCGGGCCTCCCACGAGGTAAGAGCTTCTTTCATGCCTCCCCCTGCTCCGACAGGGGCATCTTTGCACCCCGATGGATCCCATGGGCTTCAAGGGGACAGCTCGTAATCACCATGGTCATCACCACATATTCAGGGAATAATAGTTTTAAGTCCTCTCCCTGATCCGTGGGGTCACTCCCCCTCCTTCCCCTCTTCTCCTCCTGCACTGACGTTGATGTCTGCATTGTGATGTTGTTAATCCATGGCTGCCAATTTCTAACTGCGCAACTTCTTAAATATGTTTTCATGCAGGGACATAATGGTTCAAAAGTAGGAAGTTTTCCTCGGAGCTGGCCCTCATTGACTCTGCTCTATAGGATGGAGGGAGACTTCCAGAGGCTTCCAACAGAAGCCAATCTTCCTCTTATTAAAAAAAAGCCTAATCAGAGAAACCCATGACAGTGACAGTAGCAAACAATATAACTTTAGATAATTAGATATCCAAAAGACCTTCAGAAAACCTTTTTATGTAGAAAGAGATGAAGAATCTTTGGAAGGAGTATATCACCTTCAGCCAAAAACTGGCTTGAGTGACTCCCCTAGTTTATTCCAATGAAGTACAGAAAATGAAGTCTTAAAATAAGATAAAGAAATTAGACTCTAATAGTAGTTTCTGAAAAAGGAGTTCCATAATTTTGTGAGAGACAAATTCCTACCTGCAGTAGTAAGTCTACAGAAATAATTGATCAACTACTCCAGTCACCCAGCAAAGTAGCACAACATTTCCATTGCTGTGGGATGGTTATCATCTGAGTAAAACAAATGACCAACAGTAAATGACTACCCGTTCTTTGATAGGTTGTTTATTATCATTATCACTTTTTTGTTTTTCTTCTCTACTGAATGTGACTTCTCTAGTATTGAGGGAGAGATTTCTGCTGAAAACTGAGGTCAAGCAGCAGGAATTATACAGAACTCCAGGGAAAAGGATTGTATTTTCTGATTTTCTACTTGAGCTAAAAGCTTCTGTCTTTGTGGAAAGTGCTCTAGTGTATTTTTGCTTGAGACTGGAAAACCTGTGAACATTGATCTGTGAACAGAGATTGTGTGCACATAAGATAACACCTCACGCCCCTGAGGGTACTCTAATTTACTTTACCAAGGCAGACTAACTTAACTGTAGTTTGATCTTCAGGAACTTGGATATCATATGAAGAAAAATGAGTATACACTGAGGAATGGGGGGATATTTAGGATCACTGGATTTGTTCACACTATTGGATGTCTTCACATTGATCAACTGGAGGAGTACCTATTTTTCAATAACACAGTTCAGGACAACCCTCAAGGTGTGTATGTTCTACAGTTAGTCACTTATCCCACCTTTGGTGCACTTCAATTTATGAGGGTTTTTTTGAAAGAGACAACTCTTACCCAGGATTTGTGTGTGCACTGTCTTTATAGATACTTGTCTTGCTAGTTAGTGAAGAGGAAGGTGTTTGAGTTATTCAAGACTGTTGCAAATTACGTTTCATGTGTTCATGCTCATCTTTGTTTTACCAAACCTGAATAAAAATGGAGAAAAAGGGGAAACGTGAAATCATGCAGAAGGGAATAACTCAAATATTTATACATCCTTGTAATTTAAAACTGTCAGTAATTAGCACTTTATTATTAATCAGCCTGGTTCAGGGAAAAGAAATCAATGCAAGTACTGCCAGTTCAGGGATTTGGCATCATCTTCATGGAAAGGATCTGTTGAAGAATTATTCCACATTAATTTTTAGTGGATTTTTTCCAAATTGCCTAATTGTTCTTCATCTTTCTGTATTATTTATTTCTTTTGTTGCCTTAAGGAGAGGGGGAAAAAACTTTCCAAGACAACTTTATGTGGGTAAAGTAGAGAAGAGTTCT
>JAWWEE010000105.1:96296314-96310212 GCA_035221455.1 Xenops minutus
CTGCCCGAGTGAGAAACTGGCCTAGCTACCCCCAAGTGTGGTGGCTTCCCTTCCCACCACACTGTGCTGGCCTCAAAGGCTGAGGGGGCCCAGCAGACCCGGCATGAGGGGCCACAAGACCCCTGGCCATGCTCTGCTTACCTCAGCAGGGACAGCTCTGTCCCCAGCAAAGCCCAGACTGGGAGCATTGGCCAGGCGCTGAGCGGGCGTGCTGTCGGTGTTTGCCATGCCCTCAGTCCTTGCGGCGTTTGCTGTGCCAGCAGTCCATGCGGTGTCATTGTTTGTTGTGCCAGCAGCCCATAGGGTGTCAGTGTTTGCTGTGCCAGCAGTCGATGGGAAGAAAAGGGGAGAGCTGTACTTTATTGGTCACTTGTCTATTGGTACAGGAGGGAGGATTACTGTTTTTTTCAATGTTCTTAATTCTTTGGGGTGCTTTTGTAACACTGAGTGAACTTGCATTCCTTGAGAGCTTTTGTACCTTAACAGAATGATTATATTATTAGCCCTTTACAGAAAAGCATTTGAAAACTAAACAAGGTCCAATTTTTACTTTTTTCCCCTCTGTTTGGTGTTTACTTTTTTGCAATTGACTCTCAATGGACCTTGTTGAGGCAAATGAGTTGCTGGTTTGGCACGGGAAGCAGACTTGCAAATATTTTATATCCTGGGGTCATGCCAATTAACCTGCAAAGTTTGCAACTTGATTTTAAACTCCTTGCATTGAGCAAAGGCAAGTAGTGTGGATTCCTGGTTTCTGGCATTTAGAAGTATTAAATCACATGTTCTTCTGTGTCGAGATCCTGACAGGGGAAGAAATGACAGCTCACTCCACTGAGGGTGTGAACCAGGAATAGCAGTTTATTTAAATGAGACTCAGGCTTATATAGAGGGTTTTGGAAAGTTTCCAGAACTTGGGTGGAGATTGGGAGGAGCATGCAAATCCTCTCACATATATGGTAAAAGCAGGAAGGGCAACAACCGTATGGGGAAAACTGGGGAGGAGATAACCACGTATGGTGAGACCGCTCTGTGGCAGATCTCGACCACTGGGAACATGGGGAGAACATGAGGGAGAACTGGGGAACCATTCTGAGCAATATAATATATGTGCATATGTATATAACAATGAACATACAAAACGGAGAGAACATGTAATAACATTGGGAGCCATTAGAACAGTGTCCAGGTATATGTATTTCTTTCGTGCTCGGATAGCTCACAACTTGATGGTCTTCCTCTTCATCTCCAGGTCTCAACAAACTGTTCCATACTGTTTTTTCCCACTCTTCATAAGACTGTTCTCCCACAGGAAATGGGACAAAAATGGGTAAAACCAGACAAAACAGATACATACACTCGTAAACTCAGGGAAATGCTCAATAAGTAACTAATACAATGAATTCTCACCAAAACTCCCCTTAAGAGAAGCAGTAGAAATCTCCACCTTCATACAGCTGGGACACCAGCTTCTCCAATAGGCCTCAGGTCAGATAGATAAGAGCTAAGCCGACACAGAGATTTGCTGTCCTCCAAGCACATGAAAGGAAGAGAGAGAGAGAGAGAGAACCTTCCTCTCTATCTTATATACACCTGATTACATGAAGGAATGGTGTGAAATACTTCCTTAGTTATGACCCTGTTACCAGGAAAGGCCTAGACCAAACTGAAGAAAACTAAACCACCACATTCCATTTAAATTAAGTGCTTTTTTTTTTTAAGCATATTTCCTTCTCACAAAGGACAGTAATCAAGTGACCATTAATCTTTTTTGATTAAACAGATTCACTTGTATATTGTTCGAAGATACTTACTGCAATCCTCAAGTCACTTATGTAGCTCTTTAAGGTATCTCCCTTTTCATAGCATCCTTTATTTTAAGACTATAAACTCCAGTACTGCATGTAGTATTTGTATTTTCAACAAGGCCATGTGTTGATACAATATCATTCAGGCCATTCACTTAAGAGTTGGTCTTGTTGATCCTGGTGAATCCCTTCCAACTCAGAATATTCTGTGATTCTGCGTAATATAGTCTTATCTATTTCTGTCTGGGGTTTGGTTTTGGTTTTAATAGGTAAAAAAATGGTATCAATGTTTTGCTACTGCGGTATTTCAACAAGAGCTCCTGTTTCTTGATACATTGATATCTTGACCGTGCTTAAAATTTGTGAGTTTTAGAGTCTGGGTTTTTTTGTTTAGTTAGTTTTGTTGAGGTTTTTTTTAGAACCAAGTAGTGCTCACATAAAATGTCCCTGTTTTCATTGATTTTTTTGAATATCAACAGTAATTTTAATGTTAATCACTGATGAAAAAGCCAAGGAGCAGCAAGCTTTCTGCCAGTTCCCACAGAACGGGGCTTTTTTTAGTTTGGGGTTTTTTTTTAAGTTGTCTCAAACTGCTCCTCAGGATCTCAGTACTGTGAACTCATAGGCTGTATGTGTTGCAAGAAAAGGGTATCCAAAGTTGTAAGATTATTTTTCCCTTATATATCAATAACTCATATTTTATATTTGCCATTATAGAAGTTATATACCATGTGATTTCATCATGACCCAGTATCCCAATTACAACAGATTGCCCAGAATTCTTTACCCTTGAAGAAAATAATACTGTATCAAAGTTTTAGATGTGTTTTCAAATTAATCAGAGGGTTGACAGTAGAAAAAGTTAAAAGAAATATTTCATTAAAAAATTATTCTTCTTCTAATTCCATACCAATTCATTAATGTATACAGTTATGTCAGTGATGTTACAATATATATTGTTTGCTTAGTACTTCTTAACTGTTAATTAAAATTTTTAACAGTACTCAATGACTAATATTACCTATTTTAAATAGTTCAGGAAAGAACTCAACATGAAATAAACTCAATTTATCTTGAAGACAAAGAAGTTTAAGAACACTTACAATTGCTTTTCTGAATCTTATATCCGAAACAAAAATCTATGGAAAAAACCCTCATACGAATCAGGTTGTTTTACAGTGTGTTCTGTCAGCTGCTCCTAGATTGGCTGTACAGAGTCTTGTGACAACTTCTGTGCTGAACATCTGAAGCTGATAACAAGACAAATTGTGGGAATTGTAGCAGTTTGGGGGTAAGAATTCTGCATTTGCAAACAAAAAGTAATAAAATTCTTTCCAGTTTTGTCAATTTTGTATTGGAATAACAAACTATTAAAGGATTCTTACAGATAAAAATTCTATCTAGTTTAGGATTTCATTAAGTATGCCTGAAAAATGAAAGATGCCAAAGTACAGCTCTTCATTTTGTATAAGAGTCAGTTTTGCAACACAGATGCACAGAATTGTATTTCAAATGATGGCATAAATACGTGAATATGATTGATGCGCAGGTGTGCAGATTTTTCTTACAACTTGCTAAAAAAATGGGTTTATGTTCCACTTTCAGCTAATTATATAACTTGCTGTGAGGTTTGCTTCTCTTTCCTCCTTTTCCTTAGACTTGTTAGCATGGGTATTTCCTTTTCTAGTAAGGACAGTATGGGCTTACAGGTTGAAAACTTACTGGTGAAAAGTTGTTACTTTAAAAAGTGTTTTTCAATAATTCAGCAAGGAAGAAACATTGATTATAGGGTGGTTCTGGCTCTTTCGTATTTCTAATTGTTAGGCTAAGTATTTTTTTAGATTTCTGTTAATGAATTATCCTAGCTAATTTTGGGTGTTCTGGTTTTAATTCTCTGCCAATTTGGATGTCACCGCTTAGTATTAAAGCAATATATTTGTGTGTATATATATTTGTATTTTAGGTGATAACATTCTGTAGTTTAGCATTGTCCTTGCAGAAATAAATGTATGACTCCCAGTTTGTGAGTGGCAGATTTTTCTGAGCTCCCAACAGCCTCAGGAATTCTCATGTGTATGTCATCATCAGAAAGGAAGTTGTAGCAACAATCACACCTCTGTTAAGGCTGTTACTATAAGCTTTTCCAAGTGTTGTAGTGTTTATAGATTAATCAATAATTTGGAAGGAGAAATGTCTGGGAGGTTAAGGAACTTCCTTCTCTACAGCCTGTTTCTTCTTCAACTTGAATGTACTTGACATTTTGGAACCAATTAAAGTGAAAGATGCCACAAAGAAATAGAGATGTTGGACAGCTATGGCTGAAGAATCTGTACTTCAGATGTCTTCTCCTTGAATATCCTCTAGGCAGACCTTGTGTTTGTTGATAGATGCAATGACATTCCGTAATAGATAGTATCACCACTTTTCTTTCTGAAATGGAATAACATTAAATAAGCATTTTTGTTTTCAGACTTCAGATAAAGTATTTAATCATTTGTTATCTCTGGCTTGCTTTTTTTTTTAAATAAAAATCTAAGTCCAGTAGTGTTTGTATTTACACTGACACTGTTATCAGTTGACTTGCATTACTGGAATTAAATTAAAGTTTAAGAAATACTTAAATCAACTTCTCTAATACTGCTTTGGAAAATTGTTAAATCCTTTTCTATCTGAACAGGAGAAGATTTCCTTTTTTAAAGTGACACCTTGTTTAAGGGTTGTCCAGAATTCTAGTTCTGTATTTAACTTTAACTTTCATCATACTTAATTTCAAGGAATTAAGTGTATACATATCAGAAGGTTTGCTGACGTACTTGTGTTGCAAGAGCTAGCTGACTAGTGTGATCAAATCTTTCTGGAAATCTTTCTATTGTACTACATGTGATACAAACTATAAGCATTTGAGGTAGGTGTAGCTTCAGCAGGCAGAGGAAAACATTTCCAGACTACCACTATCCTGTACCAGTGTTATAAGCAATTTCAGTGATCTGTAAAGCAGCCAGCTGCGGTGAAGTAATCACCTCTTTTGATTTCACAACAAACAAATCTGAACCTCCTGAAGGTGAGTGTGAAACTTAGCAAGAAATTCACTGCTGTCCACTGAGGGTTTTAAACACAGGATTGGGCTATCAATTTAAGCTGTAAGTATGAATTGCTACTTTAGGTTTATACACAATGTAGTAACCAGTCATTTCCAGCTACCACTGTCTGTAACTGTTTACATCTTCTAAATATCCACAAGCATATGGGACTATTGCATGGTACGAAATAGGAGCTTTTAATGTCGCTGAAGTCTTCAGTAATTCTGGCGTTACAATTTCCAACATTGACATTGGTAGGCACCCCATCAAAACACACAAACTAAAAAAATGGCACACAAATCCCAAAAAACCTCTGGAAAATGCCTTTAGAAGTGGAATGGCAAAGAATTCTGCCCCAGATATTTGCATGTGGTGTTAGGAAAATGTATAAATGCTGAAAATGTATTAAGGAAAGAAAAGTACAGGTTAATGTTGTTACACTGGTAATGCTTTACTTTAGCCTTGACTGCATGTAAAAGGTTCTTTATAAGATCTTTGGTTTATATTTCTGTAACTGTAAATAAAGTATGTGTACAGATGCTGTATTAGTTTCTGTATGCTTCTGAAAAAGCCTCGAGTATTTCAATAAGAAAAATGAACCTTTGAAATGAACTCTTATTCCTGTGTGTTTCTGTAGCACAGAAGTCAACCTACCCCTAATCCCAGTTTATGCCCTTACATTTTAACAAGGGAAGGAGAATGCTGGGTTGGAACCCAGAGGGCAGACATGTGCTTAAGCATAGTAAGAACTTGCCAGCAAGTGCATGTTCAATGAGATGTTGACTCTGGCCATTACCTTCACTTTCTTGGTGGTTCTTGCCCTTCAGTTTTTCTTATTCCTCTGTGATGCAATCAGTATCTCAAGACTGAATCTCCTCTTCTTCCATGTCCCTAAGTCTGAAAGTCATTTAAGTAGCTTCTGCTAGTTAGGTGATAGCATGCATAGCAGGAGGAGGGGAAATTACGGCCTTTATCTCTGACAGGGTTTTTTTTCTTACTTTTTGCTTTATTTTAAATTACAGTGATGACAGATATTTTTGTTGAGCATCTTCTCTAATAGATGAGCCTCATAGAATGAAGAGTCACTGGCCTCCTATTTTCTCCTCTTTCCTGACTGCCTATCATTTTTCTCTTCTTGCTCCCCACCCACTGAGTCACTTTTCCCCTCTCAGCTGGAGCTTGTTCCCTCTTTCTCCTCCCTTGCAGCTGTGTTGCAGGCTTCCTGTCATCATAGTGACAGTAAGGAACTGATGGGAAAGGAAAAGAAATAGTGAACAGCATCAACCAAGCACCTTACATCTCAGCAAAAGGCCAGCACTGTTATAATTACTGCCTCGCTTGAGCAGACACCCAAGACTTTGGAAATCTGACACTGCTTGACTACTTCCACCTCCTTGTTTTATAATAAAAACATAATCAAGACCTAAGCTTTTGTAATTAAATCATCATAGAGCGGCAGGGCAAAGTGAGTAGGGGGCTGGGTTAGGGGGAAGGGCAGAAGACATCTAGGTCTCTGTCTGCTGAAGTATTTCATTGTTCTGAATCTCACTTCATCACATGTTAAAGCAGAAAATTTAATTATTTTGTAGATCTTGAGATGTTTCTGATCACTATGAATATACATGATATTTTCATTTTGGCTATGGATTGTATAGTTCATTCCATGTAAAATTATAACCTCCACTGCTCTTCTATTGCCTATGAACCTGTTAGTATTGAACCACAGCAACATGTTGTTGTCCTACATGTCAAGACCCTAATATGCACCAACAGACAACACATTTGTTGAATAATAAGTGTGAGAATGTGATCCTGGCTTATCCTCTTGCGGTAAGGGCCCAAGCTATTTTTTCTTTCTAACAAGATTTGTTTCAATGCAGTGGTTTCAGTTTCACATTCAAAATAAAATACTGAGTAGAGGAAGAGGAAAGCCTTTTGTAAAAATAGAAATTCTGCATTCATATTACCCTGCTGTTTAAATACTCTTGTTTCTAACATGCAGGGACTTAAAATCAGCATGGCTGAGTGGACAAAGAAAATGAAGATAGGAAAAAGAATGTGTGTAGTATTAACCATGTCTTTTTTTTTCCTTAAAACAGGTGTATGTAGGTATTCTGTATGACATACAGAAAATGCTACTGTCTCATGTTGAAAGTCAGAATCAGGCCTACCTCACAATTTTGGTTTTTTGTTGTTCTTTTATAGAAGTAATATATGGCAATTAATAGGCTTACAGCCACACATTGATACAGCTTCCAGTAGGCTGTCTCCGTTCAGTCTTCCCTTGGGAAATTTCATGATTCCATATCCTTTGCCTTTAATTACTGCCATCTGCAAAGTTTGCAGAGAGCAGTCTTAAAGTACTGAACAATGCTTGGTACAATTGTTACCTTTGCCAAGGAAGCTTTAAAAATTGTCCTCCATCTGTCTCCCATTCCCAGTACTTTTGTAATCTAGTCAAAATGCACTCCAGGTGATCTACGTGTGTTCCAGGGATCCCTGGTTGCTTTGAACAGCTTGTTCTGGCTGACCAAAGCCGCAGCATCTCTGTACCCATAGTTTCATTTCCCAGCTGCTTTGGCCATGCACAGCTGCCACATAGGCATTAGGGCAAATAGGCAGTCTCTACTCATCCAGAGCAAATCTCTTCCAACAGCTGCACCGCACCTCTGGCTGGATCCATCTGATAGCACTCCATCTCACATGCTCCTCTTGAAATCTGAGCGTGCTCACACTCTGGGCTGGTATAACCAGCACAGCTGTACTGGCAGGACTGAGTCTGCTAGTTTACAGTTAGCTGATCATCTAGCTCTCTAGGGGTATAGTGGGGAGCGTGGCCTTCACTGACTTGTGGGACACTGCCAACATTTGACACTTTCCTTCTTTTCTTGATGCAGATACTTTAAACAATTGTCTTGAACCTCCAGTCTTGGTGCAGCTGCTCTAATGGCAGGTGAAGTTTTGAATGCGTTCGTACCTTTTCTGCCTGCATGTGTACTTTTCTGTAAGAACTGAGTGACCTTACTTTCTGAAAGCTATTTATTTCTGGGTGAGTTGGTGATATTTGGAAAGGACATACATATATCTCACCCAGCGCACACTGCATTTTGCTATGGAGTAGGAGAGAACTCAGAAACAGTTTTATGCAACTATTTTTGCTTCGTTAGGCTGTTGATACCAATTTTCCACTAATTTAATTGAATAAGCATGAATGAAAGGTTTCTTTAGTTGTTTTTGTTGGTTTTAATTTAAAAACTAATTTAAAAATATTAGGAACATTGAGAGAATGCAACATAAGCTAATTCACTGATAAGTCCAATTTTAAGGTGTGTAGAACAGGATGAAAAATGCCATGTGATCTAAAGTCCTGACTGGTAGAAACAGGTTCTGGCAATTCAAATCTGTGTAGTACGTTACTCTCAGTGGCTGTTGTGGTGGTGGTATTTTTGGAACAGGACCACGGTATAACACTGAACTGGATATCAGCACCTTGCACGCCTACCCACAAAATTAAATTTATTTTGTTGCTTTGCTTTTCACTGGCGAATAGCCATTGCTCTGTCACAGTGCCAGATATAACAGTAGTAAAACATTTGTTTTGATGGCTTGAATAATAGGCTAACTAGTTGCAAAAGTCTGAAGTATAATGGAACTATGATGGTTGCCACACTTGAAAGAGAGCCTAGCTCACATTTAATAAAAAAGATGTATCTTTAATGTATGGTAAGCTTAATTCCTTTCACACTTTTATCTTAAATTCAACTTGGGTGCTTTCTTAACTGGATGGTTTAGGTTTGCAATGTGTTCACAAACCATTCCATTCTGTTTACATTTATGTATGCACTCAACTCCAGTAGTATATCAGCATTTCTTGATTATTTAGAAATGGACATACCAGTCTGGACAAATAAACAGCTCTATTTTATTTTTTAGTCACTGTCTTTCTGAATATGAGACAGAAACTAATATTGTCTACTACATATGTCTTTTTATATACATAGAATGCTTTGTTATTCTCATTATCAAACAGCATGTAAGATAAAATTTCCAAAAATGACAAAGGCAGGCAGCATTTAGTTGAAAGAAAAATGATTTTCTGTGAAACTTTAGGAAAAGTCAATATTAATAAATATAGCAACTGTATTTCTAGTTATTCAGCTAGCTTTCTAGAGGAAGCAGCAAATACAGTGAATGTCTCTTAAATAGTTCTTAGTGTTCAAGTGTGGCACTTCTTCTTTTCCAGCCTTCATTCAATATACTAAAAATCCTTAGGTTTTTTTATACTTAACTGACAAATTTAGATTAGTTTTCCATTAACTTTTAGACAAGGTAGCAGAATGAAGTATGCACCTTTATTAAGAGTAATTCCTCAGAGAACCTGTCTTTACTGAACACTTAGATCAATGCACTTCTCATATCACAAGGTATGTAAAATAGTGATGATTCTGCTGTGGAAGCCCAAACATACAAAGACATGAGCAAAAATATGTATATAGCAATGGGTTTGATATTGAGGCAATGCTGATAGATCAGCATAGACAGGCAGGAACTCTGCTGCAGGCTCCAGGCTGGTCTGCAGGTCTGTAACACTTCATACCCTCAACTGCTGCTCTACAACACCTTTGTGCATGGGCCTGGATTCTTTTTTCCACCTCTTCACTGAAGCATATGGGAATACTCTACTAAACTGCTCATATAATTAGAAGAGTGAGGCATCTAGAGATATTACAGTAAGTAATAATAATAAAGTCTGGCCAGGATCAAACTTTGGTTGAAGGAGGCTGTCTCTTTTTATGCAATCCGAGAAAAGGGAGCGACTATTATGGTAACTTACATATGGCAGTTAAATACCTTAGCTGAACTGTGGCACTTTTACTGAAAAGAACATAATGTCTGTCCTTCTTCTTCTGCCAGAGAAAAGATTAATTCTTTGCTCAGTACTTCTTCATTCCGTATATAGGTTAACAATGTAGAGGAGAGAAATATTAATTTGTGCCTGTTACAGCTCCTTAAGAAATAAAAATACGTAGCCCTAGGATAAACGGGAAGACTTAAAGTAATAAACCAGTGATACAGCTCTTCCACTTTCATCTCGGAATCCACATTTAATCTTGTCTTTTTTTGACAGCTTTTCTCCTCCTGGAAAAAAATGCCAGATTTTCTTGGCATCTCCTTTCTCTTTTGTGGTACTTGCCAGTGGAAATCTTGCATTTGCCTCCATTGCTATCTGTCTTGAGTGGGGCATGCAGGTACCTGGTGAAGTAAGTACAGATAGACAATTCTGAAATGCTGCTCAGCTAAATTTTGGTACCATAATCTTGAATAAACTGTTGATGGGTGGAGCCTTTAATGCTCAATATTACACAGTTTTGGATTGAGAGTCAGTTTTTTTTCTTCTGAAAGGGAAGTGTGACAAGGAAAAATGAAATGTTATTAAATACAATATGCAGTTTCCTTATGTGTTATGTGTGTTTCTAATTTCAAGCAGGTTGTAAGATAGTTTAGTGATTGCATGAAATTTATATGTATGTTTCAGTAATCTCAGAAATTACTTTGCCCAGGGAAAAAATATCTTGCAGTATTTTGTTTGACATATATGTAGAAATCATAATGGTATGCAACATCCTCTAATAATCAGAAATGTTTGCATTTGAAAATAACCTTCACACTTTGTTTAGTGCAAAACTGTATATACTTGCATAGAGAACTTCAGCAGAAGCTTTGAGGTGGTGTTATCACTTCTACATATGCAGAAAAATATCTTAAGTAGAAGTACAATGATTATATTATTTGAATGTGTTTGTAGTGACTTACAGTGCTTTTCCTTTTCACTCTTAACTGTGACATTTTTCTTCTATTAAATACATTCTTGGATAAATACACCTATTAAAGTGAAATGCCTGTAGCAGTTATGTTACAAGCTGTATAAACTTTCATTGTGTGTTATATATCTGGTAGTTCAAGTGTATTTACAAGGTTTTTATACATCCCTTTTTTATACCTTCTCTTTTAATGGCAGTAATTTTGTACACTTAAACTTGCTTGCAGTGAAATGCTTATTTTAAAAGCCAAACAAATGGAAAGCTTTGAGTTATTTTGAGCTGTTTGCAGCCTGTTTGGTGAACTTTTGCCAACTTTTTGTGTCATTGCACTTGTTAGTACAGTGGAGGTTCTATCTGCTACAGCATAAGATAATGGCAGAAGCAAGTCCTCTGTGAACCCCTGATTAGCATGTATCTCTGGGGATGAGTGAATAATAACATTTCTTCTGCAGTCTTTCTTCATGTTGCTCAGCCAGAGAAGTAGCCAACACCATAGAGCCAGGCAGCTGCTGTGTCCATCCAGAGGGCCCCCATTCCCGGTCCTACTTTTACCAGGGGTCATTGCTTTGGCCCTTCAGAGAACCTAAAGCCATTGCTGAGATTTATTGATCTCAGCTGCGAGATCAATACACACTGGCTGCGAGATTTTTGTGAACTCTTTAGTATCCTAGAATTTAAAAAGTCCTGTGAACACAGAAACTGGCTACCAAAGTCAAAATCCCAATTCTTTGAGATGACAGAAACCTGTACTGTGTGGCCCTTACCCAGCTTGGCAAAAGATGACTTTTATGAAGGGGTCAGGAGGAGAACTGAACAACCATTGCTTGTGATTTCAAATGCAGCATTCCAGTGAAACCTTAAGAATCTTGGTTTTTGCAAATGAGATGTGCAGGTAGCTTGTAACCTTATTGCAGACTTCTTGGACTTTATTTTTGGTTTAAATAAGTGAATTTTGATTAGTCCTGTACTAATCAAATAATAAAATTTCTCTTTGCTGTTCATAGACGTATAAGAAAATGACCCTCTTTATCATCATTTATTTTGCATATCCTTTGGAAAGAATCAAAATGGAGCTGAGCTGTGCATAAACCCCTGTGTCTTTAGGACCTGTATAAGGCATAGCACATTGGGTTTGGTGATTGGATTGTGTTTTGCTTTGTTTTAAGAAAATTACTTTTTTATGATGTAAACAGGCATACAGGAGTTGTCATGAAACAACACTTTCTGTGGATGCAATTTTGATGTCCTGGCACAGAAGATACTCAGGTTGATACATATGCAATAACTTTTCATGTGTTTCATGTGTAGCATGTGATACAGCCATGAGAATGATAGTAGTATAGCATAAAAGGAGTTAGATAGTTTGTACAGATAGGAACAGCAGCAATCATGTAAGATACATATTTATTACAGAAGCACACAGATCTCTTTAAATTTATGATACCTGCTTAGCTAGCCTGCATTGTCTAATCAGCTGTAAAAATTTGTGTGTTCTTGAGGTGGAAAAGGCCAAGTGAAAGCTATATATTTGACTCTAGCAAAACACACTTGCATTTGCAATGAGATTTTTTTTTTAATGCAAGCCTTGTGTTTGTTAATTAATTAACATTAAGGAAATTGTTACTGCTTAAGCAAATTGAAAAATTGTTCTCAGGCCTATGTTCCTTGCATCTAAATCCAGCATCTTTATGTAGCTGATTTATAACGTTGGGGACAAGCTTGTACCTGAAGCCTGTAACAAGGCTTCTTATATACAAGTAAAATGAAGAAACATTTTTTTAACATTTTCTTCTTTAAGTAAAATTATGCATGGTACATGTCGTCAGGGTCTGAATATAAAAAGGTAATGTTTGCTTAGTGTCAGAAAACATTCTGTCATATAGTAGCTGTCTTGGGGAAAAGTCAGATATGACTTGGCTGCACCAAGTGTTGGTGGAAGCAATTTCTGCAGCTTAAGCATAGAAACCCTGAATACCCCTTTGACAACAAGTATTAAGTCAGATGAGAGAGACCAGAAGCAAAGTTTTTGTGAGTGGGGAAAGAAGAGATGTCACTTAATTAGTTTCCAGCCTTTGAAAAGGTTCAGATTAAGGCATAGCAGAAACCCAGTGTGGAGGATGTACTGCATCAAGTAATGTGATTTTGTAACCTTGTCACTGCTGCACAAGAGTAATGTGATTGACATAAAGCTAAGTACCTTACTCAAGTTGTGTGAAGGGTTTTAACCAAGTCCTGAATATCTTGCTGTTGGAAAGATACTGAGATACTCCCGTTCCAGAAATGGAAAGCAGTAAGTTTTTTCAGTCTGGACTGGAAAGAGTAATGTCAAATTGGAAGCATAAAGGGGAGCAACAATTTTGCACTCCATGTCACATTACTTCCAGGTGGAACCAGACTAGGAGGACAGAAGGGGCAGTTTTGAGGGTTTTTTTGTTTGCGTGCACTTGTTAAACTTTAAATTTCTGATCTATAGTTTGATTATGTAATTGCATCTCTTCGGGAAAAATTTATCAAATAGATTTTAGTGACAAACTGTAGCATTCTTAAAAACATTGCACAAGTACTGGCAGCACACTGAAAGGAACTAGCTGAGAAGATATCCTCGGAACTGTAATGGCAGGAGGATGAGATTACCAGTTCTCTGCAAGTATTTCTTTTGCTGTCCCAATTGTGTAAGCCTTTGTGATGATTAATATATTATTAGTTACTGCTAAAGGATCAGGAAGAGCAAGACAAAGTCCAGAGGGATTGAGGGAAACATGAAATACACTGTGCTGTCCAGCTCCATCAGGGTTAAAGCATCACTCAGTTACACCTGTTTCCTTGCTTCAGAGTGAAAGTGGTCCATTTAAAATTGACAGAGGAAAGTTGTTTTTCTTTAAAGCCTTGTCCTCCCTAAATCCAAAAAGTCTTCAAAACAAACTGCTTAGTCAATAGCATGTGTACTGACCATATCCAGTACAGCTTGAGAAACTTAGGACAAACTGTAGTCTGGCCCCAATCTGTATCCAGGGGTGCAGTGGTACAGTAGCCTCATACTTCAGAGCTGCCAAGTGACTTGTTGTGGAGGTTTGACCCTGAATAAACGCCTGATGTCCAGCAAAGCTCCTTCAAGGCCTTTTCCCCCCGACTTTTTCACCTTCCAGAGGGAAGGGAAAAAAAAAAACCAGCTCGAAATTTATGTCTAGAGA
>JAWWEE010000105.1:96310312-96379083 GCA_035221455.1 Xenops minutus
TTTTCACACAGGGGCGTAACTTAATGGTTCAAAAGCAGGAAGTTTTCCTTGGAGCTGGCCCTCATTGGCTCTGCTCTATAGGGTGGAGGGAAACTTCCAGAGGCTTTCAACAGAAACCAATCTTAAACCCATGACACTTGTGTTGCAATTTGTTTGCCCAAGTCTGTTGTCTAGATAGTGGAAGATGTGCAAAGAATTAGCTCAGCTGGTTGAAGTGTGGTGCTAATAATGTCAAGGTCATGAGTTTGATCCCCATATGGGCCATTCACTTAAAAGCTAGACTCAATGATCCTTGTGGGTCATTTCTAACCCAGAAGATTTTGTGGTACCTGTGGTATCATGAAGCCTAGAGAGGGACTTCTTAGACCTGGATTTATTCATCTTCTCACATATTTCTTACCTGCTGCTGGGTGTTTCATTCAGGAAGAGCATGCTGCCTGAAAGTCACCATATATGGTTAAAGTTAGATGCTTTTGGCAGGATAAGCTCTCTTTGGGAGAACCCTTTTATTTCTTCAGCAAAGGAATGGCATTTTTCACCAACAAGAGAATTACCTGCCTCCCAGTTGCATTACAAATAGTATATATCAGCCAGTTCATGAAAGCATGTGAAAGGTTCAGTTAGTAATGAGTATCTGAGTGCATCAAAGAAGAAAAAAAAATTCATATCCATAGCATATTATGTGTAGTCTGTGACTTAAAGCTATCGATGCCTAAAGTTCTATGACATAGAAAAGAAAAATTAAACTGAGTTTAGATGTGTCAGGCAGTGCACCAAGTAAAGATGAAAAGCATTAGAATCACAAGAAATCTGGATTGGGAGGGCAGTGTGTGATGGAAAAAACGGTGTTCCGTAAGCAGATGACAGATTTTAAAATTTGTATGAAATACAAAGTCAAGTGTAGTCAGATGAACACATTTTCCTTTATCATGGAAGCGTTATTTCACAGATCACATCTTATGAACTGAAGAAGAGTAAGAATGTCTCTTATTTTCAAGCTATGATACTGTGCTTCAGCAAGATGCAGGGCAACTCTTATTTTTCAACAACTTAAATGGGATCTAAAAACAACTTAGCACTTTTCTAAGCTGCACACAGAAGTCATTGTGCTCCTGTTGCTGTTTTAAGTGCTTTACTTCTGGGAAGCAGCACAAGAAATCCTGGAAATGCTGGGCGATCCATGTTATCCCAGTAATGTTTTACTGTGCCTAGAAATAAATGGTCTAATAGTGTTAAGATGATGTACAGTGGGATCAATATGTAGGAAAATAGAATTTGTGTACTGTATGATCTCTTGTTGAGAAGATGTGAAAAAATTATTTCAGTCACTTTTCAAACATTTATTTTTGTAATAGATGATATCAGCTGGGTTTTGTGGGTTTTTTTTTCCAATTTAATTATTATGAATAATCACTTGTTTATGTCGTATATCATGTTTCATCCTTTGAAAATCTGTAGCTGCTTAGCAGAGAAGCCAGAGTGGAGCCCTTAGGAGATGAGGAGATGCTTACTGAGAGAGAACAACTTTCTAGAATGTGAGGGACAAACAAGTTGTGGAGGAGTAATGGCCAAGGAATAAGCCCTATGTAAAGCAGAGACCACATGTCTGCTGACAACAGTGGGACCCCAGGCTTCAGAGGGACTCTCCCTGGAGACCCAGAGAACACTGTGCAGGCTTTTCTGTGACTCTGGAAGTATCTGATGTGCTGAACTGAGAGGAAATCTAAAAAAAGAGAATTGATTTATGAAAATGCAGTAAACAAGGTAGAGATATGGTTATTCATATATTTTAACTTTCCTCATTTTGAGTTTTCTCCCCCCCGAAAAGTCAGTTGTTCTAGTGTTTGTTCTAGTAAAACCTAGCTTTCCTACTAAAAATCTGTTTTGGAGTGTTCACTATGGAAAAAAAAAAAGTTTGAGCAGCCTGACCTCACAGCTCTGGCCAGGGCAGAGCCCACTGCAGCACAGTGTGCAGTCAAGAACAAACCTGCATCCCTGGGAAGGCTCAGTGGCACCAGGTTCACATCTATTACATCTATTACAGATTGACAGATTACCAGCTTAGACAATGCTTCAGGATCTTCCCTGTGGTGTTGCTCATTTTTCCAGCATGCCTGCCTGCATGTTTTATATGTAGGATTAGTTTAACATAGAGCACTTGGTCATTAAGAAATGACTTGCTGCTTTAAAACACAATTAATTTAGAATGTTATTAATGAAAGTAAGCTGAATCTATGCCCTAAAACATCCTTATTTTTACAAAGCTGCTTGGAAAATATGTAATTAAATTTAATTCAAAACTGGTTTAAGATCCAAAGATAAATGGATGAAGGAGATAGTTTAAAATAAAACACTTGAAAGGTTTGCATGCTTTCAGACTTTACTTTTGCAGTGTGTTTTGAAATAGGATTTAATGGAAGAACAATTTAATGAATTGAAGTTGTGGCATCTCTCACGTATATGGAATTAAATATGGTTGTTTATTTGATGATTTTTAAAAGGTTAAATGTTCTAAGATATTGCAAAAATAGAATTGAGGTGTCATATTTAAATATTTGATAACTGAAATTCATAAATTGGGACTGAGGGATTGTTAGAGGGCCTTTATATTACCAAGGCAGTTTCTGTGTATGTTTAGATAGCTCTTTTGTGCAAAAGATAGTACTTCAGTTTAGATGTGCTCTTTGATGCTGTTTTATCACCAGGAAAAACTAGTTATCTGTTTTCCAATAGATATATGTTTTCCAGCATTTCCTATTTTCCGGTCTGTTGTCCTGTGGTCTAAATAACTTCTTACATTTTGTGCTATTTTAGCTGGTATGTTTGGAAAGAACATTTTAAATGTTGCACAGGATTGTAAGATTGCAACGTTTCTTATCATTTCTATTGTTATTCTGAGCAGTGGGAGAGCTTTGGTTTCACTGGTTGAAAACTGTCTCTGTGGAAAAAAAGGCTTTCAAGAAAACTCTGAACATGTATTTGTGTCCAGCAAAGTTAAAACAAAGAACAGGTTTTTTAAGTGGAAATGCAACTTCAAATGTTTAAAATGTTTCTATTTTTTTAATATGTTACAAATCTCCCCCTCCGATTCATGGTGATACTTTCTGTTCAAATACAAAGACGTAATCTTATTTAGCCAGAGACTAAGATGATTTCTGTATTTAGTAGCAGTTAGTCTTTGTGGCTGCTTTAAGATTCTTGAGCATTTCTGATTTAGTAGCCTTCAAACTAGTTACTGATTGTCATTGGATCTCTGTTCTTTCGTGTCTGTGAATATGCTCAGTTTCATGATTTTATTTGATTTTCCTCACTGAGTCAATATAATAATTCTCAGTGGTTTTGGGAAGCACAGCTGAGCCCATTTAGGAAGTGCTGTGTGATGCCTCTATATAATGGTGACTGACTGTGATTGTTTGCACATCACCCGAAAAAAGCCAAAATCAATGAAGACAGCTTGAAATTCAAAAAAACAAAGGATCTCTAATAGGTCAAAATGTTTGCTTTTGTTTAAAAATTAAGTAATTGAGCAGTACAGTATTTGTATCAGAAGTGTTGCTATTTTAAGAAAGATTGGGAGCTTCATCAAGTATAGCTTTCTGTATGTATAATAGGACAGAAGGCCCAAAAATTATTGCTAAAAGTAAGTTATTGGTTGAAATAGCTTCAAATATCTCCCAGATGCTTTAGATCAATGTGCGTGTGGATTGAGTGTACATATCAAAAAGCAAAGGAAGCTTAGAGTCTGTTTCATCATATATCCAGCTGGGATTGTGAATACTCAGTGCTGAGAGAGCAGAGAAGCGGCAGAGAGAGTAATAATGGGATCTTCAGTTTCTCCCTTGCTGTCACATCAGGATGTTGTGACAAGTTTCAGTTTTTAGACATAGTCAATAACCAAGATATTGGTTGGTGGGGCTGTGAGAGGAAACGAGACTCTTGGCTTTGTCCTCTGTAGTGTTTGGTTCACAAGAGGCACATCTCAGCAGCAACCATTGTATTCAATGTGCTACTGAAACAACAACAACAGGAAACAAACAGCAATCCACAATAGTGATCCACTTCAAGAAGAAACACTACAGAAAAATAAAGATACTTACTAAAAAGAACCTAAAAAAGGTCAGCTAAGAGAAGGAGGTTGTACCAGGTGGTGTGGAAGCTACTTAAGGACACCATATGTGATATTCAAGGCCAGCACCCACCACTTGTCATGCAAGGCTTGAGAAAAAGTGAGAGGAAGACAGCAGAGCTAGACAACAGAGTAAAGGAAGTTGTTAGAAAGAAGTAGGTGTTCTTCAAAAAGCTGAATTCACACCCAAATGATGTACTAAACATATTTAAATGTAAAAACATGGTAAGACCAGCGAGTGAATGTTTGAACAAATGGTAGAGAACTCTTTTAGTTCATTTTAGAGAACTAAAACTGGCAATAGGTCTTCTGATACACCAAGAGCACTGTCTGCCAGTCTTTTGAGCCAGTGATTATAGTGTAGAATTAATATTTAGAGATGCCTGTTTCAGGGAAGTTAAATAAATTTGTTACATTGATGTTAGCTGTGGGAAAAAACCTATGGAGAATCCTATGATGCAGCACTTCTTCCTGGGCTTTCTAAAAGGATATGTGAAATTGAAGGGATTTAATGGTCATGCAACAAAAGAAATTATAAAATAACAGTACCGGGTTTTATTCACCTAAACTTTCTGAAAGAATTCAAGAAAAAGCATTGCCCACATTATTAGCAGTGGTGCATGTCTACTTGTTTTTCAAATTGCCTTATCAGAGACTTAGGGGTTGGATAGTGCAATGCCAGTTTTTTAAAACAGTTCTTAAATCATCCAGGAGCCAAAAGCCTGTAATCCTGGTGTTTGCTTTAGGCAGTTCACCACAAGTTATGATGCAAAATTATGTTTGTGGAGGCTTGAAAACCTGTGATCTGCATGGGACAAATCAACATAAGGTTTGCAAAGAGGAAGTATACACATAACCCCAGGATCTTTGAAGAGCTAGGAAATACATGGATAAGGATGCTACGGCTGGTATGGTTTCCTTGAATTTCCACCAGGTTTTTGATAAAGCCCCTCACTAAAGAGAACACATAGACATGACATGAAAGATGAAGCCCCAGAATAGGTAAGGACTTGGAGGGAATACAGCAGTTCTCAGAACAGGGAGGTCACAACTGTAGGTTTTGTTCAATAGTTGGTCAGGTAAAAAGAGTGACCTGTGATATCAGATTTCCTAATATCGACTGCACTAAAGGCAAGAGCTGGATGCAGTGTAATCTCAGATTGAGTGATTTGTCAAAAATGACAGATGAAACACATCTAGGATAGTTGTCAAGTGATGCACTTCGGAAGAAATAACCAGTCAAAATTCACCTGCGGAATGGTGGGCTCAGAGCTGTTAACAAGCAGGAGTAAGATTTTACAGTATGATGCATAATTGTGAAAACAACATTCCAGCACTCAGCAGCAATCAAAGCAAACAAAATTATGGCAGTTATTAGGGTAAAAAGTGCAAAAGAAAGACCATCGTTATATCATTGTGTAAGTCTAAAGTTCACCTTTTCTTGAATATAGCGTGCGGCTAGTGTTTAATACAGGTTATAGTCCTAGGTAGTTGTTTGCTGTGACCAAGTATGGTTCTTCCTATGGCAGGAATTTAATGTAACTTATGAGTAAGAGAAATTCATCTGTGTATGTAGTCAGATAAACATTTAGGGTTGAGGACTGATGCAGATGGTGATACCTGCCTTCGCTGATGATTGTCATTACTGTTAATTGGATTTGCTTAAAATCTGAGAGGCAATACTCTGTTGTGCAAACTTGCGTAGCATTTGCTAGTTTTTATGTGATTTCTTCATTTGTGAGCACAAATAGTATAAATGAACAAATAAAAGTCCCTATCCTTAACAGATTCCAATCTTTTGCAATTTTGTCCGACAAGTGTTGCAGATTAATAAAAGTTTCGAAGCTTTGAAATGGGTTTTCATTTTCTGATTTCAAATGATGATTTGAAACAGTTTTCCCCAAAAAAGAGTGTAAAAATATTAATACCATCTTGTGCTCCTGAGATCTTTGCAATATTGCTTTTATTCTAATGAACCATTACATTTTATTGCATTCACTAGCCACAGCTTTTGGTCAAACTGTAGCTGCAGATATCTTAATTGGCACTAAAAATACCATTTTTTTTTTTCCCTTACAAGATTCTAACCCAAAATTAAATTCCTATTCGTTGACTGCATGGTATACCATGGAAAATGTATCCAGAATATCAGGGAGAAGAAAAGAGCTTAAACTGGCTGGAAAAATGAGGAGAGGTGTACGTCCTGTTTAATCTGAAAAAACAGACAAACACAACCAAAAAAAAAACCCAGCAGAATTACCATGAGCTGCGTCCAGAAAGCCAGGTGTGGGACTTGGTGCTTGAACAGGAGAGCCAGCTGCCATTCTTGAGTCATGATGAGCACATTATACAGATTTCTAAAGCTGAGAGGGTATGTTTTTTACTATCTTTTTCTTGGTCTGCTTTATATATTTTTTCCTCACTTCTTTTGTTTTTATTTTCTGTTCTTAAAGTTTGCTCTAATAATATTCAAGGACCTCATTTTTAAAAATCTGTAGCATTGTCAACTAATTCTCAGAGCCAAACTTCATTTTGGCATGCCATGAGACTTGGTATCCCCTTGGAGTTGCAGACACCTAAGTAAACAGCGTCCTATTTTTCATTGCCTTACAGGATACTGTCCCACAATGTTTCCATCTGCCATTGTCTGAAGGAAATAAAATAGTACAGATAAACTCAAGGAAGCTCATCTTTTCCATCACAGAGCTGCCGGCAGTGTGTTCATGCTGTTGGTTAGTCTGGGCAGGAGGAAGTCAGCTGTTAGTTAGCCTATGTTAAACTTTGTACTTATTCTCTTTGTGTCTTCAGCTGCCCTGATGACAAATATAAGATAACTTGCTAGTATAATAGAAGTTAATGAATAAGAGTTAGCTTATTAGGAATCTTGATGTCAATAATTATTTTTTTTATTATTTTCTGGTTTTCCTTGAAGATAGAAACTGGATGTGCTGACTTTATCAGAATTCAATAAGCTGTCTCTGTAAACTGAGTCCTCTTATTTCAAGTCTGTTTTTTGACGTATTTCTGCCTCTGTTCTGTTAAAGAACAGTTTGAATGGAGAAAATGTTTTAATCTTTCAGACAAGATAAGATAGGCTGTTAGAAAATGACTTTTTCTTTTACTGCTGGCTTTCATTTTCAGGCTGCTCATTCCCCCTTGCATATCACTGTCAGTCAGCCTAGTGCGACTGTGCACCTGCATGGTAAACTGCATCCAGAAAGTAATCTATGCTAAAAGAAAATTTAACTCTGAACAGTTCCTGGGGAAAGTGTTCTTATTAAGGCTGAAAGAAATTCCCATGAAATTATGACTGGAGAATGTACATGGGCATTCCGTAAGGAAGACACTTTACTCAGTCTGAGAGAGCACCAAGTGCAGACTTAACAGGTTAGAGTCAATTGCTTCTGGATAATTAGATTATGTGATCAGTTAAGTGACTTGTGGAACAGAGATGGGTCTTAGGAGGGCAAAAGGTGACAAGCCATTAAGGAATCATCAGGTCTTGTGGAATTAGGACAGGCTGTAGGTGCAGTTGTGGCTAGAGATATTGTGTTCCAAAGGCTGATATTCCTATTGTTGTTGCTTAAGTACTTATTCAACATACTAAGATTGCTTGCATAGTATATATTACCTGCATTTGCTATAATTATGCAGCTTTGACACAACAAACCCTTTCTGTCAGTGGAAAAAATTGTTAGAACCAAATTTTTATCTATTGACACTTTATCAGGCCTCCCTGCTGGTTTGAAATGTAGAGAATCAGTCAAAAGTTGGTTTGTTTTGTTTGTGGTTTTTTAATGGAACAGTGGATTTTGTTAATTAGCAAAAGTCAGTCTCATGAGCAGGCTCATGTTATGAACCACCTTCCTCCATACTAATAATTTTTATAAAAGAGTCTAATTCTTCTCAGTTGTTGCAAGCCTCTAGTGAAAATTCATTGTCTCCGTTTCCTTTGTGGTTAATAGAAGAGAGAGAGATGAAGTTCTTCAGTTTGCATTTCCATCCCAGCTGGTAGAGGATGAGGTAAACTGCTTTCTGAAGATGGTCATGTCTCTTGGGTTATCAGAGGGAGCATAGGTCTAAGTCAGCACTAAATATTTTCATAGGTCTCAGTGTGCACTGAATATTTTCAGACAGCTAAAGCTGTAGCAGGCAAATCCCACTGAACATGTTGTTTGTTAAGATCATTGTGTGGACTGTGACCTAAACTTTATCATTTGTTTCTTGCACAACTCTTATTTGTATTTTAGCACGGCTGTTATAATTGGGTAGCCTTGCTGGCTATATAAACAACCAGTTCTTGAATCCCATGTCCTGTGCATACCACACACATGGGACTTCAATAGCAAACTGTACTATAGTAAAACAGGGATTTTACTTTCTTTTAGCTTGTGAAACTGTTCAGATTAATTGGATGTCACCTTATTCTTTCAGGAGGAGGAAGAAACTAAGTCTATTTTGTTACTCTTTCAAGTCAAATAATACAAACCTTTTTGGAGTTTCTCTAGTAACTTCTGTAAGAGTCCTCCTTTTCTCTGCCAGAGTCTTATTATTCTGGGATTATGCTAAGAAACACAGCATTACAAGCTTGAAGAGTACAACAGGTTTATATAATAGCTTTGGAATATTTTCCCAGTTATTTTCCATCTCTTTTCTTATGTATGCAAACAAGGTGTTAGCTGTTTTGATCACTGATACCCACTGAGCAAATGTTTTCATTTTGCTTTCCATACTGGTGTACAGGTCTGGCTTTTGTTTTTCTTGAGCTGATAACACTTCACTCTAGCCCTAGCAGTGAGCTGTTCAGATTAATCCCTTTTGTATGCATTGCTTTGCATTCATAAGCATCTAATTTCATCTGTTCCTGATGCTGAATCACTAGTAGCTCCCACACATGGAACAGTAGATATTAAACAGATACTAAAATACAGGGCAAAGAATGACAAAAACTGCTAAAGGACTGCCACTCTAACTCCTCCAGAGAACTGTGTAGGGTGGCAGAGCCTTATGGTAGATTTGTTTCCCATATTGGAGAAAAGTCAGCATAGTTCTGGTTTCATTTCAGTCAGGTATTTATTTTAATACCTCCACATGGGAAGACTACATTCATTCTGCCTTTGACAGCTTCACCATGGCCTTTTCAGACCTTCTGCTGTCCTGAGCTACCTAGGATAAGGAAACTTCTGGAATTGACATGAAATATTAATTATCTTAAGCTCCAACCTGCCTCCTGTACTGTTTTTTCAGGTGGCTTCAAAGCAGTTGAGGGTGTTTGGCTGCACAGCATGCTCTATTGGTGATATTTGGTGATTCACAGATGCTTAAAGAGCAAGTTAGGCCACTTTGCTGAGAGTGTAGATTAGAGTAGCATTACTAGCAAACAGTGAGGTCCAGGTTAACAGAGCACTGAGAAATTTTGCTAAACAATGTATCTATATTTACATTGAAATTATAACACAAATATTCCCATAAAAATCCAGATTAGATCTCAAGATGAAACGTTGATGTTTTGTTTATAGCGTCTTTCACCATTCATATCTGCCTTCAGTTCTGATATTTTATTCCTTCAGGATGACACAGACGTTATTTTGCCCACATCCCATATGTCCGAATCACATATAAAGATATTTAGCTCAAATACCATGGGTGCGAAACATTCCACACTGTGGGTCCAGGGTGATGTTTGGCGTGTCTTAAACATGCTGTGGTGTTCAATTACAATACAGCAAATTTATTTTTATGCAGCCTTCTTCATTGAAAGTATGGAAAATTGCTTTGCAGTGAGTCATTTGACAGCTAAAGAACTACAAGTCTGTAGTGATATCTGAAGAGAAAGTGGCTCAGAGCTGACAGAGTTCAAGACAGAAAAAGAAACAGAAATGAAAGGAAGGGCCTCCAACCATGGAGAAAATAGAGGCCAAGACTGGTTAGGGGGAGGAATGATAAGAAAGCCAAACAAGCTGAGAATGTCATAGGCAGTTCAGGAGATTATGCACATCATCTTGAAACAAGCCTTGGGCTTCAAGTATCTCTCCTGTGTTACACCATTGTTAGCCAAGCAAAGATTCTTTGACTCTATGGGAATGTTGTAAACCAAATAAATACGAGTAGTAGGCTCAGTGCACTCTGAGGAATTTAGAAAATATGCAGGTAGAGGTCCAGTGAGGGATAAATGGCTTAATGTTCCAGAACAAGACATTAGAATGTGGTAGTTTGACTTTGGCTAAACACCAGGTGCCCAGCAAACCCACTCTACCTCTTCCCTCCTCAACTGAACAGGGGAGAGAAAATAAAAGTAAAGGTTCATGAGCTGAGATAAGGACAGGGAGAGATCACTCACCAGTTACCATCACTTACCTGGGGAAAACAGGCTTGATTTGGGGAAATCAGTTGAATTTATTACTAATCAAAATCAGAGCAGGATAGTGAGAAGTAAAATTAAATCTTAAAAACACCTTCCTCACTAACCCTTCCATCTTCCCGGTCTTAACTTTATTCCCAATTCTCTATCTCCTCCCCCAGAGCAACACAGGGAGATGGAGAATGGGGGTTACAGCCTGCTCATCACATGTTGTTTCCTCCTCAGGGAGGGGAGTCCTTCCCCTGCTCCAGTGTGGGCTCCCTGCCATGGGAGACAGTCCTTCATGAACCTCTCTCTTGTGAGTCTTTCCCAGGGGCTGCAGTTCTTCATTAACTGTTCCAGCATGGATCCTCTGCAGGGTCACAAGTCCTGCCAGCAAACCTGCCCCAGTGTGAGCTCCTCTCTCCATGGGGCCACAGATCCTGCCAGGAGCTTGCTCCAGCGGTCACAGCCTCTCTTGGGCTTTCACTTGCTCAATTGTGGGGTCCTCCACAGGCTTCAGATGGATCTCCACTGTGAATCTCTGTGGGTTGCAGGGGCACAGCTGCCTCACCATGGGCCACACCATGGGCTGCATGGGAATCTGCTCTGGTGCATGGAGCACCTGCTCGCCCTCCTTCACTGACCTTGATGTCTGCAGAGTTTTTTCTCTAACATATCCTCATTCCTCTCTGCTCTGGCTGCAATTATTTCTGCACAATGATTTTTTCCCCCTTCTTAACTGTGTTATCCCAGAGGCATTACTGCCATCACTGTTAGGCTCGGCCTTGGCTAGCCAGCAGTGGGTCCGTCTTGGAGCCAGCTGACATTGGTTCTGTCGGACATGGGGGAAGCTTCTGGCAACTCTTCACAGAAGTCACCACTGTAGCCCCTGCTGTGACCAAAGTCTTGCCATGCAAGCTCAATATGAAAAAGAACACTGGCATTGTGCACTCCATGTTGTTTAAACACGTGAGGATTTTGTTAGACCATGAAGTGGGAAATTTCAGTTAGTCAGGAATTATTGTAGACATGAATATCGACTTCAGCAGCAGTGCACTCAAAGGGAAGATGGGTTCTGGCAGTCTTCCTTGACTAGTGTTAGGAGGGCTAACACTCAGAATTGAGCACGTGGGAGAATCAGTCAGTTCAGGGTCAGAGATGACTTTAAAACTCAGGCTTTCTGTACAGAGATAAGATCTGAGTAAAGAAGCACAAAAGCTGTCTTGGAGATCAAGAGAGACTTATTCCCCATGACATTTGAGGTTTTTGAAGAATTAGCTAGTAAGGAAATTGTAATGTAGCAAGGTAACAACAGAACCGAGGCAGCTGTTTAAGAGATTGGAGATAATTTGCCAAGGTCATTATTGCCTTGCACGCTTTTCCTATAAAGTTGATGTACAAAATTGAGCTAACAGTAAGATATCCCAAAGGAGGAGGATGTTTAAGGAGAAGAAAGTAGTCGAGTCAGAAGCAGATGCTTGGTGTTTTTAAAGCACAGCACTGTCATGAATGGATATCATCAATATAAACGCTATCATTTGTTGTAAACTGTGTGCATTTTCCTTGTGTTCTGGGTCAAGTCTATGATGTGGCGCTGTGGGACTCCTTAGGGACCTCTCTCATGCCAAGTCTCTCAGCCTGCACATACTGTTTTTTGTCCTGGCGGTTCTTTTGACCTCACTCTATATGGAACTGTGCTATCTACTTAAGAAAGTAAATGCAATGTAGAGTGTGCAGCAGGAAGGAGAGTACAGTCTTTATAGAAAGCAGAAGGGAAACAAGCTTGTCTTCTTACCCAGTGCATTCAAAAGAGTTGGCTTTGACATTGTAGTAGTGAAAGACTTTCTAATCAGAAAAGTAAGGTTAGAACAACTCAGGTATTCCAGAATTTGAACGGTGTAATATTTCATTGTTCACAGTTCTAAAATGCTTATTACAGATCTTCTTATTTACAGCTCTCATATCTCTTGAATCTGCAGAAGAGGAATATCAAGGGCAAACCAAGAGAAAGCGCATTCGAAGGAAGAAACAAAAGAGCAGTTTGCAAATATCTAATAATTTGCACGGAGAGCAAACAGATGCTGGGATGCAAGAGACTCTTGTTCAAGATAATTTACAGCTGCAGCAGAGAGACAGTCCCAAAATAAGCAAAAACAAAAAGAGAAAAATGAAAAAGAAGCGTCAGAAAGAAAAAAAGAGAGCAGCTGGCTTGGTAACAAAAACTACCAGTGTGGATTTTACATATCAGCCTGACAAAAGCAACAGAGAAGAAGCAGTGGGCTTAAAAGACATAGATGAAAAGGCAGACAGCATTCTGGACTTCCTGCAGGCAACACAACAACTTTATTTTGCTGACAGTATGTACCACTCTTTCTCCTCTCTTTTCCTGAGTATTATGACACAGGAGAAAATGGATGTGTATTTATTGCTGCTATAAAGAGGGACAAATCTACAAAAGAAGGGTCTCTCTTGAACTCAGTAAGACTGTGAGTGCTTAGTATTTATCCCATTTTCTGACGTGTACATGAATATGTAAGAATCCACATCAATAGAAAAAACCTGCGGTTCTTTGTTTCTCTCTTTGAAAATATACATGATATTCCTTGCTCTTTTCTTAAAGATTCCAATACACTTGTGGCAGGTGGTTAAAATGGGCCAAATTCTTCTTTCCTTTGCAAGCAAACATCCAGAAGGATTACTTTCTTTCAGAGAACTTCAAATGAGGGCAATTGCTATCCTGAACTACTTTCATGCTTAGCATCTCTGAACCAACCTACTTTTCAGAACGTTCTCCTTCCCAGGAGGAGAATTTTTTTGTGTTATATAAGCAAATCTAGACAGCATGCAAGAGGAAAGGGGATGATACTGTTGGCACTGGGAAAGTGTATTGGCATAAAACACTTCTGAACAAGAGGAGTGGGAACTGATGCTCTGTGCATATTCCATAGTACTTTTAAAAGGGTTGTGTGGATGTTATACCTGGTGGCCTATCGAATGTTCATCTGGTCACTGTGAAGCTGAATGGAGAATATTAAACAGCTTACCTCTCTGTATGGGTACATCTTAAGTCAGAGCTGTTGGCTCCTAGTCCTGTAAAATTCATTTTAGACTACAGAATTACTTTAAACACCCTGTTAATATGACATTAATGATTTCATGTTAATTTTTTTTCAAGATTTATATATAGAATTTTCTTTGCCTGATGTTAAATTTATCTGCTGTGTCAGGTCTTTGTACTAAGCCTAGCATTGAAAACCTGCTGTACTTTTTGGCTAATGTATTTTCATCACCAAAAATGAGAATTTTACTACTTCACTGTATGGCTAAGTAAATGTAAGCTAAGTTACATGCATTTGCTGTAGTGAAACTCCAGAGTAACTGAGCAAAATTGCAAACTCTCCCAAGTTCTGCTGTTCATACATGACCCAGAACAGAAACCTGATCAGTTGTCCACAGCTGTTTTGCATCTTGAATTTTAAGAAAGAATGTTGTTGAGCTTCCAGCTCTCCTGGAAATCAAGTTCAGGTTCTGGAAGTTTTTGACAGACTGACTGGCCCTGACTTCAAACTGTTAGATTGAAGTGTTGAGCCAGTGAGGACCTTCGAATCCACAGAGAGGAATTCTTAGGTAAAAGGAAGTTCATCTGCAGATAAGATGTGACATCTATAAATCAGAGTGTGACTAACTTTCTTGTTAGGCAAATCCCAGTTTAGATTTGACATTATCCTGTTTGCCTTTTCTAGCTGAATGATTTTAACACTCCCTGTTTCTTGTAGATAAAATTGGAAGCCATTACTTTTAGCAGCATTGTTGAAGGGTCATGTTGGATTATACTTCTAGTACATATGTTAAAAAACTGAACCAGGAAAATTCTGTTCTTCTCAGTTGGCTTGCTGATAAAAAACAGAAGAATTAAAGAGTCTGGTTAAAGGGACAGACTATACATTATTACTGGAATAGAAGAATTTATGCTTTACTAGTGTATAAACAATGTATGCCCTTCTCTGCTGTCTTCATGTTGTTATACCCGCATTTTAAATAAAAAACATAAAGGTGCAATAGCAAGATAATTGGTTTCCTCCAGAAATGTTTTGCAGTAGTTCCACAGAGTTTCCCTGTCTCCAGATGTGTATTTTTGTAATACATAGTGTGTAGGAAGCAAAAACTCAAGTGCTTTGGCCACATTACAGTTTCTTCATTGCACTTTCTTCCTCTGCTAATTTTGAAAATTTAGATTCCTCTTGCATTCCTGTCATTATGAATCCTACTGTCCTTTTTGCTTTTTGAATTCTATAGTTTTCTCCTCTTACCATTGTTTTAACATTTAACAAAAAGAGGGAGGAGCAAACTGTTCTCTAGTACCTGATATTTGGTTGTCAGTTGTACTAAAAAGATTCTGTCTTTGAAAAGAAAGTATAATTAGGGAAATTTTTCTCTCTGCTCACTGAACATTTTTAACAGATTTTTCCAACTGTTTTTGCAGAGAAAATAGAATGTACAGATGCTGCTGTAAATTCAGCAACTGCCCAAGAGCTCTTACAGTATCTCGAATCTCGCACCATCTCTTCCTCGGATGTGACTCATCTACATCGGTTGAAATCCCTTGTATTGCTACAGGATATCGAGAGACTGAAGGATGCTTTGAAACAATTCCAAGAACAATCCATGATGCTTCCTGGTAGGTACCACTTGGTACCATTCACTCATGTACATTCACTGATTTTTTTTGTGTGGATCAAAATTCACATCACTGTTATTATTATTATTATTATTAGGCTGTAAATAATTATATAGTGGTAAATATATGCATATATAAGATCTGAAAGTATAATTCTTACCAAAAACCCAGTAATTTCCCTGTTTCCCGTTTGGTTACAATCAATACTGAAGCCTTTCTCACTTTGCAACAACTACAGAATATAAGATGATTCAGGGTTTTGAAGCAATATTTCTTAAATCTGAAGGGGTTTAAGATTTAATCATATTTAAAGCATATTTTCCCTCAGTAGACTTTTTAAATCATGGGAATTAACTTGTTTATCTTTGAGATTTCACTCTTCCAGTTAAGGATTAATTTTACATGCATAACAATCAATAAAACCCATTATTTTATTTCTTCCTGGTCAGCTACATGCCTTCTTTAACACACAGGTTTTGCAAGCTAGGTTTTGATTTCCAGCTTTGTTTTTGTTTAAATATAAACATCTGGTTTAAGTTTCTAAAAAATACCATTGATGATGTAAAAATGTAAAGTCACTCTTTATAACAAATTACATTCTAAATTCATCATAAAAAGAAAAATTACTCTGTTACTAAATCTTTTCATCCCTGAGGCACAAACCTGATTTCATGTATGCTTCTTCTGTTCTCTATTATAGCCTCTATAATTTTAGTAGAATCTCTTCCTGTATAGTTAATAATTGCTCAAGTGACTGTGGGATCAGCATGTAGTCCATAGAAGGTATGATGATTAATTTTCCATGTAGTCTTCATTTAAACAGTCATTGTTACTTGTTATTAGAACTTGTGTTGCAGCACCAGACAAATCTACAAGATGTGCTAAATTTTCTTGCCTCCCAAAGAATTTAGTCAGAATTGAGAGCATTTGGCTATGTCATGAAATAGCCATTTTAGATTGTGCTCCAAGTCTTCTGAAGAGTAACAACTGAGATGGTGGTAGTGTGGTAACAGTGTAAATAAGATCAGAGCCTTAGCAACAGCATTCAGAGAAGAGACAATCACTTGTAACTTCATTAAATAATTTACAGCATGACAGTGGCTAAAAGATCCTCATCAAGACTGGAGCCTTCTGAATGCTGTGTGTTGTAAAAGCACAGAAAAGGGAGAGTTCCAGCTTGTAGGGTTCAGAGCTGATACATTCTGAAAAGGACACTCCTAGAGAAGTACATACCTAAGGATAGATCTGGTTCTGATGGATGTGAAGTATCTACATGTACATGGGACAAAATCCTTCTGTGCGTTTCAAGCCTACATTCTACAATCTTAATTATAATCACGGTCTCACTGGATGTAACACACGTGTGCAAACCAAGTAGAACTCAACAGGAATAGTGGTAATAGTACTGGCCCTCTGTTGAATAACCTAATTCAGCTTCTGTCAATTAAATCAAAATGGAACTGTTGAAGTGACCGCATTCAGGATATTCTTTACAAGCCTTATCCAAATTCTCTGCCGTACCGCTGGAATTCTATTGGGTTTTGCAGCCCTGAAGCAAATTGCTCTCCTTACTTTTATATAGCAGAAATGCCCAACTAAAGAGAGAAAACAGAAGCAAATTAAAAACCATAATTTTCTGGTGCATGTATTTGTCACTTGAAAAAGCAGAAGACAATTTTCTGAGTGATTTTTAAAATTCATTAATGTTTCTGCTGATACAGCCTGGAATTGTTTTCACTTCCAGATGATTTTTTTCCCAAGTAACTGTTGTCACTCCAGGCTCAATTATTTTAGTCTTACTCCGAGTAACCATAGTAGTTGATTTGATATTCATGAGGTATAACAACATAAGAAATAGGAAAATACATTGTTATAAATTATTAAAGGATAATTAAACACCTGCTAGATATTAATTTGCCTCCGCAGAGTTTAGCAATACATTCTATTTGTAATTCAGGAATTTCAGTGAATGAAAATAAGAAGCTCTGAAATTTTAGTTTGAATTAGGCCTTTAATTATACTTTTTTTTCCCCCTACTTTTGGTTCAAAAATACATCATCATGTCCAGCATGAGTTTTTGACAGTTTAGGTTTCATTCCCAATTAACAGGTGATAGAAGCTAAGAGGTATTACAAAAACTTGTTGTCTCAGGAAATTCAAGTTCTTTTTATAGAAATATGTTAGGACTGTTTATGAAGATAAAAATGTACATTATATCATCATAATCTCTATTTTTTTACAAGTTTTTCTGATTACCTTGCTTTTTTTCTCTTTATTTTTACTGGGGTGTGATGTACTAGAATAAAAGGTCATTCCATATTAATTTAAAACAACAGCTTAATTTTTGGAAGGTGTATCATTTTTACAAAAGAAACATTATTTGCTGTGGTTTAGGAAGCAATAAGTTAACCCTTTTTCCCATGGTTCTGATTCTACTTAGGATGCCAGCATCATTGTGTTGGGTTTATGTTTTGTTCAATTTTATCTTTAAGTCCAGGAAGGGAAGAGTAAAACAAAAATAAAAAGTGATCCATCTCTTTCATATAAACACACATTCTCTGTTAGTAAAATTTACAAATTACACATACCATTATATGTCTTTTATTTCCTCATATATATGTTACAGTTTCATCTAACCTTCCATTGTGGTTACCAAGTCCCACTTAGCAAGTTGTATGCCTACTGATAATAAATTTGCTTTTCTTAGTAACTTTTTACAGACCCTTTAGAATAAAGCCATGGAGCTGCTTCAGGTCCGCGGATCACAAGTTGTAAACCACTGGTTTAATACTGTGTTTTGGTATTTGCTTCACATCTCCTAGGTATTTTTCAGATTGGGAATCATGTTGCAACCAAAAGAAAAAAAAAATGAAGAAATTAGTTTCTATTTTATCTTAAGCTTTAGATCCCAATATTTACAGTCATATCAAAGAAATTGCTAAGGATATTGAAACAGAAAAAATATTAACATTAGGTATTATCTTTAACCCTTCATTTAAATGAGAAAACATATTTAAAAAAGAAAATATCTATGGTTAAGAGATTCTTCTTGTTCTGTTTGTCATCCTCCATCAACTTACCTTGTACTTTGTGCTTCAAGTTCCTCTATCAAGTTGATCTTGTACTTTAGTGATCATATAAAACTGTGTTTGATCAGGCGTGTTTGTGTGAACATAATTATTTAAAATGTCATTGTTCTCAGACTGTAAAAGATAACAAAATGTCCTATTGCAATTTCCATTTATTTGGTAGTCTTTAACAAAAAGTACTTACCTCTACCTGAAATATTCTGTAAGTGCAGGGAAGAGAATATTTAGAAGTCACATAGCTACGGATTTCTCATGATGGGAGCTTTGCTGATCTCTGTCAGAAAGCCAGTGGCCGTTTGCAAAAGGAAGCCAGAGACCTTCATGATCCTGCACGGTGCAGGGGGCAAAGGCAAAGAGCTGTGACTGGAAATAATGCTCCTTTTACTGGTTGGAAACTGTAGCTGTTGAAATGAGAGATACTTAATTCCTATTTCATATCAATTATTAAAGCATAGGTGATCGCCTAATTAAAAAAAAAGTCATTATCTCCTAATTTATGAGCTCATTTATGAACTTCTACTCATCAACTTCATTCCATTATCTATTAAAATTTTCCCTTTGTTATTTAGTTTCAGATCTCAAACATACTTTTCACTTGTTGCCTAGGAAATTATTGCTTATAGCAGAGCTCGAAGCTTCTTTTATCTGCCTTTTTTTGGAGATTTGTCCTTTATATATATGTCTTCATTGCATGGGGAGGTACATTTTGCAGACCAGAAGTAATACAGTTACTGCATGCCTATAGTGCAGAGGCTGGATACGAAGAGGTCTTAAAATGATTAAAGTTACACTTCTTTTTATGAAGTAATATTCAAGGAAAAGGAAATTAAATTTGAAAAATACATTAGCATAACATTCTAGAATCATTTTAAATGTGATTATTATGTGATAAATACTGTGGAAAGTCCTATCATTAAATATCAATAAGGTCATATAGGTAATCTCTGAATTAAGATAGACATCGTAGCATTTTGAGGCGTCATTGCAGCTATCTGTACAAGATAACTCATTCTCAACTGGGCCTTCTAAGTGCCACTGCACCTTCAATAATGATGTGTGAAAGTCCTTTTCAGACAGAAGGAAGTGGGGATGCATTCTTCTAGTCTTACCCATACCCTTACCCATCATGTTACTTCAATTTCCTTTTTTTCTGAATTATTGAATCACAGCAAATAGGACGTTTCAAAATACAGGAAAAAATTTTCTCATACAAATGACGGACCTAAAATAAAGGGCACGTGCTTATATAGAAATTCATGCATAGTAGTCTTCATGCTTCAATATCGGCATTGGTTTTACTGAAATGCTGATATTGAATGGAAACAAATGTTCACACAAGTCTTTCATGTTCAGAAATGTCATGGAGATACTTCAGGAGCAATGTGTTTTTTTTGTTTCAGGTCATACTAAGGTAGTGGCATCTCTGTTTCACTACTGGATTACAGATATCCTGCCTGTGAAGAACAGGAAATAGAGCCTTGACTGTATCTGTATGCACAGGGTTAAAATTTAATATACAAACTCATAACCAAATAGCAGTTGTTGAGAAAGAGCAGTGTCAATACACATTCTACACCTTCAGGTAAATGATTTTTTTTTTCTGTGTTACAAACTCCAGAAGACAATAAACAAGGTAAAAGTACATGTGACTTGTGTTGAGTTGGTCAAGAATAGTCATACGCTGTGTGACCAAAGTCTTCAACTGGATTAGTGTGTACATTTCACTTTAGGATAAGGGACTTAACTGGAATGATGACTTTTGTATCAGGTATTTTGTTTAAGAAGTGTAGTATGACCTTTTTTGTTTATAAATTTATCATTCCTTTCTGGAAGTTATATTTCTTGACTTTTTTTGTATATCTGCTTGCCTGGAAAACAGGATTATATTTATTTAACTAAGCAACAAGACATCTGAGGAATGTATTTTTGCTGAATAAACTGCTAAATTGTGGAAATAGGTATATTTCTACATGTGGGTCATGCAAGTACTGTTTGGATTTATGCAGAAACTTGCATGGCATTTTCAGAACTATCCCGTGGCTCAGCCTGTTACAATCTGATGGGCTTCACTGACTGCAGAGTTATGGGACTGGGTTCTCTCACTGATTACTGTGTAATCTCTCTACTACTGTGTAGTCTTTCTGCAGTTGAATTTATCCATATGTAGATAATGCTGTAAATAATATCTATTGTTGTAAAATGTTTTGGAATCATGAATTAAAAAATGTTTTGTAAGGAAGAGGCCCGTTTCTCAGCTGAGTCGTTCATCTGATAGATAATAAAGAGCAAACCATGTCTTATATCTTGGTGTGTTAGCTTCCTCATCAGTAAGATAGGGGCAACATATTTATCTCCTCCAACATGAAGATGTGCTACTGATGAGAATATATAAACATTGCACATTTTTTTGCCTTTTTTTTTTTTTATGTTTTGTTACATTGCCTGATATATCCTGTTGCAAGGCACTGGTTTAGTGATGCTCAAATATTTGGAATGAAAATACAATCATACCTCGTTCTCATTAATTGAGGAAGTTACAAGGGGTTCAGTAACACACCAAAGCATTGCAGGCTCAGAAAAATTGGTCTTATTTCTATGGCAGCAATGTGCAGCTCTGAAGAACTCGAGTTTGGTCTGTATGTGCTAGGAAAGATGTATAAAACAGGCTTTGCAGAAGGGTGTTCTCTGCAATAATGCTCCTGACTTGCTAGCACATAGGCATGAACTGTACCTGTGACTTCTCACTGAGATCCTGTGTGCCTCATTCCCACATCTGGAGAAAGAAGAAAATACCACTTGAATGTGAAGCACCCAGATACACTCTTAACAGACCCCTGGGAAATTAATCACTTCATCCTCAGATTAAGGTTTGAATGTCACAAAGTAAAGGAGGCCTAGAAGCTGCAAAGAAAGGATACACAGCAACTTATTAGGTAAACATCCCCTGTCCTAAACACTGAATATGAAAAAAATAAATGAGGTCATGTAATTTAAGACAGAACTTCAAAACACAAATACAAACCTGGACAAATAAGGACCACGAAAACCACTGTAGCGCCTGTGTTTCCTGGTACTTGAGTGACTGTGCTGAGGATGTTATAAGGCTGCTGCCTTGGGCAGACCCCAGGACCTGGCAACTCCTCCTCCTTGTCCTCTGGATTCTAGGCTGGTGCACCTGGAGATCTGGATGTCTCTCCCTTGCATGCCAGTATAGGTGAGTGCAGCTTTCACATTTCCAGGTTCAGATGGTAGTGATGCTTAACATGTGTCTTGGAGACACACACACAACACTCGTGGAGGACTCCACAGGCCTTTCATCCCTTGAATACCAGCACAGACTCCCCAGCCTCTCTCCTATCCTGCCTGAGTCCTGGGCCCTCTTACCTGCTCTATGTCTTTCCTACTCACCAGTTACTCCAGCTTGATATGCTATCACACATTCACACACTCATCTCACAAGCATCCATGCACTCATGTCACAGCTTTGTTTATTGCTTTAATTTCTCTTTATTATTTCCCTTTCAGTGCTTGGCCATTTCTCATAAACATAGAATGGTTTGAGTTAGAAAGGACCATAAAGATCATCAAGTTCTAACCCCGCTGCCATGGTCAGGGACACCTTCGTCTAGACCAAGTTGCTTAATATTAAAGTGATTTTTAAAATACCACTGAGTTCTAAATAGCGGCATATAGAGGAGCAAATTTGGATATCTTTGCCAAACAGAAGTATTTTCACAAAAACACAGAATGGGTAAGGTTGGAAGGGACTATGGTGGGGTCATCTGGTCCAATCTCTCCGCTCAAGAAGGGTTAAATTTTGTGTTATCCCAGAATGCGAGTAATATTTCTCAGGTCAAACATGTACTTTGCTTGAATCAGGTAATAATGGAGATTACTTTCAGTCTTTCTTTTTTCCCTTTGCTTTTACCACTGAAAGAGCCTTATATTCTGTATAGAAATCAGCTGGCCCCAGCAAAGCAAGCCTGGGAACAGTTTCACAGCATAGCGAGTTAGTTGGTGATATCTGATGTCTTTGCAAATGACCTGCAATAGGAGCTGAAGCTTACATTTATCAAACCTGACACTGTTGCACTAACAGGGATTATGAAGAGTAGAGGATAAAGTATATCAAAGAGTTTAGAAAATTGGAACAAATTCAAGCAGATAAGTTGTAGAGTGTAGTTGTAGATAAATGCAATTGCTTAAGAGCGTATTTGTTTCTGAAACAAACGTGCCAAATAACAATGTGCTGATTTGCCACACGCATAAGGACACTTAAGAGCAATATATGAAAGAACAGAGCAGAAAGCTCCTTCAACATAGCAATGAAACATGTATTTCGGATTTTCATGCTAAACATATAAATGGCAAAGGAGATGGCCTTGAATTTTTGCTTCTTCAGCATCATTCAGTTTAATGAATGTACAGAGTCGTGGAGTTTCTGAGGCATTGAAGAGTTTTTGAAGTGGACTTTGCATCAGAAAACTTCAGACATAACTGTACATGCACTATTGTCAGCATATTTCAAACTTCTGGGAAGACAGAACTTTATAATTTTGGTTTTAAAACCCACATGGACTCCAAGAGTAGGTAGCATTTAAGGATCAATTGGAAGGTAACCTGCATGTGTCTTCAAGAGTAAACTTTCTCGTTTGCCTAATTGAGCACTGCACAGTAAGTAAGGAGCAGCAGCACTGTGCAAGAGAAGCTGGGCTCTGAGTTGTCAGTGGTCCTTTACCAGCACGTACAAGAAAGGCCACAGAGGCTGAAGTAATTTGAGGCATCTATAGCAGTGAATAGCTGATCACTGCACTTGTATGCAAGGGTATGAGTTCAAAGCTATTATCTCTATATATAGGTACATGTTTTATTCTTAAAATTGCCTATAAGACCTTAATTTTTCTCTTTTGTGGATATGTAATGTGGGAATCAATTCCTAATGTTACCGAATTTTACGGCTTTGTAAGTGGTGCAATATTTTATATAGTGCTTTACAATCATGTAGAGTTATAAATTCCTTAATGTGTTTTCTATGACAGCTGGTTTTTCTCTCCTGCACCACCATTCAATAGACTGAATCTCTAAAATGATATCTGGTGGGAAAAAAGACTTAAAAAAAACAAGTCAAGGAAGGAAAATAGTGGTGAATGACAGCATGAAGGCAGAAGATCTTTAAGCTGTCTTTGACTGAAGAAAAAGTATTTCACCAAGTAATACTGGATATATCATAAAACCAGTACACAGATGTAGAGTGGAAAGTGGTGTGTGTCATGCATGTACAGTATGCTATGCATTAAGTCTAATAAAGAGTGGTAGTGAAAATGACAGCAAACTGTATGATAGGACAAACGTATTAATATTTAGGCAAACCTCAGGTTATAGGTATGCAGGTTTCATAATTAATTTCTTCAGCCCTAGATTGCACTCAAGGAGATATACATTGCATGTGTTTATGCAGCTAATTAAGCTTTGCTGTTAACTGCTTTATCCTCGCATTGTATATAATTAAACTTCATTGTTTTAAACTGTTAGATATATGCTGAATTAAGGGGAGGGGGGACATATATATAAAGAGAAAGCAGAAATTTAGAGATGCTGTATTTTTTTTCTCATCTGCAAGGATCTAGGAAAAAGCTATATATATATTCTCTGATTATTTGAAAACAGGGCATATGCACCACAGTCAGTGAAGGTCAAATATATAGCTTTAATAAGGATGTTCTCCAAGTTGAATGCCTTACTTTGTAGAATTAATAGTCTGCAGTCATTTTAATGAACTGCATACTCTTGTAAAATGAAAATGCAAGCTGTAGTTCTCTTTCGTGTTATTACTGCAAGGTTACATCCTGGTTTAGGATGCATAATGTAAGAAAAAAGATGTCATCTAAGGTTGAAGAGGACTACACAAAAAGAGAGAAGGAATGAATCTGTGGTTCAGTACCTTCTTTTCTTTTGCATCAACTCTACAATGCTATAGGTTGCATCAAGTAGAGGCTGCTTTTCTTCACTTTCAAGATCTTTGCCAGTCTTCTCAGTCCCTTGTTCAGTGCACAGGTGATTGCTCTATCGCTGTCAGCCTCTGGTGTTATCTTCCCTGACCCATCTGCTGTATCTTCAGGTTTACACATCTGTCCTTTTTCCCACAATGCCTTTCACAGGTCTTTACAGTAGTCTTTCTGTTGTCTTCCTTTCCTTCTTTAAAGCTCTCCTTTGCTGTGACACAGCTAGGTCAGTAGTGTGCTAGGACAACTGCCTACTGTGCTGACTAATGTTGCCTTATTGTCTGTTTACTCCCACTTCAATCTGCCTGTTTTCTCCCGTTTTCTCCTTTCCTAAGTGAGTATCAATTTCATACAGGATTTGCCCTGCTGCACAGCACCCAGCATGGCAAATTCCTATTACATCTGAGGTGACAGTGTGCTAGGGCAATGGAATAGACTTAACTACAGTTGAGACTGTGGTTGAACATGTAAGAAAGGCTGCTCAGAGTTTAAAATGGCACACATTTTACATTGCACACATGATCAGTCTAGTAAAATGGCAGTCTGGTTCTCCCTAGCAGGCTCTTTGGAGGCAGTGTTCTTGTGCAGCTGCCTAAGGAGAGTTTGGAGGCATGCAGAGTGGAATTCATTTCTCCTGACTTCAGATGTCTACAGTGTAGATGTTGCCATCTGAGTTGCCTATCCTAAAGAACTTTTTAATAACTGGGATAAAATAGATACTTGTATATCCCAATATAACTGATTGCTACTGGACATCTATTTTGGAATAGGAACAATGGTACCAATGGGAGCGCTTAGATCTTTAGACTGTTATGGCAGCATAAACAGATAAGTCAGATGGAAACATCTGCATTGTAGGCATCTGGATCTTGTTAAGAAAGGGAATAAAAAAGATCATTTACGGCATCTGAGAAAACAGGAATGTGCATGTTTCATGACCAAAACATCACCTACTCCTGGTGCTGGTCTGTCACTGGCAAGCTCCTTCAGCTTGAACAGGGCTGTGACCCCCTTTCCTTGCTGCTTTCATGTCCTCTTGGAAAGCTACTGCCTGGGAGTGGTAAAGGGAGAAGAAGAGTAAGGAGCTGTTGTACAGCTGTGCATGGAACTCACCCACCACAAACTGAGGAGATTATTCTCCTTTTCTTCTTGTTCCCTTCATGTGATCATGCACAAAGCAGCCTCCACCACTTCTCAGGTAGACTGAGTAAAAGCTTGCTATGTGATTTATTCCTTCTCCCAGAGACAATAATCAAGTAGAGGTGAATATAAATGCACAAAAAAAAGAGTAACCATTGCTAGGAATATCAAACATCACCTATTATGTCTGTTCTAGAGAGGGAATCAATAGCAAATATATTTTTTTTCAGAATCACAATACTAATCACTGAACTCCCTAGACATAATGATAGCTGTTTGATCTCTGTCTGGCATGTGGGAGCTTAAAATGAAGGTCATGTTCAAATCTGATTGGAATTCAGGGAAAGCAGCTTGGCTTATTACAGTGACTGTAGTGCTGGATTCTATTTACATTGGTAAACAGTTTAAAATACCTGACATGTTATTCAATTAAATCTGCAATTGCAAACCGACAGACCAAAGGTCATTGATTTTTTCCAACCACATTAAACTAAGTACGTGGCACAGTGTTTCATTAGCCTGTCTCCTTAACCATTTCACCTTAATTCAATTACCCAGAATAAAATTAATGTGTAAAATATTAAATAACTCTAAATTTCTGAATTATGAGGCATTGCAAGAATATATTCATCTCGATAGTTTCTGACATATATTTATTACTGTATGATTTACAGTCTGCTAAGGATCACATTGTTATCCAGATGGCAAAAGTCAGAATTTTTTTTCTCTATAGTCATTCAGTGAATTGATAGATTCATAAAGGGTAAGACTGAAAAGGACATGAGATTATCTTCTCTGACCCCATCTAGATCCCTGGTCATAAATTTTCCCTTTACTTTAAGGTGAAGACCAGTCTGACAAAACCACAGTTTGTGGTTTTTGCTAAAGCAAGTCATCTGCAGAGACAGGCAAGCTTGATCTTGATTTAAAGACATCAAGAAATGAAGACTTAGCCCCTTCTCTAGTAATTTATTCCAGTACTCAATCATTTTCACACTTAAAATCGTGTGCCTTGTTTTAAATTTGAATTTGTCTAGATTTGACTTTCAGCCATTAGTTCTCAGTATGCTTTTGTTCCCTAGAATAAGCAGTCCCTCACTAGCCACTATTTTCTGTCTGCAAAGGTTTTTGAACACTGTAATCAAGCTACAAGGCAGGATTTTTGCTACCCTAAATACTATCTCTAAATTATTTGAATTAAGGTATTTTCTTCAGCCTTTGGTTTGGTTTTATGGCTTTCTCATACACTTTCTCCATTTTTTTTCCCATTTAGAAAACAAGTGTGCTGGAACTGAGCATAGAACTTTATTTAAAATCTCAGCAGTGCTGGCTTTCATCCTCACTATTTCATTGGTTTTGGATTAACTTCTTGCCATAGTATTGTATAGGAAGTCCATGCTGAAATATTTTTCATAGGAGAAAAGTACTCTTGAAAATTATTGCTTTCCAGGTTTTAGTCCTTGGTTCCATATTTTGTGTTTATAAATGTCTGTCTTTCTGTTTGGCTGTATTAATTTTAATTTTTTTTTCTACTATGTCTAGATTAGTAAATGATAGATCGTTTTGTATGCCTGTACTGCTTTCATTGGTATCGACTATATTAATCTTGGTGACATCTGAAAATTTTTCCAGCAATGATTCCATGTTTGCTTCGAGATATTTAGTAAAAATGCTGAACAAGTGTCCAATTCTAGTACTAATCTTTATGGGATTCAAAGAGAAATAACCTTGTTTGGTCCTGATTACCTCTTTATACCTTCCTTTTGAAAGCAGCTGAGATCATCTAGTGGATTTCTAATGTATTTGGCATGTATTTCTTGTATTATATGCTCTTTTTGTTTTGATCAGAAAGTCATGTCACACTAAGTATAATGATTGTCAACAAGTATTTCTTTAGTTTTCTACAAGAGCAAGCTTTAATATTTTTTAGATAAGGGCAAGAGTCCAAACTAAAGGCACTGTACAGAAAACTAAAATTGTCTTTTCAAGCATGTTTAAGGGGAAGCAAAACAATTAAAAAGCATTCAAAGTAAATAGCCTCTCGAATTTGTCTTACGTGTTTTCAATTTGTTGCTCTGCAAGGAATCAATTATAATTGTTGTGTAATATTCTTTATTTTTAAACATCAAAGAAAAATTCATATTGTTTTCCGCAAGATGTGATCTATAATATTAGTTATTAATGTGTCTAGTGTGTATATTATCTGTTGTGTTGCATTTTTTCAAGCTGGTAATTGAAGAAAGATCCCTGCAATAAGTTCATTAACTACTGATGAAAAAAACCCAGGTTTGAGATGTAGAAGTTTGCTTATGAAGTTGCATTCACAGCTTTGTAGTGGGATATGTAAATGTTCAATTTTTTACAGAAGCAGTTCTCTGGGCAGATCTCTAGGCCACAGCACAGGCGTGTTAACTTGTCAGTATCAGCATTTGCTATCTAAATCCTAAGCTCTGTGTAAGGATTCATCAGAGATATTAATTGGACTGTGGCTATATTGAGCTGTGGCTATATAAAGCCCTTGCAGACAAACAGCATAGAGCCATCAGCTCCCAGGTTCAGGCTCACTGCTAATACAGAACATGTCTTGCAGGATTCCAAATGGTTCCATAACTCTCCCCTACACTGGAAGCCTTATGGGGAAAAAAAGAGCAGCATTTCTGTCACACTGCCCTGGTGTTATCCTTTCTTTCAGTCTGATTTCCTTATTCATAAGAAAAAACATCAAAGTTCAATATCAAGCCAAAAGCAGTTTAGGTGTCCTTGTCAAGGTACCTGAGGCACAAAGACTTTGCTCACTGTTTTGTTTCCAAAAGTCCCCATCCCATTTACTTTTTCATTAGTTTGCAAGGCCTTGCAGAGTGAAAAGTGATCTCAAACTACTTTGCAGGTACCATGGGGTGAGATTTTGAAAATGGGCAGATCCTGGGAAGCAGCTGGCAACAGTGAGTTACTGAGGTGATGTGAACAGGAGGGAAGGAGACAGAGGGCTACAAGAGTGTAGCTTTTCCCTTATGGGTTGTGATGGTGATTTGTAGACCTGTTCTGCTCTGTTCTGGACAGCATTCTCATGGATAGCCTGAGTCTTGCATGTCCCAGTGAGAGTGGTGGGAAACTTTGAGGAAAAAGTCATAAAGATAAGAAGGCATTGAGCAAATATTTCTAAGAGGATCATTAGTCTTTTGAGTAACAACTAAGGGACCTCTCTATCAACCTTGATGCAGATCCAGTTGTCCGAGCCTGATCATAGGAATTACTGGTGTCCAGAAACCATAAATACTTTGTTCAGCAGCCTCTTGAATGGCATTTTGTTCGAAGCCAACCAAAGAAGTAAAAACCCCAACCAACCAACCAACCAACCAACCAAACCAAACAAACTATAATAATAAAAACCTGTAAAACTATTTTTTAGAAATACCAACTAGGCCAGTCTTTTTCTTTTTTGCTGAGCCCATAAAATGTCATTGTCATTCTTTGTGAATATCCAGGTGTTGTGGTTTAACCCTAGTCAACACCTACTCACCATGCAGCTAGTCACTCTCCCGATGGCAGGATAGGAGAGTGAATCAGAAGAGCAACAGTGAGGATATCCTTGGGTCAGTTGAGGTCAGCTATCCTGCCTGTGTCCCCTCCCAAGCCCCTGTGCACCTCCAGACACCTCACTAGTGGGACGAGGTGGGGAACAGAAAAGGCTTTGACTGTGTGACACTGCTCAGCAACGGCAAAAACATCCCTGTATTATTGTAGTGGGTTGCTCCTGGCTGAACACCAGGTACCCTCCAAAGCCACTGTATTGTTCCTGTCTGCAACTGGACAGAGGAGAGAAAATATAATGAAGGGTTCATGAGTTAAGGACTGTGAGAGATCACTCACCAATTAGGAACATGGGCAAAACAGACTCAAATTTGAGATACGAATTGAATTTTTTGCTAACAAAATCAGAGCAGGATAGCAAGAAGTAAAGTAAGTCTTAAAAGCACCTTCTGTTCACCCTCCCCTCCTTCTCAAGTTCTACCTCATCCTCCTCAATGGTGGAGGGAGACAGGGTAAGGGAGTTACAGTCAGTGCATCACAGGCTGTTTCTGCTGCTGCTCAGGGAGAGGAGTCCTTCCCGTGCTCCCTGTGGGGTCCCTCCCATGGGAGACAGGCCGTCATGAATTTCTCCAGAGTGAGTCCTTCCCACAGGCAAGAGTTCTACACAGACTGCTTTAGTGTGGGTCACTCTTCCATGGGGTACAGTCCTTCAGGCACAGGCTGCTCCAGTGTGTGTCCCCCACAGGTCCTACCAGGAAACCTGCTCCGGCATGGGTTCCTCTCTCCATGGGTCAGCAGCTCCCTGCCAGGAGCCTGCTCTGACACGTTTCCCATGGGTTCACAGCCCTCTCTTGGGCACCCACCTGCTCCAGCATGGGTCTCCTCCATGGACTGCAGGTGGATCTCAGCACTCCCGTGGTCCTCCATGGGCTGCAGGGGCACAGCTGCTCCACCATGGGCTGCACCAGAGGCTGCAGGGGAACCTCAGCTCTGGTGTCTGGAGCACCTCCTGAGCCTCATTCTGCACTGACCTTGGTGTCTGCAGAGTTGTTCACATGTTCTCACTCCTTGCTTCCCTGGCTGCAATTTTCATCTGCGCAATAACTTTTTTTCCTTCTTAAATATGTTACCACAGAGGTGTTAGTATCGTTCCTGATTGGCTTGGCCTTGGCCAGCAGTGGGTCCATCCTGGAGCCGGCTGACATTGGCTCTGCCGGACGCAGGTGAAGTTTCTGGCAGCTTCTCACAGAAGCCACCCCTGTAGCCCCACTGCCACTGCCAAAACTTGGCCACACAAACTCAATGCAATTATCAACCCAGTTTTCAGCACAAATTCAAAACACAAGCCCACTTCAGCTATTGTGAATTAACTTTACTCCAGCCACCGCACTCCAAGATATGCATGTAATCTGAAAAACTTGCTCAGCAAAAGCATTCTACTCACAGTTGTTCTTTCTCTGCTCTGGGTTCTAGTATGAGTCCATGGGCCTGAATATTATCTCAGCGCATGGAATGGCGTGCTTGCATTGCCATTATGCCCTGCGGCATTATTCATCCCCTTTCCCAATCCAGCAGTCTGTGCTTTTGAGCAAGAGTCATTAGAACCAAGCATGCTGTTCTCTAGGATGCCCTAAGGCAGCGGAAATGTTTGTGATCCAACTCTCAGCTCAAGAGTATTGTGCACCAGAATATTAACTATAAAACTGGCAATATTGCTTTGGTGCAGAGGCTTCCTCCAGGCACCCACAAGACAGATGGCTTTATCAGTACACAGCCATTCACCTCTGCATTGCAATTGAGAAGAAGTACAAGCAAATTTCCAACTATCTTTGCTAAGCAATTTTACAGCTGTCTATGTGAAATTAAAGCACTGTCTCTTGGTTGTGCTTTGCATTTTTATGGTGACTGGCAATCTTTTTGCCACAGTGCTACACTTAGCCTTCCATTGGGTTTTTAGTGCTCACAAAAATACGTGACACTAAGTTAATGAAGATGAGTGTTTCAGACTGTAGGGAATGAAGGAAAGGAGAATTCAGCATAATCTGTATAATTGGACACTTCCATAGGCCTTGTAAAAACAAATCTTTTCTGGGAGGGAGGGTCTTTTGTGTAGAAGTTCACAGGAATGAATTGATCTGCACCTCATGGAAAGTCTTTGTAGAACCCATACAAAGGGCAGCTTCCAGCTCACAGCCTGTCAGTGGCATTCCTCCTGAGCTGAACTTGGATTCATAGCTCTTTGAAGTGGTATGAGCCAAGGGCTGAACCAGTGTGTTCTTCTGTAACTGAGTGTCTGCCTTTGGCTAAAGTGAGTGGGAATCCATGACTACATCTCTTAAGTCTGAGTGATTTTCCATGAGTGTCAAAACTGGTCAGAGATAAATTTCAAGATGAAGGAGTCAGGGCGTTTGCACCCCTGGCAACTGTAGTACTTGTGCTCCAGTTTCCAAATAAAGTTGACATCAGCTTTCCATAAGGAGAGGTAAGACCGAAACATGCTTAAAGAGTAGTACCACCTCACCATCAGGGAAAGGCAGTGAGCATAGATTTCTATAAGCTGTGAAATGGAAGTTTAGTCAGCTCTGAAAGTAACTTCAAGGTGGGACAGTGTGTCACAGCAGTTCCTAATTCACAGCTCTGTACTGAAAGCAGTCTTTCTGCCTCCAGACTGGGGAAGTCAATGTCTGATAATAAGTAAAAATCTTGTTGAGAAGGCTATGATGCAGGAAAAGAGGTAAAAAACTCAAAGGATTATTTTTTTTTTTTTACCTTTGTATATTAATGCAGTTAATCCGTATGGATTTCCTGCCTTGGAGAAGGAATGTCAAAAGATTGGAAGAAGTGCTCCAAGTGAGAAGAAAAAGTCCCAACAGCTTGTATTTCAAACCCTTCATTTCTCTGCAGGTCTGGGAGGACTATGGAAGTGTTGGTAAGAACACAGGAACATGAGAGGGAGAGAATTCGTATAGAGGAGGTAGACAAGCCAGGAAGAAAGAGTAAGACACATGCAACTTGAAGATGCCTCTTTGCACATTCTTCATAAAGAAACTTTTCCTGCTTTTCCTTATATACTTTTTGCCCTGTTCTGTAAGTTTTCTAAATCTGCTTCATCCATTCAGAGATGAGAGAACAAAAACTGCCCATCTTATTAAAAATGGTTGTTCACCACTCATTTTTTGAAGTGTACTTTGATGTGTTCTCTAGTTCTTTCCAAATAATTCAGTTGCTTTTTTGACCCCTTATTGGGTATGGAGCTGACATCTTTGTGGAATTGTTATTTTATTCCCGAACAGTCCTTATCAGTTTCATGAATTATGTGCACCATTTTGCAATATTCTATATGGAATTTCATCTACCATTTTATCACAAGTTGTCCATGGTCATGGTACTTTTCTGCAGCTTTGCACAGTCAGCTTTTGATTTTAGTCCCTGTGATAACTGTAGTGGAATCAGCACTCTATGTTCCCCCATTATTCATCACCTTTTCCAGGTCATTTAAGACTTTGCTGAGCAGCACAGATCCTGGCAAAAAATCCTATGGGATTGCATTGGTGATTTCCTTCCAGTGGGAAAACTCTGCATTCCTAGTTTTTCTTTCCTGTTTTTTAATTGCTTATTCATTCACATGAGGATCTTCTTAGCCCATGAGACTTCCTTTTTAAGAGTGCTTTTTTTCTCCATTGAATTTTAAAAGTGCACTTTAGTACACTGTGCCTGCTTTTGTGTCAATTCATCAAAAAAAGTGTCTTCCCTTTACTGATGCTTAATGGAGTGCTTCCCAATATATTTTTCCATGTTCTGCTTATTCTCTTTCCTGCAATAGCTCCTATTGACTTGCTGAACAGGGAAATTGTGTTCATCTGTAGTTTCTCAGATCATCCTTGGAATCCTTTGTAAAAATTAGTCATTTCTCCACCTTCTCATCCCCTGACACACAAAATTCCCTGTGACAGGTTACACCCCGCAGCTTGCAGTTGTGTTATTTCATCCTTCAGTTGGTTTAGTGCTCTTAGGTGAATTCCATCTGATCCTAGTGAGCTGTTAGTGTTGTGCTGTGGGATATACAATCTCTGAAGAGAGAGCTCTGTGCTAAGTCCAGTGGGTCGTACTTAAGTGGAAATGCTCACTGCTCTGCCCTTCTTGTTTTGATTTCCACTCCTAGGTAATTAAAATTCTGTTTTAGTAATTTCTGCTTGGCCTCGCAATCAGACATCCACGACACTTCATCAGAATAAAGACTACCTAATGAAAAAGTAAATGTCATAGAAATGGTGGTCTTTAGATTAATCTATTTTTAATGCTTTGTTTTGTATTGGTAGATTGTTTCATCCTCTTCTTAAGCTGCTGAAAGAATCTTACAGTGTTCAGATAAAGAGTTCACAACATAAGACATGTACCTTTACACAGGATTATGCCTAAAAATAGACTACCAGTAGTGTTAAATAGCCATGCCAGCACAATGCCATGCCAGGAATAATTGATGTCTCTTTAAGGGATTAGAACATTTGAATTAGAAGACAGACAGTAAGGGATGGGAACCATGTGTAATCAGCAATGTGAAGGCAATTGCAAGGAACCAAAAGAAGGGGACATATCAGAAAGTGTGCAAGAACAAGAATTCAGCTAGCAAGGTTCCCACTGAAGCTATGTCATTTAATTTAAAGCTTTGAAGGATTTTCTGTCATACTTAGAAAGCTCAAGTAATTTATATCTTCTTATATTTCAGTTTAAAGGCTTACAAGAGAATTTACAGACCTTTTGTGGTTTTGGTGGACTAATTCACTAGCCTGTTGTGTTGGAGACACGCAGCATACAGCAAAATGTATTCAGGATGGATCGAAGCATTTACAGTTCCTGACTCAGAAACCATTTTTGGATGTTAACAGATCTAGATATCCATTGCTGCTAAATGTAAGAAACTTTCCTAGGAGACCACGAAGGAAGACTTCCTGTTCTCTGGACATTTAGACACATTTGCTAATGCAGGAATGGTAAATGTCAGTAAAATTCTGTGTTTTGATAATAGCACTAGGTTAATTTCCACTGTGATCGCATGTAGAACAAGTTCCAACCCTTCCAAAAAGAAGATTGTACAGGATTGTTTAGAAGATGGAACAGGTGCTTTTTTAGGATTCATGACTCACAATAGGTAAAGTCATATGGAATATAGTAACTCACACGTTTTGACTGGCTGAAATTTTTGTTTGGAAAAGGCAGAGGTACCAATGAAATGACTGGCTGAAGTTGTGTACTTTTGTTGTAAATCAGTGCCTTAGAATTAGAACCAAAATTGTGGTGATACTTTCAGTGTATCTGTGTCTTCTTAGAATAAATCCTTTTTTCTTCTAGAGTCCTGGTGCCCCAAACTGCAGCTATATTTTCACATTGTGAGCTCTGCTCTGAAACAAATGGAAAATGTCCATGGCTACAGAAGAACACTGCATACTGTATGTAAAAGTCTTTCATACGCATAAAATATGGCAGTTCTTTGCAAGCCACCCAGTCATTCACAGCCATCGTAGGAGAGCTCATGACCCATCCTCAGCTGCCATACCCAAGTTATCTGTACTTGAGTTATATGTCAGAAGGCTGCTGCCTGAGCTCTCTCATTTTTGTGACTCACAGAGATTTGGCATGTGTGTAACAGGGTTGCAATGTGGGAGATACAGGAGAAGGAAGAACTCTGCTCGAGTTGGTTGCATATGCATTTGCTCGTGGGCAAATTTAAGACATTTTCCCTGCAGCAATACAGCACTGCTGGGAACGATCTGTCCAGCTTTCTACCACAAAGTTCAAATTCCAAAGGCTCTGGGCTGTGTGTATGTGCAGTAGGGTTACACAGGTCAGTATATCTGTACAATGTGTATCAAGATGCAGAAGATATCTGGGGTGCGGTGATGATGTAGAACCCTCTGCACAGGGAATGAGGGATACCCAGGAGGACATGGAGTCTGACAGTCCAGCTTTTAGTCTCACCAGCCACAGAAGCTGCAAAGGACCCAACATGAGGAGTTCTCATCACAGATTGTAATAAAATTTCTCACACCAACTCTCATAGTTAAAAACACCCCCTGAGGACTGGATAGCCTGGCACAGGAGTCAGTATCTGGTAGCTGTCTTGATGCAGATGCCCATTTTAGTGGACTTTTTAGGGGAGCGCAGCAGAGCAGAGTGTGAGAACATGCCTTTCTCCTTGACAAGCTCTCCTCTCTTTGCTCCATCTCTTCTAAATTGAAGGGAAATTTCAAGCTGTTCACCTGAAAGAACCTAATGCCTTTTTAATCTGCAAAATAGCAGCCATTGTATGTCAGTCCTTTAGAGCAATATGTCATTCCTTTGGAGCAACCAAGAATCTACTGTGATGGATTAATTAACAGCAGCTAACTGGCACACATAGTCACAGGAGTGTGTGTGCTCTTGAGTAATAAGTTGCTTTGCATCTCATGTTTCCAGATATATCCATAGGGGTGCCATAGACTTCTCTAGTCAGATCAGCAGTGCCTTGGTAGCTGAAAAATATGTTAAAGGGTGATGATGCCCATCTTCTTCACAAGCTGTGAGGATTGCATTGCATGTCTTTCCAGTGCACTGCCTTGCTTAAGCAGTGTGTGCTCTGAATACTGGGATTATTGCAGGACAGTGCATTGCACTTGTGAGAAAAAGGGAATTCTGTTACAAATTGCTTTCAGGGTTAACTGGGGCTCTGGACCTGTGCTCGAAGTTTCTCCACGGCCTGCCAGATGTGAACCTTCCCAGAAAAATGGCTGTATTTAAGTCTGTTCACCAGTATGTACCCAGGTAATTCTCAGGTCAACGAGCACAGCTCTCAGGCCAAGTGTTCCAGCTTCTCTGGTAGCATGTGGTGCTGGTTCACTTCTGAACTCACGTCAGTAGCTGCAAGACATAAAGTTGTTGCTGTTTTAAACTTAACCAGCTCTCCAGGAATATGTATTAGCTGAGGCACAACAGGGAAGTGCCTGTGCTGCCATATCACTTTTACAGCAGAGACAGGCAATCTTCTCCCTGCCCATATCTTCTAGAACAGTTTTCTCTTTGAGTTAATTCTACAGATTCTGCAAAATTAAGGTGGACCCAAAAGTCAGAGTTGCCAGTGGTTGGCGTGAGTGTAGCAGCACATTTTTGAAGGATGCTAGTTTCCATTAAGGCCTTCAGAGCTTCAAGACACCATATCTCTCTGTTATTGTCCAGCCGATGCTTCTCGGATCAGTAGCAGTCAGTTCTGTAGTGCAACGACTGTCTGCTGAGTCATTGCAGAATCTCCCCCAAATATGCTGAATTGCATGTCAGGTCAGATAGCAACTGTTTATGCAGAGCCTAAAATCCAGTCTTTCTCATGTGCTGACTATTCCATGTGTTGTGAACCATTCAATGTTTCTAGTGTTGCTTTCCCTCTGGGAAGACGAACCCTGAGTAAGGGGAGATGAAGCTTGGCTATTGACCACATCCAGTATTTGGTGACTGAGGCAAAATCATCTTCAAGGACATACTCACTGCTTATAAATATTTAGGAGGAGAGGAAGCATTTAATGACCCTCCTTTTGTGATATCTGTTATTCATTTGCTCTGGTTTTCTAAAAAGCCTTTCTTCATGACAGCTTGTAGTGGGTTCATTTTGAATTCTGCTCTAATCAGTGGGGTGCAATTCATGTGACTGGCTGAGTTTACACTGTTGATGTCTTTGTGCTACCTGTACCAACTCACTGTACTACCATCACTTCGTGCCCTGATTTTAACATAAACATCTGAAATAGGTAAATTAGAATGGGAGTTCAGAGCAACTAGTTCCAAGGCTGGCATCTGTGCTGGGCTTATCAGGAGTTAGGAGAGAGGGATGTAGCCCTGCTTGGCCAGAACTAGGTTCCAGGTAAGCTCTGTTAGTAGTGACTTTGTGCTTTGCCAGTGACAGTAGCACTTGCCTACCTTTGGTTTGGAAATACTTACAGATTTTTTTATCCCTGTAGTTTCTAACAGATACAAATTGCAACATATCTGGATAAAATTTGCTCTCATGAAAGTTCTTCTTTCTCTGTAGCAGAAATGAACTTGATTTTCAGCTATTCTTTTGCTGTCAGCTTCTATTCTTTTGTACCTCAATGGCATCAAAGCACTGTGGGTAGGCAGGCTGCAAACACAGGAATAACCACTTGGCAGTGGAGCTGTGGAAAGTGCAGGAGTCAGTGCTCAGCAGGAAATAAACGAATAGTTTAAGCTACTTCAATGGTAACCCCATAAGCCTCAGCAACACAAATCTCTTACTGCTGTGTATCTGTAACCTTAGATGACTTTGAGGACTGAACGCTGCAGTCTGTGCCTCAGCTCATCTACACAGCGTTGCAGTCTTCTTTTATTGATGGTATTTCCTTCTTCTGTCATCAGCATATTCCAATACATCTCCTTAATTTTGTGCTTTGTAAAGATATTACTGTGTAATGCAACAATAAGACTAATAATCTTCCTGTTCCTTGCCTGCCTCATCATCTTAAAATTCATTAACCACCTTCACATCCCTCCTTAGCACTGTGCTTTGCTGCAACGCCTACTAAAATTTGGAAGCAGTCTGCCTGTGAGTGAGTTGAGAACATTGCCTCGCATGCCAAGCAATACATTCTCTTTGTTTCCCTGGGCTCCTTCAACTGGTGGCAACCATCTGCCTCCCTATGGATTGTAGGCTCTTTGGGGCAGGACCATCTCTTTTTTCTATGAGCTGACAGTCCCCAATCCTGTTACCCTGACAGAATTAGTGGTTTAGTTACTCTTGGTTTAGGCAAAATTCCTTTTAGCTTAACTCTAATTTTTAAGTAATGCACAGACTGATTTGCAAGGATGTGCTCTCAGATCTAATAACTGTTGGAGTCAAAAAGCCCAGGATTAGTCATACAGTTGTGTGTAGAGGAAGATTTGCTGGTTTGTTTTCTCTATATGGTTTATTGTATTGATTTTCCTGCAGTGACAGCACTTTGTGTTTACTCCTGTCCCACACAAAGGGGTGCAGTGAAAGCCACAGGGAGGTTCAGAATCCTGCCCTGTCTTCCTCCACCCTGGTGTCTTTAAGGATTGTGAATTTTAGAAAGTAGTTCTTTAGTTAAATATCTGGATTGTTTTCAAAATAATGACTTCCAAATGTCATATTGTCATCAAGGTGTAAAATGAAAATTATGTATGTGTTGTGGGAAATCCTCTTGTAAAATTTTGCCCTTGTATCAGCGTGGAGGGCCTAGAGTAGTTCAAACTTTATGGCCCTTGAAGCCAGCAGAGAGTCTTGCTTTAAACCAGTTTATTGTTCAGAAATGTGACCACACATAGGCAGTGCCCTGCAGTGCTCTGCCTGCAGTTTGTTCCTGTCAGGTAGGAGCAACCACTGTGGGAGACATCAGCCCCAACCCCTTGAGCATATGGTGGGTCACAAGAAAGTGATGCCCATCAACATGCATACATGCCACCTGCCTGAGGTGCCTTGGGGCTGCCTGTCTGCAGGTGTGCAGGCTGCCTTCCCACGGCAGTGAGAGGTGCCTGTCACCCAGCCACCCATGGGGCTGGATTATCCCCTCCTTGGTCTCATGTTCTTGCTCTCGCATTGTCAGTCTTGTGACCTTGCTCCAGCAAAGCCAGTAATGTGGCTATGACAGGTTCCCATAGGAAGCGACTGTGGCAGTGGGAGAATCACCTGTCTTTCCTCTGCTTTTCCCACCATTGCTTGGGGCCCAAATAATACCAGTGGGTCAGCACACCCCAGCCCCAGCCAGCACACATGGGTCAGTGATGCCAGCATCACGAGCAGGAACCACCACCAGCACTTCGAGCAGGTCCCAGTGAGACTGGTGTGCTTTTAGCAAGGGGCTTTCTGGGGTGACCTGCTGCACTGGAGGGGACCCCTGGGGAGGCTGCTCAGCCTGGGGAGGCTGCTGCACCTCCTTCACCTCAACCACCTTCCTGTGGTCAAACTCGCACACCCAACCTGCATACCTCTCATCCCTCCCTCTGCTGCAGGATGGCTAAAAAGTTTTTTAAAAACAGATTTACAAAAAATATAAGAAAGCAGAGAGAGGGGAAAAAAGCATGGGTAGATGTAGGCAATGGACTGTGGGGTGTGTGAGAGTTAGGGCCTACCAGCAGCCAGAGTCTCAAGTGCCATAGGCCATTGCTATTCCAGATCCCATAAGGGTCTTCAGTGGCAAGAACTTACCAAACAGAAAAAAGCAGTATGGGACCCTCTCCTGAAGGGAAATTTCTGATGCTAAAGCTGGAGTATTGGTGTAGAGAGAAATGTTGATGTAACTTCCCTTTTGTCAGAATAAAAATAAGTATGCTAGAAGTATCTGGTAAAATGAGCTGGAAAATAAGAATCATTGTATGGAGCACAGTAAGCAAGGAAAACTGGAAAGTTGAACCTGATTTTAAGAGATAACATATTTAAGGAACTGAAAGTAGATTCTTATGATGGGAGAGTCATAAAATTATTCAATCTGGGAAAGACTTAATCATAAAGTCTAGCTGTCAAGAGAAGCAGCTGACTGTGAAAGAGAAGCCAATGAAGTCTGGGGTACATATAACAAGTGTCAAGTCCAGGGATGATTACTGCTTAAGTGTTTGAAGCATTTGTCTCAGGATGGTCGACTGCACAAGCTGCAAAATCGACCAGAAGAGCAGTGGCCTGAGCCTCCTCCTGCTGTGCTTTCCCTGCTTCTTGCACTGAGCTGAGGTGGGTGATGTCATGTGTGTCCCTGCACGGCTCTGGAGAGGCAGGAACATGCTCTCTGGCAGTACTGGCAGCAAGAAGATTTTTTTGGGGAGTCCCAATGAAGACAGGGCTTCTAACAGAATGGAAAGAATCTATTTCTCTTGGTTGATTCCTACTGCATTTGGGGAAGCAGCTGTTGCTGGTTCCAAAGTGAAAGAACTTGTAATTTCATTATTGATTTCTCCTTTTAATGATAATAGAGCACGAGGTGGTGAATATTGACAGCTGAGTTCAAAGTGTTCCCTGTTTTGGGAGAATGTCAGCATATCATTTGCATTCTCAGATGCTTGATGCCTACTGGGAAACACTGCCTCCAACAGGCAGTGAAGGCATGAGTAGATGAATGGAGTGGTCTGCACAGTGCATGAGGTCCCCATGTATGTGCCAAGAGAGGCCTTTGTGGCTTCTTGACCAGTGCCTTGCCCAGGAGAGGCACGTTCATCTCTGCATCCTGGCAGTCAGGACTATTCTCAGAGGCTTGAACTTCAAAAGGAACAGAGGTAGCCTCTTGTTTGTTCAAAGTTCTCCTGAAACAGCCTGTGAGGGTTATTCTTTCAGAGCCCTTGGGCTCTGTAATACAGATTTTGGTAACACCTGCAATTAGAGAAGACATACTACAATTCAGCTCTCTTGAGCATGGCCAAGAAATCCTATTTAAAGACAGCTGTGGCAGTCAAAGCATATTCTTTCCTTTCCTTTTTATTTTCAGCACAAAGAAATTTGTTTGGAAAGCTCTGCCTTTCTAAATACCATGCCGTAGGAATCTCACTGCTGTTCTCCAAATGGAAAGAGTTACACACAAAGTGGCAGAAATAGGTAGTAATGCATTTTTTTTCCACCTCCTGGAACTCTGATACTGCAATAAGGAGGTTTTTCTTTGAAGGTAGGCAAGGTTGGAAATTTAAAGGAAAAACTTGGTGTTCTATGTATTTCCAGATAAGTGGACTCTGCAACTTTAGCCTTGTCCTGCTCTGGGCAGCGAGCACAGGCACTCATCTGCTTGTTCAGGAAAGCTGGCATGGGGAGTACAGTGAGAAACAAGAAAAAGGCCTTTGATTTATCATAGTATAGGTTTTCATCCCAAATGCATTTGAGCAGGTACTGATATGCTTCCTATTAACTTCAGCCAGCTCCCAATTTTATGTTGCTTCCTGTTAATACAGTTTTTCTTACAGCTAAGGAATACAACACTTAAGGCTTAGCATGGGGTCACTGTGCAAGTTGTATATTATTTTAAAAAAAGAACCAACAGATTGGCAGGTTCCCAGAATCTTGCTTTTAGTGCCCAGAGAAGCTGTAGAAATCTTCAAAGCCAAGTTGGATGGGGCTTGGAGCAACCTGGTCTAGTGGAAGGTGTCCCCACCCTTGGCAGGGAGTTGCAAGTAGATGACCTTCAAAGGTCCTTTCCAACCAAACCACTCTATGATGATTTAAATTGACAGCATAGGATGAGTTCAACTTAAGTTATCTTTCTTTTTGAATTAGACATAACTACTGGTGCCAACGGGGTTGATGTGGTAGAAACATGGTGCAGCAAAAGGAAAATGAGATCTGTCCACCATGTGCTCTGTAAGCCAGAGCCTCAGAATAAAACAGAACCTTTTCTTTATATAACATCAATTAGGCATCTGCTGAAAAGAAGATGAGTTATGAGAATTCTTGATAAGTGGTATCATTGTGGAATACCTAATACAGAGTATTTCTCCAATAGAAACATGTTTCTGCTCTTTTAAAACAGGAATGTTTTTCAGAGAGCTTTAGGCTGCCATAGCAGAGATTATAGGGGTGCAGATCAGCACTAATCTCTGCAACACCTGTGATGAAAACTGATGTGGTCTCAGTGTGTGCATTGGTGCTATGCTGACTTACACCACCTGAAGATTTTTACCCTGCATTTTTAGAAGTAGGACTGCAACTGGAGCCAAACTCTGCCTTGCTATCCGTATTCAAGGTTGCATGTATTGATAATGGAAAAAGGAGCTTTCTCAGCACCAGTCTATCCATGGACACTCCTAAAAATTAATTGTGTAGATTAGATTTTACCACCATTTCTCACATAGTGTGCTATATGGCCCCAGAAACAGAACTGAATTCAGTGAAAAGAGACCACCATTAACAGAAAGTAGTAATAACAGTAGAAGTATCAGATTAGATATTGTTAATGGTAAAGAGTTAGCAGTAGAAAAAGCAAGCAAGAACATGCACAATGCTGAGTAAAAGAGAACACTATTAGAAAAGAAATTACTTATTTTTAAATGTGCCTCCAAATAGCCATGTTATATTAGCACATCCTTTCAACTCTGGTCATGGCTGCATTAAGCTTCCTACCCCGTCAGGTCATCCTGTGGGTATAAATATATGCTTTAAGTTATATAAACACTATCCAATCCTATTTGCATTGTCATTTTATGACACCTAATGCTATAATGACCTCCTTTTAAGTTGTCCAGTGCTATCTATAAAGCAGGCTTAGGTCCTTTTCTTGTGAAGGAGGTCAACTCTTTTAATGAGCTTTAGGCATTCCCAGAGTGTTTTCAGTATTGCAAGACATACCTGGCCCCAGGCAGGACAGCCATGGCTCTGCCAACACCTAAGCAGTGCAGACAGATCCCATGTGACAGGTTATGCAACTGAGCAGAGCTTTATATGGCCGGGGACCTCAAGCATGTAAAGGGCTTGAGGGACAAGAGCATCAGGTGAGGAAAAGATGTTTGCAAACTGCGCTTCTTGGGGTGCTTTTGCCATTGTAGCAAACCATATTAGGCTTAATCTTATGCTTCATTAACAGGTCAAGTTGTAATAAATCTGTGGGATTTAGTAATGTTTTGTGTGTTCTAGAATTGCAGTGGCTGAAATTCTTCGAAGACTCAGAAATCATGATTGCTCCTCTCCGGAGAATGACACCTGGGTATATAAGGTTGTTGCAGGTATGCAATTTATGTGGTTTTCTGTTTGGGTTTTTTGGGGGAGTTTTTTGTTTTGTTTTGGGTTTTTTCCCCTTGCTTTTAATTGATCTTCAAAATACCTGTATTTCTCTTGATCAGGATGATTTTATTTCAAATTATTGTATGACCAACACAAGGGAACATTGGTTTATTTTGAATTAACTTGCATAACAACACAAAGAAGGCTTAATTAATCCTCTGCTGAAAAACAAATGAATTATGATATATCTTGGTAATTGGTATCATGGTGGAATACCAAATGCAGAATACTTGGAAGGAGTTTATGCTTCTGCAGTGCTAAAACAAATTACTTCTCCATAATTTTTCAGTGGCTTTGTGTGTTTGTGGCAGTAGCAAAATGTTAATGGGAAGAAGGATGCTCGCTTTCTGAGCAACTCAGATGAGCTGTCAGTGAAGCACTTCAGCCAGCTTTGGTGGTTGATAGAGAAACTTCAGTCAGTGGTGCCCTCTGGAAGACTGGGGGACATTCAATCATTATATGAAAAAAAGCCACAAAAACAAAAACAAAGGCATGCATGGAAAATGTTTTAGAACAGCTGAATAATTGAGACTAAAGCAACCAAATATATACATATATATAATATATATACATATACACCAAAGTAGAACATTTTCCTTATTGTACTACATATTTCGATATTTAGTGAATCTGTCCTTTCTCTGGAAAATGTCAAAGCTCTTAGCAATGTGATCTGCATCCAAAATCATAGGCTATAGTAGCTGAAAGATGATGATTTAGTAGTTAAGAGGCTGAGCTAAAGATACTGTATTTCAGTCCTAGCAGTGAATTGCTTTCATGTTTTCCTGTATGTCTTTTGGTATCGTCTTACATAGTAATTCTCCTTGGAATTTTCATAGTCTTTATTTATTCTGTTGTTGAAGTAGCCCCTGTCAGATACATTTGTCAAGGTCAGAGCACTTAGCTCTGATTCTTTTAGCCCGTTAAAAAACCCTAGAATCTGGAAGTGAAACCAGCCTCCTTGGAACCTGTTGCTGCTCTCAGTAGTGCCATGCTTTTTGTCCATGGACTGCAAGGGAAAGCATTAAAAAAAAAATCATTATTTGAGGACTAGTCATCTTTTCATGTAAAAAGAAAAAAAAAGTGACAACTGGAAGGACACATATGTTTTACCTCAAAAAACCCCAATATTTTTTGGAGTTCTGTTTTGCTCTCTAGGGATTCCATGCAACTGTGTTGCTGCTTCTTGGTTAGTGTATCATACATACTAGGGAAACAGCAATAACTTAAATTGTTTACTGGTTGTTATTCAGATGATTGGTAAATAATTATTTTTTTACCTTTACTTTGATTGGCATCTCTTGTATCTTTTGTTGAACTTGACAAAGTGACTGTGTTAAAATTTGTCTGCTTGGTCTAGTCCTGTTGGTGGAGCTCATGAGAGATGCTCATGATCCCTTTTAGCCTTGCCTTCTTGAATTAATATCTGACATTCAAGGGAGCATCTCTGTGCGAAGGAAGAGATCTTTTTACTTCACTGGACAAGAAAGTCCCTTCTCTTTTATGCCTATGCCTCCACACTTGATTCAGTTCTCCCTCTCAGCATGGTAGCCAGAGGGAACCGCGTTAAACTCACTAAAATCAATAGTTGCAATTGAAAGAAAAATCATATCAGAAATGTGTTCTTTCTTTTACAAACTGATAAAAATGGGGGGGCTTCCAAAACGTGCAGTAGTTTGTGCCAAATAGTCTGCAGCAGAAAGCAGAGTCATACTATGTTAAATGGCATGGTGAAGAAAAAAGGGCTTTATAGGTTCGAAAGACCTTCTTTTGTGTTGCACTCAGCTGAATCAGCATGTAACTTGCCCTGTTTCTCCCACAGACTCAAGCTGCAGCAAAAATCGTTATCAACCCGTCAGACACAGCACTGCAACGGGCCGCATTGCTCCTGGGAGTTTTTGGGATCAGTATATCCAGCTACAGCACACACCAGCTAACTCAAACAAAGAAATTTCCCTTGACCCCTTAAGCTACATTGGGATGTGACCTAGGAAGTCCAGCCTTATGTCACTACTGCTGATGAGCGCTTTTCTGCTGTCTCAGTTACCAGTGTGGACATAATGAGACACTTTGCAGCCGTGATTTCTACATGAAAGGTTAAAAAGATGGAAGAATTACAGACTTCTTCAAGAAGGAAAAAAAATAACTGCTGTCAGAATCATCAGACTTTTGTGATCCAGTGTGTATATAGGGAGAGATCTAAAGGTATAAAAATGCAGTTACATTCAGAGAAGGTGTAAAAAGATTGATGGGGGTGCCATGCTTCAGGAGTGTCCCCACATTGCAGGTTTTGCAAATTGACTCTGATAAAAAGACTGTTTTTGAACAGAAGTTAGAAGAAATATATTCCTCATGACAAGAGTTAGAACAAATAAAAGTAATCTCCCACTGACTCTTTGCACTGTTCTAACTAGATATGTACATTTGTGTGTATTACAGAATTTGTTCACTCTGGCTTTTCTTATTGAATCTTAAACATTTATTGACAGCTTTTGAGTAGCAATGTTTGTGTATTGTAACACAAGCTGGTAGCCTTCTGCCACGACAGAGATGGCCACAGGCTACACCAGCCATATGGTGTTGGGAAGGGCCCATGGCTCCAGACCAGATAAGTTCATAACTCTGTCCAGAAACTCTCTGTTCTAGAAAGTATCAGTAAAAATATTGAGTTGGGTTTCGTTGTGGAGTTCAGTATCAGGTTCCTCTGCAAGGCCAACTCATCGTATAATATACATTCTGATGAAAACAGAAATAGAGACTGACCTTTTCTTCCCTTCTTCTCCTATGTTTTTTTTCTCACTTGGTGCAATAGCTTATTCAGGAATGTTCTCTTACTGTTGGTTTGCATTTCTCCAACTGTTTCTGATATTTTATGTAAACATTGCTTTGTAGACTCTTCTGTGCATATGTCAGCATTTAAAATCCTTTGTTCTCCATTACTAAATACAAATATTATTTTGGGGTTTTTTAGTGTTTAAAATTATATCATCTGTCAACAGTGTTTGTATTCAACCACTAAGGGGCATCCTACACAGCTGAATATTTTGAACTCTTCAATTGCTTATTCTAACATTAGAAACCACAAATTGAATCAGGCTGAAAATTTTACCTTTTTTGTTTGGTTGGTTTTGGGTTGTTCTTGCCTCTATTTCCCTTTTTCTCACCTCCTCCAAGGAAAGTCTCTCCTCTCCCACCACTCTGGTTAAACTGAAGATGATAGGAAAATCAGTTTACAAGGTCATTTTTTTTCTAATGTGCCAGGTCACAGGTTACCTCCATCTTGTATAGGTTTCTGTTTATATAATTTTTTTTTTTTTAAAAATCATATAATGGAATATTCCATCTTCTGCCTTCACTTACAAGAAATGAAAAAAATACTTGAATCCCTTGACAAAACTAAGAATGGTATCTCTGGAAAACATTTAGTCACAAAGATTAAAGTTACACAGTGTGACCCCTGCCACCACCCTCAGTATGCCACAGTTATGGCTTTTTAATCCAGTCATATGATTTGGGGCAGCCACAGCTTTGTTAACTGAATTCCTGCTCCCATTCAACACGAATGTAAGACCATTAGCTGTTTTCAGGGCCATTGCTATGCTAATGCAAACTCTTCCGTTAAGATGAAGGCCAAGTGAAATAACAACATCATTTTAAGAAGATATACTAGAATAAAATAAATTATGACCTGGCCTCTGAGATATTCCCATTGGAAATGATGCTCCTAGGAAATGTGTACTTTCTTCATGAGAATTGTTTTGAATAATTTTGAAAGCTTCATTTAATGCCAGTGAAAATGACAGGAGGGCTTAATAAAGGTACAGGTATAGGAGCCTTGGGAACATACCGTGAAGCACCAGGGAGATGTAACCGAAAATATTTACAAAACAGATACATTTAATCTTGCTGATGATGAATTGGGCCTGGGCTGAAAATCACCTCTAGGTGAAAAGTTGGGACTGCATCCAGCAGAAGATGTAGGCATTGGTACCTAACCTATCTGTTCCTGTAGAAATCTACACCCAAAATGTCAGCTTTCTGAAGGGCAACTATCACCTCACGCCAGGCACAACAGACAGCCATGTGCCTTTCCCTTCCACTGCTGCAGCTCCCTGGAAGATCTGCTTTCGTGTTTCCCCTCAGCCAGGTGAGGCTGGGGTGTGTTGAGTACCAAGACATCAAAACCTTGTGTGGGTGGCAACAACATGCCCATCTTCTCATCCTTCCTGTGGCTGGAAGCTCAGCGATGGACTGGAGGCTGCCCAGAGTATGACTGGAAGCTAACACTCTCTGTCCCTTTTTGTCCTGATGTTTGTTAGAGCAAACATTCTTTGGCAGAGGACGAAAAGGCACCTGCACAGGTACTCCCACAGAGGAGCCCATGGCACTGTACCTTCCCTCCTCTTGCTCTTCTGAAGGACTGACACAGTCCCAGGGGGTCCCAACTCCTAAAGCAGGCTGGGTGTATGAGCCTGTCCCTGCTCTGCTACAGCAAGGGGCCCAAACAGGCAATTAGGATAAACTAAAACTTTATCCTTCTAATTGCCTGTTAATTTGCCCCTCCCTGCACTCAGTGTGCCGTTGGTTTAGACCTACCTGTGTTTGCCATATTACAGACATCTAACTCAAGCCTGCAGGCTCAGTGCATGGCTGGGCTCCCAAAATCTGACTAGGATACCACTCTGTGCTGCAATTCCCAAACCTGCCTGTGAATGTTCTCTTCAAAGCCCTGAGCATGCCAAACTTCAAGCATTTGTTTATGTCCTATTGAAGTGAAAGAGAGTTTAAGGAACATCCTTACATCCTTTGCCAGATGAAGGTATTTAATCTCTTCCTTGATCTCCCCCCAAAAGCATTTACATTTTAAATATATTTGTACTTTCGTTTATATGGCTTTTACATCAAAAATGTTGGCAATTCATCAACAATTGAATGCTGATGAAAGCTGGGAGCCTGGAGAGCTCAGGGAGGTTAATGCTCCATTACTTAGTTTTAAGAAACACCAGCAGTGGATTTCATTTGGCATATAAATTGTTATGTTTGAGGACTTAGGCTCCAGGAATTACTTTTTACCTTCCCTAGCTTGTAAAAATATTTTAAAAAAGCACTATTTAAGCTAGTAAATATTAGACCTTCTTTACAAATACACTTTAAAAGCCATTTCATAAAATTTATGAGATTGGTTTTACATCTAATATCAGGCAAATATAGTTAATATCTCTTGACACTGAACAATTGTAACTCAACTAATCCACTTCTAACAGCAGTAACTTCTCTAGACTGAATTATGTCTTGATATATCACGTTAATTATTTTATTCTTTGAGAAGGAATCACAAGAGATTTTGTAGCTGTTTGATTTGTAGGCTTGAGTCCACCTCCTAAAGGCAAGTAGAATGAAAGTATTAAATAATCAGAAACTCAAACATTACTCTCTTCAAATAGATGTAGCATAGACTGGAGACTTGTTTGCAATAAACGGCATTGCTAGTGAATTTCACAGAGCATTCAAGCTCTCTTTCAAATATATGTACTCAGTTATCTAAAGCAGGATTACCATCTTCCATCAGGACTGGCAACTAAGGACAGTCACTCAAGGTAGCACTCATCAGCTAGGAAGGGAAGTATAAAATAAAGGCTTGTTTTCTTGCATCTTCTGGAAATTATGTTTCTGCACCAAAATTAGGCCAAGAAGACAAACTTGAGTTTGCTTTACCCATCAGTGGGTGCTCCATCACTTACTAGGCAGTGGTAATGTCACCATGGTGCTGAGCCCCTAATTTGTATATCAAACTAATAACAGAACACAAACAAGCTGAGAAACCCTTCATTTTACATCATGCATTTTTGCATTTTTTTCCAAATGCATGGAAGTCTGGGCTCAGCCGAGGTTTTGGGTGCTGCTGTAGTGGTAATTGGCAAATTAATAAATTAATAAGTCAAATGGGGGCACTGATGCTGTGTAGGAGCTTCCTTCCTGAAATGTTCTGTGTCTGCATCGCCTTTTCAACCGCAAGCTGTGCAGTGGGTTTGTCAGTGGCAAAGCTGTGTGTTGGTGTTAATTCACTTCCCTGACCTCTGTCGCACAGAGGTGGCCACAGAGACTTAACTGAGAAATGGTTTTACCTGTGCAGTACAACAGTGCTTCCCTATGGATGTATTAGTGATAAAACAAACAGAAGAAGATATTAATGCTTGACACATCTTTTCCTACCTTGGATAAAATGCCTTTTCCCCTCTTAGTTATGAGTAGTCAATGACAACACAAAATAACACCCTAAAGCAGTCTTGTCTTTCATATGACTTTCTTGTTATTCTTCTGCAACTATTGCAATTTAATAAGGTAGCTGAAAGGTAGTTTAATCAAACAGTAGATTAATAAGGTTCCTGGGGCTATGTTCACTTCAGCTTTTAACTAAGTGTGTAATCACGAGCTATGGAGTGTCACTGACTTTTAATCAGAGTGCCCCTGTCTCTGCAGTGGGTGTGTTTCTAAGCATAAAAACAGCCCCAAAGGGCCCAGAAAGAAATGTCTCTTCCCATCCTTGGCAACATTCTTGCAAGTGACCTTTTTAAGAGTGCAAAGTTATTAAAAACAAAAACCCACACCTTTCTGAAAGTTTTTAGGAACTTCATGCAATCCACAGCACCCCTCTGATGAAGTCCATCCTACAAGGGAGACATTGGAGTCAGAGTAATCAAAAGAGGTGTGAAATGCCAAGCAGGGTGAGGGTTTGAATTAGCTCTCAGTGGGTGCTTCCATGTGTTTCCTTCAGAAAAAAGTGGGTGAGATCCAGCTCAGCTGACATGAACAATGGATGGTTTGGCCAGGTTTGCCAGCACCCTTAGCTCCCACTATACACAGCAGAGATGGGTCCTGGGGAGTCCACTGCCTCCCTGGCACCTGGCAGCAGCCTGAAGGTGCTTCACAATTAGCTGAAAGAATGTGGTTGGTTTCCTGACATGTCAAACTACTCAGTGTTTAGCCGTTCTATATTTTTCCCATCATTTTCCTGATGGGGGGAGGGGGCTGTATCTCACTGCTGTTATTTAAACCAGAGTAAAGAACAAATACCAGAGCAGAGTGGCCCTGTTACTGAGAGATTTTTAATCTTTTTCTGAAAAAGCAAATGTCAAATTAGTTTGTTCTTCACTCTCTGTTCTTCAGTAATGGATTCCAGGAATTTGGAACTCTTGGCCCAAAAGGGATGGTGGCACGTAAAGCCAAAATTGCTGAAATCTTGGACTTTTATTGGAATTGTCACTGGCCAGGAATAGCTCAAACACCATGTGCCTTCCCTGTCCTAGCTGAGCCATAGTTCCTTTTAAAACACAAGCTGTTCCTTAAGGGAAAAGAAAGCACATCAGGCTGTGCTCTGCTCCCCCAGGGGTCTTCAGCCACACTGTGATAGATCCCTGAGGAGAGGAAGGGCAGAGGAATGCAACCAAAAACTTTGCTTCATGATGATCTTCCAATGGCAGAAGAGCCTCTCAGCTGCTGCTTTGAGCCAACACAACCAGGGAATGGCTGAACCTTCAGTGAGCATCCACATCTCTGTTCCTGCAGTCTTCTGCTCCCAGAGCTGCTTTCTGGACCCCCTGAAACTTATGGAACTGTGGCTGACCCTCTGTGCCTCTGTCTGTCTGTCTGTGCACATAAGGGGGAAGGGGCAGGAGGAGGATCTGGCCCTCAGGTGGCAAACCCTGAAGAGTGGTGAGGAGGGCTGTCTCACAGCATCAACAGTTTGTGCAAATCCCAGCTCTTCCCTGAGTAACATGCAATCTCCCACTGGGCCTTGGATTTCATCTGCAGCACAGCACTGGCAAGGAGCTCTTTCATCAGGTAATTCCGAGTCCCTTTTTCACTCACTTGCCGGTTACATCCCATTCATTAGCCATGGAGCACACTTAAGGGATTATTTGTAATGCTTTATCCCCAGCTGAATTCAACTGTTAATTTGATAGCATTGTATCTAGAGGAGAAACTAAATAAACACTGTGAGTGTTTGCCCTGAAAAAGTACCTGCAATGTTTCTCACCACTTTCTTGCTTATTGTCAATTTTCCCATAAGAATTCTGCCGGTGTATGTGTATCCCTACATCTCCCTGTCTTTTCCTTGACAGGCAGAAAGGCACTGAGGCTTCAGCTCACCCCATCTTGCAGAACAGCATGGGATGGGGTGAGAGGCATCACTCAGCAGAGAACAAGGAAAGCAGAGCAAGCATCCCTCCTACCAGGTGAGAGGGGTGGTAAATCTCAGCCACCAGCCACGCAGTGAGCCCGGGATCACGCTGAGCCCAGGGTGGCTTTAGTGAGCCAATGGTCTCAGAAGCATTCAGCAAAGCTGGGGACTCACTCGGGCTCCAGGGGGCTGTAGCTGTGGTTTAACTCTGCAACTGTCTCAACACAAGTTTGTGCCAAAGTGACAGGAGGATGAAACCTGGTTTTAGTGGGTCACTAACAGATTTTTTTTTTTTTAAAACCATACATTCTGAATTTCACTTCATAATAGCTCTTCAACATTAAAGAGTTCCTTTTTGAGCAGTGCATTAAAAAGCCCAGAATTTGGTTGAGGATATCAACACTGAGATATGATGCTGCACCTTTTTCTCACTGAGCTTTAGTCCCTGCACATTAAATATTCAGACAGAGTATTTTTCATAGGTTCTCACTATAGTGAATGAAAAAAACTAACACCTCCAGAGAAAATTCATCCCCTTCAGTAGGAAGGGGTGCACCAACTCCCCCTCTGAATGAATGCCTCTCTCTGTATTGACTAGGACTGGGCATCTCACTTTCAGAAAGCTCAGGCTAGCAGAAAAAAATCATCCCTCTCCCCTACAGAAACACTCTATTCCAATAATAGCAGTTCCCATTGAAGACAGACACTGAGGCAGGTAGTGAATTCAGAGGCACAGTTTCCAGGATCTGGGCAGCTTTCAGAGGGAGCCACTGAGCTGCAGGGTGCTGGCTCTGGGACCAGCACAAACAGCCCCACTGTGGCTCACCTCTCATATGGAGGCACCTGGAAGCCTCAGAAGCAGCACTGAGGAGGAGCACGCTTGCACTGGAGAGATGAATGTACTGGTGCCTGTCATGGTACCAGGGCTGAGTAGCATTGAAAAAGCAGGGAATGAAGGTGCACAGGTCCAGGCATCTTCATGGGAAGTAAAAGCTCACCAAGGGCATTCTGTATTTCCTTGGGAGGTGAAACCCTTGCCATCATTGGGCTACATCATTTTGCTTGTCATTGGGCTACAACAGGAGTCACTAGACAGGTGTTTGTCGCCTATCTACTGACCGTCCTCCCAAAAGCAGCAGGATGGCCTCTGCAGAACAGCTTCCAGGCACCCAAAAAACTGCAACAGTGCTGAAGGATCCAGCATGAGGCCCAATCACAACCCCACCAGCTGCTGCCCTCCATCTCCCCATTACGGGAACAGTGACTGCAGTCCGGTCACTCTTGTCCCTTCCAGCACCATTCTCTTGCTGGGACTTTCAGGAAAATGACCCTCATCAGCAGTGAGTTGATGAGAGATGGCTCATGCTCTGCTTCCCCTGAAACAGAGGTATGGCCACTTACTGCAAACTACAGGCTGGAGGTGGACTGAGGACCAGAGTTGGACTGAGGGCCAGTGGCCATCAAAGCCTTCTGCTGGTCCCAGGACACTAATTGTGGCCAAAGCAAGAGGTGCCCATGTGCTGCAGCAACACTATGGAGGCCACTTAATTAATTTCCACTGGTATCCAAATGCAATTAACAAGTCGCTCAATCTTTTATGTAAATTAAGAGGGAACAGCAGAAAATCAATCATTTCTGGGTGAGAACTGCAATCTGCAAACAAAAAACCCTAAAAACATGAACCAAAGAAACAAAAAACAAACAAACAAAAAAAGGGAAAGTGCAGCTCAAAACTCTGCAACTCTCTGTAAAATATGCTTCAAATACTGTCTTGGATCTTATTTAGTTCATTGTTATTTTGCTACCTGAGCAACTTATATATAAAGACAACTGGCATAACATAAAATATATGAGGTATTTAAACTAGGATTACAATTACTTTCTCTTCCATTGTCACTGGAGAGAAATAAATGCTACTCTGTTCTTGTGTGAGCCGGTTCACCATCCAGAGACACCTATTTCTTTCCACTGATTACAGAGGGAGCCTACTGTGTCTGTGCTCCTAATTTAGGCATCTCACTTATGTTCCCATAGGATGAATCCAAGCCAAAATCCATCTGCTCAAGTCAAATCTCCCACTGCCAAAGGTCATGCATCTTGCCCTTAGAGCAAACGAAAACCATGGCTCTTGACACTTGGTTTTCCCAAGCAATGAGGCCACAGTCAGTCATGAACAGCACCACAGAATCACAGAATTATTTGAGTGGGAAGGGACTTTCAGAGCTTCACTGTCATCCCTGAGATTTGATTTAAAAGTGAGTTGTGATGTACCTCAATCTTCATGGTTCCTTTAAAGGATTTCCTGTACTTGTTGTAGTCTAACAGCCCTTTAAATGAAATATTCTTTTGCCAATACTTACACTAAAGTGTTACTTCCCTTAACAAAATGCTTTTCATAAAATGTTACCAGCTATTATATTCTTTAATCCCAGGGCCTGCTGAGAAGTTCTCAATAAATAATATTTTTTATTTCTTTTCAACACAGGCATCAATAAGTAATTGTGTAATATTGCTGAGGCTGAATTATCTGCAGATCCGTGCTGCACTGTAAATAAAGTATTGTTTGTGCTTTGCGTTCTGTGATCTGAGCTGGTGCCAAGAACCTGAACTCACCCACTTTGCCAAGAGAGGACGAGAAAAGGAGAGGGTATATGAAGAAAATGGCTCAAGGTTTACATTTGTGTCTGACTAAGGACTCTGGCAGTTGTTTCAGTTCCTCACCTACAGCAGGCAGGTAACAATAGTTCCTTTTTCTCACTTTTCTGCTCTGCCTACAGCAGCAGGAGAGGAGCTGGTGGGAGCCCTCCCCATGCAGGCAGTATATGCTCTGGGTGCCTGTTCCCAGCAAGTGACCCTGACGGACCACAGGTCCCTCTGTTGTCTGATACCATCAGGCACTTGCACTGAAGAGCCTTGATCTTTGCATAGAATATAAGCTACTGCCACAGGTAGGGATAAAAGAGAAAACAAATTGGCCTGTGGCTTAAAAAAAACAAACAAACAAACAAAAAACAAATGGAAAAAACAACCTCTTGAATAAAAATGATGGCCTCCTGGGTGCTTAAGATACTCTCACTGTGAGAAAAATAAACCCCAAAACCTTCCAAGATCTTAAGTCATCTGGCTTCATGTGCATCTGCAACTGACTCAGTGGTCTTTCCTTCCTCCAGCTGCCCAAGTAGCATATTAAGTGTCCTAAAGCCAGGGATGATATCAGCCCATGATGAATGAGCATCTACCACTCCTGTTGCAGGTGCTTTGAGAGCCCCCCAGTATGTCCCTGCTGTGCTAGGCATGTACCAACCCTAAACATCATTTCCTGCCCCACGTGGCTTTCCACAAAAATGAGGAAGATGTAAAGTTTGTTGGATCACTCTGGAGACCCATTAATCTTTCTGAAAAGTCAAAAGTGAAGAGTAGAATTTTTTTCCAGACTTTTTTGCTAGTGTGTCCTAGTAAAATGAGAAGGAAAAATATCAATGGGCTTGCAAAGTGAGAACGAGGAAATAACTATATTGCTCAGACCATCAACCCCACTGAAAATGTTTGTTCTGTATTAGATAGTGTTGAAAAAGAGTTATGCCAAAGCCTCAGATTCTTTGTACTTACCAAGTATAAAACAGTGATATTTAATTAATATAACCGGTATATGGTTATTTGAAGTAATATTTTAGTATCAGAACCCATTTTCTTCCATTACCTGAAAGGTGCTGCAGCCGCAGAGCGAACATGCACCTAATAACTATGCTATTAGCAGGTGGACCTGCAGAAATTCACTTAGTAGTACTTCAGGACCTGGCTGGAGGAGTTTCAGAGTCATTAGTGGTTAAGGTGGAGGTTCCTGAAAGACTGGGGAGGTCCCAGAAGACTGAAGAAAAGAACAAATATCCTTCAGATGGAAAAACTAGGATCATCAAAAATGCTCAAAAAACACTCAACAGTACTTGACAAATAATCAGAGCTATCTGCAAACCCACAGAAAAATAAGATGATAAAAAGCAGATAACATGTTTACCAGAAATAAATCATGTGCACCAACCTGGTTTCCTTCTTAGACAACCTTAGAAGCAGGTGAGCAATCGTCGTCATACATGGCTTCAGTAACATGGTGTCAAATGGTGTTCTTACACACAAGTTGTGAGAAAACACTCTCATGTGTAATGAGATTACAGGTCTTGTCCAAAAACCTGCAAAGAATAAAGAGTATTCTCAGAGTGTCTGGAAAAAAAGTACAGAATGGGCTGCTGCACACTGCTGTGAATGGGGGCTGCCTGGTATTTTTACTAATGACTCATGTGAGTGGGAATGCATAAAACATCAAACTCGGAAGGTCTGCAGGCACTGAAAGACAAGAGAAGAATTCACAATGATCTAAAATCTGCCAATTGCTCTAAAAGCAACAGTGGGATCCAAGAAGAACAAGCACGAAAACTTGATGCTTTGGCAGAAGCATCAGCTGTGTGAACACAGGATGAGGAGCAATGCAAGATCAATGGAGTGAATCACAGCACTAGGCAAGAGTGTCAAACTCTTGTAGGGCAGGAAGCAGCCTCATGGGGCTATCAAGAGTGGGGGGTGCAGGCTGGAAGGCATGTGAAGGGGCCCTTCTGCTTTGCGTGTTGCTGGTGAAGGCCCAGCAGGACTGCTGTGTCTTGGTTTGGGCACCAGCCTTCAAGGAAGATGTGGACCAAGTGAAGAGAGCTCAGAAGAAAGTTTCAAAAAAAAAAAAAATGCATAAAATGTGACCTGCACAGAAAGACTGAACAAACTGGTAGCCTGGAGAGGGGAAGGTTGATGAATGCCACAAACCTGACCTTCTTCCTGGCAACCCTGATGCTGGACATTGTGCCCATAGAATGCACCTCTGCTGCCCCACAAAAAGCAGATGTTCTTTATTGCTGACCTACCTGTAACGCTCTGTGTTCCAGCACTTTGTAAAGCCAAGTCCACCCTGCTTGACCATGCCTTAGTGGATATGTAATATACACTCTGTGTCACAAAGTTATTCTGGACACAGCTGGTTTGGACAGGCAGCTCAGGGGTTCTCAGTTATTCTGGAACCTGCCAACACATCAACCAAGGCTTAATACTGCAGGACCACTGAAATGAAGATGCCATCGAACACGCATGTAGGGATGAGCCATCACAGAACTCTTCTGTCCAACAGATTGGCATCCAGGGATAGTGCTGTGCATGGCTGCACTGCCAAGTGCTACCAAGAATTGTCTGGTACAGGGGCAGTGCTGAAAATGGGTGTTTTGTTTTCAGTTTTATTTAGTAATTGATGCTCCACCAAAGCTGATCTCTTGCTGTTCTGCCCACTCTGACTGGGAAAGGGTCCACAATATTGTGAGGAGAAAAAAGAAAGCTTGGCTTAGATTTGTAAAGGCACTGATGCCAAAGTCATTAAGTACTACTTTAGATGCCTTTCTTTAGCTGAAAATGAGCTGCACCATGCCAGGAGGGGAACCTCTACTCCCTGAAATGTCAGGGCGAAGAAGAGGGACCACAGAGCAGCTCAGCAAGTCTGCAGATTGCTAGCTCCTGCTGAGGCAGCTACTCCAAAATCACAGAATCACAGAATATGCTGAGCTGAAAAGGACCCATAAGGATCACGGAGTCCAACCCTTAGCCCTGCACAGGACCATCCCCAAGAGTGTCACCATGTGCCTGAAAGTATCATCCAAATACTGTCTGAAGTCTATCAGGCTTGGTGCTGTGACCTCTTCCCTGGAGAGCCCATTCCAGTGCCCAACCACCCTCTGGGTGAAGAACCTCTCTCTAATACCCAACCTAAACCTCCCCTGACACAACTTCAGGTCACTCCCTTGTGTCCTGTCACTGTTCACCACAGAGAAGAGATCAGTGCCTGCCCCTCCTCTTCCCCTCATGATGAAGTTGTAACTGCAAAGAGGTCTCCCCTCAGTCTCCTCTTCTCCAGGCTGAACAGATAAGTGACCTCAGTTACTCATACAGTTTCCCTTCAAGGCCCTTCACCATCTTCATTGCCCTCCTTTAGACGGAGCCTTCATCAGTTCTTGGACAGTCCTGGTCACTCAGAACCCACCAGCCAGTGGAGACCTCTTCTCATCACATGCATCCATTAACAGCTGGACACACAGCTGGAGGAGAGCAGATAGTGCCACCCATTCCACTTGCTCATCCCCAAGAGTCCAGTAGTTGAACCACCTGTCTCAGATGGATGTGGCACCAAGCTCACAGCCAGGGGTCCTGGCCACCTCCCAGCCCCAAGAAGGGCCCCTGGAAGCAGGCATGGGGATGAGGCAGGTCCTTGCTGTGGGACAGCTGGGTATGAGGATATCAAGGGAGGAGGAGTAGGAGCACAGCTGTAGGTGAACAGCTGGCATGGGAAAGGAGGCCAAAAGCTTTAAACCACCAATCTCCCAACACCTGCCCTGCTCTTTCTGTCGCTCCCGAAACAAATGTGGTTGAGCACTGAGAACAGACTGACTGAACTGCAGCATAAATAATTTATCAAATTTCATCAATTCTCCTTTCCATTATGACTTCTGAGACAGAGCTGTGATCTTGTCTGTGCTCTGTAGAAGATTGTTTGCAAGTGGTAAACAACTTCAACCATCGCCAGTGCTGTACCTGGTTGAATATGCAAACAAGTCACACACATCATGATTGCTCAGTTTGGCAAGTCTGCCATCACACACAGAGGTGGAGAGAGGCAGCAGTCACATGTCTACACTCACCATTCCCTGTCCCAAAGATGTGAGTTTGCTGGGGCCACAACAAGTCTTTAGTGCTGGACATTTGCTCTCAGAGGTCACAGCTGCACAGGTATATCTCTGAGACCTCCACCATATGAGCCTCACTTTGCCCCACTGACCAGAAGGTGAAGATGGTGTCCAGATTTCATGCAGGAACCCAGCTTCAGGTACAGAGGACATTCACACTTCTGACATTTAACACACCAAGTGAGAGGAAGAAAGCTTTTCTGTGACTTGTAATGTAACTGCTCTACTATGAAACAACATAAACCATTCACTCAGACGTTCCTTTTTTGGTAACAGCATAATAATTTTATGCAAATATCTGCTCTTCTCAGTATTTTTCTTTCTATTCTGGAGTTCTCACCCTTTCCACGTGTCCATCCTATACCCAGCTCTAGTGTTTGATTTTAAATACAAGTGATTTTTTCATTATTCTCATTGTTTCACACCATTCCATTCACCTGATTTTTATTTATTTTTTTTTTTAAATATCAACTATTCAATATCACGCAACCCAAATAATAGTTTATATGCCTAAGGTAAAGTAAAGTTAATGTGAAATCCCTAGTTTATTTTTAGGAGTGGAGCTTTTATTTCATATGCTATTGATCATCAAGAGATAAAATGTTATTACAAGTTCCCTCTGAACTGTTCCTATCGCACCAGCCTGGGGAAGCATGAAAATCAATATAGCAGAGAAATAATATTTTCTTTCCAAAATTTGCATGAAAGTAAAAAAAGATATAATAATTTAGTGAAAAGTTCTATTTCTCTGTTAATCTCCCATTGAAATGTAGCTCCTCTTTTGATCTGCTCTAGGACAACTCAATGAACCTGGCCAGACATCAAACCAAAACTATTTCTGACAGCGTTCTGAAAATATTGGCTGCCTTTTGCAGTTGGACATGCGGAAGGGTTTAAATTTAGTCAGTTGCTATCAAAACTGGCACAATTTTATGACAGCTGCAATAGCCAGCCAATGCCCTTGCCCTGGTGTAGGTGCTTTCCTCTGTGCAAGCCCTCACCAAAACATCAAGTCAGCATAAATGAGCTCTCTGAGTGAGCACAGCCATGCTGGGAGAGAAAGTGGGTCTGGAGCTCAGCATGTCCTTAGGATCTATTTTGATTCACTGTACATCAATTTTCCATGTTGCCTGCTGAAGCTCTTCTGAAAAATGATGCTCACAGTTCATTTTAAGCAGTCTCTGGTGCCTTGTAGCCTTGCTCTTTGAAACAACTCAGTCTGAATATCCATCACTGAAAGATATTTGAGGCCAGATATCCAGACAAGATCCTAAACCATCACTGTGACATGCCATGTTCACAAATCCACCTTTACAAATTCCTCCATTTACAAAAACTATTTTTTTAATGCATAGTTTTGCCAAATTAGAAAACTTTCCCAACGCAGGAGCAAGTGAGGATTTGTTCAACCCCTTGCATCTGTGCTTAAAAGATAAATGAAGATGTGGGAGAGAGCAGAGTCCTGAAAATGAGAATAAATAACCTCTTAGCTCCATCTGCTTATCCTTTTAAGTCCCATGAAAATTGTAGTGTCAGCAAATTTAACTTTTCCTCCTTTTGACAAGGGATGAGATATTTTCTTCTTTGGGAGTCTGCCTGGGTGTGACTGTCATTTACCAGCTGAGCACACAACGAGGCTGAGTGGTTTAGACAAATGAATCATCTTTCTCATACCTGCCAGAAAACTATCTCATCCATGGAACACCTTATGGGAAATAAGGTAATATTTGTCACTTTGAAACAACTCTAAATGTCTTTAAATAAGGCAGAGGCTATCAAATTGATACAAAAGCTCATGGGTGAGGCTCCTTCTGGTGTGCTGTGGATCCCACATTGATTCCATACATAACACATCCTGCTTGCTGATGTGCTTGCAGAGTACAGTGGAACATGCTGAGTTGCTACCACTGTAGGAAATGCCAAGCTTTTTGTAGTGGTCTGGTTTAAAGTATATAGAAAATGAAATTACACGAAGCCTACAGGTGTGGGGAGCGTCTTTGTAAATACCATCCATATGCAAGTTCCATAGAGGAGAACCTACTTCATACAGTGGGTATGATAGAGGATTTCTGGGGTGGATTTGCACTTGAAATACTTTCGTGTAGGGTGTGTGGATTGGTTTTTTCCTTCACTCTGGGCCCTTGTTTCAATTTTGCACATTTAGATTTAGTATATGTAGCTAAGTCCTGATTTAAGTGCATATGCTTATGCCACCAATACATTTGTTTAACTGCCTTAAATATTTCTAACAGATATATCTTCCTCTGTAATGTCCCTCATGGAAGCACAAGCCTTATAAAATTCCTTTGTGTTGAACAACCCATGAACTAAAAAGAGATTAGTTGGTTTAACATAAAAGGTCTCAGACCCTGCAGCGGGACACCATTTCTGCATTCAAGTCCTCCCCATGGAGAAGCTTCTTTTGTCTGAACCACACCATGCACCATCTATTAGAATGACAGTCTCCAGTAAGACTCACTGTCACCTCTGTGTGCCAAACTCACGCTATTAAAACTCCAGGTGAGAGATGTTATTTGCTGTGTTGTGGCTGGGATTGCCTGCAGATGCCACATGCACCCTCCCTGTGTTCCCTGGGTGCTGCAGCCCCACCTCGGGGTTCACCACATGCTCAGTTGTACTGCTCCTGCTGCCAGAGGTGTCCTCATTTCATAGACACCTTACAAAACCCTGGGGAGGTTTTGGTGTGTGTTCAATGAGAAGAGCCAGCCTGGCACCTACCAGCACCCCACAGCTGTAACAACCCACTTCACTGAGACAGTCCCACAGCAGCACTGTGAGCCAAGATCCACCCCTGTATAATAAACATATCCTCACATGGTCAAACCTACTGGCAACATATGGATGGGTGGTTATTACAGGAAAGATTCAAGGGAACAAAACTTAAACCCGTAGCAAGCTTTTCTGTGTACTTTGTGGGATATTATATATATAACATATATTTATATATGACCTATGAAAAAGGGCTTTTTCTACAGTTAGTGGTATACCCTGGGAGAGAGGGCAGGGGAATACATGGGAATATACTGCAGTTAATCTATAAACTGATGAAAACTTCCTCTTTGCCATCAGATTGTCAGAGAGAAACACTGAACTGAAGTGTAACTCTACAAAACATCATAATTTGGGGGGTTGGGGACTGTAAATAAGTAAAATCCTGTTGAAGGAACAGCAGAATGACAGCACAGGAGGTTTTGTACTTTTAGATCCCCCAGTTTGTGGGATGAGTGCTACAAGGTATCTCAAAAACCCCAATCCTAAATAGCTCTATCAGTTTTGAAATATTCAAATTTTACTCACATTGATTGAACACCCCTGAATTTTGTGTCACCCTGCAGAGGTACCAGAGGGAACAATTTCACAAGACAGGCCTTCAGCATCTAAACTGATTGTTTTCCTGGTACCTTAGCATTCCACAGGCAGCACAGAAGGTCTGCTGACTATGGTTGTCCTGGTGTTGAATTTATTTGGTTTGGTTTGGGATCTAAATTAATGCAAATCTGCCATCAAATCAATGTCACAAACACCATAATTTTGTGTTTAACTCTTGTATTCTCCAGATGGATTTCTATTTATGTTGTAGAATTGTTTCCGAATATCAACAATGAAAAACTTAGAGATGTTATTTAGCAATCCATATTTTATGCACCATTATTACCTTCCATTCTAAGAGTGTGAACTTTCAAATTATGAAAAAAAAAAAGGAATAATCCTACTAATTTAAATGAAACTGGAAGTTCTGTCATAAAATTCAGCTGTAAGCCGTTCTGCTGAACTGCACAGAGGAAAATACACACACATGCACAAATTAATAAATAATTTTAAAAGACCAGTGTGATCAGAGAAATGTTGGTGTGGTTGGAGACTTGGAAATCAATCACTGCTCTTGGCAGTCACTACACATTTCTTCCCCTGCCTTGTTGTCCAAAGCTATTTCTCAAAATTCCAATCTAAAGTCTCTGCCACCACTACACTGTCCTTTGCATAATAATGATCACTTTCTTTTTTCTAGAGAATTCTGAGTAATTTTTTCCTGTAAGAGGTGACTGCAGTGATAGTTATTATCTTGAAACTATGTGAGACCACATTTGCACAAGAAATACTTTCCAAGCACTTTGGATAATCAGCTCTTCAGATGTTTGTATCAAGGCAGCCTCACAGCACTGAAGAGTGATGTGCATTGTTTTTATCCCAGGACATAAATCTCCCCACTCTCCAGAAAATCTCTTACCAGCCAGCACTCCCAGGGAAGGAGCCATCTTCAGAAATCTTTGCTCAATATTTCATTTTTGTCTGAGTTATTTCCTGAGAATTAAACACAATCCATAAAAAGAAAATAATAAATCTCTGGGCAAATATGTCAGGGCAGGGATGTCCTGCAGCAGTGGGGTAACTTTAAAGGAGCTGCTACATAATGCTTCCCTTGCTGCCAGTATATTTAGGTTGCAAATGCAATCAGTGGAAAAGTAGTATTAAAATAAAGAGAAGCAAGAGCTGAACACCACAGTGCTATTTCTCATTTTGAAGTTTTATAAGAAGGCATGTTAGGGCACCTCTGCTCTACTCATGTCTTCTCTTCGAGTCCTCTGCACTTTTTCCAGTCAGTAACAAAACTGCTCATCACTGCAAAGGCACAAGCCAAACCTAATAGATCCACTCATATATTTCAGCTGATGGGTTTATACATACCTATAATGTTATGTCTAACAATAACAATATTGGTTTATGTACATATTGGTTTATGTGCATATGCATATTTTATGTACATGTGCATATAATGAATATACTGTATGTTGTATGCATATGTTATTATGTAAAATTTATAAATATAAAATATAGTAACATAAATATATTACATGTATATTATATAAACACTCTATATATGTTACATATATTATATAAACTTATATTACATATATACAATATAGTATAGCATCTTTATATATTGGTATGTCATTAAGTAGCTATTATTATATAAAAATATTGTATTATTTACATGATAAAATATATACTTGTATTTATTCTTATATGTTTCATATGATTGATATAGAAAACATGTATGTGTATTCTATACGATTATAGATGTTTTATATTATTAGTCAATGTATTTATATGGGTTATAAATACATAATTATATAATTATATTTATTACTGTTATTAGTGTTGTTGTTATCACTGTGTATTAATGTGTTGCCACTAAGGTGCTCCCTACTGCATTTCCTCCGGGTGTGGGTTGGCAGGAAGAAGACACATGCCAGCTCCCCATTGCTGTTCCCAGGGCCTCGTCTGCTCCCACATCACCACAGTGACAGCAGCAGCAGCATCCCTCTTTTCTCACATCCCTTGCTCTGCAGCCACCCCAAGCAGCCCTGCCCCTGACCATTAGCTGGCTGGGACTGTATTCCCACACCAGCACCACCAGTGCGAGTGGAAAAGCAAGTGGAAAGCAAGCCAAAACCTCACAAATGGGGACAAACACAGGGAAAACAACCTCAGCCTGTGACAATTTGACCCGTGAGGAGGGTACACCCTGAAGTGGGCTCCAGAGCTCTGGTCCTCTTGCCACATTGGATACCTGATGCCATCTGTCTGTGCTCTGCAGTGACTTCTCCTCAAGCTTCGCTTTTTACAGAGCAACCCATGGCTTGATCCCTCCAACTCTGCTGCAGTGCTCAGGCAGGGGGCAGCCACCCAGCCTAGACCAGGACTCAGTCTGTCCTGACACAGCACACAGGACACCTGCCTGCACCGCACCAGAGCGCTGGGATGGACAAAACATTATCAGCCACATGGGTTCTGTGGCCACCATGGAGGCCAGTCAGCACAGCTCTGTCTTTGTTCTGTGACAGACAGAGCCAAAGGCAGCCTGGGCCACATTTTGAGGCAAAAAACTCACTTTCTTATTTTTATGTATTTCTGTATTAAGAAAACCCCAGAACAACAAACCCTTTCAAATATTTGCAACTGATTTTGCCAAAATGTTCTACTCCAATGTCACGATCACCTAGTTTTAGTCTTTGGAAAAAGGCTTTCACTAGGGACACACATTATGTTTCATACCATTCACCTCAGGTTAACTTTTGCTTTTGGACATTTAATACCTATTACAAAAAAAGACCAATGAAGTTCATCCAACTTAGGATCATAAAACCAGTCAGTATTTTTTTTAAATACTGACCAACAGGAAATCAAAATCTTTTCATGTACAACTTTCTCACCAGTTACTTTACCTTATAATGTTTCTATAAAGCTTCTTATAAATGAAGCTTCATATACAATTACAGAGCTTCTATCTTCTTATAGCACTGGTTGCTTTGCCTTATAGACCCTCTTCTTCATCTGATAGTTCTTCTGTAAAAGGCAGATGAAGACCTGATAGCAACTTGAAACTTAATTTTACTCAGGAATTCACAAATAACACATCCTTCCTCAGGGTGCTATGAGGAAGGAGCCACTGAGCTGAGTCAGAAAAGTTAAATGACAGTGAGCTCCAGCACCGCAAGGTCACAGGTTTATGGATTCTCTTCCTGAGCATTGTCCATACACTACTTATCCAGAACCTCAGGACATGAACAACATCTCTGATATACAGCTCCTGGAAAATATATGAATATATGACCATTTTGGTTTATAGCTATATACTGATATACAAAAATTCAAAATGGAAACCCAGTTTCTTGGTAAAGCTGTCACCAGAAATTCAAGTAAGGTGCCATATGACAAGGATTTGCAATTACCAATAAAAACAGAAAAGCAACCTCTCCCCCAAATGCAATGAAACCATGCAACACCAGATGTGCTAGAGCTGCAGCTCTCGTGTTTTTAAAGAAGTCATGAGATAAAACAAAGGTATTTAATGGGTGGTGTGGCAGAAACCAGAGCACCCTCAGCGGGAACCCACAACACCAAGACACAGGCAGGGCAACTGCATGTGGAGGGAGTCAGTGAACTGCTCCTTTCCAAAGAGAAACAGGAAAAAACACTAGCACACAGAGCCCAGAGAAACCAAAGTCAAAACAGGAACTAGAGTAAGACTCAAGAGGAAGAAATAAAAGGAACTTTCAGGCACAGCCCGTCATGGAAGAAAGCTGGGAACGTTTTTTCTGTTATTCCTGCTCTCAGCAGGAAAGCAGTTACATCACAGAGCCACATGGATCCATTGGCAACTTCTCCATCTTGCAAAGAGTTTTTCAAGTATGGTTTTTCTTTAATTAGTTCATGCTAGACTGCATAACCTTCTCACCTGGCACAGCTGCAGAGATTTTCTAAATATAGAACCAAATAAAAACAAATCCAAATGTAATTATGCTGATTTCTTAGCATACGATTGTTAGTTTCGTTTCCTTTGTCCACTCTGATTGGAATCCTCATTAAAATAAATTATTGAATAAGCTATTCCTATTGTTTCCTCAGGCCTTTGAGCTTGGTGCTGGTCTCAGGATTATGGACCTGTAGGCACAATATCCTCTGATTTAACATGTGTTAGCTACAGCCCTGGAACAGATAACCTGAACAGTTTTACTCCATGGGAAATATGAAACTGTCTAGCTCTTAGCAGACAACAAGCAACACATCAGGAGCTACCCTGTGTTTCCCTTTGGTAAGAGATATGTATTTGGGCAATTATTGTTAAGCAGCTGAATGGAAGTAGCTTGTCAGTCCCTGGTGCCTTGATGTGCTCAGTCACATTGGCATGAACCAGGGTTAGTTCCCTTGAGGATGGCAGGTGAAATCCACCTTTCAGGAGCGCAGTCTGATCTGAAGTGCCTGTTTCTTGCTGCCTTAAAGCATACTGCTGTGTTTGCCTTGAGCTGAAGTATTCAGCCAGACCTTGCTGTTGTCCCAGTGTGAATCAGGAATGGCTTCAGTGCTGCCCTTGTTTCCAGTGAGCAGGCACAAGGGGGACAGATGCATGCTCCTGCTTGTCTTTTGCAGTTAAGAAGGAAAAAGTGACTTAGTGAAGGAGTGACTATTACAAATTCTTATTTTTTTCTTGTTACAGAAGGACTATACAAAGGATTTCCGAAAACAACCCACTTTTCCTAGTGCTATCCCATGAGACCATACTGCTCCTTCTGTCCCAGCCTCCTTGGTGTTTCTTTCCTTCAGGCACAATGATGTAAACAGCTGTGCTACAATTAAATACCCAAACTCCCGCATTTGGGATTAGATCCAAATAATACTCTACCTAAATTAATTCCCGCCTAAGCCTTCCTATGTGACCCAGTGTTTTGGGCTGCACTCTGCCATTTAGTTGTTGTACTCCACATAGAGTTATCACACTGGAGGATAATTTCAGAAAAGAACTGCAACTATAGGCTTACATAAACCCCAAGAAAATTCTAAGATCAGAACATAACACAGGATATTTGATGAATGAAACCCTCTATTGTGTGACCAACACTCAAATTGTCTCCCAGCTGGAGCACAAAGTCAGAGTTCCCATCTTACAACAAGTCACTTTCTGGGGAAGATTCCTGTAGGTGCTCTCCCCTGAGCCAGCACTGTGTTGTCTACAGGAAGACCATCAGATCTAAATGAAGAACCCGACCGTCCTCCTGCAGCACAGTGTCTTGAGAGTGCAGGAGTGGTCTAGTCTTATCTAATCTAATTAATCACATTAGATCAATTGAATCTAATCACAGGTTGGATTAGACACCTAGAAAAACAGTTTTAACCAGTCACCTCCTCTGACAAGCAGTTATGAAGATCAGACTGGCTGCATTCCCAGTGGTACATCTGCCTTTGGCAGAAGGAAGATCAGTGAAAAGCCGTAGGCTTCAGCTACTGGTCCAACATGATGGCAAAGCTGCTGTAGACAGCCTGTGATGGGACCCTTTTTGAACAAAAGAGTTGATGCCGGAAAGTGCCCTTGAATAAACTCTGGACATTTGCTTCTACTGCTGCAATAGATATGCTGAACCCATGAACTATTGGTTTCAGGATGGAGGGCTTAAGAGAACACTCAGATTGTCTGTCAGTCGGGCTGTCATTGCTGTTGACAGGTGGTGATAAGAAAGCAGGCTATATATTTCTGTTTGTAATGTGGTGGCCTTTTGAACTAATATCAGGAGACTATAATAAATAGGCTTTGCTTTCCTTGACTGCACGGTAGACTAAAGATGCTTTTATTTGAATACATATCGATTCCTCCTGTTATGGAATTCCCTACAGCAGCCTGGACTGCCTTGCAATCTAATATGATGTGTAACAAATTAAACTTGTTGCTCAGGACTCAAGAACTAAGAATAGATGACCACATCTTTCTGAGACCCAGTTCTTACAGCTGGAAGTTATTGAAGAAGGTTTACTTATTTCAAAATTTATGATTGTGATATGAACTGGTAAGGGCAGAGAAAAGCCCAATGACTTGTCAGGAACTGATAAAATACACGTTCTTTATGTGTGTTTAATTGACAAAACAACAGAGCACATGCAGGTGCAGCCTGGCCAGCTCTTGTGTGCTTATTTGTCTGGAAGCCCTGCAGTCTACTTGACAGGTTTGGCTTGATTCCTGCATATACTGACTGAAGAGAGGTCACCTCTGGACTAGAAAATCAAGTTTCTGTGGGTGAATTCCACCCAAAATCAGCTCATAGTGGAGATCGACCACAGAAGGAGTAAAGGATATAATTTAAGGCACGATCCACCTTTAACCTGCTTGCTGTCTAGGTGAAAGTAGAATTGTCTTCCCTGGGATGCTCAGCACTCTCTGAAGATTCAGTGCGTTGTGCAGAGATAAAAAAATACTCTGCACTTGTCATGAGTAGCAGATAGGGAAAACAAAGTCATTTAGACTAAAAGCTGCAAAAATAGCCAGCTTTTCTGAATGCCATCTCTCTTGGGGTAAAAGGAAGAAGAATCTCCCTATTTAATCACAGAAGGGAAGTGTCATGTAGTGAAGTTTCTTCTCCCTTATATTGTGGGACCTCCCTCACAGCTCCCAAGCCATACTAGGGGCAGTAGGGCAATTCTTCTGGGCTCCTGTTCCTTATGCTAATATGTTTTTACACTGCTTGATGCTTTGGTATTTTTTTACTCAAATTAAAATGTTTGGGGATTTTTTAATTTTTTGTGACTAATGTTACACATTCTCTTTTTCTTTTTTTTTTTTTTAATTGGAGAAATTGTTTCCATTCGCTTGAGCAATTAATAATGCTGGCTACTGTATTCTGCAATTAGTAACTGTGGGACAACGTGTTCCTTGGATACGTCCTCATTCCGTTTTTGATCAGTAAGATTGTTTTAACTTGCAGAAAAACTATTCACTCGAGGCTTGCATTAATGCTTCTTTTTTTCTTTTCCTGACACCAGGAACACAGGCATATGTTAACACTGGGATTTTGTCTATAGATTTTACCTCTTCCATTGCAGCAGTTTGTTTACATTTCATTGTCAGCATAGCATTGTGAATGCAGAGAATAATCTCTGAAACTGATGAGGGCTCTGGGGTTTAGCAGAGCAATAAACACATGAAAGCAACTTGTAAACTTTTGTAGCTTCACTGCTGAGCTCTCCCCTTTACTGCTTCTATTAATTTGAATGTGTGTAAATCAAACAAATATAAATGTCAGCAACAACAGTTGTTAGCAGAAATGCAAGTGTGCTTCTGTTGCCTTCTCTGGTGCATTTTCACCTGATTTTGCTATGAAGGAGCAGTAAAATGAAGGACTACATGATTACATTCCACTGTGTTCAAAGGAAATGTGCAAAGAAGCAGAGTTTTAAGCAGAAATGAGAATCATAGAGAGTAAACAGTAAACAGAGCAGGAACTGGAAAAAAGAAGGGAGGAAAATCAGAAAAACATAATTAGATTTGGGAGTATGAAAGAGGAAAGAAAAACCTCTGTACGGCAACACTTGTTCCAGGGATTACTTTAAGATTTACTGCTTATTTATTCCTCATTAACAAGCATCCTCTGTGTTAATTACATTTCAGTGAAAACAATTCAGCCATCATTACTACTTAATGTTTATGTCATACATTAATAAAAACCAGTGGTCACTTGCTCTGGAAAACACTTAGGTGCATGTACCATTCTGAAGCTGAGGAGCAGTAGTTTCCAGCAGTTACTTCATGGCTAGGCTTCGCGAACGAAGATTTACAAGGGCTCTACCCACGCTTGCTACAAGCACGCTGGTGGCTAAAAA
>JAWWEE010000105.1:96390934-96425989 GCA_035221455.1 Xenops minutus
TCCTCAAAATGGTCATCCTGCTACACGAGGATCAGCGTGGCCAAGTCAGATATGGCGATGCACTCTCTGAGCCCTTTCCAATAACCAATGGTGTGAAACAAGGTTGCGTTCTTGCACCAACCCTATTCACAATCTTCTTCAGCATGATGCTCCAAAGGGCCATGGCAGACCTTGACGAAGAAAACGGCATCTACATCTGATATTGCCTATTCAACCTAAGGCGACTGAAGGCCCACACAAAGACCCTAAATCACCTTGTCTGTGAGCTGCTTTTTGCTGACGAAATATAGGATAGCAGATAAGAAAAAGGGTGACAGATAGTAATAAGAATGACAGATTTCTCATAGATTATTTTAAACTTAACAGCATACAGATTTATAGCACAGTATCCCTAGCAATCATTTTGAAAAATGCATAAAAAACACATAATAAGTGTCCCATTAAATAGAAAATGTGACTCCTTTTCTTCTACTATGGACAGAAGCCTTGTTTATTCTGAAGCTGAAATTATAGACCACTGCAATCACAGATCTCCTTCATTATCCTGCAGTTGCAGAGTTTGAGTAGGAAGAGAAACTGGTGTCTTACCCTGGTACTACACATTGGTGCTATGGGTGGTACTCATGCTATTAACCAATGCACTTGACCAGGCAGGCTGCCATGTATCCCTTTATCAAGGCAAGGAAATTTACTGGCAAAGACATTGTTTTTTACTAGTTGAACTGTTAAAAATTAATATTTACCCTGCAATTATTTTCTACTACTGATCTAACTTTGTGAGCAATGTCTGCCTGCAGAGAAAAAACAGTGTACCTGGAAAGATGTAATTCTACAGGAATAATGAGGAACTCCTCCATACAAACATCGTGTGGCCAGTGGAAGCACAAAGGAGCCCATATTTATTTAGACTGTAATGAATTTCTGGAGTGCAATCCATCATAATTTGCATCCCTAGTAAGCAAACCTAGGGACTACCTGTTAGAAATGCAGCTGCCCTGATAATGTGGGTGGGTAAGGAGTAGTCAGCACCTAAGTAACCCTCCAGCTGTATTTGCACAATTTAGACATGGTGCTTCTCATCTAAGATTATGCAACATTATTAATTTTTTCAGCCTCCAGAAAGCAATAAAAAAAAAAAAATCCACAAACAAACAAAAAGCCCAAATATCTTCTGGGCATGAGGTCTTTGAGCTATTCCATGTCATGCATTATAACCCCTGCTTGGGATAATACTGAAAGGCAAAAGCTAGGCTTTGTTAACAATGTATTAATTTTTCCACAGACCCTCAGGAGAAACACCAGTGACTTTTTTCATAGAAGGGAGTCAGCACTAGGATGTGTACCTTTATTAACTGAATTGATTGATTTCTATGCTAGTGTAATTCACTTGTTTACTTAGGCATTTCCCTGCAGGCTTACTTAATGGAGAAAATCTCTGCATATATGTATGACTAGCAGGATTTTTTTTTTACTTTTATATAATTAGGTTAACAACTTTCATTTTGTTTTCCTAGTTGTTGTTATACTTATTGTCAGAGATATTGTAATGGCCAAGTCTTCAAAAATTACACAATAAAATTATCCCTTCAGGTCTTTGTAGAACACAAGGATCAATAAATTAAAGAAAAATATGCAATATTTTATATATTCAAGCACATACCCCCTAAAAAAATCTCATTCTGTCTTGCAGTGGTGGTGAAGAAGCACATGACTTCTTCTAGGCAGCAGCCAGATGTTTATAGAACCATCACTTTAGGAATTCCTCAATTTTGTGGGCTCAGGTCCTCCCTGTTGTGGGGGTCTCTTCAGTAGCATGAGGAATACTTGTAGTGGGTTAAGATGGGCAGACTGGTCACTGAAAAAACAGGGAGTTGATGTACCACCACTGGATCTCCATGTTGAGTCACCCATCAGATGGCATCACCCTTGCTGCATCTGTGCAGACTGAAAAGACTTACTGAGGTCTAGGCAACTAAAACCTCTTTGAGGAAGCTTAGCAAAAATAAGATCATTTTCTTCTTAGCACTGGGCTGATGAGGAGTTAAGGCAAACACCAGTCTCTCATCTCCTGTCATCTGGGCTCTGCTAAACCCCAGGGATGCTGCATTTCAGGGAACTTGAAGGCCCTGTGCTTAGGGAGCTTGCTGTTTTAGCAGTGATGAAAGAAGTATTTCTAGACTGCAAACTAGGATTTAGCTGACCATCAGGTACCCAAACCCTATGACAAGTTAATGGGATGTGCTGCCATCCCTCTGAAATTACCTCACTGATAGATTTTCATCGGCTTACACAAGAAAGATGTGGTGAAATACCGTATCCATATGCCAAGCCTTTCTTTGCAAAGAAAATGAAAGATTACTATTAAACTCTATCACGTACAAATTGATTAATTTGGTGTCTTGATAGCTGAGTTATCCTGTGCCATCTGAAACAGTTCAATACTTGCCTTTAAAGGCAGTGACAAACTGATCAACTGCAGGCTCCTATGCTGCTGAACTCATCCAGAAACCCTGCACAGGATGACTAAACCAGATGTTATCTGCTTTGAAATTCAAAGGAAACTTTACTTACTATGTATTTCTTAAGCAAAATGCAGGATGACTGACTTTGCTTACACAGATAATGGCTAAATACCTTCAAGATCAAGATCAATGTGGAATTGCCAAATCTAATATGAAGTTATAAAAATGGTTTTACAGAGGCGGGATTATGAGACCACAGCACTCTACAACAACACAACAGACACAATACAAGGCACAGCAGGCAATGTCATTGGTAAATCTAAACATTTGTCTTCACAGGAAATGTAAGCTTACTAGTTTTGCTATCGATCTTCACCTTTCCTAAAACATGAATTTCTCAGCCCCAAGTAACTGATAGGTTTTTTTGCTTTTTGTTGTTTGCAATAGATACAAGTTCCTGATGAGACACTAGATAGTAAACTACCATGATATTAAAAACAAAAGGATCTATGCAAAGTACATATTGAGTCTACTAAAGCCAGAAGGAGGATACAGTGGAATTTCAAAGGTAGTGATTGTATGGTATAAGTGTAATATATGAACATGTAAAGTCATCAATAGTGGATGAAATAAAGGCAGGGAGAGCTATAAAAAAATTAAATTACATTATTTTAAATCTAAATAAAAGCTGTCCAAACTTAAGTTACAAAATTCTTATGAGAAGTACTGGTATGCAAATTTACCCACAGAAGATAAACTCTTCTAAACGAAGCCTTTGCTAAAATCTCTGAACTCTCTAAATCAAAGTAAGCTTCTTAAAGCATAAGCAAATTCTCAGCCAGTACAAATCTCTCCAGCTTTAGCCGAAACTGAATTCCTAGATTGGAATTATCCCCTTGTGGCTAAAGCAAGCTCTATATTCCCTGACTCCCAAACATAAGGGATGTAGTCTATGTTACCTGACCTACATTAAGCATCATACAAACACAGTGCTATAAGCTTTCAGAAAGTAACTCTCTCACCTGTATCTGCTTTACAGTAGACCTTTCTGTTAAGCAAAATTGAGCACATTATGAGTGAATACCTGGGAGAAAATTTGGATCTAAAATTTTAAGTGCTGTAAAAAAAGTGGAAACTCTAGATTACTGTAGTTTTATGTCTCGTTGGGGACACACAAAGAAAATTCTTAAGTAGTAAGCTGCCAGTTTCCTTGGTGATCCACGTCAGCTTTATGTGCTAGTGCATTGAGAATGGAGACAAGCAGCCACTGACTGGTGAAAACTTGATGACTTTGGAAGAACTTTGTATTTGAGTTCTGGTTTTGGAAAAACTTAATGCTGAAAAAAACCATTGTCAGTGAAGGTGAGGTTAGAGACAAGAAAACCTTAATGATTCTATGATTATGTGAAATCTGCAAAGACTCAGCCACATAAACTATTATCTAGTTTTCCTAAATTTAGATCAGCTACACAATTGGATAAGTAATACCAAAACAGAATTTAAGAGCCTGGTCTAATATTCTTTAGATTTCTTATGCCCTTAATTTCAAACATTTGTTCAAAAGAATTTTAGATAAGTCTCTGTTAGAAGAAATGGGGCTAACCCAAGGTCTCCTTTCAGCTTATGTACTACTATGTTCTAGAGTGAAAAGAGACAAAAAAAAAAAAAAATCACCCCTTTAACTCGGTCTTGAACTAACTGAAGTGAATCTTTCTGCTGTGCAATTTAACAAAATCTCATTTTTAATACTGATTTCAAAGGCATAAGAGAAAATAAAAGTACTTGGGTGTATTACTAGTGTTTTTATTAATAGATTAGGAAATCTCAGATTATGAAGACACCAATGAGGCCAAAATTTCAGCATAGAAGTTAAAAACAACTCAGTCTGTGCATGGGAACATTTTTTTTTTTTCATGCTAAAGAAAATTAATAGGAATGGAAAATACTCTACACAAATTTAGGCAAATGCTACTGACTCCTGCATACTTTATTCAAAAACTAATTAATAATCAAAACCGAGTAATGACTTCTGTAGAAATATTTATAGCTCTCTTCCTGACTCTGTCATTATCCAGGGTTAAAGCAGAGTTTCCCATATTAGCATGTCATAGTAGCCTTGATTATGTAGGAGTATTCAAGAAAATTATGAATCAGCTACTGGTGTGACTTTGAAGTGTATTAATAAAACTGCCTTTAATCCTGGGTGGATACTAGTTCAGAATCAAAATACTTTTAATTTAATTTTTTATGTATTTCAGAAGCAAAGTAAACAAAGCAAAATCACAGACAAAACAATGATAAGACTATATATGTGAGGAGTAAATATAATTTAATTCACTTTTTAAAGCCTTCCAAAGTGTAGTAAGCAACACTCTTAATTGCATAAATCTTTGTTCTGAATAAGAGATTCACATGCAGTTTTATTGAGGTGATAACGCTTGCTGTAAAATTATTTTTAATTTTCAACTTCCATGAATAACAGGTATTTTTCTACAGAATTCTATGGAAAATATATGGGCACAATTTAATGAGCCATAACTCTAACTGTATCTGTCACACAACTGGCTCAGTTTTGTTGCTTAGCTAGTATATTGTTACTTTTTCCAATGCCATTCCATTTTTAATTTCTCAGTGCATTTGATGGTATTAATTTACTTAACTAAAATTCTATACCTCTACAGTATGCTTCTATACTCTGTATAATTCTATATTTCTTTAGATTAGAAACCAAATACATTTCTCAGATTCTGGACTCCACAGGCATTCTTGCAGTCACAGATTATAGATTGCCAGATGTTTAAAAGGGCAGAAGATTATGTGTCTGCATGGTATAATAACAATAACACTTGAGATGCTTAATGGGCTGTTTGGACTAGACCTTTATCCCTTGCCAGGAACAGAAAGTTAAATTACTGCAAATTCCATCATTCTCTGAAAGTTTTTGCTAAAGGAAACTCACACCTGAGTGTTGGGCACCCTGGCTGTATGCAGACATAGGTGGAAACTGAAGGGCTCTCTTTGTGGTTTTCTGTTTCATTACATTTGAAAAAAAACCCCAACCAATGCTCTGTGCCTTGTTTCTTTTCTTAAAGATCATTGTCAGAGAAAGAATACTGTGGCAAATGGACTTTTGGCCTGATTCAGTCATATCGAAGCAAGTATCCTTTTTTGTTCCAGAAGGATATTTGTCTTTCAGCAATATTGTTTCCCATTCCTTGGTTTGCATCTCATCTGTATTGCTCACAAACATGGCTATTGCTACAGCTGCACCATAAATAGTCCTAGATGCACACTCCTCTCTGCAGTGAAGAGATTCATACTCTTTCTCTTGAGGCAGAAGAATGGTATTTAAGTGTCTTCATAATTTATGTGAGGTAACGACAGCCTTCCTGCAATTTGGGCTAGCTGTGGAGAAAATAAAAAGTTATTTCTCAAAGATGAAATTTTAATATCACATTGATCAATGCAAAGCAATGGAAATAAAAACCACAATGGAACATTTGCTTTGAGGGAATAGGGCATTGTGGAACTGGAGCATTGTTAGGAAAAAATATAAATGAGGCAACATCTCTGTTCCTGTTCTTCTGTAGGCTTGATGAAAGCTTCTGTGGCTTTGGGAAGATTGTATCACTCAGATGAAAATACTTTGAGGTTTTAAACTCTTAAAAAATATATTTGTAGGTACACAATCCATGGCTGTTTGTTGACAATTCTGCAAGAATACATGTTAGTGTAGATGTGGAATTGGAAAAGAAAGTGGGCTAGTTGATAAACAGCAAGAATGTGAAGTCAGGACATTGTTGTTTGCTTAGTAACAGGTTTGACAGAGTTTGCTCAAGAATCTGTGTATGCTGGCTTTCAGCACATATAGCACTTTATTATTAATCGTGATTTGTTGTTTGATTCCAATAATAGCAAACATTGAAAATGAAGGGAAAAAAAACAAACAAAAAAACTGTGGAGTTTCTAGATAAGAAGATACCATTTGAGTAATACGTTGTCAGGATTAATTCACTAATATGTAAGTGAGTACTTTCAGATCATTGCACTCAAGCTGAACTACAAAGGAAGCATATAATTAGTTTTCTCACATCTGAAGCCCATTATTAGAATAGCAAATGAAGAAAATTTTAAATGTCAGGAAAGAAGTTACAAATAAACAAAATTCTGTCTTAAATCACACATGACGTATAAAAAAGCAGGCTTCCTCACTGCAGAAAAATATTTCACTCTTTCCTAAGTTAAAGAATATTTTTTCCTCCAACACATTTTCATTAATGATCACTTGAGATGTTTGTAACACAATGTGCAGTAAACACAAGACCTATTCCTCAGTCTCCTCCCAGTTACAGCCAAAGTGGCTTTTCATGCAGCCAGTAGACACATACTCAATGGGGGTATCCTGCCAACTGTGGCATCTGCTTCTAGTACCTCATCTTCTCATGCTGATGCAAAGAGCACTGGTGGGCAGGAACCATGGCTTACCTGGACACGTCCCAGGAGTGACTGATGTTGTTGGGGGCTGCCCTCCTCCAGTACCCATCAGTCTATTTTTGAGTCTGACACTCACACACTTTCCTTTTAACAGTTCTTTGTCCTCTTTAATCTCTTCCTGTTCTCCTTGTATTTCTTTTTTCCTCTAGACCTTTTTGCTCAGAGGGGTTGAAGGTTTGGTTATGGTTGGGCTAGCACCTGGCTCTAAAAGACAGCTGATGTGGTTTAAACAGACTTAATTAAAACTTTTTAGCTCCTTCCTGCATGGTCTAGTGAGAGCTTCTGTGCTCACTGCATCACTGAGAAATACTTGAAGAATAATTGGCCCCAGGAGAGTCATATGCTGGTGCCTAGAGATTCCCCCTTCACATTGAGTAGTTCCCTTTGTTATCTTCCCACTGCTGATGTCAACCAGCAGAACACGAGCTGAACTGGAATGTTTCTGGAATATTTTTCTTTGCCAATCCCTTTTTCCTGTCTGTCTTTTCAGGGACTTTTTTTTTTTCTTTGTTGAGATGTGGCCTCACAATACTCTGAGCAAGCAGAAAACGTGGAGGTGAGCCTTGCACTCTTCAGAGTCGTTGTGCTGTAAATTTGGATCAAAACTGTAGGTAAGAATTGGGTCTCGCTGCTGCACTGGTAGATAGCAGTGTGTGGTAAATCAGTCTTCCTTTTCTCCCCCAGTGTACTGTTTTGCTCAGATAATGGTGGAACTAGAAAACAAAAGGTCCAACTTGGAGGGCTTTGCCTGTTTGGAGCCCATGGAATATTATCCATGAAAATATTTCAGGCTGAGATCACCAATTCACCAGGCAGGGAAGGCCTGAATCTGAAATCAAAGTTTTGCTGTTGATTTAAATAAAATGCTGGGAAAGTTTCATTAGGTTTAACTCTTTACTACTTCTGCAAAGTAGATTGCCAAGTAGTCTAGAAGATGATGCATGTTTGATTGTATTCACTGTTCTTGTGTGAGTCTGGGCAATCTCTCATGAGAGAAACCACATGCATTCTGTGGCTTACAAACTCAAAAGCTAATCTCCCAATTTTTCATTTTCATTAGACTTTGGTAATTCAAAATTGTAAATACACTAGATTTCTTGAAAAACTGTTTCTGCCCAACATAATGTAAAACACAGCATACCTCAAAAAATGGAAAACTGCACCCACTTCAGATTATGACATTTGTTTCCTGCAGACAATGAAATTTTAGTACTTGAAATCTTCTGAGTGCACTTTTATCCAATGTATGCATTGCAAAGAAAAGCACTGGTTCAGGCAATTTTATTTTAACTTTTTCTGTCTAGAAAAAATTTTTGAAAACACCTGTGGAAGAGAAAAGGGATGTAAGACTGGAGAGGTTAGGCAGTGGTATGCTTTATCTAATATTCTATTTCCAGTAGAGGTCACTGCCAATTTGATGTTCATTACAGCGAGAAACCCTGGAGTAGAGAATAATGGAATATATTCTCATGCTATTAAAATCTAGCTTGTGAAAACTAGCATATTCCTTGAAGCCTCGTCTTATACATCACGTGACCTTCTTTGGGTTTACTTGCATTACCTGATGTTCTTGTTATCCACATAAAGTTCCTGTTTCTCGAATGACAATTTCTCCTGTTTCTTCAATGACAATCTTCAGAAATGAATTCACAGTGTGTAATTACGCAGTTCAAAAAACCTATTTCCCTTTTCAGTTATAACTGCATTGTCTTTTGACTAAATGTATGCTTCTTTGTTTATATCTGACGACGAGGCCATTCTATTAGTTCTATCCACCTTCCCAATCTTTTTCTGTGTACATTTATTCCATTTCCTCATATTTATGTCTAGTTTAAAGCACAGTATCAATCTATCTTCATTACAGTATTTTTCCATGTCTAAGAATCTTTGTCATCAGTTCTGGCCTTCTTCTGGTTTTGCTATGTCATCCCTGGGGACATAAAATCTCTACAATAAATCGTAAGAACAAAGTATAAATTAATTTAGCATGCATTTGCATGCAATAATCTGCTTCCTCTAAGACTCCTGGTATTTTTTGAACTGACTTACAGTTGATTCAGTCAGCTGTCAATTTTTTTAATTAGTATATTTTCCAAAAATATTTTGCTTTTGTCTTTCACACATTTTCTTTGTGCAAAATATCACATTGAATAAGCTATATGCCAAGCCACAAACAGCTTTCCTCTACATGTCAGTATTTCAAATTGGTTTTGTTATCATTAAGAATGGACTTTGGCTACAGACAGATTTCCTTCCCTTATAGGGTTGGACCTCACTTTTCTATTGGTAAGGCTTAAAATAGTCATATAAGAGTTTAGAGAAGAAGGTTAGACTGTTTTGAGGTGTTTTCTGGCTCCTAAAACAGCCATATTTTACATTTTGTTTTAAATAGGAATTACACTGAAGTCCCCAAAAAGTAATACACAACCTTCTTCAAATTGCTCTAGAACAAGTTTTGTCTAATAAATGTGACTTACACACATGTGTATATACCAGTGAAATATAAGTATTTCATTTGAGTGAACTTGGACATTGTGATGACTTGCAGAACTCATGTACTGTAGTCATCCAGAATTCATATTTATACAAATTGTGTATCGTGTCACAAAATATGCATTCTCTCATATACATTACATATGTTTTAGCTTAAAGTTTGCTAGGGAATTGCTAGGAAGTATGGGGAAAAACATGAAGAAGAAAGTCTTAACCTCTCTGGACTCTGTTATTACTAGTTGCTGAACCTTCATCTCCTTTTGCAGAAGATACAGCCCTGGTGTTGCTCGTTTTTTGTGAACTGTGGTATGGTTATAGCTACAGGTCCACAGGAAACACCCAAGAAAGTTAAGATAAAAAGGACAAAACAGACAATATTTCTCTCTACCAATTAGAAATGGCGAATAACTCAGATTAGACATGTAGACGTTCAACATTTCATGAGAAAAATACCAGACTGGGACTCCAGAACTATCAGTGTCTGGAAAGTGAAAAACACGTGGGGGTAGGAACCCCAGAAAAGATATCTGGATACTCCGGCACCTATGGTGTTCTGGCACAATGCTACAGAGACTGTTTTTACCATAAAATGGCTAACAATGGCCCATGCAGGAGGAGAAGGATGTCTCCCTAATGCTTGTGGTGCATGCCTAACACTAATGGGAAGGGGTGTACCTCATCTTGATGGCAGTGGTCTCCAACAGCTTAGTTAATCTCTGAGTACCAAGCACAGCTGAGAATACTGCCAATGGTGGCAGCAGTGGTGGATGTGTTATCTCCAGTGCAATGTAGATTGCTTTTTGCTTTTTGCTTAGGGCAGCAGCACTGCAGCTGTGGTCAGGCAGCCATAGCAAGGTTAGTCTGTCAGGGAACAGTGATAGATACTTCGAATGAAATACTGATTGTGGCACAGATGAGAGTGAGAGATGCCATGAACAGGGATTTGAAAGGCAAATGCTGAGAGCTGTTGGGATAGATATGGTACCTGAAACCAATGTCCAGAGAAGGTCAACAAAGCTGGTGGTGGGTCTGGAGCACAAATCTTATGAGGAGCTGCTGAGGGAGCTGCGGTTGGTTCGGCTGGGGAAGGAAAGGCTCAGGGGTGACCTTACTGCTCCCTACAACTACATTAAAGGAAGCTGTAGCCAGGAGGGCGTCAGTCTCTACTCCTAGGCAACTAGCAAGAGGATAAGAGAATATAGTCTTAAGCTGTGCCTGGGGAAGTTTAGGATGGACATTAGGAAGAATTTCTAAAGAGAAGGGGGGATTAGATATTGGAATGGGCTGTCCAGGGAGGTGGTGGAGTCGCCGTCTCTGGACATCTCTAAGGAAAGACTGCGCATGGCACTCAGTGCCATGGTCTGATTGACATGGTGGTGTTCATTCACAGATGGGACTCAGTGATGTCAGAGATCATTTCCAACCGCACTGATTCTGTGATTCTGTGTGTACCTGAATGTATGGCAATATCCAAACGTCCTGCAGCCTGGAGTCACTGAAGTATCCTAATGTCACTAAGTGTCATGGAGTTACTTGGTACAATATAGGGGATCATATCTTTACCTTTCCCACTTTTGCTCTCTGTCTCCTGAGAGTCTGCAGCAAAAGAACTCCACCCTTTTCTTTCCTGGGTGAGAGCCTGGAGTAAAAGAGGAAAGAAGAAACAAGTTTTTCAGTAGCATAATGCTTTGCCAGGTCACGAAGTGGCTGCTAATGCCATGTTGTCTGGCTTTGCTTTCGAAACAGCTCAGTCTTCCATGAGAGCCAGAGACAAAGGCTGCATTTTCTGTTACTTCGCTCAATTTTTTTCCCCCTGCTCTGTTTGTGGTCCCTTAAGGGAGACGGGATCAGAGTTCAGAAGTAGAATCATCAATTTTTCTTCATAATTATATTTATAAAGATGGTCATAACATTTTAAATACTATGCAACAAGTTTCTCAAACAGGATTTCACAGCCTTCCCCTGCATACAGCTTGGGGATACATGACAATGTAGTTACTTGGAGGGAGAAACTTTGTATTTAAGTGTTTTGTACTTTTTTTCACTCTAGGCAGATCCAGTCAGCAGATGTCAGCTTCCGGCTCTGGAAAAAACCCAATTCTTTTGATTAGATGCATGTAATTGTTTTAAAAGGAAATAATAAATTGGTAAGCCCAAACTCTGTAGAACAGATCAGCAGAAAATAACAGTCTTCTTAAAAGAATGAGAGATAGTGCTTAGTCATGTCCTGGGGTCTTGAAAAAAAGCAGAAAATCTGAACAGAAATTCTCACCTCTCTGAAGTCAACTGGACTGATTTTCAGTGACCAAAGTAAAGCCAGGATTTCACAAAAAAAATCAAGATCTTAGGAAAAAAACTAACAGAAAAAAAAATTTAAAAATAGAAAAGACCAAAGGCAAGTAGTTAATTTTGTGTGTATTGGGATTGCCGTGTGGATTTCTTCATGAAACCAAAACTGAACAGAATCATAAGTATTTGCAGGATTGAAGCCTAATGGTAGAACTGGTGTTTCACATAACCATAAGAAAAATAGCATAAGGGAGACATTGGATTAAAATAGTAGGTCACATAATGACTAATAACTTATTTTCATTTCAAGGTTTAAATACAGAACTCAAATCAAATAGTGGTTTACTACTTAGAGCTGCCCAGATGTGGCAACGTAAATTAGAAATATTTGTGTTTATAGATTTGAAGGAGTGAGAGGTTAAAGAACTAGTCACAAAATTGACTCGATCTTCTAGGGGAAAGCCATGCTAAACCTGATCTGTCTTTAATAACCAAGAATGTGTTTTGTCTCCTACCCTCTTGAGATTTGGTTAATATTAATGCAAGATGTGAAAGGAAATTCTGTGCTTCACTTTTTAGTAGCTTTTAGTCTTGCAAGAGAAGGCATGGAAAATGAGATAAAGATTTTGCTTGAAAACGTATTGCAAAACTAAAGGCTTTTACAGTCCTTCAAATACTTGTGCACTTGCTTTATGCACACTGATATAACTTTGTGAAGTTCATTTTCAAGACAGAGGGTTAAAACTGCACCGGTGTAAATTCCATGATTTCAGGTTCAAGTGAAGTGAATGTGTCTTTTGTGCAGCTAGCTAATTAATTATAGTTAGCTACATAGCATTCCTAAGTCATTACAGAAATCCTTAATCAGTACAAAAGTGAGTTTGTATAAAACCATGATGCCTCTGAAGTTACCTATTACAGATAAGAGGTTTTATGACAGAAAAACTTTTTTCCATTGATTTGTAAATCTCCACTCTGCGGGTGTCCATACGATGGGGGTTAAAGGCAGCGAGCAGCACACTGAGCAGCCAGCCCGCAGGACCTGGTGTTTCAGCCCCGGGGTGAGCCCCTTTCCAGTTAAGCAGGTAGGAGCACATTGCAGCCAAAACCACTCTCAGCCAAGCATTGCTGCTGCCCAATTGCTGCTGCTGAGCCCCGAGGACATCAGACAGTCAAAGCAAGACCTGCAAGTCTGTCAGGAGAAGTCCTTGAGGTTTATGGATTTTCACTAGTGAAACTACAGCAATGTTAAGCCAGCAGAACAATGAAAAATTGTCTTTTAAAACAGTTTCCCAGTTCTTTGGACTCATTGTTCAAAATAATAGATAAGGGAGAGGTTAGGTGGGGATTTTGGTGCGAGAGTATCCTAGCACATCTGTCTGAACACTAAGAAGTGATGAACACAGCAGCTGGTTCATAGGGCATTAAATCTGGATCATTCAGCCATCAGACTGGAAGCTCCTTCTACTCCCTGAGCTCCAGCTGGATGCACCAGCCTTTTCCGCCCTGGCTGCAGGGCTCTGCGGGATGAGGGGAGGCGGCGTGTGGTGCAGGCTGAGGGGCACCCCGGCTGTGGAGCCCGCGGGGGAGACTGCTCGGTCCTCAGGTGGGTACCCGGGTGGGCAAACGGGCAGGTACTCGGGCAGGTACTCGGGCAGGTACCCCTACAGGTACCCCGACAGGTACCCGGGCAGGTACCCCTACAGGTACCCCGACAGGTGCCCCGACAGGTGCCCGGGCAGACACCCCTACAGGTACCCGGGCAGGTACCCGGGCAGGTACTCGGGCAGACACCCCGACAGGTACCCGGGCAGGTACCCGGGCAGACACCCCTACAGGTGCCCCGACAGGTGCCCCGACAGGTGCCCGTGCGTGCAGCCCGGAGAGCGAAGCGGCAGGTGCCCCGGCGGGAGGAGGGCCGGGCCGCACTGCCGGGGCCATTGCCGGTCGGTGATGCCGGGCCCTCCGTGGCGCTCCAGGGCCGCCCCAGCCCCGCCAGGGGTGTCCCCGCCGCAGGCGCCCCGCACTGCCCCGCCTGCCCCCGGGCCGCGGTGCGGGCGGGCCCGGCGCGGTTGCCGCGGCGATGACGGGCGGGCAGCGCCCCCCGCCCCGCAGACATGGCTGGGGCTGTGTCTGTGGCCGGCGGCAGGTGAGCAGGAGCCCCTGCCCTGCCCTGCCCCGCCGGCCCGCCCGGCTCCCCCAGCAGGCCGGCGGGCGAGGGGCGGGCTCCCGGCGCCGCCAGGCAGCTCCTCCCTCCTCCCTCGCTCCCTCCTCCCTCCCTCGCTCCCTCCTCCCGCCGCTCCGGCCGGCCCGGGAGCCCCGGCGGGGTGACAGCCCTGCCGAGCGCGGGCGGCGCCGCTCCCGCCTGGCCCGGGCCGCGCTCCGCCGGGACCCGCCCGCCATGTGGAAGCTCAACAAGAGCAGCAAAGTTCTGCTGGACGACTCGCCCGAGGAGGAGGAGACGCGTCCCCGCGGGCCGCCGCCCGCCGCCGCCTTCGCGGCCCCGCAGGTAGGAGGGAGCGCGGGGCGCTGCCCCGGCCCGGCCAGGCCCCGGCCCCATCCCCATCCCCATCCCCATCCCCATCCCGTCCCGCCCCGCCGGCCGCATGAGTAATCACTTTTCCCACCTGGATGTGCCGGCGGGCCGGCCCTGGGCGCAGCCGCGGCTGTTTGCGCGGATGGCGCGGCTGTCACCCCAGTTTTGGGGGTGCCGCCTGGCCTGTCCGCTCCTGCCTCCTTCCAGCAGCCGGCCCCCGGCATTGCCGTCCTTCATTCCAGTGGCTTCCTACCGCAGGCTGCTCTCTCTCCCAGCCCTGGGCAGGGGCTCTGCAACCCATCGGTGAGGCACCATGCATTCGACAGGGATGTTTAAGGGCATACCTCCATTGACGCGTTTGTGTAGAGCACTAGTGTTTTGGCAGGATTGCTTTTTTACTATGGTTTCAATACTAGTAGTTGTCTATCCTTAAACAGCCTTAATGTTGTTTGAAAGATTTCATTGTTAAATGATGAGCTACATACCAGCAGTGACCTTCTCAAAGTACTGGTACGGTATACAAATACAACCTGAGAGAGGGTATCAGTTGAGTATCAGGCCAAACAACTACAAAAATGTTTGCTGACTTGCTTTCAAAAACTTGGTAGCAATTAGGCACCGGTCCAGCTCAGAAGCCTGTTATTCTGGCCCATACAGCTTTGTTGCTGAACTGATCTGTTGTCACAGAGTATCCTGAGATGTTGTGTGAGAGGTTGCAAGAGACTTGTATATCTGAAGCAGTTGCCCACTATTGCACATCAGTGAGGTTTCTGTTCAAAAGAAGGTACAAAAGTCAACTTCCCACCCCGTGTTTGTCTTGCCTAGCTCACTGGAAGAGCTGGAGTGTCTGGATAAACTGCGCCCTGCTTGAGTTCCTAGTTGACAGGTGCCATGGGGTGTCAACATGTGTGACTACTGCTGAAGAGCACAGCCACAGCAATTATTCTCTCCATCTTCCAATAGCCAAAATCACCAGTTTAGCCTTGCCTTGCCCTTTCACCTGCACAGAAAACAGAGGAGCCCAAGCCCTTGCTACTTGTGTGACGGCAGCTGTGAAGATTCATATGGATGAATAGGATCTTCTCATATAGGAGAAGAACAGACACTCATTTGGAAGACCCCCTTCAGGGGAGGAAGGGTGATTGTGGGGTTGGAGGTGACCTGAAGTATTTCTCACAACCTCACAACACCTAACTTTTCCCTCCTACAGTTTCTATGCTCAGGTACTTGGAAACTTCCACTGTTTTTACTAAGCTGCTGGCTTGTGCTGTCATAGCCCTCCTAGATGTGCTTAGCTCCTGAAACCATCCTCAAACACTGAAGGCCACCGAAAGCTCCCAGTAAATCCCACTGACTCTTCACTGCTTCTCTTCTCTACCACCAGTGCTCCAAGCCCCTTTTTTTAGACTGCTGATTGTAGCCTCCTAGTCATGGTTCCACAGACTTCTGTCCAGACAATTCTCCCAGTCTTCTACTTTAACAACAGAGGCTGGAGTTTGTTCGGTTTTTTGCGTTTTTTTTTGTCCAGTTGCCTTTTACTATCCTAGACCTCTGTTCCATTAATAGCAGTCTCAAGTTATGATGGTGATGACAGTGATTTCTGGTGAAAATGGTTTGCATTTTTGTCAATCTAGAGAAAGTTCTTTTCAGCTCTCAGTGGCACTGGAATAAAACATGCTGATTTTGGTATTGGAGATAGAGGAGGAAAAATAAATTAATCAAAGTCACTAAATGAAATAGTCTTGAAGAGTAAGGGTTCAGTAAGAATAGCACAACTGTAGTGTAGCCTGGCACAGAGACTGAAGACCATAAACTATTACTTGTTTTGCCTGTTAAAATCTTTTGAAAGAAATGCAGCACTACTCCAAAATATTCAATTGCAGTTATTTTTGAGTTTATGTACACTTTAAGGAAGGATTACTACTTGATTAACGTTATAATTCTTGTGATCAAGGCAGCTTCTAGGTCACCCATAGGTACAGTGTTTCTAAACCATGACTCAGACAGGTGTCAAGGGGAAAATATGAGGTAACCAAATGCGCTTGTTCAGCTTGCTGTAGCAGATTCGACCCATGTGCCCTGCTTTTAGTGTTTGATATTTTTGATGTTTCATCAGAACATGGTTTTTCTCCCAATAATATGATTTCAAGGCATTGAAATCCGGTAACGTGTAGGGAAATTTGGTAATGATCTGCACTTGGCTACTGCTGTGTCCTGACATGCAACACCCAATTCCCTGACTTTGGAGGACAGTAGCCCCATCAGAGCTTGGAGGAGTTATGGGGGCAATTCTCATGGTACCTTGGCTGTGTGTGCGAGAATGTCTCAGTCTTCCTCAGCCTCTGTTGTTACGGTACAGCCTGCTGTGAATGAAGGATTACCTCATCAAGAAGAAGAGAATCCAGGCCTTCCCTAATTTTTTATCTTTAGGGCCAAAATCCAGATAATTAATGTGAGTGCTCTTTTGTAAATTAAGAAGCCCAGCATTAGATTTCATGCAACAGAAAGTTGACTGTAAGACTTAATTTCCTCTAGGTTCTTTTCTGATAAATCATTTAGTAACAGAGAAGATGAACCGGAGTCATCATGTTTTGACTTTGATTTATGACACGTTGTTTTTCCCAACAACAGTCTTTTGTCTTTATTTTCATTTTTAATAAGCAGGTGGAAAGAAAATCCTTAAGCTTCTACCATTCATGCTATAAATAAGGCTGAAACTTTTTACTTCAAAGACGAAATGTGGTAGTCACATCTATGTCATTAAAGCAGACCAGGTTGAAAGTATTCCAGTGTAATGAAATGTTGGTGCTGTATGTTGTTTCTTCAAAGCTGAGAAAGAGTAAAGGACTTCTCACTGTGCAACCTAATAATTAGGACATTGCAGTAGCAGACAGCAACCAAGAATTAGGCTACTATAAGTTAAAAACAACAACAAAAAACCCCCAGCGAAAACCCAACACAAACCCCCCAATTCGTAGAGCAATTTTAACCATCCTATTTAGATATGGAAGCCTGATCTGGGCTTACTCAAGCAGACATCTGAATTTGTAGAAGTTCATAGTTCTTAAACAGAAAAGCTTAGTTTGATCTAAAAAGAGAAGTTTTGTCAGTTCTGGTTTTGTGTTATATGGAGTGGTTTGACTTTGTTCCAGGGGTGAAGAAAAACAAATTTTAGAACATGAAAATTGCAAGGGAGGGAACTGTAAGCCTCTGGCCACTTTTTAGCTTTAGCAAAAGTTTCTGCATACATTCAAGTACTTTGAATTGTTAACACTTATTTAAAATAGTAGGGTGTTTCCTGAGGTAAGAAAGACAAGTAAATTTTGAAACAGTACTTGTGTAAATAAATGTGTGGATTATTGTGGGTTTCTTTTTTTTTTTTTTACCAGTTTGTTTTAGACTGAATCTTAGAAGTTAATTTTCATTTATGCTTTGAAGCATAAATATTTTTAATTTATGCAGTGAAGGTGCTTTATTCACTTAAGTTATAATGCATGAAGGCAACTTAACATGCGTAAGTAGTAAACATGTATGAAAGGCAATTAATGTCCTTTTTGTGTGTCTCTGAAAATATGCTAGAAATGTACATAGTGGTACATACCAAACTTGTGTTCAGTTTGTAATATAGTCATTATGGTTCAAACTGTAGTTGTATTTTTGGAAAGGGAAAAATACTGGTTTTGAGTTCTGGAAGGCACTGTTTTGGTAGTTGTGCTAAGTTCTCCTTGACTCCATCCTGCTATCATTTAATCAGTGCTCAGAGATGTCAATGCTGTGTCAATACTGCATGCAACTCTGACGTAAAATGGCACTCAGCTTTAAAATACATTTATATATTAGGGCAATGGATGGGTGTCAGGCTGGCCTATATTATCTAATGCAACTCTATCTGATTTTCATGTAAACATATTTCAGGACCTTACCTTTTATCTGTTCTCCCCAGTTGTGTTTTTTGTTACGTTCAAAGAGAATATTTGCAAAAACATGTTTTATGCTGAATTTTGTTTAGACTTGCTCAGGATGTTTGAAAGTTGGCTATACAGAATTTTAGTTATCTATTGTAATGAAGATGTTAAAGTCTTTGATATAATTTGAATACTGGCTTTCATCTTGGAATGAGTCGAACTCAGACAGGCCCTGCAGGAATGGGTGGGAGTTGAGCAGCATTTCTTATGTTCTACTAATACGTTGAATAATGATATTTTTTAATTAAAAGAAAGGACTCAGTGTTAATCCATCTAGTGCTTTTCCTTCACTTTCTAGCCTGAAATGGCTAGAAAGTGTCTCAGGCTTTGCCTGCAGTACTCTAATAATTCCAACATACCTTCTATCTGCTAGTCTGGTTTTTTCTTTTCACTGGAGTTGTTCTTGTGACATTTCAGTGATATTTTCCTGGCTAGAATCCATCACCTGTATTCTGTCATCATTCTTGAATGTTAAATTGTGGGACTGTCAGCAAAGACTTTCCTGAGCCTTTCCTTGGCCTGCCTTTCTTACTTTTCCTCCTTGTCACACACCGTCTTTCAGCAGCTTCTTGAGTGGGTCCTGTTTCTTTACAATCTTCCTGGAGTTCTACAGAGCTGACAGTGTCTTTTGGGGCTTTAGGCTTTCTTTTTTTTAAATCCTTTTCTTTTCTGATCTGCTTCAATTTTTGATCTATACTGCCATTTTTTACCACAGTTGACTGGGGTCAGATCTGCTTTTCACCTCTTATCCCCTTTCTGTTGGATTATTCTGACTCTTAGAAGTCCACAAAGCACATACTGTCTGGTTGGTGTCCTAACATAGATGCCATCAGTCTGTATCTTTTTCTTTCAGTCAAACCTGTAAGCTGAAGGTTTGCAGTGATTTTTATCTATTGTGCAAAAGAGAATTTGTGTCCCAGACTTGACTGTTGTTTTCTCTACGAAGTCTACATCAGGTCTGACTTTTTTTTTTTTTAATTATTATTATTATTTTTCTTTCTGTCTAGACAGCTAAAATTCTTGTGCAGACCCTCACGTCCCATCCTGATGGTGATTACTTCCTTTGCAGTTTCTAATACCTCTGCTGTGTTTTCCCATCCCCTAGTCCCTGCAAATCCCATTGCTGATATTAATATTGTTGCTTATGGCATAAAGTTTAAGTTCTCCTCATCTTTCAGATTCCATTTCTTCAGCTGACCTCTCTGTTTCAGGAAATTTACATTTAAATCTCTGTCCTTGTTTTCAAGGTTTTTCTTAGTACAGGCCCTTCCTCTCTGTTTGTCATTTTTATCACTTGTTGGATCTTTCCTTTAGCCAGTTCTGCTTTACTAGCTCTGACTGTCTGTGTTTAACAGCAACTGCCTTGTGTGCCTTCCTCCCCTCCAGCCTAACACAGAATCATCCCCTTTCACTGATCCACAAACCCACTATCGTCTCCTCTGCATCATTGCTTGAGATCTGCTTTCCCTAATTTATTTATTGTGTCTTCACGGGGCTTTTTGAGGTTTCTGGAGCCATACTCTCCTACCAGTGCTGAACTTCCTACCGTCAATATACACACTAAAATGTAATGGGTTTTGAGAGAGAATGAATAATATTAATTATTTACTGGTAAAATAGGTTTATATTTTTGCGTTTGCCAGCTTGCATGAGGACATCCATAACGTAAGTAGAGTTACTAGAAGTTACTGAACACCTTACCAGGTAGACTGTATTTTGGTGCTCTCATCATTAGAGGTACATTTCCAACAAGTTTTGCCACTGGTTCTTTGTGAGGAGCTCCAGGACAGGTCAGTGTTAATACTGCAAGTGTGATAAAAGCCACATGTCAAAAGGAAGCAGTGCATGTGCTGGTGAACACTGTACCAAAAAATGATGCATTCAACCTGTTTTGCAGAAATTGTATTAGGAAAATATAGCCATTACTCATGCAAGACCTTTATTAAAGACATGTCATTTAATGGCAAACTCCATGACTGAATAAAAATTTTATGTCAGCTACTGTCTTTTGAATTAACATCTATTGGTTTATTTTCTGGATCACGAAAAAGCAAATACAAACTTTTACTATGGCTAAGTTGTTAAAAATATTTGACAAATTTTCAGTCTGAAATTTCAGCAAAATTGAAAACTTCACTGGAATAGCTGAATTGTTGCAGAAATTGAATTAAAATTGATTATCTGACCTTCCTTGTTTCAGCTTTGACACTGATGGTATTTTGATCTTTATACTGCTGTTTCAATTTTGTGAAACATATTTGAAATATTATAATTTAGGCAAAACTAAATTCTTAATGACATATCTGCTTTTCTAATATTTTGAAGGTGTTCAATCTTTAATATTCTTCCAAAAATATTTCAGAGGGGCAAAGTCTGAGTAAGATGTATTATAACTGTTTGCTACAGAGATGCACAGTAATCCAGGCAATTAATTGAATAACTTTATGTACTGATGTAGGAACAGAGGGCATAGGAATCTGGTGCTCTTATGTAAATACTTACATTCAGAAATTAATCTTCTTTGGTACCTTTAGCCATTTATATCAATTGACAGTAAAAATATGGAAATAATTTAGATACTGTGTTTTAAAATGTTATGGAATGTGAAACAATGACTAAAGTGGTTGACTGAAGCAGAGTTTGTGAAAATGCTAAACAAGTTCTTAACAGTTGTGGATGCTGAAGGAAAGACCGTCATCTTTATTATTAATAATGAATAAATTATTTGAAATATGGAAACCAGTCTTCCCATGCTTTCACCTTCCTGTTGGTCTGGGAATAATGGGTAATTGTGAAAGACTGAGCCTAGAAGATGGAAGCATTTTTAAATATGTTGGATGGGTTGTCTTCTGTGTCTGAAGTAGTCACCCAGACTTTAAAGTTAGTGCAGTGAAATAAGTTCTTCTACAAATGGTCTGAGGAATTATATTTTAAATCTATGTTTCCAGATTAGTGTTATCTAGTAAGTATATCCCAAAAATGAAGTATAATTCTTTAACATACTTAGATTTTTTACGTTTTCCTTTTCTTTATTAATGAACATATTTTCAGTTTTGCTGAAGACTGGCAGATGAAACTTGCAGGATAAGAGTCATTGTCACTATTTAGTTACAATGGCATTTAGAATGGTTTATTGTCATAATGTAGACATTTTTTCTAAGTGTAGTGAGCACTCTGGAGTAGAAAAGTATTGTTTATAGAAGAGGAAAATTAATCTAAAATATAAAATTACTCTTGAGCAAGACTTCAGAAATGCCTGGGTTAATGCCTTTCATTGGTGACATTAACAGGAAATTTTCAATTTATACCACCTGCCCAGATGGCTTGTTTGATTCACTCACTTGCCTTAGGGACATATGAATGGAAGATTAAGATCTAGCAGCAGATGAAATATGGACAAGGCTGATCAAATTATCTTGATGTCAGTCTAGGCTATCTTTGCCAGAAAGGAGCAGAGGCAATTCATGGTGCAACACCGGAAGTGTTTCTGAACGCACAGCCTCGTGTCTGAGAAGAAACCTGTGTATGACTGCGTAATGCAGCTTTTATTTGTTAAAACAGCAAGACTTGTTTTTCCTTAAAAGCATGTTTAGTTTTGTGTGGGTGTTCAGGTACAGCTCAGCTCTGTTTTCCGCTGTGTTAAAGGAATATGTGTACTTGTTTCAGTACCCATTTACATTTGATCACTGTTGCATCAATTTCCTGACTCAGAAAGCATATATCCACACTTTGAATTTTCCCAGGTGCATATTATAGGTGCTGCAAAGAAAATGAGGCCAAATGCCACCGATCTGCTGCTAGCTTTCTTCTTATTCATGTTTGAGTGTATTTTGCATTGTTTTTAGTCCATTTCTAAACTTAGATAAGCAGAGTGACTTTTGCATTAATAATCAGCTTTAATCTTTCTTGTTTCATTTTGCACTTTAGTAAGATCCTTCTCAAACCCAAGGAAATATTTTCTTTTGTTGTCTGTATTTTAAGATGGTGATCTGGCAGTGTGATGTCCTCTTCCCAATCTGTGCTGTTTCTGGTCAGGCTGTGTATATACAGTTGTTCAGCTGTTTGGTTTGTAATCAGTGTTTTTGGAATCTTTCCAGCTTCAGAGGTTAACTTTCAGGTTTGTGATTTCCTGAGTGATTTTTTTAATTATTTGTTTTAACCTGCCTCTCTCCTATCACTAAAATATTTAGTAGGGTTTGTGGAGTACTGGAAATTATGTTAAATTCTTCCCTGGAATGTATCTCTTGAGGTGTATCTCCTTGGCATTTTTTTTTCCCACTTAAGTAATACATTTGTGGTACATCATCTAATTTGCACTTACAAGCATGATAACCTAGACTTTGTATTGCACTCAGTCCTTGATGAAATGGGATGACAGGCAGAGAGGATGCAATAAGTCAGTAGAAGTGTGAGAATTTGCACCGAAAGGACCTACTTGTTTAACAGTATCTTGTTTACTCTTGTGCGTGCTCAGCTCTGACAGTTGGTGTGTGTATGATAGCAAGGTTCCACAACCGGGTGGAGAAAATCGATAATATACCGTTTTATGTACTAGAGCAAAAGAAGGGCATGCAGGGTGAGATGATGCTATTATTTGCCTTAACTCTTTGATGTCCAGCATTCCTCGTCTTGGCATGAATTATGAAAGTGAATGATCTAAAGAGACTAATTAATTACTTTACCACAAAGGAAGCTGAGGGAAGTAGATTACGATTTTGATCTCTGTACAAAAAGGTTTGTGTGCAAGTTGAATTAGTCCCTTGAGTACCTTATGGTTTGCAGTAAGTCCAACAAAAGGGCACTTGTTTCCTTATGAAAACACACTGCGCATACCAACCTTCCCCTGCGAGAACTGGAGGGCTATTCAAGCTGCTGATCAGTATTTCCCACTAGCATTAGCGTTTGGCCACCTATTAGGGTCTAAATACTGTAGTGTGGTCTATGCTTTTAAATTGAAGTAAAAAGTGAACTGTCATAACTCTAAACTGCCCAGATTAAAACACATTGAAATAATTTGCAAGTGTTCAACAACACTTTCATCAACACGTGTTATGCAGCATAATAAAGAAAGCTCATCTTCACTCTTTACATGTAGTGGCACAGCAGATTGTCCTCTAAAGAAAATATGAAAAACCAAATCATAGGCTCCGTGATCTCAGAACGGTAACAAAAGTAGAGAATATATATCACAAGAAGGGTAGTAGAGAATATGTATCACAATAAGGGTATACTAATGTGCATCACTTAAAAAGTAGAAATTATTCTGTGAGTAACAAGTCAAGGTGGGTTGTATGTGACTTCTCATCTTTTCTCCTTGGTTCTTTCCAGTGGTGGCACAGGTCCCCTCCCTCCCTCCCTCTGCTCTTTCCCTCTGTCTACTTTTTGTTGTTGTTGTTTGTTTTAGTACACAACCCATCCCTGCTATACAGTGTGCAGGACCCTCCCTGCAGTGTGGGCCATGGCTAGCTCCGAACCCCTACACCTGCTCCTCTCACACTCTTTTCCCATCATGGGACATTAGTCTCCTTCTCTCTGCTTTCCCTAAGGATGGATTTTCCACAAAATGTTTCAAAATCTAGTCTGTTGGAGACTGCTGAATTACAACCTACAACCTGTTTTCAATCAATAAATGGGATGTATGGATGGACATAACAAGCACACTGCCGTTGTCAGGTCGTCTTTTCTTCAGCAGTGTGTCTTAAAAGGATACTATGGATACTTGATAGGTCTTCCACCCCCCAAAATGTATTTTAGAGATTGGATCCTCACCACTTTCTTTCTTGAGGATTTCATATCTTTTAATCTTGTTTTTCATATCTTTTGACTTTGTATTGTCCTCTTACCATCAACTCTTACTGCATGAGTGTAATTGCTGCAAACCTTGTGTCTCATTCCTTATGAGGTAGCTTTGTATATCCACGAGTAGTAACACTATTAACACAGCAACACAGCTATCATTGTCCCTCTTTTAAAGAAGCAAATAAACACCCCTGTTTGTCTTCTATTTATTGTGAATTACATCATGTGCTGACAATGGTATTCACATTTTATTATGCTGGCTCCCTAGCCCTTTGAGGTGCTCGTTGTATCTCATGTTTTTCCCCTCAAAACTTTGACTGTGAAAATGCCTTGCACTCTTGTTTCCTTGTGCTCAGGCTTGCTAAAGGGTGTATGCCTTCACACTTCTGTTTTTTCTCTCTTCTCTGGTGGAACATGATGTCTCTGTATGCACTTTCCTATTTTTATTAACCTTCTTAAGATACTTGGAGAGCTGGAAGAATTAAAATGAGAGGTGTTATTTCTTTGGAAGGCAGCAACAGTGTCTTGTTTGTTCTGGGGACAGTATTGTTGGTTGTTAAAATTGGTAGCTCTGCCAGCTCTGGATGTCTGAAATAATTTCTTCTCTTACCATATTTCTTCTTGGGGCTTTCCTGGTTCTTGTTAATTTTCTTTTTTTTCCTCTTGGGAAAAATTTGGACAAATCAGCTGAAGTATTCTCTAGCTTGTACTGTGTGTCCAAAGAGAGATGCCATCATGTTAAGTCTAACACTTTGCAACCCCATCCAAAAGTTGGAGAGCTGAGAGTGCTGAAAGAGGTAGACTGCTGGAATGACATGTGTGAGGTATTTCCATTTAGAACATTGCTAATGTTTTTCCTAAAAGGAGAGAAATAATAAATAAATAAATAAATAAAATAATAATAAAAAAACCATAAAAACCAAACAAAAAAAACACAAACAAACAAAAAAACCCACAAACCCCAAAACCCCCACCAAACAAAAGGGAGGGAAGTATTTCAGTTTAATTTGAGAGTACTACACAAATCTTAACTTTGTCATTTTTGGTATTCCATCTACAGTAATAACCTCCTGTGTTAGGTAGCTGACTGAAATCCAGCAGTTCATTAACTTGTTGAGATCCACAGGAAGTAATATTCTCATTTTGAATGATAATATGAGTTCCTGACTTTGTGTTCTGCCCCAATAAGTAAAGCTGGCTATCTACAACTTGCTCTATTCCAACACACAATTACTATTGAATTATAGTGCAATGGTCTTCATATTCAATTCTAGAGATCCTCCATCCTGTCCCTTGTATAATATAGAGTATTGTCTGTAAAGTGAATAGAAAACAGTAGTATGAAAATAAATAAATAAATAAATAAATGCCTGAGATTTGAAGCTGGTATCTCAAAATGAAGCTGATACATCTGGGCCCCCACATGACTAGAAACACATAACACTCTCATGCTGGCTTTCTCACCTCTTTCTGATGCTTTTAGCAAAGTGAGGGATGTCTTTGGTAATGTGTCAGAGCTGGGATACTGAGTGTTTTGGGTGTCTTGGGTATGTGCATGTGGAGTTACCAAAAACAAAAGTTAAGCTTATGGAGCAAAGAGTATATCAACTCCTTAGCATTTACTTTAGTTGAAAAGGAAGGACTGATAAATTTAATTTTTGAAACATTAAGTGTCTAACTAAGCAAAGTATGGACCAGAATGAACATTGGAGACTATGCGGAACTGCCATTTTGAAGACACTTTCCATAAAAGATTATTCTGGGTATTTTTCCTTGAAATTGGAGTTAAATATTTTCAGTTATACATAGCTGTCCTGGTTTCGTACTTGGGACTGTTTGTTTTTGGAGTCATATATAGAGGGGAAAAAAAAAACCAAACATATTTCTCATTAAAACAGTGAAGAAAGTGAAAACTGCATATTTTCTGAATTGTGTCCCACTTTCTATATAATTTGGCTTCTGAAGTACTCCCAACAATGATCTTACTTGCCTTCTCTTGAAGAGAACGTTAATAGTAACAGGATGGCCTGACAATACTAAGGCAGCAGTTTAATTCAGAGATGGACAGAAATGCTTACCTACAAGTATCTTTAGCACTCTAGTTTTCTTCTGAAATCTACAGTTTTAAATGGAGGGGAGAGGAATATGGGCAAAAGTCTGTCCTTTAGTTAAGGAAATATAAAACCTTTTAATGTGAGAAGGAAAAAATCTTGAGATCTTCCTCTCCCCACAGCCTACAGACACTGCATAGACCATCATCTGTCATGGTATTTAGAAAATCAGCAGAGATCCAAAAAATAGACATGCAGCCATTACATTCAAATTATTTTTTTTATTTTTAATTGTACTAAATTTGTTATGATGGAAGGGTGTTCTTTATCTCTCTTTGTGGAATGAGGTTTTTGGTTTTGTAAGGGTTTGATTTTTTTTTTTTTGTTTTGTTTTGTTTTGTTGTGTTTTTATACCCGGTAAAATATTTTCCATCATTATTAGTGCACTTTGTTCATGTCTTATTTCAGTAACTTGGTGTTCACTTAGTTTTGCATCGTGATCACATTTTGTCAATATTATGATGTGCTGAATAGAATAAAAGCATTTATGAATATTCTAAAATGTGTCAGTTCTAATTGTTAAACCAAAACTGACTATGGGCCTTTTTATCTTTATCCTTTTTTTGAGAATAAAGACCAGTTTCTTCATGATGAAGTTTCACCTTCAATGTCACATCTTGCAACAAAGGTAAATACCTGTTCTTTTTAAATGTAAGATTTTGTATATATTTCAGTCAGTGTATATTAGGAAGTTAGCAGTTTTTCATGGACATGTGATTAAGGGGGATATTTATATACTTCATTGGTGATTTTCTAATTTTGTATAGTCCTTGGTCCTTTTCATAAATGGGCAGAAGAAGGTATCCTCATTTTTTTCTTTCACATGATAGATTTTAGAACACAAACTGAAAATAAGAGAGGAATAATTGAAGTCTAAAGAAGCACTAAATTCTAGCTGCAACTGGCAAAGACCACATGAAAAGTAGAAGAGATTTGGATTACTTATTCCATTATATGAAGCTCAGCTGGCTCTGTGACCACATGAGGTTAAAGATTTTATCTGGTATCTCTTTCAGGAAAGAGAAGTAGACATGCAAGTTAATTTTTTTTACCTTGATATGTGTCCAAGAATCTTCTTTAATGTTCCTAAAATACATTAGTAGAAGATGAAAGAACTGGAAGTTATTATGATATGCTAGAGCCTGTTTTGAAATTCCATAGGTATAGAGAAAAGTATTTTAAAATAGATTCATTAGTGTAATAGGATACTTTACATTAATATGTATAAACTGAACATCTGTCTCTGTTACTGCTTTTTGTTCTACTTCAGAGGCAGCATGATTTTCACTGAAAATAGAAGTCAAACTGTACTATGCCTTTTTCTACCCTTTTGAAGAAATACATTCTTTTTTTTATGAAAACATGCATTACCATATATTTTATACCAGTTGATAAATGTTTAGGGAGAGAAACCTAAAACTAATCTATTTTATATTGAAACTTTTTTGCCCCTTACTTAGTCATTCAGGAAGGCTTACTAGGTATGTGCTTTGACTTAAAAAAAAAAAAACAACAAAAATGTCACCAGGCAATTTACTGAATTCCAGTATTTTTGTGTTTTAAAGTAAAACCCTCTTGTCTTAGAAATGTATTCACAAGAAAGCACCTTATCCTTAACCTGTCATCTTCTCTTTCTGAAAGCAAGTCTGTATTTTTTTTGGTTGTTCTGTTGTTTTAGAAGCACTCAGTACAGTGATATTCAGGAATTTATAAAATCTTTAATGTATTAGTAAAAAGCTGATGAATTACATGGCCTTATGTGGCCTTTACAGTATGCACATATCATGAATAAAACAGTCTTCATGTTGAAGCACTGTGGTGAAGAACAACACATTTCTTGAAGAAGAAGGTAGTGGATAAAGAATATGTGTGCTCTTTAGAGGGACAGCCTTTCTGATCTCTTAAAGCCTGAATTTTAAGACAGTGCTAATGCCCATTTGCAGAGGAAAGCCTTTTACCTAGGTTTGGAGGTTTAAATGGGAGCTAGTCCTAATGGCTGGAGAGGGAGGTTGGAACACTGTCTTGGATCCTATTCTTGCAGGAGGCTGCCCACTGAGCAGTGAGGACAGACTAATTGCAGTGCTGAATTTTTCTAGTTCCCTCTTGACAGCTTTCATGAAAGGCAGCTATAGCTGGTTAAAAAGCCTTGTGACATCTCAAACTGAACAACTGTGAACCCTCTAGTGGCCAGGGAGTGGCTAAGTCACTATGCATCATACTTGAGAAGTTGTGGCAGCCTGCTGAAGTTCCCACTGACTGAAAAATGGAAAACATAAGCCCTATTTTTATTAAAGGAAATAAAGAAGACCATGGAATTGCAGGCCCGTCAGTCTCATCTCTGTGCCAGACAGGATCATGAAGCAAATCTGCTTGGAAACTATACTAAGTCTAAGGTGAAATACAGAGTGGATTGGTGACAGCCAGCGTGGCTTTGCTAAGGGCATGCCTGACAAATTTGATGGGTTATGACAGTGTTACAGCATAGGTGGATGAGGGAAGAGCAAATGACATCATCTACCTCAACTTGTGCAAACCATTTGCACAATATCCTTGTCTCAGCTGGAGAGACATGGGTTTGACAGATGGACTATTTGATGGATAAGAAATTGGCCGGATGGTCACACTCAAAGACTTAACGCGTAGTGGCTTGAAGTCCAAGTGGAGACCAGTGACATCCCTCAGGGGTCGGTAAGGGGACTGGTGCTGGTTGCCATCTTTGACAGGGACAGGGACAGTGGAATTGAGTGCATCCTCAGCAAGTTTGTGGATGACACCAAGTGTGGTGCAGCTGACATGCTGAAGGGAAGGGAGGCAATTCAGGGGGACCTTGGTGGACAGAGGTGGGCCTGTGTGAACCTCATGAAGTTCAACAAGGCCAAGTGCCAGGTCCTGCACCTGGGTCATGGCAATCCCAAGCACAAATACAAGCTGGGTGGAGAACAGAGTGCAAACAGCCTTGAGTTGAAGGATTGGGGATGTTGGTAGACAGCAAGCTCAACATGACTTGGCGATGTGTTCTTGAAGCCCAGATAGCCAGTGGTATCCTGGGCTGCATCAAAAAGCAGTGTGGCCAGCAGGTCAAGGGGGGAGGTGATTCTCTCCCACTGCTTCACTCTCATAAGACCCCACCTGCAGTGCTGTGCCCAGGTCTGGGGCCCTCAACATAATAAGGATGTGAACATGTTGGAACATGTCCAGAGGAGGCCACAAAGATGGGCAGAAGGCTGGAGAACCTCTCCTATGAAGACAGGCAGAGGGAGCTGAGTTCAGCCAAGGTAAGGGAGGGCTCTGGTGAGATCTTAAAGCAGCCTTCCAGTACCTGAAGGATGCTTATGAGAAAGCTGGAGAGGGACTTTATACAAGGGCATGTAGTGAAAGGACAAGGGGAAAAGGCTTTAAAATGAAAGAGGCTAAATTTACATTAGTTATTAGGATGGAATTCTTTACTGTGGAGGTGGTGAGGCACTGAAACAGGTTGCCCACAGAAGCTGTGGATGCCCCATCCCTGGAAGTGTTCAAGGCCAGGCTGGATGGGGCTTTGAGCAACCTGGTATAATGGAAGATGTCTCTGACATAGCATGGGGGTGGAAATTACATGATCTTGAAGGTCCTTTCTATGATTCTATATTTTAATAATGAAATTGGAGAAGTTTGGACATTCTGGTACGGCTAAACCCTGGAGTTTCAGTTTTTGTATGCCACAGGATAGAGTAACTGAGGCTGGCTGACTTGAGAAAATGACCCCCTGCCCAGTGCTCTAATATCTGTAAGAGAAATTTGGAGGGGAGTTGTTTTATAATTTTCTGTTATTTGGCTTCCTGCAAGTTATGAATGGGTTTCCTGTAATATGGGAACAATGCTTCTTTAATTAAATCTCATTGGTGGATTTTTTATTGTTAAACACTTAGATGTAACTTTATTGAACTGCAAGGTACTTATATAGAAAATTCCATCTCTGGCTTTTTTATTTTAGGTTCACTTTTTTTTCCAAGGGAAGAAGTGTGGGCAGCTGTAGAACAAACAGTTGCTTCTTCTCAGTCAAGGTCAAGAGGAAAATCCATTATTTTTGTTTATATTTATAAAAAAAATTCTGCAAGCATTTTGTAGAGGGCCTCTACTTCCCTGAAGGGTTGTCAATCTTCTGTGAAAATACTTGTGAAGGTCTGCTAAAACATGGCCCAGATATAAATTTTTGTAAATCTCATTTCATACATGCTGAGCAGTGGCTTTTTAGGGATTATCTGCTTAACTACACAGTGGCATCGAACATGCTGCTTCTCACTGCAGGTATACAGCGAGAATCCCCTGTAATTGTTCTTTTTAGTTGCTAAGACTCTGTCATGTGCCTTGTTCAAGCCTGCAGAGAATGAATTCTGTGCTCCAGAGCCCTGCTGGCCAGGCAGTCAGGAAGTAGAAAAGTCTAACAGGAATATATTGAAAGTATCAGTACCCACTCATGATGCAGTCAGAGTAATATTTAAACATACTTGAATCTCTTGCTTTGAAATGTAAACTGCCTGTCTTGTACCTCTAACCCTGTGCCCCAAATCTTGTTGTTATTCTTTGACTTGATTGAATTCTCTGTGAATAAGATATTCATGTATATTAAGCACATCCATCTGATCCATGAGTTTACCTGTTTTCAGTTAAATTTGTACAGTCTTCCTCTTTAGTATATGTTCTTACGTGTCTGCATACATTTTTTTGTGCAATGTACTTCTAAAATTTGCTTTTAGGACTGAACTACTTATTTAGTTTATAGCCAGCTATTAGTATTCCTGGTTTGTTGCTTTCTAGCCTAATTTTTCATGAACCTTCTTGCCCTCTAGCAGAGTTCTAATTATCAACTGTTTACCTTTGACAGTGAAATTAACTGAAAAGTCTTCTTAGTGATGCTTTACTGTTTCCCAGTAGACTCTTTGACTGTTCATCTATTACTCATTGCCTGTTTACCTATTATGGGAAAGTGAGAGTCATGTAAACAGAATTTGTTGATGTGGTGAATAATGGTGTCCTTAAAGTAATTTTTGGTAATAATCCCTAAGAGTTTTGTAGGAGATTTCCAATTTAAGAGGATTTGTCCCATTCTGGAGCATTTTATAAAATTAACTATCAGTAGACATTTGTTCCCTGTTTTATCTAAAGAAAGAAACATTGTAGTCAACATATACAGTTTATGTACAGTTGGTTCACTTGAATCAATACAGGTAACAAAACAGAAGTCTCACTGTGAAGGTTTAGTTCACAGAGTGGAGCATAGGGGTTGAGGTTGGGGGAGCCATACTGTATGTTGTATGTATGTGTGTATGGAAGAAAGTTGATAGATTGCCAATTTCAGAGGGTGCTTGAGCTGTTGTAATAGTTACTGCTGCAAAAAAGGTAGTTTCCTCTAAATTCCACGTGCTTTGGTGACATCTTTTAGTGAGCTGATTCTTAGCACTAACCTAAAAGAATGCAAAAAATGAGTGAGTTAGATTTCTGCTGGACTAGTGTGTTTAACTGGTTTTCCATAGCATCACACAGGCCATGGACTGGGTTCACCCTTTATCAGCAATGTCTGATAAACCAAATTGGCCACCTTGTGAGACTTTTCTCTGGGATCTGACAGATGGGCACTGATACTGGAACACTGGCAAAGCAGAGGGGAGGGGACTGGGAAGAAGAAATGGCAGACAGTTTGACTAGAGATACAGACTGCATCCTTTACATGATGTTCTAGAAGTGAATGTTTCAGAAGATACTCTAATTAAATGAGATCTTTCTCATGGTGGAAAAAGAGTACTTCATTAGCTGGAATTTCCTCTACTGAAGGAAAAAAATCTGTGCTCTGGCTTGAGCACTTTAGATGCCTCTTGGGACAGATGATGATGGCTTTCAGTAGTCTACCAGTTTTTGCATTTCACTTTTTACTGATCCTTTTAGATGATGGTACAGGGCATTGCTGCACAGGTCTGCATAACCTAAAGTGAAAGGTATGGGTGAAACTTTTTTAATTGCTGTTCTGATAGACATGCTCTGTGCTGTCGTAGTCAAGCTGGTGTGAGACGAGTCTGTATTCCCACTTCAGAGAATACTGAAATGGCATCTTGAGAAGTTTCTGCATTGTGTCTCGTTGACATTTTTGAAACATAGTAGACTGCGGTATCCAACTTGGTCTCTAAAGGTTTTGACTTTCTAACTTACGATGTTACAATTGTAGGCCTTAATAGTGCTCTCTTTTTTTAGCAGTCCCATGAGCATTTCGCTGATTTATTTTTTTTTTTTAATTAGAGTTTTGTCTGTACATCTGGTTCTTTTCCAGTGGTATCAGTTAACTTTGATTTTCAAAGATCATCCACTCCAAGCTCAAGAATAACCCAACCATCAAGTAGAGAAAGAAGTAAAGATGACAGGACGCATGAACAAGATGTTCCTGAAAAACTCAAGCGTAAAAGGGAAGCACACCAGAGGTGGAAGCAAGGTCATGTGACCTTAGGAGAATATAGAGACACAGTTTGAGTATGGTGAGATGGAGTTAGGAAGGATTAAACCTACCTAGAGCTAAATCTGGTGAGGAAAATGAAGAGCAACAAGAAAGGTTCCTGTATGTACACCAGCAGCAGAGAGTGTAAAGAAGATGGAGTCTGAGTCTCCTCAGGGTGCTCTGGGAATGGGCAAGAAGCAGTGGGCACGCATTGAAACAGAAGAAATATAATTTCATAACATAAGAAAAAATGTTTTCACTATGAGGGCATTCAAGCCCTGGAACAGGTTGCCCAGATAGGTTGTGGATTCTCCAGCTGTGGAGATATTAAAAATCTGGCCGTACATGATCCTTGACAATCTGCTAAAGCTGACCCTGTTTTCAGCAGTGGGGTTGCACTGGATGGTCTCCAGAGGTCCCTTCCAGCTGTAAAAGCTGTGTGATTCAGAGAGCTCTGGATGTTGAATTATTTCTTTTTCCACTGGCACATGGAAAAATAGTTTAAAGGTTTGAGAATATAAGCTAGTCAGTTACATTTATAAATTTTTTTGAAAATTTTAGGAGTACACTTTTGAGTTTTATGTAGACAATTGCATCATAAAAATGAGATACTTCTGCAAGTGGACTGATAATTTGAGACCATACCAGTACTGTGTTTTCATGCTTTGCATAACTGTAATAGTTCTACATGAAATATGTCTCCAGTGTGGTGAGGAGTGTCATCTTTACTTACTGACCTTCCTTTGACATCCATTGCAAGGAAGCTAATTGTTATGAGATCTGGGTCTTTCTCCAGGTGCTCTGTAAGATTGTAAGAAATTCCCAGCTGATTCAGAGACTGGCCCATGTATTCTGGCAGTCTGTGCCTGTGGCAACAGGAGATGGTGTCCAGGGAGAACATAACTTGGCTAGTGTCTAGGGCCTCTTTCCCTAACATCAAGAATCATTGTTTAGAGGCATTAGAGGGTGCGTCTCTCTAAAGAGGGGGTATTGATTTATGGATCTCCTGTCTGAATTTGTCTAATCCTTTTTGTGATGGTTCCCAGGATTTTTTGGCTATGCAGCTGCTGCATGTCAAACTGATAGTTCCAGAGAATATTGACTTCAAGAACTCCTTCCTGAGCTGTACCAGCAGACACAGTTGTAAGTGTTCCATCTGCATTGGTGGTGGCACTTGTCAGTAGGTTAAAAGTCTTTAAAGAACTCTGAAAAGAAATGCAGCACGCTGTCCTGAAAGATTTCTTTAGTATGTGGCACCTACCTGAGAGCAGTAGTTAAAAAGCAAGATTGTTGTCTTAAAAACAATTCTGTAGTTACAAAGAAGCTTCTGGAAGTGTGAAATAAGTATATGACCTCCTCCCTTGCTAATGTTTAAATTCTTAAGTATGCTACCACTGAGAAGACAATCAAGAGTGAGCTGTTGTCCTGTTCAGGTGGAAGAAAAGATGTGTTGAGAGATCTGTGCTGGTGCAGGCAGGTTTAGAAGAGAAGGCTTAGGTGTGATAGGCAGAAATTCTGGTTTTACTATTGCACTTATGTGGCTTTGTTCAGCCTAGTCTGTGTAGTCCGTAGTAGGCTTTGTGCAATGATTTTTATCACATACTGGCAAAATATGGTCTACTTGGACATTGGTGCTTTTATGTAGATTATCCTGGCAGTGTTTCCTTTGGAAACTCCAAATAAGTAGTGCTGGAAGTGTATCATAAATGTTTAGTGTACATTTCTCCTAAGGACTAGTTGAGAGAAAAATAAATCAATTAGAATCTGATACATGATTATTAGCCTTGTTTGTACCTACCAGATACCATGGATATGACTATATTGAAGCAATGGTACAATGTGTACATAAATAGTGATTTACATACAGATAGAAAGAGTGCACAGCTTTTGTCTGAAGACTGCACATGCTATCTGGTTGACACTGAATAGAACTTTTCTCATAATTATTCTTAAAAATTCTGTAAAATCAGAATAGGACTAAGGAAATTAAATTTTAAAAAGTCTAAAGTTAAAAATATGGAAATCTTTTGGATAGATATTGGTACTTTGGGTTTTCTTTATGGCTGGAAGATTGCTTGTGAATCCAAACAGGACCAGAAAGGTTGGCATTGTGTCAGTGCTGCCAGCACACATTGCTGGCTCATGTTGAGCTTCTTGCCAACCAACATCCCTGAGTACTTCTCCTCTGGGCCATTCTCAATCCATTCTCCACCCAGTCTGTATTTGTGCTTGGGATTGCCATGACTGAGGTGCAGGACCTGGCACTTGGCCTTGTTGAACTTCATGAGGCTCACACAGGCCCACCTCTGTCCTGTCAAGGTCCCTCTGGATGGCATCCCTTCCTCCCAGCACGTCCACTGCACCACACTTGGTGTCATCCACAAACGTGCTGAAAGCGCACTCAATCCCTGTTCCTGGCAAAGACATTAACCAGTGACAGTCC
>JAWWEE010000105.1:96426089-96447555 GCA_035221455.1 Xenops minutus
CAATCCCTGTTCCTGTCAAAGACATTAACCAGTGCCAGTCCAAGTACCAATGCCTGAGGAATATCACTTGTCACTGGTCTACCCTTGGATATCAAGCCATTGACTGCAACACTTTGCTTGCAAACATCCAGTCAATTCCTTATCCACTGAGTCATCCATCAAATCCATGTCTCTCCAGTTTAGAGACAAGAATATTGTGCAGGACAATGTCAAATGCTTTGCTCAAGTCCATGTAGATGACATCAGCTGCTCTTCCCTCAGCCAGCAATGCTGCAACCCAGTCACAGAAAGCCACCAAATTTAAAAGGGAGAATTTGCCCCTAGTGAGACCATGTTAGTGGCCACCAATTCCCTCCTTATTTTCCAAGTGCTGTAGCGTACTGTCCAGGAGGATCTGCTTCATGATCTGGTAGGCCAGAGGTGAGACTGACTGGCCTGTAGTTCCCCAGTCTTCCGTATTCTGCTTTATAAAATTGGGGATTATATTTCCCCTTTTCCGGTCAGTGGGAACTTCATCGCACTGTCACAACTTCTCAGACATGATGGATCGTTTCTTAGCTACTTCCTCTCCCAGCTCCCTCGGGAGCTATAAATTCGAGGAAGATGAAGGATATTTTTAACCTATGAGAAACTTTCTCAAGTTTCTCTCTCTTTTTCATTTGTTTTGGGGGTTTTTTTGTTTGTTTTGTTTTTGTTCTTTCTTGCTTTAAAATGGATTACTTCCTTCAACAGTCAGCTTCCTGAAATTCTTCCTTTTTATGGAAGTTTGTTGTGGATGAAGTACTTTGCAGTAAGAGGAAGCCCAATCAGAGTAACAAATCCTCATGTGAAACTTTTTACAGAATTTAACTGAACAATTAAAACAAATAACAGTACTAGGTCTTCATTGACTAAAATTGAGAGCTTAGACCATCATTTACACTATAGAAGAATTAAATGTTGAGTACTGCTTCAAGAGGCTGATAATTAAACACAAGGATTTTGTATAGCATGGTATTTGTTTGAAGGTATCTGCAGCTTGTCTGGTTTTTATGTAGTATCTACATATTTTTAACTTAATGATAGAACATGTATCTTTAAATTAAACATAAGGATTTGCTTATTATAATATTTACTCACTTTATTGTCAGAATGGAGAAAAAATATAGAGAAACTGTTGCTTTTATTTTGTGAAGCCACAGTAAGATTAGGCATGGCTTTGGGAAGAGGTGAGCAGAGCAGCTGTGATGAACCTGGCCCTCATGTATCCAGTCTGTCCATATCCCATGAACAAGAGCTTGAAACTGCTCCGGGCTTGCTCAGTCTTCCCTCTTCAGAGTTTTCCAGTGCTTAGCTGGATCCATGTTTGTATCTAACCAAACACTGAGGCTGGGTTAGACCTTCCTCCTAATCCTGAAACAGACCTGCTATGCTTCCTGAGTCAGAGTAGCTGAGGCAGTTCAGATGTGAGTAGGGAGCGTGGGTGAGAAGTGAAAGGACAGGTCATAGTAAAACGGGAGAGTAAGATTTGGAAATGCTCCGTAACTAACATGTGGTAACAAGAGGGCTGTGTTACTCCTGGAAGTGGTAGAGGCTGTGGGTTTCTGAGAGGGGGGGAGTTGGCAGTACCAGTATTTTCCTGTTTTTTGTTCAACTGCTAGGTAAGATTTCACGTGTTTTAAGGCCTATGTGGATGTACAACCTAAACTGTTATCGATTAAAGCCTAAATGGCAAATTGTACTAATTTGCACCTCTGAGTTCTGCAAAAAGGGTGAGGCATAATAATAGGCGATGAATTAGCCTTTGCTTGTGTTGACAACTCTTTCAATTTAATCAAGTAACACTGACAGACTGTCACTGCCATTCTTACTGAACCCTGTGAGGAAGAACAGCAGCTTTCATAGTCTGTGCTCAGCACATGTGTGCATTTTTATAAGCATGCTATCAAAGTAAAAATAACCTATGCCTGTTTATTTCACCTTGGGGAGAGAGAATCAAACCTTTAATAAAGTTGAAAAAGTAATTTATGCTGCATGCTTAATGGTCACATTAAATTTAGAGAACAGTAGTGCAGCAGTGTCACATGTTACATTTCACTGATGAGCCAACGCTCTTACCCTTTATGCTTGCAGGGCCAGACGCTGTAATTCCAGGGTTGCAAAGAGGGCCAATGAGTGTAAAGCAGGTTACATCTTAAGAGTTTCATAATTCATGTGGCTGCCCTGTCTGTTGTGACCCCTTCTAGCACTTTTTTCATTTCTGTCTATTGAAGCTCTTTAGACTGTCTTCAAAGTTTCCTAGATTCCCTTCTTACTGTGATATACTAAAATGGAGCCAGCAGCTCCGGCTTGCAGAGTGACATCCGATAGCCCAGCTGTACTCACTGACATCACAAAACTGTCAAGGTTCTGTATTCTGGGTTCAGCAGGAAGGAGCATTTGCTGCAGTAACCCAACCGGGCTCCTTTCTGAAACATGGTCATCCTCTGCAGCTGTACCGACATCCTGCACTGCCGGTGGCACCACACACAGGGCACGGGGCTGCTGCTGCCATCAGCCACCCAGAGCCAGCAGTGGCAGTCATATCATACTGTGTGCTGGTACCTTTGTAATTCATGTTTATGAGAGTGTTCACTTCTCTGTATAGGTTCAAGGTGCGAGTTTCCGGGGTTGGAAGGAAGTGACGTCTATGTTCAATAAAGATGATGAGCAGCAGTTGCTAGCAGGATGCAAGTCTCCAAAATCCAAAGGGTAAGTATTGGTCTGTCTGCTGTTAAAATGCACTCACTGTAACAGAAAATAACTGTGCGAAGTAAAGAAGCTAAGCACTGAGAAACAGTACTGTTCAACTCCTGGAAGTCAAATCAGCAGAGAAAGGTTTATGTGCATTTCAAAATCATGTATATGTTAAGCTTGCAATGAAGAAGGCATGCTGTTTTGGGAAAGGACAGATATTAACATTTTTGGGTTTGTCAGAATTTAGCTGCATAATAATTTTTTTTTTTACTATATAAAAGGAGTAAAGGCTTCTGAGTAAAAGGATCATTCTCACCCTCTCCCTTTTCTCTGAAGGATTAATTATGGTTGAGTTTACAAATTCCTTTTTTTTTACATGCCCTACTTTCTCTCTTGAAGTCGTACTACACCTAAAAAGGTTAAGTGGAGTAGCTATCCTAGGATCTGCAAATCTTCCTTGTCGGAGCTGAGGTGTTTACTCGGCACACTTCTGCTGCTGACATGGTTAGAGCAGTGCTCTGAACAGAACAGACCTGCTCCTAAGACAGACTATTTTGCTGTTACAAGTATATGTAGGTTTTCCCTACCTGTGCTACCTAACTCCCTTGGTTACAAACCAAGTGTGCCACATATCAGCAGACCTGTTCCAGCCAAATACTAGCTTTGATAAGTTGTGCTGTAGTATGCTTTGCTGCCAGCTTACTTAGAAATACATGTTTCACAATGCAAGGGTATATATATGCATGTAGGAGATGTGTCTATATAAATAAACAAGCAATGTAGATTATCAAAATTTCCATTTTTTCCTGTTCAGTAAAACTTCACAAAAATTCCTAGCTATCCCTGTACGATTTTGGAGCTATTCCTAACATGCTAGGCTACTCTCATGATGCTTTTCAATTGATACTGGATATAAGAATCAAGTAACAGAGTGAAGAGAATGGAAGTATGAAAACAGTTACCACAGATGTGGAAAGATATTTTGGTATTATTATGAAAACTGCCTGTTTAGGGATATTTTTCTTTCACTCTACACCACAATTTTTACTTTACTTTTAAGGAAAAATGCAGCTTTTCTAATGTGCTACTTAAGAAATACAAGGAAACTGTTTGGAGTCTGTGACTGGTTTTAGCAAGATGAAAATTCTGAGTCATAAATTCAAAATTCAGTAAAGAAAGAGTCATTTTAAAGGTATTGATTGAGTTGCTTCTATTTAAATATGATGGAGTAAAGCTTTAATTGATGGAAAAAAAGCTATTTTAATGCAAATATTAAAGATTCAGTGGTGGTTTTAGTTGTGGCTAAGGAATTTGTATGCTACTTGTCGGTAATGTTTTCAATTTGCTGTTTAGCTCACTGAACCCTGAAGGATGTGTGTTTCACCACTGGTGTTCAGCCTTTCCATGTGGCTCATTATTTGATTACATACATCATCCTGCACAGAAAATTAAGCATTAAACATTTGTCATTCTGTAATTTAATTATTCCAAGCTGCAAATACGAAATTATTCAGACTGAAGATTCTTAACGGGATAAGAAAAGTAATAATATAAGTAGCTTTTCAAATGTCTCTTTGAGAGAGAAGTTACAGTAAAGGTTTTTTCTTGGGCTTGGGAGGAGGATTTTGGAAGTTCTTACCAGAAGTACAAACCAGCTGTTATCATAATATTGTGTGAATAAATCTGGTATATTTAAAGTCCTAATACTGTCCTGATAGTACATCAACTATTTTAGAGCATAAGGTTTAACTGACAAGGTGGTAACAGGCTTATGAAACTGAGTAACATACTGAGTGTTAAAGCTGATGTTATTAGGAAGAACATTTTCATAATCCTTCTACTATCCTACATCTGTGGGATTTGTTTTGTTTTTTGTTTGTTTTATAAAGTTCTAAATTGTTCCAATGTATCCTAAAATACTTAGTGCATTTCCAAAGGCAGTTCTGTGTAATTCACCTCTGGAGGTGCTGAGGGGTGGTGGTGTGTAAATTCTTTTACAATAGGAAATGACCATACTCAGTCCTCTTCTGATTTATCAATGCAAGAGTCTGCTGTGTTTAGGCTTACATGCCTATGATGGTGTTTTTCCTGAAGTTGACAGTAATGGATGTGCTGTCACGGGCTGACAATGGATTAGCATTCCATACTGTAAAAGATAATACATTAATTGAATGCTTATTAATGACTGCTACATATATTGTTAAATGAAGAAATTAATCACCACATTGTTGTTATTTTCTAGAACAAACCTAAAGTTAAAGGAAGAAATGAAGTCTGAAAAGAAGCCAGGTTTTTGGGACAGTTTGGTGATAAAGCAGAATGTTCCACCTAGGAAACCAGATGAGATTGAGGGATGGGAACCACCACAGATTACCACTGCTGACTCTACCAGTGATGCAGCAACTCCTTTAAGTGACTATACAGCCTGGTCAGGCTGGGAAGATGAAACCAAAGGCTCCACAAAATACACAAACCTGGCCAGCTCAGGAAACAGTTCCAGGTGGAGTATCAAATCAGCTGGAAAGCTGGTTAGTATTAGACGTCAAAGCAAAGGTAACCTTACTGACAACTGGGAAGAGCTAGAATGATACTGGTAATGTGAAATACTTTATAGACAAGAAGAGAAAGATTCCATGATTTACTCATATGTTTAAACCAAAATCAAATCTGCTCAATCTTGCACCTTTATACAGTACTTTGTTTTATTCAGATTGTTACAAATTTTTGCTCACCTGATAGTAAATTTTCGTATTACATTGTTAAATAGCTATGTTTTCCACACTGAAAAAAAAAGTAGAGAATCTATTTTGTGCCTATATTTCACATTCAGACTCTGCAGTATGTTTGATTGTTGGTTTTACCAAAAAAAGAGTAATTCCTTAGTGAATGTATACACTGGTTGTAAATTCGACTGCCTTATGTAGGAAGTTCCACTAGCTTGAGGTCCTGTTTCTTTTCTGATATTTGAGGGTCACTCAAAATTTTAGTTTTGATACTGTCCCTTTTTAACCAAGGATATGGATCTGTCGCTTGCAGGGAGAATGCTCGTACTTAGTACACTGTTTTCCAAATCTTCAGCCTCAGCATATGCTTCAACTTGTGCACACAAGATGCTTACTGTCACAATGTGCTAGACTGTGTATGAAGTGGGAAAATGCTATTCTAATGTAATTCCTTCCATTAGAAGATTGTCACCATTAGTCAGGTCAAATGGGTCTTCTGGAGGTTTTGGGGTGTTTGTTGTTTTTTTGTTTGGGTTGTTTTTTTGTTTTGTTCCTGTGTTTTCTGGTTTGTTTTTGTTTTTTGTTCGTTTGTTTTGTTTCACTTTGTGGTTTTTTTTTAAATATTGATTTTTCTTTTTTGACAAAGCTAAATTTCTCAGTTTTGAACATGCATGTTATGCCAAAAAATAAAAATGATTGAAAATTTGTAAAGCAGCAGTAAGTAGATCTTGATGTTCTGGGGGATATCGAACCTGGATCTAGGAATAAGTTGCTTCTTATGTAAGGACATATGCTTGCTTGCTTTCTTTCTTTCTTTCTTTCTTTCTTTCTTTCTTTCTTTCTTTCTTTCTTTCTTTGTTTCTTTCTTTCTTTCTTTCTTTCTTTCTTTCTTTCTTTCTTTCTTTCTTTCTTTCTTTCTTTCTTTCTTTCTTTCTTTTTCTTTCTTTTTTTTCCTTTTTTTTTACAATCGCTGATCCTTTTTCTACAAACAACTTTTGTTTTTTACTGTGTTGTTCTTTCCCCTCTGCCCCATAAGCAGTGATCAAATTGTACTATGGCATTTTCAGGGTAGCTGAGTAACTGAGCCATTGCATATACACAACTTCTGAAGCATTTTTCATATAAAGCTCTGTCTTATTAGCTACTGATATTTTGATTTTTTTAGTAAAAGTAGGTGAAGTGTTAAACTTGAGATTTGAAATGTATATATGACTAATAAAAGTGCCTCTTTCTAGCTTATTGTCTCTCATTAGCAGTGCAGCTGATGCCAGATCCAAAGTTGGTTTCCATTTTGTTCATATGACCCACATAAATACTGCTTTAACATTCATGGATAAAAACCAAACCAAAAGTTTCATAAAAAATGAACAGTAGGCCTTTCCTCTACTGATTGTTAAACTGAACTGAAAAGTTGACTGCCTAGCAATATGGCCAGTACAGCTGGAAGATCAAGCTAGTGTGTCAGAGAAAATCAGCATTTTTACAAGAAAGTATATACCTTTATATAATGGATGTCTTGTAAACACATTTTTGCAAGAAGCTTGTGCTGGTGAAAAGGGATGCATGCAATTTTTTTCTAAGCTTGTACCTCGTTTCTGTTCCTGTCACGTTACTCCTTCCTTAGCTCTCTCTTTCTCCTCCCTCCTCCAATTCATGTAGAGTTTTCTGGCTTACAGTTCCTGCATAGCTATTTTTTGGAGATTCCTGCTGAGATGTGCCTGGAGGGAAACTGTAGCAAAATGGTTTTGGTTGGTTGTTTTCTTTTTTAGCTGGTATTAATAGGAAGTTAAGAGACATTGTTCTTAAGTTTATATAAAAGAACCCTGATGTTTTGTGCTACAAAATAGGATCTTGCAACTGGCAAATATATTTGTAAAACTGGCATTAGTTATTAAAAGAGTACTAATAGAGGAGAAAAGGTTAGCATTTATATTGCTCATTTGGTCTGTGAGTAAACTCTGTATTTGCCTTGGGCAAGTACGTATGCTGTACGTATGCTGAGGTTAATTATAGGAAAGAGTATTCTTGGGTAAAGTATGCTGCATTTTATAGTTTATGGAATACCCTTTAAGGCATGAGCTAGTATTTAGTTTGGTTGTTGGTGCTGACCTAAAAGAACAGAAAAGGATCTGTTAGCAGCCCTTAATATTTTGCTCCTAAAGATGGGCTGAGAACTTTTAAATTCACTCCTGAAGAAACTATTTATACTGTGATCAGTAAAGGTTTTGCCTTGCACATTATACTGTCAAGTGCCTGTTTCTCACCTTGATGATGTGTTTGATGCACAGCTTAATTGCAACCTTTTTCAATTTGTTTTTAGATGTATGATAAAGAATATGCTCACAAATCCGAAGCCTAATATAAAACAAAATTGCATCCAAGTGGGAAATTGAGATATGTAAAATTCCAATTTCACTTCTAGTGATGGAAGTTTTGGTGTGCTTTTTAAGTGATATTTCCTCAGAAATAACAGTTCTAAGGGTCAACATTATTAAATTTAATATAATTTGTTGTTATGCTTTAATAATGTATTTGTCTGTTAAGAACTCACTGGTGTGAGCTTTCCTTCTCTTATGTTTATAAATGTGTCTGAATTTTCAGAATGGGGTCCTTTCTTCTTTTACCTTCATTAAATGCTTAACTACATTATACATTTATGGGCTTAAGCTATACACAGCTCCATACGTGGAATAAGTGTAGAATATGTTTCTTAATATGTTTTGAAATTGCATTTCAAACTGTGTGAAATATTTTAGAAGAAGGTAGCATTAAGATTGTACAATAAGATTGCACAAAATAAAATATAGTTTATATTGCTTTCTCGTAGCCAATCTGCATGATTGTTGGCGTGGTTTTAACGGGAATTAAAAGCTTTGTGTGGCTGTTACTAGTCACGTAACTGAGCAAAGTTCTTTCTGAGTATTTTTATTTATTAGCATCATTTGCAAAAAAGAAAAGTAGTATTTTCCATATGAATAAAGATTTAGTTTGAACTGAAATGCCTATTCTTTGACATTTTTTTGGTCCCATTTTATTTGTCATGTGAATTTGTTTCCATCTGCGTGGACATTACTTGCATTATTGTAGAGTATGGCTAAAGTGACAGTGATATTTGTCCATACTCTGAATTGTGCCACCTCAGAAGCTGCAGCATCCTAGACTTAAACATTCTTCACAGTGGGAACAATTCACAGGTTTTAACAAACTACAAATATTTTGCTTTGCTGGTATTTATTAGTTTCAAGATTTGTTTTAATTTATTTATTTTTAATTTATTGGCTGTTATGAAAGCTTGGGCAGAGCAGCATTCTTTCCCTAAAGACTTTACTGAGCTACATGTAAACTGGAGGATCTTGGAATGCTTTTGTGCACAGTGGCCCCATTACGAGGTGAGACCTGCACGTGCTGGACGGCAACACGTGAGGTGCAGCCACTCTTGCCAGTGGATCAGCTGCAGAAGGAAGTGTATTGTCAGCCCCTCACACTTCCACTCTCGTCTGCTGGCTTTGTGGTTGTCTGTGTAGACTTAGCAGGGGACGTGTAGGCGAGATGGTTCATATCATAGTGTGGGGACTAGCTAAACCAGAAAATTTTATTCATACAAGTTGGATTCTTAGGGGAAAAAAATCTTGTGCTGAGATGCCTCTCTGACTAGACCCAGGTGGGTCAGGTGCACATCTAGGCAGGTGAAACGGAGTGGAGGGACCTGGGCATATCCAGACCCTGGGTAGACAAGGACTCCATCAGATTTTGAGCATAGATGTTCCCACAGCCCAGATGAATTCAGCCTGGCATCTGTCTCAGTTTCCCAAACTTTTTGAAGTGTTTGTTATTGTACGGAAATGTTGGATGACAAAACTGTAGGTCTTATCTCTGTGCAATCTGAAAACATGAGTGTGCATGTTATTTAGCTGTTTCTTGCATGTCTAAACTGTTCTTCCTAATTTTGTTGGGTTTGGTTTGGGGTTTTTTCTTTTTTTTTTTTTTTTCCTGAGTGCCTGCAAGTTTATTTCTTACGTATGTGAGAAGTGAAACTATTACTGGAAAGAAGGAAAATAATTTCCTAAAAGGCTTAGTCACCGGTGATTGTTTGCAAAGGTGTTTATCATTAGATGTCTGTCAGTCTCTCAAAAATTTCTTGTAGCATGACTGCTTTGTACCTTGCAAGATAGGGGATCAGATATATAAGCAGGCAAAGAATCCAGTTTAGAAACTGAAAGGAGAGAATTACATTTATTATAAGTGCAACAAGTAAAATAGCAGAAAGTAATGCTTCTTCTATAGTTACAAAGCAATAAATGGTATGAAAACTATCAGAAAATAGCGATATAAATAATAGAAAATTTTATTAAATATATACTAATAAAAAAAGTGTAGGGGGAAGATGTTTTGTCATATGATATTTACCAACTGTTATCACTAGTAATGAAAAAAGAAATACCACCTCTGTATTTGGGAAGAAATTCTTCCTAATCTGTGTCTAGTATTTGCTAAATGATTCAAGAAAGTGAGTGTACTGTTTTCAAGTTCATAATAATCTTGTGAAAGCTTGGCTGGCACTTAAATTTTTATGCTTGAGACCCAAGTAATACTAGTGGAAGCTTAATAACATATTTCGAACTGTGAGTTTGCTATTGGAAAAGAAAAAGGATTACGCTCTGCAGAGAAAAACTCACAGCTGTATTTTCTGAGATTGGTTTGTCCACTACTGAAAATAATCATGTGGTTTTGCTTTCTAGATGCTCCAGCCCCTTGTACTGAGGAGACTGTCTGAACAGATGAGTTTAAGTAATTTTCCAGAGAAGTGGCTGGTTTAATTATTTAAAGTTGTATGGTAAAACAGGTCAGGTTTGATACAGAAACATTCCTTTAAGTTAGCAATGTCTTTTGGCCTTTCTTATCTTGTACCTCTTTCCTTGGAACCCCCAAATGCTGTTGTCTTGACCATCTTCTTTGTCCAGGAGTCTTGGATTCTCCGTAAGGTCACACTGCTAAATGGTTCTGGCATTTGAGGAACACTGGTGCATGTGCTTGTGCTGGAGAAAAGAAGGGAGACCAAATGTATACTGCGACCAAGTACTGTACTTGGCATATTGGTTTTTGTCTGCTAAAATTCTCTTATGTGCAAGATGATTGATATTAATTCTTTGATTTGTTATCTTTTTTGTACTTGTCCCCTATTAGCTTTTTTTTGGGGGGGTGGAGTCACACATGTGAAGATGACCTGATTACATGAAGACCTACTCTTTGCTGTTTCTCGCATGACTGACACCTCCCTTTGAGGCTGACTTGCCTTCAGTTTAGTGACTGTAAATAGTTTATCTTTTGAATATTTGGACAGAAACTTGGCAACCAGCATTTGATAGGAAAAGCAAAGGAAAACAAGTCAAGCATCATTTCCCATTAGGAAGTAAACCATTGTTTGATAGGATGGAGCACGATTCCCAGAAGTCTTTCTACAGATAGACTAAAGGCTGCACATAGGGTTATTTTGAAAATTAGAGACTTAGTGAAATACATACTTGCTCTTTTTTTCATTTTATAAACTTGTGTGTCTCCTGAAGCATATCAACCTGGCTGCAGAGCGTGGCTGTCCCGCTGTTCCCTGCAGGAGGGCACGTGCAAGTTCACCAAACCATTGTGTCCAAGGTGCATGTCCTGTTGGCAGCTGAAGACATGGTGGAAGAGCTGAGCTCTTGACCTGTGCGATGGAACTGGCTGCACTGGTGACAGGAGGAGGGTTTTCAAGACAAGTTAAGGAACAGATGTTCTGGCATCAAGGAATGAATCACGCTATACGAGAAATAAGAAGTCCAGAACATCTAAGAATGTTCCTAGGGCTGTTAGTATCAATATTTACTATTAGCCTAAGGTTTTAGTGGTAGAGAATCAGAACTAACACACAGACAGTCCTCTTTCCTGGTGTTTTTTTTTCCTGGTTATCCTATTCAAGACCACGATTTTTGGCTGTGATGAGCAATTGAAAAGAATGTGCCCTGTGTACAGGTACAAACAGAAAGTTCTGGATGCTTGTAACATCAGTGCTCTGTAACTTCCAGCAAACACTTCTCCAGATCTATTCCATAGTACTATGCCTAAAAATTAGAGTTGATCAAAAATGTAGAAGGTAAGTGTAGGTGGTAGAAGACTGTACCCTTAAACACAGGATCAGCAGAAGGCATATGGCGAGCTTGCAGCAGGAACTTAAGTGGCGGTGGGATTAATTTATTGACGTTTTAGCTGAACTGAACAGCTACATCCAGTATCCTGCTTCTTCCAATACTGTACTTTCAGCCTTCTCTATTTCTCTGCTCTTTTATCAGATTTCTGAGGTCTCTTAAAGAGTTTTCTCCATCCTTCCCTTTTTAGTCTGAGAGCCCTGAATACTCCCCATTAGTATCAAGCTACTTTTTTCTCCTGTTATTGGATGAATGTATCTAGTCTAGCTGAGATGGAGTGCAGAGGTACAAACTGGGACATGCTACTGCAGGAGCTGCTGTATTTTGGTCAAGCATATCTAGTTCTAGTGACCTATAAAAATGCTGCCAAAGTGTTGCTTTTATAAATTCACCAAGTTCTAAAGAGATACCATTGAGTTAAAAAGGGGGGTACAGATTTACAGCTTTAAAAGTCTTCAGTAGGAAAAGCTAAAAATAACTTCTGTGTCTGAAGAATAACAGGGACCAAAACATTGTGAAGAGGTACTCCCAGGATGCAGAACTTTGTTCCGTAATCTAAGCATTGTGTGGGAATGACAACTGACTTTAGCAAATAAATTATTCCATTATTGTTTTGTTATAAATACTACAGAAAAACAGTATTCGAGTGGAAAGAGCATATAAAAATTAAATAAGTAAATTTAGAACTAAGTGGCAGTTGTTTGTGTGTGCCTTAAAAGTTAAAACTTCGAGGGTGCAATGACTGTAAAGTGCAAGAAATATAAAGCTTTTTATTCATATTTGTAGAAAAGCGTACACATAAACCTGCAAAAAATAAGCATTACCAGCATGTCTGACAGGCAGAGGGACAGATCTCTGTGTGACACAGAGAAGAACAGCCCTTGGGAATCAAAATCTTCCTTCTTCAAAAGCAAGTTTATGCATTATCCAGGGATGGGGAGCAGGGGAAAGGAAAGAGTGAGGTCCTGCTCCTCTGCTTTTTCCAGATAGGAACCTCAGTCCTGTTTGACATCCAAACAGAAGGGCTCTCTTTATGCTCTTGCAACAGATCCATGGAAGAGTTGTCTTTTCCCAGAAACAGGTGACTAAAACTTGGGAGAAAATGTAACAAAACAGGCCAGGAGGTTTAGGAGGCAGTGAGTAGGGCAAGCGTTGGGGAAGCGGAAGGAAGATCCTGTTTTTCAAAACTGTTGTTTCAAGCTCCTTGTGGACTGAGACAGAGAATGTGCTGCTTGCCTTTGAATCAGTATTGTTTTTTCAGAACTAGAATTCAATAAAACCCAAATCACCTGAGCTTGTGAAGTGATCCTGTAGGGGCCACAATTAAAACATGATTTCCTACCATTGCCACTGCAAAATCTGTCTGTAAACAGATCCAGGTCTGGGGACAAAAGCCACAGAGCAAAAGAAACCTGGGTTTTAGAGATATAGTACAGGTTTCAAGGCATGCTTTCTGCTTTAGGGGAGAGCACCTGCCTTTCTTTGCAGGGGACAGTCAGCACACAGGAAGCCAAAGAGCAGGGGCTTCACTTTAAGGCATAACTCTTCTCATGGGTTACAGCACTTTAGGTTACATGAGTAAGTGCTGGTGTAAAAGAAAATGAGATTAATTCAGGCTGTCAAAATATATTCTTTACTTCATCTGAGATAGTAACACAATTGCTATCCTAAAGGTGAAATCCTCCCTGCTTTGCATCAATTTGAGATTTAAAAAAACCCCAACCAAAACAAAATAACACAAACCCTATTGATCAAAATCACTGCCCTAGCTTTTTTGGTAGGTGACACAATTAAACGCAGCCGCAAGAGTGTATTCACTCTTAATCAAGTTCTGGTATTTGCCCAGTCTAAGAAATGTATTCACTAAATATTTAACTAGCTTGTGGAACTATTCCCAAAGCTCAGTTTTGCCGAGTGTTAAAAGCTTATACCATTGCTCAGGACAGTGTGATGCTGCACTCAATGTCTTTAAGGTTAAAAAAAAATAACAGCCCTGCACTGAAATGCTTCTCAGAGCATGTATACACATCTCTTCTCCCTGTCCCCCATTTTTTTTTTTACCTGAAAGAAAGGTTTAAAAAGCCACACTACGGGTTTTTGGACCTGGGCATCCTAGTGGGCACCAAGCTGAACATGAGCCAAGCAATGTGCCCTTAACACAAATATGGTTAATGGGCTGCAACACAAAGTTAATGGGCTGCACTGACCTCCTGAAGGGAGTCAAGTGAAGGGTCATACAGATGATGAAGGGACTGGAGCACCTGTCCTGTGAGGAAAAGCTGAGAGAGCTGGAACTGTTCAGCCAGGAGAAGGCTCAGGGGGATCCCATCAATGCTTATAAATACCTCAAGGAAAGAGAAGGCAGCCAGGCTCTTGTCACTGGAAACCACTGAAAGGACCAGAGGCAATGGGCACAAACTGGAACACAGAATGTGTCATCTGAACATCAGGAAACACTTTGTTACTATGAGGGTAACCAAGCACTGGCAGAGGTCGTCCAGAGAGGCTGTAGAGTCTCCTTCGTCGGAGATACTCAAAAGCCATCTGGACATGGGTTTGGACAAGTACTGGAGAACCAGCTGTAGCTAGCCCTGCTTCAACTGGATTCCTTCCACACTCAACCAACCTGTGAATGTAGAATGAAGCTTCTAGAATACAAGGCAGAGTCCTGGTTATTGTCATCTTGTCTACTCCCACCTCAGGCCAGTGGGACAGCCTTGTTATCCTGAATGGCCTGCACAGGAAAATGCCTCAGAACTTAACCTTCAGCCTGTCAGAGGCCTTTTGCTACAGAAGAAAGAGCAAGACAGCAAGTGGGGAAAGGGAAAGGGAGATTAAGCCTGAGTTCTGTCACTTGACATTTCTAAGAGAACTGAACATTGGTAATTACAGATAATGATTTTTCCAAACCTGTCTTTAAGTTCTTACAAGCCATTTTAAGTAATTTCTCTCCTTCCTCAATTCAGTGGCTAGGGGAAGTCCCTTACAGCTCTCTTAATACCTTTCCCCAGTTGTCACATTATTTATCTCTTCAGTGATGGGCAGCTCCCAGGTAATAGCGGGTCCCTTAAGAACTTGCATTCTGTCTGCAGGAGAGGTGGTTCCACACAGTTCCAGATCAGAGACCTTCAGTCAGCACAATGGGGGAAGAGCTCACAGCAATATTAAATCAAATGCTGACTCTGAAACCTTTCTTTTGGGCTCCCAGGGGAAGCAGGTACCATCCACGTATTTACAGGATGAAGGGTAGCAAAACTGTAGCCATGGTAAGGGAGCAAATAATGGATGTCAGCCATCACCAACTACTGTCAAGGTTACCCAGCTCACACAGATGGGAAAGCAAGTGAGCAACTCTTAAATGAGTCAATAAATGGGGTGCAAATTGTTGTTAAAGAAGGACTGATGGTTCCTTAACAAATCCAGTGGCTACAGCAGTGCTTGGGCTGGGAAAGCAAGGCTTGTAACAATGTTCTGAATGAAGAAGAATGGATGTCCTTGGCTCCACACCTGATCATCACCATAGTCACAGCCAACACCTGAATTGAAAGGAAGAAAAGAAATACACAAAACACTGCATTGAAAAATCCACCTATCAGCAAATTCAATGGATAAGGTTGTTATATTGCCAACATTCAAGTAAAACTATCTCTCGAGGCAATAAATACTCTCCTCTTCTTGTGCAGCTTATTAACAGCCCAGCTACCCTATTAAAAAAAAGCTCTAATACAACCACTTATTGAAAAGCAGTGTCAGTTGTAAGCTTCTCGTTCCATTACCAATTACTACAGAGAACAGGCTATAGAAAGATCTTACAAAATACAAATTGATTCATCTCTGTGCACTGGAGACTTCTAGGAATAACAGATAAAAACATGATTTATTACACCATACAAAACTAGATTCAGAACAAGCAAGTGCAGAATATGGTACATGATTTATTTTTTCTGTACATTACATATTTTTAAATTTCACTGACAAATTCAAAACTTCCCTAATTTTACCTTTACCTGCCCAAGGCAAGCAATTTATTTTGTTCTACAGGATAGATGAAAATAGCTTCCTGGAGAATTTATCATCTGATTAACTTGGTAGAAGGTGCTTCAGCTCAGACTGACCTTCAGTGTTTCCCATAGCTTGTCAGGTTAGAACCTTGGTTGATAGCATACTGTTCTGCCACTGTACCAGTCCAGAAACAAGCAACTCCATTCTCCTTAAATTTCAATAATGTCTTCTTCTCAGAAGATGAATTAATGCAGTTGCATTTGTAGACATTCCAAACAGTATAAATGAAGGCTGTAGCTACCATCAGAAAATCAGATTTCCAGTAGCCCCAGATTGGTCTCATGAGTTCTGTGGGATGTGTTGAGATAGCTTGTATATGTTTAATAACATCCTTAAGAAAAATAAATATTTTTGCATAATGTATGTACAAAGATTTGTTGATTTCCTTCATTCATATAGGTTCAACAGCAGATATAACCACAGTTATGTTTTATGCACTAGCTCATAATGATTAATATCACCTTGGTAACAATGTAGTAAGAGTCCAAGAGAATATTGGCCAATTCTTTATAATACTGCAAATTATATGGAGGTGTTTTGAAACTGTGGCTTAAAGAAAGGATTAACAAAAAACCCCCCTCCTTTGGTCCCTGCAAAAGTAGTTTAATTCTTCCGTGAAATTTTCAAAACTCCCCCACATAATTTTAACCAACTATTAAGGCGTCAAAAGCATAGATTTAAAGTTGAGATTAAAGTGGTCTTTTTTGGACTTAAAAAAAAGTCCACTGCAGAGTTCCTGACAAAGAAATTTTCTTAATGTGTCTCCTTCTCCTCCTCTCTTCTGCATAAAAGCAATACACCAAATAAACCTGTCTGATAATCTCCCCCATACTTTTTTTTAAACTACAATAAAACATTACACTTAAATATATTGCACAAAAAGCATAACATATCCTGCCTGACTCTTCACAAAAATGGCCACAAACACAGGAGAACAGCTACCGAACATCTCAGAATTTGAAGAGATCAATGAAATGCTGAGGAGACACTGGCATGAGACAGGTGTTTGGATCACTGGCTGTGCAGGGGTGTCCTGTATCCTGCAAAATGAAGGGCGAAAAAAAAAGTAAGTTCTCTTTCCATACTCACAGTCTTGCTTCATCCCCACTTTAGGAAGAAAAAAAAAAAAGGAAAAATTCTCTCATTCTGGCAAAACCAAAACCTTAAATGGAGTTCTTGAAAAAGTATTATCTTCCTTAGCCATTATTTTTTGAAACTGCTTTGTTGAACCTAAATTATCTGTTTAATCAAAAGCTGAAGTCAAGTGTTACTTTGGGGAAAAATGAGCCCCTTGCTTTGAGAGGGAAAGGCAGCAGACACTTCCTCAAAAAAAAATGAACAGCATGTTTGAAATCCCAGTCTTAAAAGTTTTTCTACCTTACTACTTTCCCTCAACATCTTCATTTCCTCTTTTGCGCTTTTTCTCCACCTGAGAGCATTGCCTTAAAACAGAGGCTAGCACATAAGCAAGTTAGGAATATGTCAGACAGGATGAAAAGTTTTGTCATTACAAATTCACTAAGCCTTTAGTGTTTTCTCTCATATTACAGAAACCTGACCTCAGTAGAACTGTCTGATTGTTAAAGATTCAAATTCCTCTTCAAATTAGAAGTTCAGTTTTGCACCTTATTAGAACCCCCTAAAGGAAGGAAATGCAGAGGTGTAATAAGAAGAAGGTCCCAAACAGTTCAATGGAGAAGTTAAAACACCTTGGTCAATATTGTTGTAAGGCTCAAACTGTCCTCACCAGCTTTTCAGGGGTTTCGCTCCCTTTTCCACCTGTGCTGATGAATTCACCAGGTGAGGCAACAAAACTAGATAAATACACAGCAAGTAGATCAGAGACTGCTGCAGTCTCCATGGCTTTTGTTTCCATAGGAAGTGAAGTTACATGCAATTCAGTCAGGAAAGAACCTGTGAGTGAATTTTTTTTCCTCACTGCCACATTGCCACCCAAAGACTTTGCAGCACCAAAGTGCACTAAGTGAAACACATTCTAAATACAACGCAGCTTCACATTCTAAATACTATGCAGCTTCTCCAATGAAAATTGGTATTCTATTGCTATATTATCTCTGTTTTCCCGTTAAGCCTATAGATGGCTACATGAATATACCAAGTGGTATCACCTCCTCATCCTTCCACTTTTTTAATAATTGCTTTAACATTACCTGAGAAACAGGTTAGAACCAGTTGTTAGATTTAAGACACAGAGGAAAACAAACAAAAAAAGAGAGCCAGGTAGAACTGCCTATTGCAGGAGGCTGTAGACAGGAAAGAACAGATGACCAAGACCAAAACCAGAAGTGTTAAAATTAACACTTTCATCTTGAGGTGACACCTACAAGGAAGAGCTACACTACACTAGAAAATACTCTCAGAGTAGCTGCTAATGGACTGTTGACATGGCAATGGGTAGAGTAGACAATATCATGTCATTATTTTCTCAGTTTCCAGGAAAAAACACCATCGGAAATACAATTTTGGGAAAGAAGGTGGGGTTTATTTATGCTCTTTTAGTACTTATTTACACTTCTGCCTATTTCAGACAGAATTTGTAACATGCTATCTGTTTTCTCTGCACATCATTATAAAAACACTTTTGAGAGCTCGGCCCAGTGAGGAATCACAGGTCCAATAAAAGTCTCAGAGAGATCAGTTTTTGGTGTTCTTAGTTATTGAAACAGCATAAACAGAAATTTTACAGTGAAAAAAGGCAGTGAGGACTGAAAAGAAGAATCATAACTTTTCTGTAAGTACGTGTATGCCTTCTTACAAGAGAAATATATTTTCACTGGAATTCCATTTAATAGTGTTCAAATCCTATTGCTTTTCAATGTATCAAAGCTAAAACAGATTTCTTTTAAATTGAGAATTCCCCACAAAGAGCATTTACTGGCAAATATTAGTCATTTTCCTCAAACTTTATCATAGGTGGACATTAAGAAGCTCTGTGTAAGTATTTTCACCATTTCTTCATTCAGAAAGCAATGATATAATTGTCTCCCCCAACTCTCCCAAGTCACATGCAGCCTGTCTTGGGAATTTCTCTTTTGTAAAAATATATATGACTGCAGCATTCCAGAGGTACATGTTACTCTTTTCAGATTTAAGTACTGAATTAAATACATCAGGAAGCACAGAAATAGTCTACAACACTGAGTGCAGAGGAACCTATTTCTTAGCAAAATGTAACTGATCCCACTAACACCATGCACCTGTGTTTTTTAAAAATTGAATTATGGTCCCTTGTTAAATGGCATTAACAGGGAATGTTGCAATAATGAAAGACAAAACTGATAAAGTGAGATGGAAAGTCATCATTACCTTTATTTATTAGGGAAAAAACCCAAAGTATCCCTGCTGCTAAATTGATGTGGGGAAACAAAAATCAAAATAAAGGGTATCAGACAGTTAGAAATGAGCACATTATTCACTTGAATGTTACAGAACAGTTAGCAATAAAAACAGATGAGACACAGGAAATACCTGGAGTAACAAAGCAAGGTGGTAGTCCTTTGAGATCATGAAGAAGGAAGCAGGAAGGAGAGCCATAAAGTAAAAGAAGCAGAGTTAAGGTTTATTTAAGCTAAGGTTCATATGCCATTTAGAAAAATTCTTTTATTCTTGTGGCAACTCATGAGCAGCTTTCTAAGAACCAAAACCAGCACAAGTCCCAAGAAGCTAAAACCAAGTGTGCAACATACGACTTATGCAAAGTTATTACACTGCTTTCATAAAGCCTTAGATACTGAAAGAAGAAAAAGTATTTCAACTTCTGTGGCCATCTCTGGGATAACTTCTACGTTATGCTATAACTTCTATAAAAAATGCTATGGAGTATGTTTAAGAAAACAAAAGACCTGTCACAATTGCAATGCTGCCTAATGAAACAGAAGAAATAGTATACACAAAAAGCAGTCACAGAGGCGTTAGTCACTAATTACTTTTGCACTACTGAAATTATGTATTCTTCTCAGTTTCATCATGGACATATCCATATCCTTTACCTGAAGTCACTTCTGGAAGCAGTCATTAAATACGAAAATTTTCTTATAATCACTCCCTCCTCTAACACAGAAGAGTACAAGAGTCACTGTACTTCTGGCAATGAATTTAGGAGTCTCTTACACAGTGTATTTAACATTACTTTGGTCACAGGTTTTAGACAAATACCGGGATACAAATACCTCTTCCTGAAAAGCTCTGTTAGACTTGTTAAAAGAAAGGCTGTGATTTTTATAGTGTACTGGAAGAGTGAAAAGTCAGATCCCTACATCAACAGTTTGATAATTCAATTCAGCAGCCATCAGTCCCCTCTTCTGCAAGGCCTTCTTTGAAAAGGACATAAAATGCAGGACTCACACTTCTTGTGTGCAGCCCTCTCATGTTGCCAGCAATTACATCAGATTACCAATTTCATAAACTGATGAAAATTCTTCACATCACTAGGTAGGCCTGTGCCTTGGGGCTAGTTCAGAACCTTGCGGCTTTGGTTCTTAGAAACTGTTAACTCTCAACATGTTTACCCAAAATTACTTCTTTTATTCACACACTTGTTACTTTTCATCGATAGTGCTACACTGACAGTTGGACTTAGTGATCTTAAAGGTCTCTTCCAGCCTTGATGATTCTGTGATTTTCGTCTGTAAAGTAACTGTGATTTCTTTTTTAAAGTTTGGGCTTGGTTGTGTTTTGCTGTTGGTTTTGTTTTTTCCATATAGCTGGATGAAGTATTCCAGATGCACTCTAATGAGTGCTGCATGGAAAGGGATAATGGCTTTCCTCAACCTGCTGACCGTGCTCTGGTAAAGAAGCTGATCCCAAACATTGCAACTAATCTATAATGCACCATCACTTTAAGACTTGCCCAAATCTCCAGGACAAGGCAGCCAGCAATGACATGGTGATCTAGGAGGTACTGCTCATTAATCCATAGTACATTTAGAACTTACTGTGCTGTGTTTCACTAAAAATAAAAAAGCCCAAAATGAGCCCTATCATTCTGGTAGCATGTTGGAGTAGTCAAGGTAACAAGACATCTGCCTGCAAAAGTTCACTGCTTCTTACTGTCACACACAGTCTCTGAAGTTAAATATTTAATGCCAAACACATTTTAGTAATTTGTAGTATTAGACAATTATACTTTCAATTATTCCAATATCAGAATGAAATAAATTAACTGTAGAAAGCATTTACCCTTTACACAGCCAAGCCAGACAATCCAAAGAAATCAGATACCACAAATGCCCAACCTGCATGCATGCTGTGTGCTTACCTTTAAAATCTCCCCTTTCAAAGAGAAAATTTTACCCTGCATATTGGGTTACATGTCAAAAAATTATTCCACTGTAATGAAAGTTCTTAGCCATTCTTGACATAAATTCTTCAGTAAATGCTCAGGTTTTTCACAGCAGAAGCCAGTTCTGGCTACCTGCTTTCCTACTATTAGCGGAGCGAAAAATTAGGACCTGGAAGGGCTCCATGATATCAAGAATACTCAACTTCAAGATAACATCATTAAGTAACATGCCATTTCTATGAAAGCCAGCTTATCCTGTTAAATGATCTAGGTTTTTCTAAGGAAAGTAAAAAAGTCTCACAATGACATGGAACTCCTCTTAAATATCACAGAAAGCTAAAACAAGAACAACTAATTTCTATTAATTAGAACATGAGTAATATTTTCCATGATTTCTCAAACATTTCTTGTGGGAGTACAGTCAGAGGACTACCGAAATTGGAAAAAGAAGACTAGAAATAAAAGCAAAAAAGAAGACAAGAACA
>JAWWEE010000105.1:96448608-96463211 GCA_035221455.1 Xenops minutus
AATAAAGGACCATTCCACGTTACCCTGCGTTTGTGTGTGGTGTGGTCGATCCCGTTTTCCCCACAGATCTGTGGCAATTTCTTGCTCTTTGCACTACCTGTATCTGATCTTTCAGCCATAAAATTAAAAAAGTCTCGCTAACTAGGGTATGTTATGGTGCAACACAAAGTAAAAGTGGGACTGTGTAATCACACATACATTAAGCAAAAAAATGCCCTACTGAAATTAAAATCATCCTGTAATGTAGTGTATGCTTCATGGTAAACATCAAAATGAATGAAAAACACATTTTGAATGAATTTTTAAACATTCCTCCAGGCTTCATGTGGGACAACAGCAAGACTATAAAAAAATAGAGCTTTATACCAATGTGGTAGGAATACTGTAGTAATTAGTTCTCATTAGAGATGTATTGATTGCCATGTCCTCATTAGAAAATGCTAACTTCAGACTACTCCCTAACAACCTTCCATAAGATTAAATGGATACAAGAAGACAGAATGCAACTCTTTCTCCATGGCGCTTTTCATTGTAATTCTAAGTACTGATGTTATCAGATATCAAGAGAGAACACAAAATAAAGAACAACTTTAGAATTTAATACTGATTTTATATGGAAGTTTTCTATATTATTTTAAAGTTAGATATTAGTTATGCAATCGTATTTCTCATGAGAAACCCAACAAAATTATCTCAATATTTTCCCTTTCAGATGATGACTGGTAGCTGTTTGAATATATCTCTGATTAACTGTTTCAAAGCTCTTACCTTCCAAAACAGAATACTACAGTGTCGACAGAAATGCAAGGTGTCCCCGTACTGTTCCTTTATTGGGTAATATTTCTGAAGTGCGAAGTACATCAGCTTCCAGTCAATGTGACCTTTCTCTGATGGAATCAAATGCCTACAAAACTAGACATAAAATTAATGTCTTCCTTTAAAATTGTTGTAGTCAAATCAGGTGAAGGACGGGGAAAGGTGGGGAAAAGGTAGTTAAACTGAAGTTTTATAACTAGAATTCTTTGAAGTCAATATTATGACATCATACATCTCTGCAAAGCAGTGAGAGAGATCTGGCAACAAAAAAAAAAAAAAAAAAGATGGAAGGCAAATACTAAAAATAGGAGGGTGCATATTTGCCAAGAAAAAGTAGGCCATACACAGCTGATCTAACTCTACTGTCTCGAAATGATTCTAATTATAGCCAAGAACGATTTAACCAAAAGCAGTATTTAGAGCTGTAATTAATTTTATACTTAAAAAAATAAATAATAAAAAAAAAAATTAAAAAAAAACAAACGAAAACACACTGAGGAATGAGATTTAACAACCTGATCATGCATTACAGATAGTAGTTTTTTGTTAAGACATTAACTATGGATTTAAATGATGCTTCAACTTTAAAAGCAAATACACAATTTTTTTCACATTTGGTTGTGATCTTTTTAGAAGGATAGCAATAATCAGTGGTTGATGTACTTCATGGGGACCTAATCTGCATGTAAAGATTAGCTAATGCACAACAGCTATTTCTCCCCAGCTTAATACAGCCAATGTTTATTAAGCATGTATTTAAAAAAAGGCTTCTGTTCACTCAGTATGGATTAATACTAATACAGTAAGGGCTTTCTTCACTCAGGAGACAACTCCTAGACAGGGAAAATAGCACTGCCTTTCTGATTTCAGCTACACTTCACTTGGTTTCACAGTAACTTCCCTGTTTAAAGGTCTCATTTTTTCAAAAAGTGCTCTTCAGATATCAAGTATGTTTTTGTGTTTTTTTCCAATGATTCAACAAATACACTGGAGACGACAGAAAAAACAACTAACTTCATTCTGTAGCTTATTAAGGTAGTATTACTTGTAAACAGAAGAAAAAGAATTTGATACTGGAAAATGAATAAAATCATTGGATTTCTATAATTAATAACTTAGCAAGAAATTGAATGTGAACATTCAGGAACACACTGGTGACACTGTGTACAAGACCTTTGAGGTCTCCTCTACTGCACTTCTTGGGGATTGTGCAGTTTTTAATCACACACCTTGCAATAGACATTTTTTTAAAATAATGCAAGAAAACAGCCTAATGGTTATCCTAAACTCACAGACATGCTGAATAGAATGTTTAGTAAGAAACAAGCCCCTCAAAAAGAGAACACTTTCACTATTACAGGACATTGTCACACTTTTATCTCAAAAACTGAGTTCACACTTCATTATTAGTACACCACATCACAGGGGCTACATTTATACAAATGTTAGAGTTTATTACCTGCTTTTCCGCAAAATGGTACTGGCAGAGTTTTTTCCATAGTTGTCTGTCTTCACTAAGCATGTACAAAGTTGGAGTCACTTGACCCAGAGTAATAATGTCCCAGCCATCAGAGAACCTGTATAAGATGTTATTCAGCATGTGGAGAGGGAGATCGCTGAGTGTAAGACCATTGTTGACTTGCTGGAAATAAGAGTTGAAGACTTTTAGCTATAAAACCTTGACAGTATAAGGTACAAGTAAGATTCTTACTTAGAGGTATCTCAGGTCTTACTTGTTCAAAATGATTGAGTAAAATTTATGGTTAATTCTTGCTTACCATTATTCTCTAACTGCTGTTGTTGAAAACTTAAATTACTACAGGTACAGAAAGAACTACAGACTATAGCTTTATAACTTACAGCTTTCCTACTGTTAAAATAAACATATCTTAAATTCTTTATTTAAATTTCAAACAATTTTTAAATCACTTCTCACAAAATAATAGTATGCAGTCTTGAAAACTACATTATATTCAATTTCACCTTTGAGGTAAGTGTACTAAAGGTCTAACTATAATAAGGATATGAACCAATTATTTTTAATCTGTAGGATCACTACAGTTTCTCCATTTTTCTTAAGAAGCAAAGCACATGTCAATTTGTCTTAAGACAACTAGAGTACAGAACAGAATACAGAACACAGGTCTGAAGAACATAAGTACAGAATGAAAGCACTATGGAAGTCGTAGGGAGAAGAGATCAGGAGAATTTCTGAAGTCTGGAGATAGTTCCCCTCATACGTAAATGAGAAGTTCTGCAGGAGTTACAGAGCACTGAGAAAGTTTTCACTGAGACTATGCACCTCTGGGAACTTGATCTGGCTAACCCCGGAGCTCACAGTGCCAGGTGGCACAAAGCCCAGGAAGCTGGAGGTGCTGTCCCAGCTGGCCAGGGAGGGAGGGAGCACGGGCAGTGCTGACCCCACCCAGCAAAGCTGCTGTGCATCAGCAGCTCTCACCTCCGTAGGTTTATTTCACAACCATTCGTCTCACTTACAGACTAGACTTTCCATAGTGTCATCTGTTACAAACACCTCAGGGACTATCGTTCTGTTGAGGAATATGTGAGCACTACAGATGCAAGATCTCACATGGCTTATTTCAGCTAAAGTAAAACAGCTCCAAAGGAAGCGTCACACTGGAAAGCAGCAAGTGCAGCAGTAACTTCAGTGTGTCAGAATGGTCTATGCTGGGGTTGCCTGGCATATGTAAAGTGCTGAAACTGGGTTCCCCATTTCTTTTCTATTTCAAAAGTAGCTGGTTTGTTCAGATACCCAGCACACACAGAAAGGACAACTTCAAAATTTCATAGCTGACAGCCAGTAAGTGAAACACCTGTATGACTTTACTGTAAGCAATATCTTGCACCATTTCTTCCTCCAGGAGTAACCCAGTCAGATTAAAAAAAAAAATTGCCTGCTTATCATCAGAAGTTTCCACTATAAAACCCTGGAACAGTGCATACCACATGCTTTGAACATGGTGAGAATCCAGATGCTGAAGTAATTATACTTTTTTTTTTTTTTTTTACAAAAAGCAACTGTGCTTCTGTAAAATTGCTACTTGAATATTTTCTTCCTTGATACACTTCTAAAAGGCCTTTTAGATTTTTATTTTTTCAGTTGTAGAAAATTTATTTTGGAATTAAAAATTGGTATTTTTTTCATCTCCATCTCACAATCTAGACACAAACATTTTGAAACTCATTTGAGCGAGAAAAAACATTATATCTGTACATCTCTACCACAAACCAGCAGTACAGACATTGTAGCAGCCCTCATTAGAAAAGAGCCATTAAAACATTAGAAAATTAATTTGATTCCACTTCATTAATTTCATACTATTTCTTTAAAAAGAAAGAAAATAAGTAAAAATATATAAATATATAAATAGTATTTAACATGATTTAATGTTATACCTTGTTCATCTGAAGGTTTTTTAGTTGTTGTTGCCACAGAAGGATAGTTTCTAATCTGCAAATCCAAATATTGATGTTCCCTACCAACACAGATTTTCCTACTCCCCTAATCAGAATACAGAGAGTAGAACTCAGATCCTGTAGAAGATCTTTGATAAGTCGTGGATTATACTGGTCTTCCATGACTGGAAAACAAAACAAACCAAACACAATTTTGGCTAACTGAGTTAACCAAGCTAATAGTTAGCTCAAACTAATCAACACTTTTTTTAGATTAATTACAACTCAACTGTTGGTATACAAATAGCTGCCCTAATTCCCACTATGACATTCATTAATGCTGTTTCCATACACGCAAGATCAATAATTAACAATTTCACAGGCAAATTTGATGCAACATTTCATGCTATGCATTTAATAAACTTAATGCTAAACAACTACCTATAAATCCAATTTCTTCTGCTCGAAGCAGATAGTATTACATCTCCATTTAGTGGGGTTACCAGAATAAAAAGATAAATCAGTATTATGCAATAGCTTTTTATAAAAAATAAATAAAATGGGTATGTATTTTAAGTTTCACACAAACTTAAAACCAAACACTTTATTAATCTAAAAGCTTTCATGTTTCATGAGGAATATTATTTAATAGTAACCAATAGTTTCAGAATAGAATCTAATTGTCAGTTAATTTCACCAACTCGTTTTAATAGACATTATTCAATAACTAAGAGAAAACAACTTATTGCAATTGTGGGATGGGAAGTATGAAACCTTGCACTAATTAAGCATGCTATTGCTATACCTTACAATGTAAAAATAGTAGTAAAACAAAAAAAAAAGAAATCAACTGATAGCTTAGTCACAGCAATTCAATCCAATCAAACAGATTACAAAACCTTAGGTCTTACCTTTCCGCACAATTTTGTCCAAAATGTTAAAGTAGTTCTTCTGTGCTGCACCACTCAGTGAAGTTAATTGGGATTTTGCAATTAACTGCAAAAGCTAAGACAAAAAAATTAAAATTTAGAAGAATGACAGAAGAAAAGGTTGGTTTTAAATATACACTTTCAGTGCATACACTCACCTACAACAGCCTAGAGCACTGGAATGGCATTTTGTGAAAATGAGTTCAAAAACAAAGTAGGAGTAACAAGGAAAGCTTTGGGCATTTCCACTGATGTACCATGAACAACTACCGAAGGATGTGTATTTTCAAAATGCTATATAAATATTAGTGTTTATCTCTGACAGAGCACATGACAAAAGGACTCTATCAGCTGCAGTGAAACAATGAAGGGAGCCTCTTTTGGAGGCTCACAAATACAAACGTGAACTTCAGTGTGGCTGGGTCCTGAAGCCTGTGACAGATTTGGTGGCCAGGAACTTCATTCTGAACTGATACCCAATACCAGAGTTCGAGTTTCTAAGTGAAAGTATCATATTGGTCAAACTGAATGATGGGTTTAGTGCACTACCTTCTACTCATGGAGAGCAAATACCATATCTTAGCTAAACTGGGGGGGGGGGGAGAAATTTCTTTATTACTCCTACATTCAGGCCCCTGGTAGAATAAACCACAGTGATCTAATAATGAGCAGTGTACAAACCATGTTAGTAACTTTCCCTTAACTGTATAGTAAGGATCTCCCAGCTGTTCACACATCTCTCTCTGCAACTACTGTGAGCAAAAAGGTGGCAAGAACAGTGGAATGATTTAGGGCAAAGTAACAAGAACAGCTTACATTTTTGCTGTGTGTAAATGCCAAGCTACAGCTAATAGAGGCAACCCTTCCTCCGTTCTGGCACCTTTGTTTTTACATTTTAGATTCAGTTTTGTAGTGGATAAGAACCACTGCCTCTTCAACAAAAAATGTTTCAGTATGAAATACGAGAGACTCTGATGTTGTGACAGTATTATAATGTTTAGAAGTGTGGAACTGAGCTTTGCAATTGCACTTTATAATGATGACTTCAGAACAAGTGTTCTCAACACATTGGAAAGTGAAAGCAGGGAGCAGAAACCAGCATTCCCTGCAGAGTGCTCCCAAAACTAACCTGCAGAGCCCTGCTGTGTAGGATAGCATAAAATGTTGGCATAGAGGGCGAACAAAGGCTAAGCATGCCAAAAATTATAGTGTATCTTCATTTCTAAAACACTGATTTGACAGTTCACTCAACGTTAATTTTCCTTTGGAAAGTGGGAATACACCTGTTTCTCTCCCTGATTTAATAATGTTCCTTCTGGCTTCTCTGCATGGTCCCTGACAAAACATTATGTGCTATGAAAGGAGGAAATAATTCTCCTCATGTACTTAAATACAATCAATCTAGTATTAAAAACTGTATAAATAGATATCAGGATCTCTTTCTTGGCATTTTTAAAGCCTTTAGGTTGACTAATAATTTAGAATGTACCTAGAGGTCTCTGGCAGTTTGCCATTTCAAGCAAATATGTATACTTCTCTTGATTAATTTAAAAAAACTTCAGTTATGTTACTCAGTCTAGAGATCAAATCAAAGAAACAAATTCCACCTGACTGATTCTAACGAAGATTCCAATTTTAGTGAAAGTTAATATGCAAGGATTAAGGCAATTTGAGCAGAATCAAGGTAGCAGGAGTACAAGGATCTGACACATGAGTTCAGTCTTACTGATACATGCATAGCCATGGATTATGTTGTCTGTTAGAGACTATACCTTTGAATGGATTCTCTCTTTACTCAAATAGAAATATTTGGAAACAACCCACCCATATCAAATTAAATGTATCAACATTTGACATGCTGCAAAATTATCAATGTACTACAGCACAAACAAGTACAGAAAAACATCTGACTCTACCTTCTCCCCTCACTGCCCACCTTAAGAGGGTGCTGGACAGACATCCATATTAACTTTTAATAATGATTGGCAGATTTTTAGTTTATTGGAGAATAAAAATGAATCATCTTGTGTTCTGGGATCAAAGAAGAGCTATCTAGTAGGGCTTGGTCTTTAAAGAAAGCACTATTGATTTACACCTTGCTATCTTTAAATGGAACAAGCAGAACAGCACACATAAAAGTAATCATCACTGTGTTCATGCATAACTAGGAATAATTCTTACAGGAGAAGAAATGAAAACTGCTACACTGCACTAAATGAGCTCTGTGTAAGAGACCTTCACCATTACAAACTTCAGGAAAGTAAATGAGAACTCATATAAAGCAGATAGGCACGGAATGACCTGCTTCTCTTATTAGGTCTCAGTTGCAGACTGGCTTAAAATCTGAGAGAATAGATTAAACATTGTTCTTAAAAGTCTGTGGCAACTTCACATATCACTGGCACTGCTCAGATGTTTTCATTTGTTACATAGAACACCAGATATGTTTCTCAATTCAACATGTTCTAAGGCTATGGAATGAGCAGCAGCTGTCACTCATATCAATCATGTTTATTAGCATTTTGTTAACTTTTAAGGTCTTCTGTACCTCTTGATACAAGTCAGTTTGCCTCTACCACCTCAGAGGAACTGATGTAAAGATATAATTAAATTTTAGTATTTGTAAAACAATTCTAACTTTTTAGAATTTATTTGAAATTTTTAAAAGTTAAAAGCATTTTGGAAGTCTGTCCGCTATTTTAAATTCATCTTGATTTCTTAGGATCTATCATTAGTAGACCAATGGTTTGGATTGCAAAGCCAAAGTTCTTAATTCAAAAGCAGTCCTCCTTTCTCAATGATCTTAAACCTGGATGATTAAACCAGCATTATACTCATATATACAATATACTCATTGGAGAACAGAAGAAAAACTTTGCCCTCAGTTCTGATCAACTATTTTGAACAACCCAGCTTAGGCACTGCAGCATCTAAAATCATGTAAAATTCTAGATCTGCATTCATTCTACACAGATTCTACATTCATTCTACACAGATTCTGCATTTCCATTCAAGTAAGGCACTCAAGTTTGACACTATTTATAACATCATTTATAACACAAATCACCTTTTTTTAGATGCTTTTTTCTTTCTGCTGTTCAAGGCTGAAAAGTCTTGGGTAAGGTTCTTGATTCTGCTCCAAAACAGCATTAAAAAGTAATGTTCTAAACCATAATGCACACATACACCAAAAAAAACTGCAAGGGGAATAAACCAGGCAAGTACTCTAACCACTAGCCTGGAAGCAAATCCTTTTTGCTTTGTTTCCACTTCTCTTGTTTTTCTGGGAGTACACGGCATTGTCTCAGCTTCACAAGGATAGATAGAATGTGTTTTCTCTGCAAATACTCCACAGCCCAGTGGTAAGGGTGTTCTCCTGGTATATTTATTTAAGTTTGATTTGCGTCTTTTCAAGTTCTGGGTACATTCCAACCACTACATTACAGCCTCACCACTGAACTGAACTCTAGTCCTGATATGACTCATTTTGAGCTTCCCTAGGAGATGGGACAAGCATTTTACTATCTCAAGTTAGATGAAAAAAAAAACACCCCTAAGGCTAGAAGAAAATCAGTATTGCCCAGAAAAGGCATTTCCAAGTGGGCAGCTGGTTAGTCATTACAGAAATTACGTGTGGAGTCTCAAGTTTTATGGGATGTTAAAGATAATTGCATAGATATCTCATCCTAGATTACAAAAGTGTGCAATGAATCACAGGACTGTTAAGAAGGTGCAGAAGAAAGAGAAACTGCAGAATATTTACACATCAAATATTCATCTGGAAATTGCTATTTTAAGCATATTTAAGATGTAGCAAAGTATATTGAAGATGAATTACACTTTGCTATTTTTGGTTGCACCGTAGTTATTTTGCCTCTAAAGAGAGAGTTCACTACGCAGACTGATGAAGAGAAATGGAAGCCACCATCAGTGCTCCCCTCTAAAGGCACAGCACACTGGCCATCACCGTCCTCCTCGAGCTATAGACTTGCATACAACAATAGGGTGAGTTTTCACCAAAAAAAAACCCCCTCAGTTTAAAGTTGCTTCAAGAAGTATAAATTACATATGAACAGGATACTTATACAATTACAAATCATCATCTGTTCAGTGCAAAAATATTTCTTTTGTACATGTAGGCACATCAGTAAATGCATTTTTATAACATGCACATAAAATGAGAGCTTACTTTGACCACGTAATTGAACCTTCTGATGTCCTGAATTGCACTGGAAAAATCTAAGCGGTTAAAAGCTTCTCCCAAGGTGCAATAGCCATGTCTCTGAAAAGGAAAAACACACTATAAATGGAAAGAAACAAAAAGAGAAAACTGAGCATGGATACCATGCTCCCTGAAAATATAATGTATCTGAAGAGTTATTTAATTTCTCATAGAACAAACGAAATGCTGCTTGGAACTAACAGGTATATAGGCAAGGCCTTTCAATTTATACTAATCATGCAATCTGGGATCCCTGGTATTTGAGTGCCCTGGGAATCTACTCCACTCTTGCATGGCCATGATGCTGGCACTCTGTCATGGATAACACACTCCCCATCTGCCTCAGCACTAGGAAGAACCTGCTTGTACAGTCTGAGCCTACAACCTTAAGAATTACCTGATTCACATTTGAGGGTAAGAACACAGCCAGTTGCTCCTAGGATTGGAAGAACAAATGGTCTCAACATCTAAAATTTATTTTCCAGGTGCTAGAAGTTTAGGTTTTTAGTTTGGGTTTTTTCCTGTGTACCAAGAGCAATTGCATTTCCTTTTGGTACTTCTCCGCAGGTATCTTAAAGTGAATATAGAAGTTTCAGAGGCTGTTGTGAACCAGTTAAGGTGGTAGTAGCAGCCCAAAATGACATGGCATCACATAAGCTGAATACATTTAGAACCACAAAGCCACATGGGAGCCTAGAACCAAATATAGTGAGGCTAGGAAAAAAAACAAACCTCTAACTGGTGAAAGAGACTTGCAGAGCAGTGTGCTAGTATGGTTTATTAGACTGGGAAGGAGGAGGATAAACAATTATTTTAAATTCATTCCTAGACAGACTTCCTTGGTGAATTAAGTGATGATGACATGATGGCAGTACAAATTAATGTTCTTTTTTGCAACACAGAGAGAGCTTACCTTGTACATAACCCACTGGGACAGGGAACAGTTAATTACTGACTACAGAGTGGTGGTAATTATTGTTTCTTCATCAGTTACCAAATTCAGGATTGTACTGCTTGCTCATCCAGCTGATATACCTCAGACCCAAGTGTGCTGCACACTTCACAATATGCACACATTGGTTGGCTAATAGCAGTGAATTAACACACAGACAACAAAACTTTTGTTGAAATTTTAATATTTGAGTCTATTCTCTGGTGAAACAGTTATCAAAAGGCCACACATTAACATGAGAGACATTTCCTTGAACAGCTGGTAACAGATTTCTATGAAATCTCTGCCTTCCCCAATGCACTATCATGAAAAAATTTCTCACAAAGCATCTCCTATTTCCTTTCAGCTACACACCTGCACTTGTTTTGGCTTTCTTTATTTTCAGCACTCTCCCATAGCATATTTCACAGGTTTCTTATCAAGACATTCCTACTCTTGCTCATTTTGCCCTAAAAAATAGCATCCAGTTTGGAAAGAAAAAAAAGTTTCCTAATTGTGAGCTTGAATGGAAGTTTTACTTACATTGAAATTTACACCAAGATTCCAAAACATTAGGTAGCTGCCTGCAAGCACCTTCTTTGGAGACACTTAACTGGTTTTGCACTTTCAATTTTAGTTCAAAGACAGGCAGTACAAAGACAGATGGGCTTGGATAGGCAGTGGAGAACTGTATGTCCATCCTTGCAAGTTGCCACATCTCTGCCACAGCAACCTATGTAAAAATCACTTTGCCAGCTGCCTTTGCCTCACCACATGCAGGTGTGCTATGATGCCAATGAAGAAAGAGTTAAACATAATCCCTGTGACACACAACACAAATGATTTTTTCTATATACTGTTTGTCAATTAAGAAGCACAAAGATCATAGGAATTGACCCACAGCACACAGACTTACTTCCTTGGTGCTTTCTTTATGAACATAAATCCACTTTTCACGATAAAAACCTAAAATAAAATAAAAAGATAAGGATTTTAGGCTTCCACATTAGTTAATGCCTTCTAGAAAGACATTGAACTAAACAGACAATCTTTAATAAAATGCTTCATAAGGTAAGAGAAATGGCACAACAGTTTTAATGAAGTTTATAAAGGCTGGAAAGGATGACTAAATATTTTTATGTTACATACTTCAAGAAAATAATGAGAGTTATATATATTTTTTTTAAAAATCCAGAAGGGTGAATTACCTTTGGATCTTTGGGAAAAAAAAAAATCCAATAAATGATTGATACCATGGCTTCAATTAAGACATATCACTTTTGACACGAGAATTTATCAGCACAGAAGTAAACATAATTTAGAAGGCTGCTCTGTAGGTGAACAGCTATAACAACATTTTTCTGAAACTACATGAGTCTTCTAAAAGAAATGAAAAAACTCAGTCTTACATTGTGAATCCGTGTTGTTCCTAAAATGATCTTTTTTCCTTTTCTTGGCTGCAAACTCACAGTCTTCAGTACTGTATATGTCTTTCTCATCATCCCCAGTTATGATGCTGAAATAAACCCACCTAATTAGAACAGCAGTGACTAAATATCTATGATGAATACAGCTTACAATTTTCTGCATTAAAGTCCACCAGCTGAAAAAACCATCATATTCTTACTTAAGATCCTCTACATGATTGATTATAGTAATATGTATCTTGAGAGAAGCTGTTGTATTCTTTTCTTCTCAGTGAAGTTGAATTTTGTGTCAAAGTGATTAAATACACTAGGGTATCTTACTAATAGGTATCTTCTAAGCCATTACTGACATTTAGAAAGGACTAAGGAGTCAGTACCAGCTAGACAATTGCAAAGCTCTCCAAAGCTCTAGTATACAAAAATTCATTATTTGAAACAGACCAAGCCTTGAAAAACTGCACACAGGTAGAAGCTAGTGCAGAATATTTGCACATCCCTGAACAGGCAGAAAGCCAGCAAAGAAAGACAACTCTTACTACTGTCACCTTTGGGGTAAAGAAAGTCTTTCTTTTAACAAATGCTTGTATCACAACACTGTACATAATATAGGTGTCATGATACTGCTTTACCAATGATTTGTAGCGCATCAAGAACCAAGTGGTTTGTCTCTGCCAGAGACTCAATTATATCTATCTTTCTTCTGACACTTAACTATTTAATCCAAGAGTGGGGACTAGACCAAATAATTATGTATATAGTGGATATATAGCGTGAATATATATATAAAAAACAGACTTACAAGAAACTATTAAAATAGGGTTTTTGGATTTAGTAGCCTTTCTAAAAACTCACATACATTTAAAAACTGCCCATCTTATGGGAAGCCTACACAGTTTTATAAAATTTTCTTTCCATTTTTAAAGATAACTGTAAGAACCAGCAACGCAGATAAGAATGGGTGTTCATTTTTCTAGCACTGAGACGGAAGATACCTCATAGGAAGGCCATGGTCTTGCAAAGATAACCGGACTGAGGAAGGATATGTTGTAGTGAAGTTTAACTGTAGGACTATTTTATTTCCCCATTATTGTTCTTTGAGAACAAAGTTGTATACAAAACCCCTCACATTCGTTAGTATTTTTAATCTGAATTTGCCAGGTGAAGCTGTTTATCAATGTCAGTTTGGACTTCGAATTTAAACAATTGAACACTGTAAGACAAGTTTATTTAAAAATAACCTGTATTTGGGCACTAAGTGGCACAAATTAAATTATTTTAGTTTACTGCTACTAGCTTACACAGTTAAAATTTTTTAACCGTACGTTAGGAATGATAACTAAAAAACACTTAAAAAAAGCTGATTTTTTGATTGCTCCAATCGGTAAATGCTGGCTCAGCCTAAAGATACACAAGTTGAGAAGACTCAGAAAGTTCACTTTATCTTAGGTTTAAATCCTGAAAAAGAAAAGCTACCATACCTCTCCATTCAGATAGTACTCAATCCAAGGTAAGTGCCTTAGTTCATGCCTTAGTATTTTTAAAGCAGAGGATAATGACTCAACACTTTCATTGTTCTATGCAACAATACCAAGTATCACATCTGGTCAAACAGCAAAAGAGATCAGAAAGAAGGAACCACCAAAAGGCAAAAGCAAAGTAACTGACAACAGCAGAACATCAACACCACGTGATTCGATTATGTAACATTCCAACCCATCAGGTTTGGGTTTTTTTTTCAAAGCTATAAGGCAAGTACCTTTTTAAGATCACTAAAAATTAATCTAATTATGTTTTAACATATTGGCTGCAACGCCTTGTCATGTAAGAAGTTACTGCAGAAACTGAAGAGTTACTGCAGAATCAGAAATAGAGCCCAAAGCTCCTAGAGCTTTATCACCCTAACAACAGACACAAGACTAAGGGAGATACGTCCTGATACCCTGCAACAAAATCGAGGCAGCATAGAAACTCACTCAGTCCCACTGACCCAGTGCAAGCAATAGGGAAAGGATGGGAGGGCACATTCCTGAAGGCCTGCTTGGAAGAGGATGGTTAATCTGTAAAGATTCCTTCTTTTGTTTCTGGAGAAAAAGTGTCCCTAGAAAGCAATTTAGACTACTAATATACCTGAAATGATTTAAAGCCCAGTCCTGCCCCAAAATAACATACACTTCCTCAAGCATCAGATAAACCAGTAAGGCAGCTTAAGGAAAGACAATAAATCACAGAATATGCCAAGTTGGAAGGGACCCACAAGGATCATCAAGTCCAACTCCTGGACCTGCACAGGACCACTGCCAAGAGTCACACCATTTGCCTAAGGGCATTGTCCAAGGGTATTCCTGAACTGTCAGGCTTGGTGCTGTGATCACTTTCCTAGGCGAGCCTGTTGCAGTGCCAAACCACTCTTTGGGGGAAGAATCTTCTTCTAATATCCAACCTACACCTCCCCTGACACAACTTCAGGCCATTCCCTTGGCTCCTGCCACTGGTCAGCACAGAGAAGAGATCAGTGCCTGCCCCTCCTCTGCCCCCTCACAAAGAAGCTGTAACTGCAATGAGGTCTCCCCTCAGTCTCCTCTTCTCCAGCCTGAACAGATCAAGGGACCTCAGTCAGTCCTCATATGGCTTCCCCTCAAGGCCCTTCACCATCTTCTTTGCCCTCCTTTGGACACTCTCTAACAGCTTAATATGTTTCTTATATTGTGATTCCCCAAACTGCCCACAATATTCCAGGAGAGGCCGCCCCAGTGCAGAGCAGAGCAGGACAATCCCCTCCCTCGCCTGGCTGGTGATGCTTTGCCTGATGCCCCCCAGGACACAGTTGGCCCTCCTGGCTGCCAGGGCACTGCTGACTCATA
>JAWWEE010000105.1:96479952-96531052 GCA_035221455.1 Xenops minutus
AAAGAGAGAGAGAGAGAAAGAGAGAGTGAGAAAAGAGTGTTTTGCTTAAAAAAGCAAGCTCCTAAACTTATCTTGGGAAAATTTTTTCTGGCTTAAAAAAAATGGAAGTGGTATCTTTTAGCTTCATTCCTTTTCAAATTACAGAAAGAATTACAAGTGAACTGTTAGAGATTCAAAGAAATTCCAGAGGTGAGCAATTGCCTATGTCAGTACTTCCTTTTGCAGATAGGAATGCATTGCTATCACTGGTGCACAGTTATGTGTTTTAGAGAGTGTCATGCAAAGCACACAGGAAGCCAACCTAACATCTGTCATTACTGAGTAATACCTATACTTAGAACAGGGAACTTAAAGGCAAAAGTCATAACTTTTGTTCTGTATTGTACAGAAAGATCCTTGATTTATGACTGTGACGTCCAGTACTATGATGACTTGCCTGATACTGTTACCAAAGGCTTACAGCTGAAATTGAAATTATTATTTTATTGGTCACAGTCAGTGATCACACTAATGTCAGCTGTGGGAGATGAAAATGCCCCTTTTAGCCTGAAAATTTTTGTAGTAATTTCAAGCTGGTGCTGTTTCTACTATACCGCCGAAGCTGAATTATTTAGCTAATAGTGATACATCCTGATGTGAGGGCAACTGAAAAGAACAGCTGTAATATAATTTATTTTCTAAGTTACTTATTTATAGCATTTTATGATGATAGGAAAGACAGAATCGTTATGCTAACACGATTGCCGATCAGGAAAATGCAGCACTGTGTTACTTTTCTTACTGAGCAGGAAGAAATTGGGGAGTTTGGCAAAGAATAAGGAACATTTCTGCAAGCTAGTTCTCTTAAATTAATAGGAATTTTCCATTGTTTTGTCTAACATAAACCCAGTTTGTTTATTTGCTTTTAATTTCAGAGGGTTTTTGGTGCATTGCAGTTATAGTGCACCCCACTGAGATAACCTAGAAGGACATTATGTTTTCATGCACAAGGAACAAATCATGCTCTTGCAGGCTATAACTTTTTTAATTTCAATTAAGGAAAGCGACAAGAAAGAACAAAAAATAAACACTCCATGACAGAATATAGGAAAAATGTCTCTTTCATATATATATTACAGAAAGCAAAAGTTAGCATAAAGAAAACAACAGTAGTTTGAAGGTGGAAACATGGGCGTGTTAATATTCCTTAGATTTAAACTCTGAGTAAGATCTCCTTTAAAGGAAGGGTTAGGAGTCCACAACACTCACAACTTTTCATGGCACCGTTGAACAACACTACTTTTTGACAGGCATTGATTCAGGATCATAGAATTTTAAACAGGGAGAAGATCTGACCCTCAGAATCTTCTAAAAGCTTTCAAAACAAAGCAAAAAAATCCTTATCACAATTTCTATTTTTATGGCATATCCCTAAATGTACCAACTCAAAATGTGTAGCCACATGATTACACAATAATAAAGAAAACTCTTGCAGGAAAAACTTTTAACCATAGGTCCCATGTATCAAAATTCAGATAGGAAATATAAAAAAAGGCAAGAAACAAAGTACTCTTCTGAAAATACCGTGATTTTAAGCTACCCACCCAAGCACTGTATAATGCTTCTTATGACTTAGAATAGCTGGGAATAAACAGCCTAAATCAGGATTTAATATCTGTTAAAATTTAAAGGGGATCTCTGTGGGTTTTCTTAAAATTCTTGCCAATGTGAAGGGTGCACCAGTCAGCAAATGTCCCATGGGAAAGGTCATTCCCATTTGACAGTCTGTTGTTAGTTCCAAAAGGTCTCTGCCTTGTTCAGAGTACCCTGAGCTTGTCCTGGCATCCTGCACACTGGGGATGGGAACCAGTTGCCCGGTTTGGGGGCTGCCACCCCTGTGTGAATGCAGTCTCTGGCCTGGCAAGTGCTTGGATTCTGCTTCAAAGAGTGGGCATACCATAAGTAAAAGCAAAATGAACTGATCATCATTCTAAAATGTACTTGACAACTAGTGTATTTGCAGCAACTATGCACAAGAAAACGCCAGGTGTTTCTAACTACTGATGCTTTGCTTCGTAACTTCAAGGTGGTCTCAGGTCCACTGGCCAAAGAGCTGTCAACAGTCATGTAGCTCTGCCAGATGGGACTCAGACATTTTAAAACATCTATCTTCACAATTGAATTTGAAGGATCAGACTGTCATCTCTGATCACACCTTTAATTTTTTATGTTTTTCTCTGAGGATTCCATTCAAATGAGCTTGGAAGGGGAAAGGGGACAAAGCCAGGCTTGCCAGTGATGAGCGATGTGATGATGTGCCAAAAGTTGAAGAAATGAGCACTATTGGGATCCCTCAATCTGCTTCACCAGGTGTTGGCTACAATTTACCACCTGAAATATTCCTACACCAATGCATGAGGAACAGACAAGAGGAGCTCAAAGCTTTGTCCCAGTCCCAGAGGTTTGACATAATTGGCATAAGGGGGGATGAGACCTGTGACTGGAGTGCCCTGCTGGATGCCTACAGGCTCTCCAGGAGGAATAGGCAGGACAGAAGAGGCAGAGGGGTGGCACTGTAGGTAATAGAAGGGTTAGAATGTGTGGATCTCAGAGCTGGCAATGGCACAGTTGAGAGCTGTTGGGTAAGAATCAAGGGGCAAACAAATAAAGTGGATGTAATTGTGGGAGCACACGATAGACCTACTGGCCAGGATGATAATGATGAATTATTTTTTTGAGAACTAAGGGACACTTTGAAGTAAAATGCCTTTGTCCATACGGGGGACTTCATCTTGCTGGAAATAACCCAGGAGTATCACACAGCTGGTACAACCTGAGCCAGAAGATTCGTAAAAAACCTGGATCATAACTTTGTGAAACAGGTCCTAAGGGAGCCAGCTAAGAAAGATGCCCTCCTTGATCTGCTGCTTGTCAACAGAGTGGATCTCATGAGTGCAGTGGACACTGATGTGGCCATCTTGGCCACAGAGACGACAAAGTGATTGAGTTAAAAATCTCTGTTGACAGGAGGAAAAGTGCCAGCAAAGCCTCAACTCTGGACATGAGGAGAGCAGACTTCAGGCTGCGCAGGGAATTAGTGAGTAAGGTCCCCTGGAAAAATGTTTTTTGCAGGTGCTGGGATCCATCAGTGCTGGTCACTTTTTAAACATCACTTCCCAGGGGCACAGGAGCAGGCAGTTCCCAAGTGTCAGAAGTCAAACAGGTGAGGCAGAAGGCTGGCTTGGCTGAGCAGGGATCTTCTCTTGGAAATAAGGCAAAAAAGGAAGGTGTAAGCCCAGTGAAAGCAAGGTCAAGTGACACGGGAAGAATTCAGATACTCTGCTTGCTGCTGTAGGGAGAAAGTTTGTCTGACCAAAGCTCAGCTGGAGTTGAAGGTGGCCAGAAATGTGGGGGGCAATAAAAATAGTTTTTTCAAATACACTGATGCCAGTAGGCAGTATAGAAATGTCATTGGCTCGTTAAAGGATGAGGATAGTCACCTCCCAAATAGGGACAGAGGCAAGGCAGAGTTGTTTAACTCTTTCTTTGCCTCTGTCTTCAACACAGATGATGGACCGAAGGGGTCTCAGTGCCCTGAGCTGAAGGACCATGACTGTGAGAATGATCAGCTCCCAGTCAATCCTGAAACTGTGCAGGATCTGCTGCTCTGACTGGGTCCCTACAAATCTCTGGGGTCTGATGGGATTCATCCCAGAGTCCTCAAAGAGCTGGTTGACGTCATCAAAAAACCTCTTGATGATTTTAGAGTGATCTTGAGAATCTGGAGAGGTCCCAGCTGATGAAGCTGGTGAATGTTGTCCTGATTTTCAAGATAGGCAAGAAGGAGAACCCTGTAAACTACAGGCCCGTCAGTCTCACTTCATTAGTCACAGCACCAAGCCTGAGAGAGTTCAAGAAGCATTGAGATGATCCTTTCAGGCACATGGTCTGACGCTTAGGGGTGGTCCTGTGCAGCACCAGGAGCTGGACTCAATGATCCCTGTGGGTTCCTTCCAACTCTGTGATTCTGAGATTCAAAATTAAATGTACTGTCCTGGTTTTCTTCTAGTAAGAAAATCAAGAGTTTTAAAACCACATTCCAAATATTTAGAAATGCTGATGTCCCCAGGGCAGAGTTAGCACTTGGCCAGACAGTAAATAAAGCATTTGTTTGAGGCAACATCTAGTTACTTGTCAATGAACCAATCATTTACTTGTTGAGAATTAAGTGTTCTTTGCAGAGTGTTAAGGAGTGATATAAACCTTAATACACAACCCCTTATATAATACAGATCAGAAATATCTTTATATAAATATGGATATGAGAATTATGAAAGCAGCTTATTACTAGTTATTGACAGTTTGGAAGTGATGACAGCCAAGCAGGTTTGGATTGATAGTATGTTTGGAATGAGAGCACTCCCCCAGATTTGGCTTTCAGGGAGTAGAAACACCTTGACAACATTACATAAGTAATCCAGACACAATTTTTTTCCCCTTGACAGCATGAATTCATTAACCACTGCTTAAATTGGCATGTAGTCATCATCATTGTCAAGAACAACTTGGTGTTTATAAGGCTTGTTCTCATAACTTTTAAAAATATTAATTTCAGATCTGAAGAGGATGGTATACTAGACAGAATGGGAAAAGGTGATCAACAAATTCTAGAAGTGTTCTAATACACCTGAATAGCTTCAACTATGTGCTTTAAAGTGTTGATAAAAAGCCACCATGACAATTATCTATGTTACTCCGAAACAGAGTCTACTAATCATCTTTCTTCATCAATACTTTTTCATACTTGACTCCTGTTGACATCCAGCTGTCTGGAATTTTTCAAGAGTTCTAAAATTTCTTGAAGAATAGACTCCAGAAAATCAAGACTTCTTTACACTAGTCTTCCAGGTTTTTTAGGTAGGAGTTAAAAATTTTTCAGATTTTAATGCCTGTTCTTCACAGGTATCCTTAGGAATTAAAAGATGAGAAAATTCTTCAGTTCCTCCTGTGTATACTATTCTGCTTCTTCCCAAATCCTTCCATTAAACCTGTCTTTGAAATAACTCAAGATTTTTTTAAAAAACATTACTTTCAGACCAACTTTGGTCATAATTTTCTGCAGTAAAGCAATTAAGTTACATACTTGTCAGACTGGTCCTCCAAAGTGCCCAGTTTCAATCTCTATATTATTTTTATTTGTCAGTAGGTCTGTATTGAAGTTATTTGTTGTTCTGTGAAATCCCTTGGGAAATGGGAAATTGACATTTATGATTTCAGGAACTCCAGTTACATTTCTGAAGTAGCCCTGTAAGATTTCCTGTACATGTCTGTCAGACTTCCACACTTTTGAAAATTTTGCTCTATGCCGTATTTGCTTAAGACTCAATGTGATAAGTCCCTGGTGTTCTTGTTGACAAGTTAAATGCTTTATTTAACCACGTCTTTTTAATAAATTAGCATATTGACTAATTCTGATGTTGCTTATTTCTAATTAATTTATAATTACAAAATCTAAAGAAAAGTAAGGATGGAAATTGTATTGCTCAATGCCTCTTTGAGCTTGTCCTCCACACATTTTAAATTTCAATGCAATAAATCTGTTACCTTTGACCACAGTGGTTTTTTAGGTTGATAACTGCTTCAAAATCAAGAGCATCTCACTGGAACATAGTTTATCTGTTCATCCACAGAGGTTTTGCAGGACTTAGTGCAACTCTTCTGTGCACTTTGACATGTATTGCCCTTCTTCTCCTGCATGATGTACAGAGATGGCAGCAGCAGGTGCCGTGGCTGGGCATTGTGGAGCTGAAGCCTCAGTTTTCTGCTTCATACCTCGGTTTATGAGAATGAAATTCAAGGTCTGTTTACAAATCAGTCCCATTTATGGAATGCTGTAGTGCTAAAATTGTGCTTTGTATCTTGCTTGTTTGGATCTTTGGCTTTAAAACAATCCCTCAAATTCTGATGGAGAAACATTTACTTATGTGTGACACCAGTACGCAAAGCACTGGTATGTGAAATGACAGCACGCCTGCACCAGCCACCAACAGTTGCACAACGTGCCCATTTTTCCACTTATTAGACCTACATCTTAACACAAATTTGAGCTGTTTCTTTGATACCTTATGAGCCTTGTGTACCATTCAAGTCACGTTCCACCACTTTAATTTCCAGAAACCTTGTGGTAATGCAAAGATGTATCAGTTAGATAATGCAATAAACAGCAAAAGTGGGAGCCTTTGATAATATTCAGTTGTTGCTTACTATGCACTTTTTTATATATAGATCAGCAGGATAGGGATAGACACATAGAATGGTAATAAATGAATCTTGGACTAGTTGCAAAAAGCCAGGAGGGACTAGAGATATACACTGCTAAGAAGCACATGGAAAGTGTTTGTGGGTAAGGCTTTGGCTTTATTTGCAGTGGAACAAATCTTAAGTGAATCATGGTTCCTTTGATCGACTTACATAAGGAAAGGAGATGAAAATTCCCAGAAGAGAACAATCCTGCCATGAAAAGCTTTCTGCCAGACTGGTCAGATCTGAAAACACATCTGGGCTCTGCTTCCCTGGGTATATGTGGTGATCAGAACCCCAGAAGCGACAGGTCGCCAGTCTGATGTTACCCCATTTACTGTTGCTCTCTATGCCTGACCCTGAGCCAATTGCTCACCTAGCACATGATGTGTTTATCCAGCTGTGCTGGGCATTTTGTCCAGAAGGATCCTTAGAAACAGTACTGAAAGAGTTCCTTCCACAATGGAAGGCTATGAGAACTGCTGCAGTGGGTGCTTGCCTCGGAAATATGGGGTGTAGGTTTCCCTTTGGTGAGGCATTATGAAATAACACATCCAGAAGGGGAAGGTGCCTTTTTCAGGGAGCTGTTATGAATTTCCAGTGTTTCATTGCCTTTGCCCAAAAATGTAGAAGGAAACAGTGTGTTGGGTTCATTCCCCTCTGTTGTTAGAATAGGCTTTTATTTTTATTGTTTTTACTACTTGTTCTGATTCATAAGTGATATAATATTTATGCTCCTTGTGAGAGGATCAAGCAGGCTTATATGGATAGATGGAGATACATTTTGACAAATGAAAACCCATACAGCATAAAAAAAAAAAAAAAGTAATTACAGCAGTGTTTTGTGTAGAATTAGACTGACTGAAATAGTTTTAGTGTAATGATCACTAGTACTCCAAGTGTTTTGGTACACCAGGACAAATATTGTCCTGAAAGACAAAAAGTGTTGCCTTAACATTCTTATTTTATTTTCTCTGTGCAAGCGTAGCTTAATTCTGTTGTTAACTAAAGAGAAACCAAAGGGATCTTTGAGCAGGTCTTGGCACCATAAATGCAACAGAAATTCTGATGGAATATTCTCTTTTACATAATGTCTCTCACTAATTGGCTTGCAAGAGAGGGCTGCACATTTGCACATTGGTTTATGGCTCTGTGCTGTAAACAGATCATTGATTACGACCAACCTTAAAAATATTCCCCAAAAGATATGTCTCCAGGGAAGGTCCAGGGCACATTCCCTGTGCTACAGATATATTTGGCCTGTTTCTCTGTAGATATGTGATGCATCTGAAAGCTTTAATGTCATTGCACTGATATACAGGGTCAATATTCTTAAAAGAATTCTAGTTTACTACTCAGAAAGACAAGTAATAGTAGAATAAGAGTTGTAGAATTGATCTTTTAATATGAATAATATCTAATAAATAGCAAAAGTACCTTGATAGCAAATGACCAATATATTAGAAATCCTTTTAATTTTCTTTTTTTTTTAAGGCAAATGCTGTGGAAAGGAAATAGGTCTTTGAAACTGATATGAGCTACTGAATAGATTGTTATAAATCAATGAGATTAACAGAAATGTACGACTAATTATGTCTATACACACATTAATTTTATCATAAAAATTAAGTTGTATATAATCCTTTTCTTACATTTTATAATGGTCTATAGTGCATGTACTATATTTGTATATGACACATTCAAATAATTATACAATGTATAATATAATTATTATATATTTTATTATGTATTATAAAATAGTTACAATATATCATTACAGTATCTCTAATATAGACCATTATATTTGATAATGCATCATTAACTTCCAATAAATAATGTATTTCTTATATTATATAGATTGTCTGAGTGATGTGAAATTAAGTGGTGACATGGTGGTTGAGATATGATTCAAGAGGCCAAGAAATGTTTGATAAGAATAAGTGCTTGTTCGATTTTGTGATGGGGAATTCAAACAATGGGCAAAAATAATAACTAGAAAGGAAAAAAATACGGACCTAAAGACCAAAGATTTGAAATTATTTATGTGACAGCTGTTCATAGTACACGTAACTAATGTCAGCTCTCGAAGGTCTAGGTTTATTTCAGTGTCTCACTCATCCTGGAATCCTTTGACTTTTTTTCAGTGTTTCTCAGCAGTGTGTGTTGTAGATTCTGCAGTTCAGGACAAGATCAAATGTACTCTGTCAGTCAGAAAAATCCCTTTTTTCTCATGGAATAATCCAGGGTGTGAACAGCAATTTAAGCAATGTCCCAGTGAACTGGTTTTGCTAAAACATATGAAATCCATCAGCAGATTTTGTACAAATAAGCAAACTTCAGAATGTGGTTGTCCACAGCTGGCCCAGTACCTCGAAAGCTGTACTTTTGTTAAGTGGCCTTTCTCAATATTGGAGATGAGAAAACAAGACAATTCTTCCTGTCTCATTTGCCGAAAGTATCTGCTAACTAGCACTCACCAGGAGCAGGCTGAGCAGAGACTATACTGACCTTTTAAAGACATCTTGAAAATGTTCTTGAAAGAGAGGCTTTCCTTGCTAGTGGAAGAGTACAGTTGTCCATGACACTGAAAATTGTGGTATACCTTTTTCTGAACCAGTGATCCCTTTAAATCCTCTGTGAATCACTGGGGACTGATTTTTCTCTCTCATGGTGTTCAGTGTTATTGGTATCAATAGTTTCTTGAGGCTGATACTAAAATAAATGAGAAAAATATTTAGCTTATCACTTAAAAAATGAATTTTCTTTCTCATCAATAAAAGGGCAATCAATAAAGGGAAACTGAGAGCCATCATTTAGTCAAAGTAGTAAGAAAATTGTTTTGGGTGAGTTCTGACCTTTCCTGCACAAGGGGGATAGCACCCAGCTTTGCAAGGTTTCATAGAAATGACAATTAAGCTTTGGGCAGGTTTAGCTAACAGCATGGAGAATTCACAGAGCAGCATGTCTCCTGCTGTTTTACTTAGTCTTGATGAAAACTGTCAGCACTGTGTTTCCAAGAGATTCTGGTGCCAGCCAGCATCAGGGCAAAATGAAGCCTGAAATTATTAGATATTCTTACAGAGTACCAGGTGCTGAAGGTGCTTTTCTCTGCACCTTTAATTTTTCCACATGTGCTCATCCCAACCCTGGGAAGATAAGTGTCCTAGGAGGTGCAGAGCACGAAACCCACCCTTGCCTGTGCAGGTACTCCTCTGGCCATGGCCTGGTGCATGGCTGAACACCCCGGCAGGCTCTGGGTGAGAACTCTGCTCTCCACAAACACTATCAGCATGTGCAACCAATTGATGGCATCCTTAATTTTGAAAAGAGATGAGTCAACGCAGCATGGGGATTTTGACATCTTGTGCATGTTCATTAAAGGGTGTGTAGGGAATACTAAGCAGAGGTGGATCTAATCTTAGCAAGTGACTGGCCTCCTCTCCATGGAGACAGTCCTCACAGAGCCAAGCAGCTGAAATGTTGTCTTCTGGTTTTCTGCTTGATGTCACTGAGCTGTCCCATCATCCAGCAGGGACATTTTTCTGCAGACAAAAGCCACTGTTCACAGGTAGCAGAGCTGCTAGCTTGGATCAAGGGCCTTCATCACTACCAGAAAGAGGCTGACCTAAGAATAGTCATTATTCAGGAACTGACGCTCTGACTACCCACCCAGTCTGCTATTTCTACATCCCTCTTCTCATTCTTTGCTATGTTTGATTTCAATTTTCCCCTATCACACTGCAGGCTTTCCAGTCATGCTGCTCCTTGCCCTGCAGGGGAGTAATGAGAACACAAATTTCCTTTTAAAAACACAATAAATAAAAGGGACATCCTAAACAGTCATCCTCAAGAAGTCTGCATGACTGCAATTGGAAGCTATGGATAATCCTCAGAACTGCTTTGCTTTAATGCATTTTCTATCAAGTTTCAGCTGAAGGTAGCAAAAATATTGGGAGATGATGGCAATACAAGTGGTTTAGAAACCTTGAATGATGTAGCATTCAAAAATGCCACTCATCATGGGCAAGGGATACAGGAACCACTAGAAAAAGCTATTCTGGAATATGAATGGGGGATACTTCAGTGGTAGAAAATCTGATCAGGAAACACTCTTGCTCTGGGAATTCTACAGGTCACGGTGTAATATTTTCACTCATTGGAGAGTCTTCAGCCAAAGGTAAACCTGAACTCTAAAAAGACCGGCATGTAACCAGTGTGCAGCAGCCACAAAAAGCCACCTCCCTGGGCCTGCCTGAGCAGACAGGGAATTGAAATGGATGGCAGGGAAGGTGGGATCCTGAACATTTTACTCGGTAGAGAATTCTGTCTGTGGTCTCTGGACTATTTGAATCATGGATGTGTTTAACATTAACCTTTCTGTTCAGAAACCATCTATTTTTTACAAAGCACCAAGTACTTTTATCATGCAATATGGAGCTGAATACCAGATGCAGACCAACTTCTGTGGCCCACAGATCTCTCATGGTCTTCAGATCATAATCCATGAGCCATAAATGCCTATGTGCAACATAGATAGGGAACAGAACTGCAGTTTTTGTCATCCTTATCTTTGAAATGGGACAAGTGAATTCAGTACCTGCAGCTTAAAATTTTGTTCCAGAATGGATCTCTTACTTTTGTTTAGTTCTTGAATTGATGGATACTTAAGAAATTACTAGTTAAATATGTTAGTTTAATACTTCATCAAATATTATGTATTATTTCTTAATCATGATATTGCTAATGACCACCGTTTAAGTGAACGTGGTGGCCGGTTCTCAAAAAAACTTATATAACAGTACTTGAATCCAAAACATAGAGAATCACAACTCTACATTTTGCCACACCCATTACTATTGCTAAACACTATGGAAAATTTCCTCATCCCTTGCTAATGAGCATCCAGTATGATCTGTGGTAGCATGGGAAAAGCCCAGTCCCCAGCACTCCTCTAGACTCGCTGCACTTGATGCCTTGGCTGCCTGCGTGGTTGGTGTAGAGAGAGGAGCTCCTTCAGGGAAGCAGCTCCAGCCAGGTGCCATGGACAGCACAAAGCCAACAGAAAACATGGGCCCAGTGGTGCTGCTACTCTGCCTCTGTGGAGAGCCTGGGTGCTGGATGCACCTGGAGCTGCTGCCAGGGCAAGAGCTACCTGCTGGTGGCCTCTCAGAGGAGGTGCATCCTACAGAGTTGAGGGTCTCCATGAAAAAAAGCCACTGAGAGAAGTGGTGAATTTTGCACTGTGCTCAGGCACTGGAAAATGTGTTTCTTCTTCCCAGGACAGTGCTCTAACTCAGAGGAGATGGTGCTGGGAGGTGGAGCCAGGTAGGAGAGATCAAAGAAGAGTAGCTTCTACCTGCATGATGAACGTTTTGCTTTATCAGCAAAGATAAAGCAAGAATCTGAAGGCCCCACACACAGAGTCCTTGCATTTGGTTACCAGTTTCTGCTTTGTGTCCGTGGACCTTTGCCTGCTACTGCCTTGTTGTATGTATCTTAGGGACATTGTGTGCATCTCTTAGTACTGTTGGTATTAGCTGGAAAAGCTGGAAAAGCATTCTGGATTGTGCTCTTGATCACTGGGACACTGGACCCAAGTTTTACAGGTTTTTTTCTTTCCAGCTAATTTTTTTCTTTTTTTTTTTTTTGTTCCAAAATAGAGTGTTATGTGTCTTTAACAGTTCTGATATGATCTTTCATGGCATTTCCCACCATATTTCTATTATTTCTTTTACTCCAAAATGTGAGAAACACATTACTCATAAAATATTCCCTGCCTCTTCCTTTCAGTTTTCAGTGAAATAATAAAAGACTTGACACAACTTGTGTGCTTTAGTCCTCATCATTTCTGCCCTGTTTTCAACAGCCACTTTTTCAAGGAGTATAAAACCTTCAGATTCAGTTTATAAGCCAAAGAAAACAACTGCAGTTCACAGAAATCCCTTAATAATTTCAACAAAATACTGAAGGAGGTATTTAGTAATTAAAGATTTCATATTTTCTTACTTTCCTTCCTTCATCATGTTCTGTGATGGGCTGGGAATACTTTTTCTACTCATTCCATGACATCACACTGGAAGGAAAAAAGTGCTTGCACAACTGGCAAGTTTTTATTGGAATAACTTTGTCATACTGTTATCTATTAGCTTCATGGAATAAATATTTATGTATGTCCTTTCTCCAGGCAACCTTCAAATCATTTTCCTCATTAGATTATTGCAGCACTTAGATTAAGTGCTTTGACAGAAGAAATTAATTCTATCCCAAGTTTGTGTGTTAGTGTTTGGCACACTCTAATGCATAACAAATCAATGGGATTTTATCAGGATTCTGTGCCATGCATCCTATAAACTAATATGTGGAGGGTGGAGGATGGAAAGAAGCTAAACTTTTGACATAGCAGAAGCTCTTATGAATCTGATACCTTAAGAACTACTGCTCTTGCTGTCTTTTGTGTGCATGCCTGTCCCCTACACAAAACCTCTGGGGCTCAACCAGAGGAAATTTCCTCATGTCTATACTCCCACTTCTGTGTTTCAGGGACATAATTTTGTTTTCTCTCACAAGAATTAAAATGGAATTGAAGTTTATAGAATCCCGAGTTCAGTAAATAATCATTCGAAATCACACAGGATATGAAATGTCTTCCTGGCTTATACATAGGTATGACTAGACAACATGCAACTTGCTTCTAGTGAAGCACAATGAGATGCCTTCTGCACAATTGCTCCTTGTCTTCAATGACATCATTCTGTTACCTCTTCTTGAAAGAGAAAATGCATTTAGCCAACTAAGTTGGAGCACCTGCATACTCCTTCTTTGTGAGTTTTACAGAATAATTTTCTTTTGTCCCTTAGGCTAATTTTCTTTGCTCCCAGAAATTGGTCTGATGTTACAAGGTAACTCAGACCCTCATTTTCTGAGCCTTTTCTGATAGGATTGCTTACTGTTGAAAGTGCTGAAAGCTCAGTCTTTGGAAAATTGACACCTATACAAGCCTTAAGAAGTCAAACCAAAGAAAGAAAATTCCTGCCTATTTATTTGTATGCACATGTATAATGACAGCCAATAACCACTGTCATTGATAAAGTACACAAATTAATAATAGGAAAATCTCAATATACTATTGGAGCAGATTAATGAATGACTGAGCATGAGATGAAATAGTAAACGTAAACGTAAAAACAACTTCCATATATTATAGTTTTGTCCTCTCATCTCCCTGTTTTTATTAAATCCTTTGTTGTAGCCTATTTCTAAAACTCTTTTTAAAATGTTACTGTGATGTATTCTGTTGCTTAATATTGAATTTTAGGACTTGCAGCCTAGCCGTGCAGAAATCTCCTCTGAGTCAGCAGAATGGCAAGAGCAGAGTTTCTGCAGAGAAAGACATCACCTTCCCTGTCATACTCTGTCACAGACATGGAGCACCGGCTCAGCCCCAAGCCAGAGAGAGGGAAAGTTTGAGGCAGACTTAACTAAAGCAGACAAAAAGGAGAAAGTATACAAAGGGAATGTTAAGGCTGACTTTAATTTTCTTGATTATTATTTGAAGGGGCATAAAAATCTGATCCAATGTGGAAAATTTTTTGGAGAGCAAGGTTGGAATATTTGTGGTATAAATACTGAACTTACTGGAAAAGCAAATGATAGCAACTATGATGTCAACTCTATCTGAAAGAAGCATGGCATTCAGCAAGAATACATAGATGTATATTGATACAGTTTGCAACCCTATAGATTAAAAGAACAGTATAAAATTGCAGAAATTACAGCAGAAAAAGTGTTCAGGATGTAGACTTTATCAGGCCAGATTTCTATGTCTGCCTCCTTCCATATTTTATGTTTTCCCTTGCAGCTGTGCACTGTCATGTCATCAGCTGACATCAGATTATGCTCACTTATTTGAACTTACATAATTTCAAATGAGGGTTATATATCTCTATTCAATATCACAGTCACAAATGTACACACACATATGTTTATACAAATATTGTAATCTGAAAAGCAAAACTACACAGTTTTGTTTTTTATTTGGCCAGCTGGGGAATTACACAAGTTAGTCTGTGAGAAATAATATAGTATGCTTCCTTGACTTTTCTTTTTCACTCTTGAAATTTTTCTCAGACTAAAATAGAGAAAACCACTCTGTTCAACAGCTCAACTTCTAGATGCTTCAGTAGGAATGCAGCAAAAATAAATGTTTAGGTTGAGGACAATCTAGTCTGTCAAAAATAATTCATGGCTGTGATGCCTAAGGATTTTAATGTGTATTTTGTAGATTTCTAGGGTTATATAAGTTGAACGAGTTCTCCTAAGTTTCTCACATTTTAGGTGGTATTTGGAAGTCACTAAGCACTTTCACATATATTTACCAAGGACACGCTGTTTAGAAGAACACCTGCAAGGACTCAAAACTGAGACAATAATATAGCTGGTATTCAAAACAGGAGAGTAAGCTCAGAGCCCTTGGGGGGGCTCCAAAGGGCAGTTCTGAGGAGTTCTCAGGGTGGGCACCAGGGGAATGGTACCACAGGTTGGCTGTAGATATTACATATGTTAATTACTGAAAATTATAAAAGTGCATGCTTTTAGTGTGCTCCTAAAAGCTTCTAATAAAGGAACTGCTCGCTCTATCTGTCTGTCTGTCTGTCTGTCTGTCTCTCTCTCTCTGTCTCTATCTATCTATCTATCTATCTATCATCTATCTATCTATCTATCTATCTATCTATCTATCTATCTATCTATCTCTATCTCAACTGATGTTGTTTTGAAAATCTTCTGCAAGATTTTTAGGCATCAGCTGTCTCACTGTGGGAGTAGCAATTATTGATCAACCTCGACTTTTTATTCTTTTTTTGAAAGTGTTGGAATACTGTAACCAGCTGCATTTGTAGAGGGCTTAGTGTACTTGGTTTATTTACCAAGGCTCAGCTACTGCAGAGCTAATGAGGATGCTGAACTTCACGACTTCACGCAAAGTGTATATGGGCCACTGAAAGATACTTGGTTTCTGCAGTTTTATTAAAATGCATTTTATAAAGTTTAATAACCAGTACAAATAGCAAAGTGACCAGAGGAAGGTGTCAGAGAAGAAGCCACACCCTGTGGCTAGTTGTGGATTAATGAGCCTTTCATGGCAGAGCTGTACTGCTGCCTCGGTCCTTGAAGATGCCTTCTGCTAGTGTTGAGAAATTCTTTCAGTTTTCATGAAATGCAAGTGTAATCCTCCTTTGACTATCCAGTCCTTTATACTGTGATGAATAATTGGACAGATCAGAAATCCTTGGAAAACAAACAGAAAATTCCCAGGCTGTGTTTAACATTTAGACATTAGATACCATGTTCATATAGAACATATTTGGTTTTAACATATGTCTTTGTCTCTGCATAATATGGTTTCTTAAAATGTTTGTCTTGGCAAGGTAGATTTCCTAATATTTCTTCTTATCTCTCTGCTTTTGCAGCAGTAAGGGGACCTTCTCCTTTCTTCTCCTTTTCAGGCCTTTTGAAATATACTCCAGTGTGATATTTTTTTAATATATTATCCTTTGAATGGAAATTACAAACCTCCCCCAGTGATACTTATTTGTCTCGGTGTTTAATTCTTCTGGGTTCTTTCAAATCTTAGCCTTCTTGCTGAGACGACCAATTGGGGTGACAAGGAAATCCATCTGTTCAAGATATAAATACAAAATCAGTAGGAATTATGCATAGTGTTTCAATTTATAAAGAAAACTAAATATTCTCTACATGACCGTGACCACTTGTCACCTGAATTTTATCTAACGGTGCTAAAATTAGGGACTTCATTGCTATCATCATGATTATATTTAATTGTAATAGAAAAGTTATGCAATAGGCACTTTTTGGGCAGTGCTTTGAAGAACTTACAGGATGGTGCAGACTTTCTGCTCATTACTGGCATCCTGTGAGGTATTTCTCACCCTTTTCTCTGAAAAATGCCTTTGCTGCTCTTCAGCCCTAAAAGATGTCTCCCACCCTGCTGTTCTTCATTTTTTTTTAATCCATACTGGAAGGAAGTCTGCAAGAATCTGATGGAAAAAAGTCAAATTCTAGAGCTGTCTTGCACTCTAGATGGGCAGAAAGTGCAGAGTAAGAGTGCTTGCTACTGTCATGTCAGTGACTTTCTTACAAAATCTATTGCCAACCTTTTTTTTTGTCCTTTTGATACTGAGATACACAATTATTCTATTTATTATTTTATTTATTATTCTGTTTATTCTATTCTATTCTATTCTATTCTATTCTATTCTATTCTATTCTATTCTATTCTATTCTATTCTATTCTAATCTTGTCTGTCCCTGTGGCTTGTGCCTCATGCTTATCAGGGTGATGATTCACCAACAGAGGCAATGCACCCTGGCTGTCATGGCTTGTAACTCTGGCTTGAGGTGCCTGTGGGTCATCTCAACCACTGCTGTGGATTTCCTAACACTGCACATAGCATGTTGACATATGCAATGTATGCATTTCCACCAGGCTGAGGGGCTTGTCCTGCTGATATTTCTCATAGTAAGGTGTGGAACAGAATAGCATACAAAAATAAAGCTGGAGATGACCTCAAGTATTCGTGTAGTTTAGCTGGCTACCCCAAGACAGAATCACCTATAACTGCAGTTTTTCTCTTTTTCAAAGATTTCTGAGGATGGACATTCAACAATGTCCTCAGGCAATCTCTGCAGAGCTTCACTATTCCTGCCATTTAAAAAAAAAAGCCCTAATGCCTAACTTGAATCTTTCTTATTGCCATTTAAGCTAATCACAGTGGGGTTACCCTTCCTCAATAGAAGTCCCAACAAAAATGTTAGTTATTTCCCCTAGGAAACATTGTGTGTGAAACTTTAATGCATTTTGTAAGCCTGCCTGTGCTTTCCGCATTTCTAAAGCATTTTAAAGTATGTGTAAAAAGTCAAGAGAAGTTGCACTTCTGCATTTAGTATTGAAAAGGCTCTGTAGCTTTTAATTAAAATGGACAGCATCCAAGTACAAGGTCTTATGTTCCCAGTGCTTGCAATGAGGTTGTGCATTGCCATCCTTCAGTTCACTGGGATGAATCAGATGTTCCAGCATCTTCTTGTACCTGTCAGGCTGGATTGTACCAGGAGTCATTTCACTTTTGTAAAAGGAGAAACAAGAAGGGTTGTATCACAACAAGGTAGCTGGGAAAGCTATGCACACACTACACACCATCCCTTGAAAAATTGTCCTGGGGCCAAGACTATTCTTTTCTAGAGGTGTAAAATAAGAATTCCTATAGTTGGTCAAACTGCCTGTCAAAATTTCCCTAATAAATTCTTTGCCAGAAAAGGAACTGGAAAAGCAGACTAATCAACAGTACAATAGTGCAGGTTTGCCTCTGTGCAGACAGAGTGACTGACTGATTGATAACTGACTGATAATTCCATCAGCTTCCAGTCAGCATGTTAATTGATATAGTTAATTTTCATTTGGACCTGGGAGGATAACTATGACTACAAGGATAAAATGATAAAATACGTAAGGTTTATTATACAGTTAATCTTTTAAAAGTGGATTTTTTTCAGTTATTATCTTATATCTAAACATGGTTCTGAAGCTGAGTGAGCATAAACTATTTGAGATAAAATGCCAGATTCTGTCATTGGTTAAATATGGCTTACACTTGTTTCAACAGCAGATAATGCACATAGCTGACCTAAAAACATGTTTGCATGGTACACAGAATTTTGTCTCTACTTAACAAAAGACTGTTGCTGTCTAGATTTCAAAAACAGAGCAAAACTCTACAGATAGGCATCATGCTGCGAGCTTTTATTGTCTGACTGCGTTTTATGGTTGAACTGCCAAAACTAGCAGCAGGACTAGAATAAATTATGAACAGATGAAGAACTCTCACATTCTTATGTGATAATCTAAAGTTCCTTTATCTATAAATAATGATCCTAGGGTTTGCAAATGAGAAGCACAAATGTTATGTGAACAAGTGGTAGGAAGCTTTTACCTCCTTGTTAGAATGATCTTCTCTGACAAATCAAACACCAGACATCTAATCTAAATGGCATGGAAACACTTTGAGTTAAATGCCCATAGTATTTATATAGGATGCCTATAAGATTTTACCTATATAAGATTTTGAAACTTGGTGTGCATAAGTTCTTCACTGTAATGTTAGTGTTTTGTATTCACGAATATGATGATCCCGTGACTCACAGTCAGTGTTTTCTTTCTAGTCAAGAAGAAGAGGCTGCATTTTGCACAACAGATTGCTCAACCTACCAGCTTATGCACAAAAGCAATACCATTTAAATCATTATTTTTCCTCAAACAAAATATTAGTTTTGTTTCTTTGCAGTAATTCTGTCCACTTAAAAACTGGAATGTTTATTTTAAACTGTTTATACCAACATAACTAATGTTAATTCTTCCTTGCATGGATTTGTACTGGTATGGTATTTTCCACATAGAAATCACACTCAAATCAGGCAGCTATTCTCGTACATCTAGGACTAATAGAATGCATATTTGCACATTTTCTGTATTTGATGAGCAGAAGTTGAAGTGGGGCCTATGCTTCAAGCTGAGTGTGATGGGGAAAGAAAGAGAGATAGAAAAGGTATGTCAGTAAAAAAAGATTCATCTTCTCTTCAAGTTTTGAAATGTTGTGGCAACTTGGAATCATTATCTGAATATACACACTGAGACTTATTTTGACAATCACCTCAGGTACCTGCCTTCCTCTAGTTCCTATGGTCTCTTTTTTTTGTTGTTTAAACTTTTCTCTCCTTCCTATCCTTGTTTAATCTCTTAAATCTAAACTAGCCAAGTTTTTCATTCAGTTCTACCTACAAAGAGATTCTGATGCTGTGGAGTCCCAATGTTGCATAGGGTAAATATCATATCTTTTTCATGAACAAGAAGTTCCTGTCTGAATGCTGATGCAATATTTAAGCACAATAACTAAGGTATGCTATGATATGAATTATTCCTTATATACTTAGATCAGTTTGTTGCTGTGGTCCACTGGCTGTACTTTCTGAAGAAAAGTCAGTTCATTAAAGCCTTTTAGCTTACATACCTAAGACTACGATATATAGCAAGAAGTTGAATGTGGACCAGGAGATAAAATATACAAATAGCACTAACACTTTTGCATATAACTGATTATAGAGAAAAGTAATATGAAAGTTTTGTATAGGAGAGATGGTTAGGATCAAATAGGAAAATCGATACCTTTCCTAGTACAAAGTTGTTATGCCAGAAGACACCTTTAGCTATGAGTCAATGCATGGATCTTGAATTTTGCCATTTGTTTCTTTTACTTAATATATTACTATAGCTTGATGATATAGCTTATAAACAATTTCCACAATATGTTAGATTCATTGAACATGTACTTACTTACTCACATCCTGCATGATGACAAGAAGCCAAATTCAGATCATGGAAGGAGGACTCTAGAAATGAGAAGAAAATGAGACTTGCATAGAAATTTTATTTTGCATATAAAATTCTTGTCTTTGAGTGCTTCTGAAAATAGGTCCAGAAATCATAATTTCCTAGACCCTCTGAGCATGGAAGGTAATTGAATCAATCTGTTTTAAGAACTCTGCAATAATTCTGAGTTTTTTAAAAAGTAACTTTGTTTTTGCAAAATGAAAACTGCCTAAAGAAATTGTATGAAATACCTATTTGATATGTTCCATTATGGGATGCATGTAACACTTAATTTTGCATTATTAGAAAATATAGAAGTTTAGCAAGTCTTGTGACATACATAATTTATTGATAGCATAGTTTGTACAGGCATTTGAACCATAAAAAAAGACCAAATTAATAGAGCATGTATATGAATTATTTGCAATCATTATATGCCCAAACTCGAGGTTTGGGAGAGATCTGCAATACAGATTCTGTATGAGCTCCCTGATCCAGTGAGTACGGGATCTTAAGATCTGTCAAATCAGCATCTTTATTTCAGAGCATGAACTCATGGGATATTTCAATTCCCACCTAGCAAAAAAAAAAAAAAAAACAACAAAAAAAAAAACACAGCTGCAGTGATTTCTACTTCGATGTTTGCAAAAATGTGGAGTGGTCAGGAATTTCTGAAAACAGATTACTAAAATCACATATACTCCAGTGAAGTCTTGCCAGGCTACATTTACTATGCAGGATAAATGTGATTTGCAAAGATGTGGAATATAGGTTACTAGATTAATGAATTAAAAGAACAGACCTTGCTGCCTGTCTTTTGCTCGTTTTCTCTGTCATGAGAAGAATAAATTATATTTTCTCTACTCACTGGAATAATTAAAGTTTTGGAGAGCATGCAAGTACAGTGCTGAAGAGTTACTCATCCATTTGCGATTTTGCTGAACTTTCCTTATCAAAAAGTGAACATCAATCTCTGCACCTAAAAAGAAATAAAATTTCTTTCTTCCATTAAAAAGAAATAAATGCCCCACTCAAACCACAAATTTTGCTATCTTTTCCTCTGCTTTAGACAGCGGGTTCAAAGTGGGATGTTGGAATGATTTTTTCCCCATTTCTTGCCTCATTGCAATTATTTTTTTTTTCACAGATTTTGGGTCCTGAATCAATTTCACATCTGTCAGTGAACATTTAGAATTCTTTCTGTGAAATCTGTGAGAGGGAGGACATCTCACACAAAGGAACAATCTGATTAGAGGTCTCCATCCAGGGCACAGTGAAGCCTGTGAGATCCCTTCTTATGATTTCTATGGACACACAAGCAAGGCTAGAACCCAGGGCTCACCTCAGATAACAACTAATTATGATTTGAGAGAGAACAGTTGCAACAACCATCCTCCAGAAAATAGATACATGCTAAGGCATATTGTATTGCATGAGAAAGAAGCAGGGCAACTAAGGAGAAAAAAGACAAGAAGATGTGGGTTGCATGATTTTAAAAAAAAAAAAGAGACTCTGGGCTTTTGGGCAAGCAAAAGAAGGGGCTTGGTGCCAAGGAGAAAGAAACTTCGTTGCATTGTTTGATTCCAGATTTGGGGCTCCAAAGCAGATATAGTCTCGATGGAGGGAGAGGAGCAGCTCCTCCTCTCCAGCTGCTGGGAGGTGTTGTTTTACTGGAGAGGCTACTGCAAAGAGGACTGCAGGTCTACTGGTTTCTGTGCTAAATCAATGTCTCGAAGGGAACATGAGTCCTTGGGTTTTTGTCATTGCTGTTGTGAATGGGATTGCATATAAAAAAATCTGTGACTTGTCAAACTATTTAATCAATTTCTTTATCAATTGTTTCTGGTGGAAACAACCTATAACATTGCACACCCTGGCTGATAGTCTGGGACAGCTAACAATCTTTCTATATAGTTCAGTGTGTCGTCATATAAAATATTTCTCCTCTAAGATAGTCCCTCTGCAGAACTCCTATTTCTGTCAGTTCAGATTAGCCTTTGAAACTTCAGAGCCAGCAGCTAACAAGCTTAACAGCACAACCTTGTAAATCTTCTGCCTTGCAAAGGCACTTTTGCAGAAGAGCATCCCTGAAAATCAGGCCATTTCATTTCGCTGGCTATATATGGGTGCAGCAACTTAAAGAAATGTTAGCAGTGGAATTTTCTAAAGACTGATTGCTGCTTCGTTATTACAGTATGCTCCAAATGCTTGTTTTGTGCCAGAAAAGATATGACAGCAATACTTCACCAACCAAATGGACATAATGACCTTTCTGAAATGGCTCCAGCATGGGATGGGGCTGACAAAGCAGTATCAGCACATGCAGGTGGGTAGTCAGAAGTGCAGGAATTCACTACCGCAGTGGGTAATTTTCATCTAAGAAGATGAACTCCAGATTTGATAAGATTATGTGGCTAACCCACAGCCCTGGATTATGTGGCTACCCCACAGCCCTGAAGAAGTGCTGGGAGCTGGCTTGGACAGGTCAGTGGCAATAAGGGTATTATGGCTGAGAGCAGGGGTCAACAATACCATGTGTGTGCTGAATCAGTCACTGGCAACCTTTAAATGATAGAGCACATGTCTTTCCAACTCTCTTTGTGTGGCAGGCTGCTGGCTCTGCCACCAGGCCACTTGCCCAGGGAAGGCTATTGAAGCTCTTCCCCTAAAGCTGGCATGATTGCTGTCTACAGACTCTGTCTGGCATTGAGCAGTCAGTTTGATGACCTGCAGCATCCACAGATACTTGGTCAGCTTCCCTCAGAGCTTTGAAGATCTCTGAAACTTCTTTTTCAGTGAATGGGACAAGATCACATGGGCACAGGCTGGTGTGCACTGCTTTTGAAGTGAGGAAAATCTATTGAATCTTTGCTGTGCAGCATGTAACCTGCCTGGTGTGCTCTAACCAGATCCCATGAACACAGGGCTCTGCTGCCTTCAGGATTGTCTCTGGACATTGATGCAAGTGACCTGCCATCAGGGGGTTGAACTGTATTAACTGCAGAGGCTACTAACTGGTGGGAGCTCCCCAGGGTGTAATACACACAGTGACAGTCTTTTGCCGGTTCTAAACTAATTGGTGTGACAAGCTACTACGAGGAGAAGAGTAGTGTAATCCCCTTATTTAAGTAATTGCAGTCTGAACTAATTAAACTTTAATGAGGGAGTTGTTCTAACTTGCTCCAGCTCACGGTCTTGGGTTCTCAAGGAATACCTACCAAGTCATTTGACAATTAACAGATTGCTTCTCAGCCAAGTACAGGTTTGTGCCTTGCTTCAGGGGTGGAATTCTGCTCTCAGTGAAATCTTTGTTGCCTTTTTTTTGCTCTGAAATGTTTAATTTAAATAGTGGTGGTTCCATGGTAGGAGAATAGTTGCTATGTGTTGGCATTGCTATAAAAGCTACAAGCCCCAGAAAGACTCACTGTATTGACTCCAGTCATTTCTCTGCCAAGTGTTTGGAGAAAACAAGCATCTGAAGGGGTAGGTACTTTGAAATTACTTCCAGAAGTTCATGGTTAGCTCTGTCTGATGACTCATCTCTACACCTCAGTGACTGTGTTACAGCAGAAGGCACAGTCACTTCCTTCTGCTTTTGGAGATCATGCCTGCTCCCCTGGCATTGACTTAGGATCTGATATTAGTTCAGTCTAGTCACAGCACTGGCATGGTACACTCTGATTGCTGTCTTCCACCTGCTAAATGGTTCACTCCATTTAGAGGAGAGAACAGCAGTTGTTGGGCTGACAGTGAGAAACAAAGGTGAAGGGGATAAAAGTGGGGCTAGGGCACAGGTCTCAGCGCTTGCACACAGTTGTCCAAACTGGCTGTTAGCATAATGCCTGGTATGAGCTTTGGCATGCATCAACTACCTTGTCCTTGAGGAACACCCAGGCACAGACTGGATCACCATTTCTGTCAGGGAGTGATCCTAAAAAGCCAGGGCAAGCAAGAGAGGAAGTGGTACGGATGCAAGGTATGTTCTGCCAGTTAACCTTGTGTCCCTGGACCATTTCACTCAGTGGTATAGACAGAGCTAGAGATGACAAACATCTGATCTTTTTTTTTTTTTTTCCTGAGTCTGAGAAGCAAGAACATCTGTAGGATACTTCAGACTTGGTACTTGAATGACAGAGCTGCCCAGGAACACTTATAGCCTGAGATTTTAGAGATTGCCTTTTTAATAAATGTTTAGGTTTTGTTATGCCAGAACTGGTGATGCCCTTTCTTCCAAAGGCTGTGCAGAAAGTCTGCATCCTTTTAAAGAGCAGCGAGCCATGCTTTGCATACCACAGGTAAGGTATATGCCAGGTAAAGCAATAGCTGCTGGCTCACCTCCTGAGACATCTTTGCTATCAGAGTCGGCCTGCAGCTTTGCCATAAATTACATAGCAACAAAAGTGATAAGGAATTGTTTAATTCTTAGGAAATAAAAATGGCTCTTAGGCTGACTGGATTATCTTTAATGCTTTTGAAATTTAGCAGAGAGATTTTCTTCATGCTTTGGGAATTCAGAGGGAGGGACAAGCACAGCTAATGAACTCCTTTCAAGGAGTCTAAACATAGCTAGAGCCTGTTCATGAATCCTTTTGATAATCAAGAACATCAACAGAAAAACGAGGCTGAAAAGACAAAACCCTACAGCTTGACTTTACACCATGTACAAATCAGGGAGCTGACTCTTACATTTGATCTTTTAAGTGAGAGTGTAAAGTATGGTTACATTAACACTTTGCCTCTCATCACCTTACCCCTGTCAGTACAATTTGAATGGTGCTGATTTGCCAGTTCTTTATACATCAGACTAGCTGGACTCAAACTACATTTCCACATTTTGCTGTTGCCATGTTCTGTCTTTGAGTTGAAATGTTTACAATTTGTCCTGCTGTGGCTTCTCCCTTTGACCATGAATGAACAATCTGTCAGATACTCTTCCATTCTTTTTGGCTGCGGAAGAATGAAATATATTTTGACTGTTCTCCTCCTATTAACAGTTAAAGGGAACTTGAAGCCACACTGATCCTTGAGCTCTGTCCTGATTTCATTGAAAACCAGGGTTGGGCGGCACTTTGCAAAGCTGAGTCTTACATGCTGGAAATACCAGCTTGCAATGAACAGACTATAAAGCTCTACCTAATGGGAAACAAACTTCATGGGCAGGCTGTCTTTAATGGGTCTTCTTTATAGAAAGAATTACGATTGCTTTGTTATTGTTGCCTTTTTTTTTTTCTTTGAGAGAGAGCTGCACTTCTATTGTACGGGTTGAGTTTGCCCATTTGTTAAGCAGTCTAAATTGCCTTCATTCCCAGCTGCTGCCCAATGTAACTGTAATAGTGCAGATTGTTTTACAGAGACGGCTGGGGTTTTGTGGTAGGCTGCATGGTGACGACTTGTTTGTCAGGGAAATTTAACTATCAATTTAACAGTATATGCAGAGATTGCATGAAATTTGTGATCATGATAATGCCATTTTCTATTTTAAAGATAAAAAGCCAGGGTTGGATGACTACTAAACAACAGAACTGATGTTCTCTCCTGGACACCGAACACACAGAATGCGACACTGCTTTATATGATCTGGAAAGGATGTATTTATAAATACTCTGGATCTGGAAAAGCAGCATAATTATAAGACTGATTATTTTAAGTGTCAGCACTGAAGCACAATCTAATATTTGACTGTAAACTGTCTGATCACCTCTCTAAAGTTTTCAGTTTCTTGCTGACAGGCAGACTGTTGCCTTCAGCAATTTTAGCAAGAGTAGGATAACTGCTTTAAAATGGTTTCAAGCCTGGATATGGCACTCATGAGAAAACTTCAGGAATTTTTTTTCCTAGAACTTGTTTTTGTAGGTAGATATTACAGCAGAAAGGCTTTATCTGGGAATCAGCATTGAAAAATTGCAGCAAAAACAACCATTTGGACAAATATCTGTAAACTTTCCTATTATGCTGAAACACTTTTTCAGTAAATGGCTTGTGCATTAGAGGAGGGATATCATCAGATCATTTTCAGGGAGCATTGTGGTCAGTCTCACAACTTTGGTGTGAGACAGAGAGGACAGGACTCATATGGAAAGATGAAACTTCACATGCTGCAGTCGTCCCCAGCTCAACTCATTGTTTAAGCCCCCTTTGCTGTCACTGCAAAGAAATATACACTCTGCAAGGGCAGGCATCCCTTAAAGTCAGAAAGGAAGAATAAGGACCTCCTGAAAATTATGTTCTCATATTGTCTAGTGTAGGCACAGGATGAGTATTTATCATCTCACAGCAAGACTTTCTGGTGACTACAAAAGATAGATGACTGATTAGATAGCAAAAACCAGTTGAAATAAATCCTATTCAACCATTGGTGGAATTGTGTCAATGTAAAGAGTACAGTATAACTTATTTCCCTTACAAGCATATAAGAACTTTTAGCCATTTATGCTACCTCTAACAAAACGGTGCCATGATGTTATGACCTGCCTCTGAGGCAGGGTAACTGAGGTTCCTGTTAATAAATCTCTTGGGATAAAATGCAGTAAAATGACACTGACTCACTGGTGTATGTGTAAGGCAGATTTATTCTGAAACAACTTAATTGCAGTGGAAAGATGGCACATGGCCATTCTGGTTCTTTACTATGGAAGTATAAAATATAATGAAGAAAATACATAGGGAAAAGAAAGGAAGAGAATGAAAAGGTAAGAGTAGATAGCGGAGAGAAAAGATATCACTACCTGTGGATCCAGTGATTAGACTTGCTTGTTTCAGTTTTGTTGTCTGTGATCACTGATGGTCACAGTCTTGATCCATTGGGGGCGAGCTCCTGTGCAACAGAGTTTGTTGGGCTATATATATTCGGGTTAGCATGGGAATGCCTAGACCCCTCCGCAGGGAGGGAATTCTTTGTGCATGATGCAACACTATGGGTCATATGCAGTCTTATGATGGACAGTTCCCAAAAAGAGTAGGGGGTGTGCTTTGGGGTCCTTGATGGTCTTGATCCCCCTCCACTGGTCTTGCCTGCTCCCTGTCTCCACTTCTGTGCTTCCAGGTCACCATGGACCAGAACAAGAAAACTGGTACCAGAAAACTGCTGCCTTTCCTTTTCATGGCTTTGCCTTCTCATGGCCCCTCTTTGCAGCCACGCCCTTTCCCACTTACTGCCAAAAAATTAACCCTGTCCTGGCTGAAACTGGGACAGCTTGTTCCAGAAAATCATTCCATGCTTTTTCCTTCAGATCTGATATCACTTTCCCCACCGTAACATGAACTACTACAGATTTTAGATGACACAAAACACCTTCCCTTGCAGTTGAAATAAGCTGAGTCCAGTGTCAACTGTACAGCTTTTCTCAGTTACCTAGAGACTGAGTGAAAAGAAATATGTGCTCTTTACTGATCTTACCTTAGATGAACAAAGTAATAAGAAGCTGCACATCTAATGGGAGAGAAAAAAGAATGGCCACTTCTGTTTGGTGGCATCTATTTCTTTTTCCAAAGCTGACAAGGAAAGTAATTGGACTCTAGCACTGTTCAGTACTGACTAATGGACGATGATAATTTACCTTAAATTGTTCTTAAAACAATAATATTAAATTTAATTTTTGCAGTTTACAGATTCTCAGCACTTTATATTTTAATTTTTATCCAACTGACAAGAATATCCCAGATCTGGCAGATGACACCATCTGAGCACTGCAGTTGACACACCTGAAGTACGGGATGCCTTCCAGAGTGACCTGGACAAGCTCAAGAAGTGGGTCCTTGAGAACCTCATGAGGTTTAACAAGACCAAGTGCAAAGTGCTGCACCTGGGTCGGGGCAACCCCCAGTATCAAGTCAGGCTGGGGGATGAACAGATCAACAGCAGCCCTGCTGAGAAGGATTTGGTGGTGCTGGTGGATGACATGCTGGGCTTGGCACTGTGCACTCACAGACTAGGAGGCCAGTTGTGTCCCGGGCTGCAGCAGAAGCATGGGCAGCAGGTCAAGAGAGGTGATTCTGCCCCTCTGCTCTGCTCTAGTGAGACCCCACCTGGAGTGCTGCATCCAGATCTGGGGTCCCCAGCACAGGAAGGTCATTGACCTGTCAGAGTGAGGGCAGAGGAGGCCACCAAGGTGACTAGAGGGATGGAGTACTTCTCTTAATAGGAAAGGCTGAGAGAATAGAGATTGTTCAGCCTGGAGAAGAGAAGGCTTTGGGGTGTCCTCATTGCAGCCTTCCAGTATCTGAAGGGAGCCTGCGAGAAAGACACAGAGAGACTATTTACAAGAGCATATTGTAAAAGGACAAGAGAAAATGGTTTCAAATGGAAAGAGAGAAGCTTTAGATTAGATATTAGGAAGAAATTTTTTACTGTAAGAGTGGTAAAGCACTGGAACAGGATTCTCAGAGAGGCTGTGGATTGCCCATCCCTGTAAGTGTTCAAGGCCAGGTCAGATGGAGCTCTGAGCTCTGAGCAACCTGGTCTAGCAAAAGGCATCTCTGCCCATGGTAGGGGGCTTGGAATTAGATGATCTTTGAATTTCCTTCCAACACCAATCATTGTATGATTCTAAATATACTCAATGCATAAGGAGAGACAAGGTTTTCTCTCTCTAACTGAGTGATTTAATGAGAAAGCTAGTCTGGCTTTTAGTAGAATAGACCATATCTGAGCAGTCAGGTACCTGATTATTTGTTTGGTTTTCTTCCAGCATTTTCTTACCTTGAATTCCCTGTGTTCCGTGGATTCTTGCTCTAGTTGTGCAGTCATCACAAACAGAAGCTTGTTTTCAACTTTTGCCTTTGCCTCAAAGATATGTACTGGAAGAAATAACCACAGGAAGGTTTCTGTGGATGGGATAGTATGTGTTACACAACCTTTGTGCTTCAAATGATGTTTTAAAAATTCAATACATAAGAACATAAATACAATTTAAGAACATAAATACAATTTTCCAAACAAAATCCTGGCTGTCCTGATGTCAGCTTTGGCATTTGAGAGAGTACTGCTAGGATTTCATCTTTTGTCTGGGAGGCTTGCTTGGCTACTTACCAGTCATTGAAGACCAGGATCACGCCAGGTACAGAATGGGAACCACCTGCTGGTGTCATGGCAACTGCACCTATTTACACTCAACAGCTTTGTCAGTTTTTGAAGCAGATATGACTCCAGCTCTAGCTTTGAAGCACTAATCCTGTAGTTAATTACACATACAAAGTTATATAACTGTTGTACAAGTAATATAATACCTGAAGCTGTGCCCTAACAAGTTCTAATCTGTACCAATCCCCTTGATCTCCCTCTGATTATGAATGCATATTAAGATATAAAGGATAAATGTGACCTGCAGGCCTACACCTTGAATTTTGACTAATTGTACATAACATCCATCCTACTGCACACTAATTTTGGATATATAATACTGATTTTAGGATTACTAATTAAAATATGAGTGAATTAGTTTTTCTTCTGGAAGAGAAGAGTATCCTGGATTACGATAGGCTGTTGTGCTTTCTACGAAACACTCCTCATATTTCTGCATCAAATTTCATTCTTTTCCTTCCATCCTGTGTCTTGGCACTTTTAGCTGTAAAAACAGGAAAAATAAAGTACCTAAATGTGTGAAGAAAATAGTGAGTAAACATTCTATCTCCAAGCTAGAAAGCTGTTATGTTTTATAAGTAGTCTTTCATCAATTCTTGAACAAGTAGCATTGTAAAAGGAATCCTGGAAATAAGAAATAGCTTGATTGACAGACTGTGCAAACTATCTGCATTTTGGGAATGACTAGAAGACATTCTTGGAACTGAATGTCTTTAATTCTTGAACTATATAATTGTTAATCCATGCTGGAGAATAAAAAGTGTCCTCTACAGTACTTAAAGGTAACTCATTTATTTTGCTCTGTTGCTCTAGATAGTAGTCATAGACTCGTAGAATCACAGAATGACTTGAGTTGGAAGGGACCTGAAAGATCATGCAATTCCAACCCCCCTGCTATGGGTAGTGACATCTTCCGGTAGACCAGGTTGCTCAGAGGCCCCTCCAGCCTCGAACACCTCCAGGGATGGGGAGTCCACAGCCTCTCTGGGCATCTTGTTCCAGTGCCTTACCACTCTTATCATAAATAAGTTCTTACTAATATCTAATCTAAGCCTTCCCTCTTTCAGTTTAAGGCCATCAAGGTATTCATTTCTGAAACTGTGACCGTCTGCAGAAAACTTCACAATGATTTCAAAAATAGGATTTTCAAATAAATATCTCAGTGAATAGCAAAAATAGACAGACACTCAATTAGATAATCCAGTGGGTGCACATCAAGTTACTTATGTAGGTGTGTTAATTTAGCATTCAGCACATTCCTTGGTCTTACATGGTTCTATGTAAGAAAATGAAGGTGATGGTCTGAAATTTATCTTACTAGCAAAAGTGAGGAGACCTGTAAAAATGTGATATGGGCTAGTAAGCAGAATGCAAGCCATCTTTGAACTTTGAATATTTTCATTCTGAGTGCCTCTAGTGGCTGCATTACTGTCATCCCCTGAAAGGCTCCTTAAGGGCAGCCTGCTTATGTCTACCCATCACTGGTCTATACAGCTCTCTTTCATGAAGTTTAGGTCAAAACTTAGAGTTATGGACAGAACTGCTTGGCTGAGCATGTCCTCATTTTCCATGGAAGAGAAACAAAGGCAGCAGAATCTGCTCCATGCTAGCTAAGAGCACACACCAGCTCCACATACGTATTTCAGAAAACTGAACTCCCTGGAAATCATATGTTTGTACTCAAGCATCAACATTTTAGCTGATTTGAATGTGTAAAGCAAAATACTCCCTAAACATTTTGTAAGGGAGAAATAAACACCTCTTTCTAAGTTTGGGCTGTGGACACATTTTTCAGTTGTGAATTTGTGTGTTGGACATCACATAGGTAATTTGTCTTGGTTTAACATTTCAAATATCTTGTGCTCCCTGAAACTGGTAAGCAAAGATCAAGTGAAGAGAGTTAAAAAAAAAAAAAATTAAAACAGAAGCACTCACAGAAGCAAAATGAGAGGCAGATTGATTTCTAAATGCTTAAGGAAAGAAGAAGAAGAATTGCTTATATTTATGGTTTCTTAAAAAAAGTGGTTTGTCTGTTTCTTCCACTTATGCATTGTGGAAACAGATTACAAAGCAAAGCAAAAGCTGTAAAAGCTGTCTGTGACCAGGATTTATTACCCATTATTAACAGTTTGATCTTCTGTGTCAAGAAGAGGACCTTTTAGAGAGGATAATAATAAATTCTGACCTTTTGCAGTTTTGGGGGTGACAGGGCTTGGGGATTTCTTCTTGACTCTTTTTTCTGCTATGGTCCTTCTGAATATTCACTTTTTCAAAAGAGATATTCATTTTCATTTGACACTGGGCCCACAGCACAGCTACCAAGGGGCACTGTGATTTATGCAGTGCCTCAGATCCATAAACAAAGTTTTGTACAGTGCAGAGTGGCAGCCCATATGTCTTTCTCCTCACTTGTTGGTGGGTCTGGCTCTGGTGTTGGCTTGTGCAGGGTTGATGAGGTTGTCTCTGAAGCTGTGGCAGAAATTGCCCCAAGATGTCCCCAAGTACCCCCAGCAAAGAACATTAGATGTGGTAGTGATGTTGTTTGCAGAGCTCCCATCTGTCAGTGGGAAGCTTGGCTGGTGAATTTGGTTACCCATGTATGAGGAACAGTGATTTCCTTCCAGGACAGATTCGGCACTTTGCACATGTTGAAGTATAACTAAGTGGCACATCAAAAGTTTTCATAGTCCTTGTGGGATAAGGCATTTTTTTTGCAGTATGTCTTTCTGGTGATGAAAATCCTAATTCTGTGTAGGTTCTTCTTTAGCTACTTGTAGATCTGGACCATAATCATTAACCCTTTTATAACAGTCACACAGCTTAAGATGAAGCAAAGGCTTACCTACAAGTATCTGATTAGGAGCCAGAACACAAGCAGATCGCTTACAACTAATATTTGAGGGGGCCCATATTTGAAATGACAGTGAGCTCTCACTGTAAAGAAAAAAAAAAACAAACCCACAAACAAACAAAAAGAAATAGATATCCAAAACAGGTATTACTAAAGCAAGAAGGAAGATGTTACAGTTCTTTTGTGATGGGTGAAAGGGAGAAGTCAGTTGATGTGTTATGTGATGTAGCAGTTGAATTAAATATGAAAGGATACTTTCTGTGTTTACATCTAGGTAATATAATGTTCATGTGAAAACCTGAAGTAAAAATTTTTTCCCAATAAGCTGAGATTCATAAATTACTCATTGAAAGCTTGCATTTCCTTTCAGTGCATCATAGACAGGAAAATCTAAAAACAGTCCTGAAGAATGGTAGTGTTAAACCAGTTAAGTCCCTGAAATATGCAGCATATCCATGTGCTAAAATTTTAGTCTTTAAAGCATAAGTGTGAAATCTTCCTCTGAAGTCAGGGGAGTTATTCTCAGTTACAGTGATGGAAGAGAAAGCACAATATAACTCACTGTCTGGAAAAAGTAAAAAAACAAACTCAAAAACTGCTATGACTGAAGCAGAGAAACTTTTTATTATTTTCTTTAAGTAGTATCTTGACTTTGCAGTGTTATTTGAAAATTGCACCAAAAATTGCTCTTGCTTAAGTCTGTGATAGCACCTGCAGGGCTGACATATGCATAGTGAATGAGACATCTGGTCTGGAACAAAGCTGTCTTTTAGTCCAGAATAAACGTCACTTGTTCTTCAACCACAAACAGCAGACAGGGGTTAGGGATCAAAGCCAGGTGAATGCTTCACAGTGCATATCAAAAGTGATTATAATAAGACCTTACAGGGCATGTGATTTAATTGTCCCTTCAGAATCCAGGGCATTTGTCTGCTTTTTGTTTTTGCAAATATCTCACTGTGGTAAACCAAGTTTGTTTTACTAGCTGAAGATGACGCGTCAAACCACTTAATGAAGCTGTGTTGGAGAGTCTCAGCATAAAGCTTGGTTTTTAATTTGCCCAGTTGCCCACATGGAGGGACTGTGGGGCCAGGTAGATCGAATGTGGTACCCAGCTGGTTCCTGTGCATCCCTGCGATACCCCTCTCTCACTGGCATTCTGGTCAGCCTGGCCACCTCAGTCAGGTACACTGGATGGCAGCGCAGGACGGGTGTCACAGTGTCAGGGGAGTTTTAGCCTTTTCTCTTTGAAATGATGACGAGGGACTCAACAAAAGCAAATGCAGGGTTCTGCACCTGGGGAAGATTAACTTCATGCACCAGTACAACCTGGAGGCTCACCTGCTGGAAAGCAGCTCTATGGAGAAGGACCTGGGTGTCCTCGTGCACAACAAGCTGTCCATGAGCCAGCAGTGTATCCATGTGGCCAAGAAGGCCAGTGGTATTCTGGGATGGTTTAGGAAGAACATTGCCAGGAGGTCAAGGGAGGTGATCCTGTCTCTCTACTCAGCCCTAGTGAGGCCACATCTGGAGTGCTGTGTCCAGTCCTGGGCTTCCCAGTACAAGAGAGACATGGAACTCCTGGAGCGGGTCCAGGAGAGGGCAATGGACATGATCAGGGGGCTGGAGCATCTCTGTTATGATGAAAGGCTGCGGGCGCTGGGCCTGTTCAGCCTCAAGAAGAGAAGATTGAGAGGGGATTTTATCAATGTATATAAGCATATGAAGGGAGGGTGTCAAGAGGATGAATCCAGGCTAGTCAGTTCTTCATATTCTAGTCCTTGGCACTCTTTGCAAGTGCATAACATGAATAAATTGGGATGTGGCAACATCAGTTTTTAATGCTGAGCCTGTCAGCTATTTTCCCCTAAAATCTATAAAAGTGACAAGGTTTGAAAATAAAAGTTTGAAAGAGGATCAGTATCTGAAATATTTTTGGATGCCTTGCCAATTAGTAACAATTGGCAACCTGCTGGAAAAAATGTCATTGCTGACTTTTGTGAACTGCGTCATTTCTGATAATACAGCCAAGAAAACTTATTTTATATCCTAGAGGACTATTCTTGGAAAAGAAAATAAAAGAACTCCCCTCACTTTTCTTCCAGTGTGGCAACATGAAAGAAACTGTGCAGCAGAGCTGGATGTATGACAGAGAAGAAAACAGATTTATTGTCCCACCAGTTACTTGCTATAAACAAATACACACTGGAAGAAGGAGTGCAATGACTCAGAGGTTTGAATTTGAGTTCTATTGAGGGTTTGACTTTGCTTTCAGATGGCCTTTTAGAATAGTGAAATTTTAATTAAGTTTTAGAAACTGACTCTTGAGAAGGTCACTTCAGGGCCTGCTGGAATAGATGACAGAAAGACTTTTGCAGTCTTCAGTGCAGTATGTACCTCATGGGCTTCATGTCTGAGGAGTATCAAACCTACTGTGTGTGTGTGCACTGATCCTGCATAGTAAGTCAGACATCCTGAACATGTCAAGAGTACAGCAGAAACACAGATCATCTATGAATTCCACACACTGAAACCAACCCCCACACATCCCCAATTTGAAACGGGTGCTGAAGAGTAACCTCCTCCCCAGTGAGCATCATTGTGGTTTTTGGATGCTGAGCAAGCCAGCAGTCCTGAATAAAAGCAGGTGACCATTCTGAGTTGGAGAAGTGAGTGTAGCAAAAGAAACCTAGGAAAGAATCACTGGAGGAGAGAGGCAGGAGGTATCTAAAGGGATACCATGAGAGGCTGCCTGCAGATCTTAAGAGGAAGAAATTCTGTGGAAGAGGACTTTTTTGATTTTTTGTTTCTCCATGTTATTTCAAGCTGATCCTGATAATTGCTTGAACAAATTTACTTGGACAGTCTGCTGTTTTCAGGGATGGCAAATCCTTTGTTTTCAAAGAGCTCAGTAGATACATTGGCCTGCTGCAGGGATAGCATATGTGCAGCTGAGCAGGAGATAACAGGATTTTTGCTTAAATTTCCACTACAAACCACAGCAGGTTTTCAGCACAGATATTTCAGTGATCTGCAAATATGGCTCATTATTAAAGATGGCTTCTCTCTTAAATACTCCAGATACTTCTTGCAAGATTGCCACTAACATCACCTAAGATACCCACTAAAGGTAACTGAGTCCTGCCTAGAATAAATGTCTTTATGTAAGACCAAAGGAAAAGGGATGAAAAGAAAGGGAAATCTTTCAAAAAGATTAGCATCACTAGTGAGACTTTCTGTCTTAGGTCAGTGAAGCTGATGTCATGTTATTTATGTTCAAATTTTACAGGATTTTATGGGAGAGTGAAAGGTCCTCTCCAGACAACCATATGACATTTTTCATTAGTCTTATTTTCAGCCTGGAGATATGGCCTTTGATCCCTCATGATCTTCTCTTGTCACCTGCTGTTGGCGGTGGCATGGCTGTAAGAAAACAACTCCTTGGTACGATGCCCATGCAGAACGAATTTAGTAACTGTTTTTACCTTTAGAGATCTTCTAAATATAGCTAGTTCTCAAAGCAGCCCTGAGAATTATTTTTCTCAAGGTGCTATTTGTGGAAGACAGCTGTCAGTACATATCTCAGACTTGTAAGGCACAAATAAACCTGCTAAGTTACTAACCAGCAGTTTAACTCCAAGTGAAACATTTCCTCTTCCTTTCCTATGTATCCCAGGTACCAGAAAACAAGAGTTCCTAAGGCTATAAAATGAGCCACAGAGAAGCCAGTTTGACCACAGTAAATCAGGTCTCATTATGGGCCTGTTGAAGTGTGATGACAGCTACTGCTGGGTGATGTTAAAGGTGTGAACAGTGCCACAGGAGAGGGCTGGAGAAACAAAGGGAAAACATGTTAATATTTGCACAGTCAAGTCAGGTAAGGACTGGAGAACAAATGTAGTACAAAGGAAAAGTTTGCAATTATTTCAGGTAAGAGGTTGGTAAGTTCTGCAGTCATACTTCCCTGTGTGGATAAAAGACTCGAAAGTGAAGGTGGAATCTCTACCAGGTGAACTGGCAAAAGGGAGCAGGAGCAAACAGCTGCCAAAAAACCTGTTCTCAGCCCAGATGTGTCCCTACCACCTCTTATTATGGTCACTCTCCTCTCATCCAGGCTTCCATGTAAAAAGACAGCATTAAAAAGACACTCCTTTGTCCACAGAAACAAAGTGCCCATGCATAGCAAGAATAAATGTTTTCCAAAAGTGTAAATAGTCTTAGATTGCAAAAGGCTTTTGGAGGATAATAAAGGGATTTGAGCAGAAATGAAAGTGCCCACGAGTCTGAATAAATCCAGAAATGAAACTAATTTTTTAAGTGTAAGAATGTAAAAGAAAATGAAACTAAACATTTTGGTGGATATTTAGGCAAAGTATGACATCTCACCCCTTTACAAACAGTAGCAATACCAGTGTAAAAAGCATGTGACACACTTACTAGTTTGCAATTAACAGAAAAGAGTGTTTAATGTTTTTAGGCATAGCCCCAATGCCTTTTGAGAGGTTTCTTTAAAAAAGAAAGAACATACACATAAACCCAGGAAATTATTATGGAAATTTGTGTCTCACATTTTATTTATTTATTGTTTTAAAGTGCAAACTAGTCTAAATTATTTTTGTTTGTTTCATGTTTTGTGAGTTTTTGGGTACTCATTTTCAAGCCTTCCTCCACAAAAGTGATGTCTGACAAAGCTAATATTGGTTATTTTAATGAGCTGAGATTTCCAGATAGTCACTTACCTTGAGTATTAGCTTATTAAGCATGGCACTATATGTTATGATATAGCTCATGTTATCAGATAACACTATTTCCTTCACAAATCTTACCAGGGAGCAATTGCATGCTTCAGCAAGTCAAGTGAAGTGACCTTACATGAGAGGGTGTCAACTAGCAAAGAGGAAAATTAGCTAAAAAATTACCTGCTTTCCCATGCTGTCACAGCAGCAACACAGTGATAGTGGGTTTGCCTCGCCCTATAGGAAAGGCAAACCCACTGACTAGATGGTGACTTTATCTCATTTATAGAATGCAGCCTTGTGACTTAGAGACAGCTTTTTTCTTCCAAAGAGGAAAATCCACCAACTTAATTGATCTGCTTTTTTTGAGTTGAGCAAAGACTATTCCCTTGCATGCTTGTGCAGCAGCTAGGTAATTAGATGAAAAGATGTTGCTTGTTCACTTCTTATCTGTACAGCCCTGCTATGAGAGAAAATAGTCTGTAAACTCCTAAGGAACTGGGGACTAATTTCATGAGGAGCCTGGAACAGGACTTAAAGTCTAGAAGATCCTGATGACTGCCTGATGAATCCTGCATTTGCTTATGGAGAGCTTAATTGAGTTGACACAAGAATATTCCATTTGCAGTGCAAACAAACAAATTAAAAAAGACTTACACATTCTTAGTGGTGTCAGGTTAAACCCTGATCCTAGCAAAATGCAGATGTTATCTTTCTGCTTTTTGTGACTGATAGGCACCCTGTTTACTGAACAGAATGCCTTCTCGTATGCTGGCAACAAAAGACTATGTTGTTCTTGCAGCAGAATTCAATATTATCAAATTGAGGAGTACAGTTTTAACTCTTCAGTACTGATAACTTCTGGCTTGTTCTGCATTCAGTGCTTTCCTCAGAGCTACTGGAGATATCTTAGTCAAATGGTCTTATAACAAAGTTTTAAAAATTGTAGATCCTTAAAGTTAAGAAAAGAAGAAGTTTTTAATAAACATTCCATTTTAAGACAGTGATCAAATAGCTATTGTATTCAGTCATAAACCACAAAATTTTAGCTCTCTTTTTATATCTTCTGACAGATTTTTTGTCAGCATTACTACTATGGAGTATATCATTAAAACAGAAACATCTCACCTGAGACAGCTGTCAGTTGTCAACTTTACAGATTTAACTATGTACCTTAAACAGAGAAAATTTTCCAATGTCCTTAACTAACAAATATTACCATTGTGAACCCTGCTTATTCTATTGGTGCAAATCGACTGAGAGAGGGATGAAGAATATATCTAAAGATGTTTGCCCCAAATAACACCCTTCAGAAAGGTATTTGCCCTCATCAGATGATTCAGCCCTTGTCAGAATGGCTACAGTTTATGCAACCCCATCATGGTCTTCAGGGCTACCCCTGCCCTATGACAGCTGCATCTGAGCAGCTGGGCTGTCAGGCAAGGCCCCAGAGGAGCTATGTGCTGCTTTGCAGAGCCCAGCCCCAGTGCACACAGGTCGCTACATCTGTATACGTTCTCAGGATCAAACTGTTCAGTATAAACCTACCCTTATTATCCTCTTTGCCTTTTAATTCTAATTCTTTTGTGGCTGATTTGTTCCTGCAAGCTCTTTAGGAGACATATTCCTCTTCACCTGCCAGGCTTCTGTTTTTCAAGGTCATTTTACCCACAAAAAGTGATGTTTCTGCTCTTTTCCCTAGGGAACTTTACCAAAGAAAGCGCATCAGTTCAGTACATTCAGACCACTGTCCAGATTTATGACCATGGATACTTGCTTTGACACTGTTGTTTCTGAGTGAGGCTGTTATCAATCTGTAGAAGGGGGAAAACAGTGCTTGCTATCTTACCCTGCTGTCAGCTCATTACTTCACATATCAATGTTATGACTGCAGTTCAGTTTATATTAGTGAAGCCCTGGTAAAATGTTAAGCATTCTGGTAGTGCTGAAGATTAATATTATATTGCCCTGCAGAGCACACAGCTATTTCAATAGGACAAAGCAGTCCAAACCGGTCTTGACAGTGCCTTGGACAGGCAAAAACATCAAGCATTGTTTCTGCAAGCAGAGGGCTAAGTTGGGCTAAAGGTTATTCTTCTTTCTGTGTTTCGTTCCTCTTGAACACCTACTGAGTCACACTATAATTCACAGGAAAAAAGGTAAAGAAGCTGTCTTTATTCATATTTCTTTACAGCCCTGATACCTCTCTATGTTCACAGTTAAGCGCAGAAAAACTGCACTTGCTGTGATTTCTTTTGATCTTGGACTGGCACCTGCTGGTGCAGGGAACTGGAGGCACTGTGAATGAATGACGGCTCAGCATCAGTCAGCTACAGCGACTTAGAGATCATGGGCAAAGGTAGATCTGTACTTCCATTGCACTTTCTTCAATCCCATTCTTACCCCTTATAAAGTCTGATTTGAGAATTAACAGCTGGGAAACATGAATAGCAGTTCCAGGATTGTTTTGTTTCCATTTTAGAAAGCCTTGTGCAAGTGCACTGCAATCAGCATTTCAGAGTGCCCGTATCCCTTCCATTGAGAAGTCATGCAGGAACTTACACCTGGAATGCCCCTCCTCCTCTCAAATGGGGCTGTGCACTGCGAGCTTCCTAAGCTGCAGCTCTCCCAGCAAGCCACAGGCGCTTGGCCTGATTAGTAGTCTTTGAAATACAATCTAATGAGTAATACAGTCAGAAAGGAAGAAAGTAATTTGGAAAATAACAGAGAGGAGAAGAGTACTTTTTGAACACTTTACTGCTACGTCTGCATCTGTTTGGCCATATTAATCAAGTTTAATAGCCAAAGACAGAAACAATCTAGATTTTCTCAACAGCTTTAGAGTAAATAACAGTGCATTTAGGAATTTTTTCTGTTTGATTGTTTTCTTGAAAAAGTTACAAAAAGCAGCTTATCCCATCCTCACTCCCCAACAGCCTTTTTTTTTTTTTTTTTTTTTTTTTGCACCAACTACAAGACATAGATAGGCAGTGCAACTCATGGTGCCTGAGTCCAGTGGTGGGGGTGAGAAATTTGCCCAGACTGCCGGGTCCCAGCTCCATGTGCAGTCACTGGAGACAAGCCATTAGGGTATCTACTCAAAGATTTATTTCATTTGCCCTGACTAAACCATCAAGAATTCAGCACATGTCTAAGGATTTTTCAAAGCTGTGGCAACCAAAGCTGTGGTAGATTTGCCTCCCAGCAGCTTGCTTCCCTACTTTGCCTATGCCCAAAGCCAATTCTGAGTCATAGTGTGGGTATTTCTTTGAGAAGGATAGTTTAAATTTCCCCTAGTAACTTGACATTTTTAATTGCATAGCACGGTACAGAATTACTAGACTGAGCATAATACACCAAGTCAATAAGCCTTGTATTACATTTTTAACCTGAGGCTTCAGAAAGCCATGTATTTATGTAGGTGTGTTTCCTGCACATGCTTTGAAGCCCAGGACATGTATAGCTTAAGGGAACTTTACAACCTTCTTCATTTTATACCTGCAGCCTTGTGAATGAATCGAACTTACAGCTTTTGTCCACACCTACAATAATTTTTCTGTGGTTGGGAATTGTTCCTTTTTTCAAGTACAAGTGAACATCAAATATCTCAGACAATCTACTTCATGGCTCACCTCCAAATTGGAGACTCCTGAACACAGACTCTGTCCTCCATTTAAACCTGCAGAAGACACACTCACATCAACTCCTTCTTAGGAGTCATTGACAATTTGTGCTACAAAGTGAATATGAAGTCAATGAAAGGAATGGTCTATATTAAATTCCCTTGATTATTGAATGAAAAAAACATTACTGTTTTACCATAACACTTTCACCCTGGCAGCTAACATGCCCTGTTCTGGGGCTCAGGCACATAGGATGGAGAGGCTGCCCTTATAAACATTTTGTCACAGGGTCCTTGACCTTCATCACTCAAAGCAAGCTGGATTAGTAAGGCCCAGCGTGTGTTTGGTCCCTTCAGGCCAGCCAGGTTCATTTGGGCTGAAGAGAAGGGGAGAGGGCAGTGCCCCACATAGGTAGCCCTGGGTGAGCCCCTGCTGCAGCAACGATGTGTGCCAATGGACGTGCGTGCATGGAGCCTCCCAAGCCAGAGCACAGCTGGCAGGCAGACTTTGCCTGGGAGGAGGATGGGGTGTATCATTTGTTCAGCACGTTGGGAAATTAGCAAGTAAAAGCATCTGGGAGATCTCAGTCTAGCAAAGCAATCAAGTCCCTGTTAAAATTTAATTGAATCAATAGCTTGTAGGCTTTGGTGGGACAAATATTGTGCCTCAGTTTAAGGCTGTGTTTCAGTGCTTGGCTGGATTCAGATTTGAAATACTAGTTTTTGCCAAGTTTTGTGTTCTAATGCAGGTAAGTGAAGAAAACAGAAAGTGATACCACTCCTAACATGAATGCTACTAGACTTGTTTTAGAAGAAACAGGTAATTTCTGTTCAAGGTGGAAATCTAACCATCTGTTTTGCGTGATAACATGTTTTACAGTTTCCTCTCCTGGCTCACTTTAGGACACTCTGGTATTACTGTATTTAATTTGCCTTGCCCACTTCCAAGTCTCTTCTATTTGTTTTTCCTTTTTGTTTCACTGTTCTGGGAACTGGAGGTAAAAGGAAAGCAAAGGCCCTTTGAATCTGCAGCAGGCTGGATTAACTGGGATGAGCAGCCCTCCCTCCCCTCCCCTCCCCCCTCCCCTCCCCTCCTCTGCTGTTTGCAGCCGACCGATAACATCAACTGGCCCATGTTCTTTCTTCTACCCCATGTGTTTTCTCTTTCTGGGTTTGGTTTGTTGTTTTGTTTTTTTTTTAACCTGTAACTGGCTTTAATTCCACATGCACCAGTGAACAGCAGCCACTGATGCTTGATCTAACCACTACGCAAGAAAAGCTCTTACACAGGCTGCAATCTGAGCTTCTGCAAACACAATTCAAAACTCCAGCTGGTCAAGGTGCACCTCTGCTCACATTTCCTTTTACCAGAGGGCTGCAGGGGACCATGAGCAGATTATTTACTCTCCTCTGTATGCAGCATACAGCAACATTTCATATTGGAGGTTGCCACCCAGTAACTAAACATGAAACGAATAGTCTTGAGTAAAAAATACTCGTTCCTTGCAGAATATGCAAAGATCATTAGGGGGGTCACACACTGTTTGTTTACCCAAATGAGCAGGCAAAAACCAAGGTGTGAAAGCTTGTCTCCACCAAAACTCTCTCCCAGTTCATTTTCAAACCTTTTTGGCAGCATACTTGGGAATCCAACATGGGTAAAAATAAGAGTGCTGTGATCCAGCTTCCCTGAAGGACATCACAGGATATGGTGGTAAGGCATCTTAGTTGATGAGGCTTGCTTACTGCATAGTCCTTTAAAAGGACTTTGAAAAGCAATCTGATCCTCAGCAGAGGCAGGCACTGAATGTTACTTTTCTATCCAAAGCAGGAAGGTAAGAAAGACTAAACACCATGAAAACGCCAAATGTAATGGAGGAAAATCACATGTATGTATGCAGGTGGAACATGAAAAGGCTGTCAAGCCTGTTTCCTTCACTGCTGTTATTGGCTGGCAAGGAGAAGTCACTTTTGCAATGAGTTGGCTGGGGCTTGGACTGTGTCTTATGGAGAGGCTTGGGGAGACCCTGCTATTCCTTCCCCAGTGACTGCAGAGGCAGGCAGTGAAGCTTTGTCTTAGCCTCTGATGTGAGGCATGAGTCCAAGCCTCTGCCTCTTTTGTGGATGCCCTCTATATTTAGCAAAGAAAGAAAATGCCCTTGAAATGCATGGATACGCTAGGCACGTGTTTGCACTGGGCCTCCCCAGGGAATTCTCATCTGGTATGCATCCTTGTGCATTGCACCACTTTGTGGAAACTTATAGAGCTCCCTCTTGCCTTGTAACCATGTTATGCAAACCATCTTAATATGCTACCCTCTGAGAAGATGTGCCAACCCCAAGAATCGCATTCAGATATTTCAGATATGATAATGACCCATTTAAAGTACTAATTAAAATTGGATGAGTTTCTTATCTCCCCCAGCTTTAGAAAAGAAAAATTGCAGGCCAAATATAAATTTCATAAATGCTTGATAAACCCTCTGAAGGAAAGAATTTGGCAGAGGGCATCAAGAGCAGGCCATTTTGAGCAAATGAAAGAACCTAAAGTAAGACTTTGAAGTCTGACCTTCAGAGTCTATATTAATACACTGGATGACAAAGACACTAAATACTGCAAAATGGGACAGAATGTACCTAATTAAGCAGATTTAACTATGCTTTGGCATTCTTTTCAGTCATATTTCTTACCAGAAGCATTTTGAAACATCATCACAGTTTCCAATTGATATTAGCTCTGAAAATCCTGCTTTCTTTTTGACTGTGCAAAGCAGCACATCATCAGTTATTTTATAGTCATCCACTTCAGTGGTGTCATTTCCATTACAGCAATGGAAAGGCCTCAGAGACCTGTGACTGTGTCACTTCACTAAGAACTCTGGGCCAAGCTCTTTCTTCTGAGCTTTATGTTAAAATCAATGGATAAGCTAAAGGATGGACACTGGCATGTGAACTGGAATGCCAATTTCCTCTACTCCATGTGGACAGACTAAAAAATGTGCTTTCTTACTCATTCTGTTTTTCCAGAATCACAAAACAGATGAGTTCTGGAGGTTTCTGGTCTGACTCCCCTCTTCTTTACACCTCTGTTGATTGTTTGTACACAATTATATGTAAAGCAGAGGGCAGTGTCACATCTTTTGACCTGTTGCACACTTTTAGTGCAGCTCAGGAGGTTCTTGACCTTCTTTCCTGCAATTACTCATTGTTAGGTCATGGTCAGCTTATTGTCCACCAGGGTCCCCTCTCATCCCCTGCAGATCTGCTTTTCAGATGGTTGGCTCCCAGAGTCTATTGGTGCATGGGGCTTTTTCTCCCCAGGTACAAGAATTTGTACTATCCCTTATTGAACTTCATGAGAATTCTGCCAGGCTATTTCTTCAGCCTGGTCAAATCATGTCTCTCTGAATGGCCACACAACTTCCTGATGTACCAACTACTCATTCCAACCTTGTATCATCTGCAGTCTTGTTGAGCCTTCCCTCTGTCCCAACATCAAGGTCATTGAGGATTTTATGAGAGGCAGTGTGAAAAGCCTTGCTAAAGTCAAGATAAACACCCACAGTTCCCCAGTTTCACTGTTGAAGGCTATCAGGTCAAGCATATTTTCCACTTTGCAAATCCTTGCTGACTAATCCCAGCCACTTCTTGGCCTTCTTGTGTTTAGAAAGGTTTTCCAGGATTATATGCTCCATCACCCTCCCTGTGATTGAGATGAGGTTGCCTGGGCCGTAGTTTCCTATATTGTCTTTCTCACTCTCCTTGAAGACTGCGATGTTTGCTCCCTACCATCCTCATGAACCTTTGCCAACTGCCATGACTTTTGAAAGATAATGGAAAGTAGCCTTACAGTGACATTAGTCAGCTCCCTCAGTACTGATGGGTGAATCCAACTCATGTTCAGCCAGTGTGTTCACATGTTCCCTAAAAGATCCTCCACCAGAAAGGCTCTTTTTTTTTGTTTTTGTTCCAGTCTTTCCCACTGGTCTCAGGACCCCAGGACTGATGAAGGACATGACCAGTGAAGATCAAATTGAAGAAGGCATTCAGTCCCTCAGCCCAATAACTACCTTGTTCTTTGTCACCAGGTCCCCTGCCCCATCCAGCAGCAGGCACCCATTTTTTCCAGTCTCCCTTTTGGTGCTGATACACCTGTCAAAGATCTTGTTGCCCAGCATGTCACACACCAGATTTAACTCTAGTTGGGCTCTGCCTTTCCTGAGCTCATCCCTGCATGTTCAGGCAGTGTACCTGTGTTTCTCCTGGGTTACCTGTCCGTGCTTCCACCTCCTGTTTGGTCCCTTTTTATGTTTGAGTTTAGAGAGGAATGGCAGTCCTGCTGACATCTTTGCTTTTATACCTGTTTATGAGGATGGACCACCCTTGAGGTCAGAAAGCAGACCTTTAAAACTAAAGCTTTAAAGTCCCTCCAGGACTGTATCCCATGCAAATCTAAATAACTCTCTGAAGAACCCAAACTCTGCTCCCCTGGAGACAGGGTTGTGATCCAGCTTTTTGCCTTTCTCCCTTCTCTCAGAATCCTGAACTCCACTGTCTTGTGGTTGCTGCAGTCGGCTATCCCTTGACCTTCACATTTCTGAGCAGTTCTTTCTCTTTGTAAGCATGAGGTCCACCAGAGCACTCCCCCTCACTGATTTTTGTTTCTGAACTGCATAGTCCTCAATGGTTGGAGACAATTGGGTCTCTGCTGGCAAAGCCGAGGAATGGATGATGTACCCAACCTTACAGACACCAGTTACATACAAGGAGACATGGCAGACATGGAGTGGATTTCTCCACATTCCTCATTCCTTGCCTCATCTCTTGGTTCAAGAATCCAGAACAGTTGTGTAAAATGGTCTTGCAGTTTGTGCTTCCAATGTGTGGGATGAAACCCAAAAGGCACCTACAGCAAAGCTGTTCTGGCAGTGGCCCAATGCCCCAGGTGCTTGCTTCACAAACTATTCCATGTAACAGGAACTTGCAAGGCTGAGAAAAGGTGAGACAAAGCCATCTGCTTGAGTAGTTTTAGTTACAGAAGCAGACAAACCTGATAACCGAGGAGCTTTACAGTGCTTATGTCAGCAACCAAGACTATTACATGGAAATCACATTTGAGATTCTGGAGGCTTCCACTTGTGGGATTAATGCAGTCATTTAATGTAGATCTGTGAGTATGCTGGATGAGCATCTGCTGGAGGAAAAGTGGAGGGCTGCTGAACTGTAAGATGCAAAAGACCACTCTGCACAAATGGAGTCATGCTGAGTTCTGGGAGTGGCTGAGCAACAGGATGCAGATTTGCATCTGGTTCACAGCCCAGTCCACCATGTATGGTGCTCTGCAACTAAGAATAGCTCTCTGAGGACACTGGAGAGGCTTTCCAAACTGAATACTGTAAGAGATAGACAACAAATGGTCCATTGCAAGTATGACTAGCACTATATGGATATTTATCACAAAAGTCACCATAGTGTAGACATACTTTCCAGTCTTTGGCTAATATTTCTTTTCATTGAAAACACCTGCCTATTTTGAAATTCCTGATTGCATAGTTTGTCTAACCTACCTTTCTGTACTGTCCATAAGCATCTGATGCTTGCTGAAGCAGTCCTGCTGAAATGAGGGCTTCATGGAGGCAGTAGTTCTCACTGGGTTTTCCTGCTTCTCACAGAAGCACTCAGTCACAAACCTGCATGCCCTGCTGAATCACTTACCCTCTAGATGATGTCCTCTGTGCTCTGGCTGAAGTCACCTTTGGCTCCATGTGCCAACACAACAAGGTGGCATACCTTCTGCAGGCTGATTTGTCATGTGGGTGGTAGTGGAAGATGGTCTTTCCTGTCCTCCCTTTGATTTGTGTGAAGGGAAAAGCTTTTATTCCTTGCTGAGCTGGGTGACACATGCTTCTTGAAGACTCACAGATATATCATAGATTCATAGAATCATGGAACGGTTTGAGCTAGAAGGGACCTTAAAGATCAACTAGTTCCAATACCCCTGCTGTGGGAAGGGATGCTTTTCACTAGACTAGGTTGCTCAGAGCTCCATCCAACCTGGCCTTGAACATTGTAACAATGGGGCATCCAGAGCTTTCTTGGGCAACTTTTCCCAGTGCCTCACTACCCTCACAGTAAAGAACTTTTTTTTGTTTTTAATATCTAATCGAAACCTACTCTTTCAGTTTTAAGCCATTCCCCCTTGTCCTGTCTCTACATTCCCCTGTAAAAAGTCCTGCTCTGTCTTTCTTGCGGGCTACAGAAAGATGCCAGAGGGTTGCAATTTGGTCACTCCAAAATCTTCTCTTCTGCAGGCTGAACAATCCCAATTTTCTCAGTGTTTCCTCATAGGAGAGGTGCTCCATCCCCCTGATCAACTTGATGGCCTCTGGACTCACTCCAAGAGGTCAGTGTTCCTCCTGTACTGGGGACCCAGAGCTGGATGCAGCACTCCAGGTGGTGTCTCACTAGAGCAGAGTAGAGGAGCAGAATCCCCTCCTTCAACCTGCTGCCCATGCTGCTTCTGATGCAGCCCAGGACACAACTGGCTTTCTGGACTGCAAGTGCACATTCCTGGATCATGTCCAGCCTCTGACCCACTATATCCACCATACCTTTTGGGTTTTCCTTCATGGGGACCCAAGTGCAATGTGCACCTCACCTGGTGGCATAGCAGTGTGAGGTGTCTGTGTGGCCACTCTGGTGCCATTCACAGGAGCTAAGCTGACAGATCAGAAAGGCTGTGTAACCATGGTAATAATTTTAATGTGTATCTCCACACCTTTATATAATATATAAAAATGATTAGCAATACAATTTGTGAATAGTTTGGCACTCTGTGTGTTGTTCAAAGCTTTCTCATTGCTCCCAGACCTCGCAAAACTCAAAGAAAAATCACTGATCTCCTTGAAATGCTTTGTGCTTTATTGCTCAATGATTTTACATGCCTGCTTTAAATTAACCATGATCAGTATGTACACGTTCATGCACTGCACTGACCACACTGTAACCATGGTTAGTATGTACAGGTTTGTGCACGGCACTGACTGCACTGTAACATGCACATACCTGAATATTATGTAGCATGAGTAATAGTGAGCTCTTAAACATCAGCTTTGCTGGTAAAGAGATTGAGTGCAGTCATCTGTGTAACCTAAATTGCTTCATGAGCTGGGGCTGCTGAGAGAGAGTGAATAAGTGATGGGATGGCATTATGAAATAATGTTTTCTCTTGTGTAGCTAAAAATGGTTGCAGTCAAAGAGAATGGGCTCTAAGTTTGCTTTGGGGTGTGGTGAACTTGTATATTTGCAGTTTCTCACAGGAACGGATTTAAAATCTCCTTTTTCTGAAGGGCCACTTCACTGAATGTTAAGAAGATTGGGCAAGAACTACATCTTGCTAAAGGAAATATTTGCTAGTTGTGTTTGCCCTCTGCCAATGGACATTTTCTCAAATGTTTTATACTAGAGGGTTTACAACAACCATTTCAAAGCACTGCAGGTACATGCAGGCATAGCTCACCAGCTGTGCGATGAGCAATTCTTGACAGCTTCAACAGTCCCTGGCTTGCAGCAGCAGCATCACCAGTAGAGCAGCTGCATTGAGAGAACAGCCTGAAAAGTGCTGGATGTTCTAAATCTTCACTGACAACATGAAGGATCAGCTTGTTTCAGGTTTTCTGTATAAAAGGGATACAACAAATTGTGACAATTCCAGTCAGATCAGGATAAATCACCTCTTAGGAAGAAAAGGAAAACAAAATTACTTGTAACATGGTAAGCTAGCACAGTATAGCTTTGCACCTAGGCTTTGCACAGCTCTGTTTTTTTCTTGTTTACAAAGTATATACATATGAAACCTGTAATTGCTTAAGTAAAGTACTTATGAATAAAGAGAATGTTCAAAGCATCATTTTGCAGTACTGTGGGAGAGATTCTTGAATATCCCAGGGAAAATCAAACCAAACTCCCCAAAGATATTTATATGAATTTTCTGGTTTTCAATGGAAATAGTGATTTTTTTAGTGTGATAAAGACATATCAAATCCTACATTCCTTATGAAGAGAAAAAAAATAAAAAATTGAAGACATCTTCCAGTTATCAGAGTTATCAGGGTAGTTTTCAAAAGTAATTGTGGGGCTAAGAGGCAATATTTCCATTCCATACTTCCTCCCTTTAGCAAAGGATTGGATTAACTCTTTGTTTGTTCTAATCATGGAGAAAATGGAGGAACAAAATGAAAAGGTACATTTATTATTTATAAAACCTTCAATTGTTTTGCCAGTGTGAAGTATTCCCTACCAATAATTCTGTGATTAGTTACGACTTATATGGTATATGAATACTGTGAAGAGTTTATCAATTTGCCCTTTCCCGTTGGCTTACTGCCTGTTTAGGAATATGACTTTGATCATCTCCCAGTTCAGCAAGCTTTGGTGCTTTTGTTATGTAAATACATATGAAAATGACTGTACATAACACAATGGTTATTAAATCATTAATGTCTGCAAACTCCACAAATGTTTGTGTTGTCATATGCATTTTAATTGCTAGCCAGACAGTATTAATTAAGGGAAATCCACTATTTTGTAACTGCTCTGTGACTTCTTTTACAGTGGTGAAAGTCTCTTAGGAAAGACACTGAGGAATTCTGAAGAGAAGTTCCTCCTAATGGGAGAATCATACAACTGAATGGAAAGAGATATGATAAAATCTTCATTTAATGGTTTAGAACATTAGCCATGTTTTAAAATTATTTATGTGTCTGCCTCTTTTTCTGTCTATTCATCTATTCCTTCATAGCATTCTCCAAAAAGGGCACAATATTTCTAATTCTGGAGAAGGAAGAAGTCCATATGTAGCTCTGTCTTATGTTTCAGGTTGATGTGAATATTTTTAAACATTACTAACTTTTTGTTGGCTGATAGATCAAAAATTGGATAAGGGATGCATGTTTACAAATAGATCTGCCAACCACCTGCCCCCTCCAAATAAAAGGCAATAAAAGAAGATAAATGTTGATGTATTTCATAATTCTGTTGTTTACGTGTGCTTTTTGGAAGAATGAATCTTTATCAAAAAAAGAGACTGAAAGGATTTGTCATTGTGAACTGTGTTCTTATTGATTTTTAATTTTTTTTGCAAAGAGAGGTTCAAATCCATACAATCATTTGTTGGTATAACGTAATTCCCCTCCAGCACTGCTGATATTGAAGTATTGAAAGAATAGTGAGTCTACTCTGAAGTCTGAATATTGAGTACATGATGAGCCTGTATTATATTTATAATCAAGAATTTAAACCAAAATTCTCAAAATTTTTAATTACCAGCCAGAGGACACATGTTGTCAGTCAGGGGTGGGTTCCTATCTGGTGTTTTTGCAGAGCTGGACTGTCAGCCATGTCTGAAGTTGGCCTCTGAATCATATATACCAAAAATCCCTGTGTGCTGTGGAAAAGCTTGGTTCTACGCTTGCATTCAGGCAACAAAATGGGGCCTTTTATTTTTTTCAGAATAATAGAACTTTCACAATTGTTAATACCTTTAATGAGGTCTGTGGTTGAGTAACTAAGTTGCCTGACTATAGATTAAGATACCTAGCAGTATTTTGAAAATGTTGGCCTTGTTTTGACTTGCACTTGTTGTCTTTACTGTAGCTGTCAGTCATTTCTTGATGTCTCCTAGAATGTAGACTGCTTTTGTTGCAAATATATGTTTGTGTTTCTGCCCTGTCAAGCACTTGGGGACACAGGGTTTGAAGGCACCCCTGTGTGGGTGCAGAGAGCACTGTCCTACAGCTTAGAATGGATTCTGAGCTGTGTAGGTGCATTTCCCACAGCACAAAGCCTGGTGCAAAGCAGGTGGCTTCCTGGTGGATTCACACGAATACTGAGAGTTGTCCCAGTTGCATATTTTGCCCTGCACAGCTTATAATCTTTGCCAGTTTTGTCAATTTTTCTTTCTCAGAACATGCCTGATTTTCACAAACCAGTAGAATATAAATACTGATCCATTTAGTTTGGGGTTGTATCTTCAAAAGTAACCAGTTCAAAATACTTCAGCAAAGGAATTAAATGTATACCAATGAGAAAAGAGCACTTAGGTCTGAAGAACTGATGAAAGGAACTGAAAAGCTATCAGAAAGCCACTGCTTAATTTTTATTAGACAATGATAAGAGATATTAGAGTCTTTTGAACAACATTTTATTACTGTAAACCTTTATTTTAATAATAAAATAGACCATCATTCCCTCTACCGATTCTCCCATGACGTGATACCATATATCTCTGGTCAAAATGTGTTTGGTTTTTTTTCCATTCCTTTGATCAGCAATTCCCTTTTAAAATGTCTCCTCTCTGCTCCTTCTTTGATCACCTTTGACAGACTGCTAGAGACTGAAGGACTAGTGCATTTAGAAAAGTAAGGAAAATCTCACCATACAAAATATATTTATAAGAAATATTACTTAGACATGTCTCCAAAGCAGAAAGTCAGGATAAGAGATGTATGTGCTAGTACAAGGAAATGGCAGAAGCAAGAAAAATTAGTTGGTGTCTCTGTGGTGCTGCAATTCATACTTTGCCTTGGGGTTTCAGCAAACAGCATCTGCCTGAACCTAGATGGCTAGAAATCAATAATATAGATTTCATCTGCAAACAGATGCAATCTCTGCCCCTTTATGGGAGGAGCAGCCAATACCTCAGGCAAACACAAGGCATGACTTTCAGGTACACCTAGTGTATGCCCTGGGGGTGTTGTGTAACCTTGTAAGCAGCCTTATTTTCATAAGCAGAATGACAAATCAAAGGGTCAGTTGTGAGGGGGGAAGACTAATGGGGAGAAATTTAGGAGCAAAGAGTAAAATAATAGCTCATAGACAGATTATGAGAAGTATGTAAGCAAGACTCTTAGAAGAGTATTTCTTAGGAAGCATAGCTGAGCTACCAACAGGTCATAGACTAGGTTTTATTTTATTGATTTCTATTTCCTAGACACTTTTATTTCAGCCTGATGTTGCCTGTTTCCTTCCTTCCTTCCTTCCTTCCTTCCTTCCTTCCTTCCTTCCTTCCTTCCTTCCTTCCTTCCTTCCTTCCTTC
>JAWWEE010000105.1:96531228-96558837 GCA_035221455.1 Xenops minutus
TCCCTTCCTCCCTTCCTCCCTCCCTTCCTCCCTCCCTCCCATCCCTCCCGTCCCTCCCATCCCTCCTCCCTTCCCTCCCTTCCTTCCTCCCTTCCCTCCCTTCCTTTTTCCCCATTTTTCTTTTATAGTTCTTTTTCAGAGCTAAATTTTCCCTTTAGCATCAGCATGTGATTTCTCAATTTTCGTGGAATTTTCATTTCTTTTTGCTTCAACTTCCCACCTGGAAGTAAAAATATCATTGCAATATAGTCTGAAATGATGTTACAAGACTTCCTGGATGATTTAAGTGTTGCAATATCTAGAGGGGACATAAACCTTTAGGGGAAAAAAAAAAAAAAAAGGTAGCTAGAAGTGACATTGCCTTTACTTTCCTCTCTGCTGCAAACTGTACTTGCTAAATATTTTATCACAGCACATGTAAATCACAAGTTTTTGACAGTAACACAACTGAGAAAACTGCAGAGACTCAAGGTATTGTTCCAAAGTATCTTTCACTTAGTTACACATTAACGGCTTCAATAGTTGTACAGTCACATGTTAAGATAGCATCCAGTTTAGAGTTCAAATGAAAGCTTCCTTTTCATTGTATTGCCACTGAAATGAGTGTATACAACTTTTCTGGAAAAAAAATAATGGATCTTCATATTGCACTCTAACAAGCTGGAACATATTTGTCTGACTGAAATGCTAGCAAATACTAAACTTTAATATTAATGGACTTCAGAAAGCATATGTATATATTGAAATTTTAAGACTGAGAAGGTACAGTGCCTACACTCGGTAGTGCTAGTACTGAGTTTTGCATTAATGGCATAAAGAGAGTTCTCTAAATCCCTTGTCACAGCAGTTCTGGCCTTTATCTATAACAACAACAACAATAACAAACATGACACATTGAATGCACTTTCAAACCATTTCTTCCTCCTTACAGTTCAGCTGGACAATTACCAATTAATTGTATTCAACTTTTTCATGATGCCCCTTTCAAAACCCAAACCAAAAAAGACTATCTCTGAGTATGCTCTGGGCATGCTGCTCCCTTACTGTGTGTGATGTTTTGCTTTGACCTGCGGTGTTCTTCCTGGCAAAAATATATTAATTTTCAAAGATTTCTAATTTTGTTTGAGAGTTGTTTTTTTCTTTTTTTTTTGGAAGGGGGTGGTGATGGGATATTCATTCAGTACTTTAATGAAAAACATGAACACCATGAAAGCCAAATTTCATTATGAAATATTTTTTTTGGAAATTTTTTGACCAGCCTTACCATATAGATATCTAAATTTATGTACACTAATGAGTCACATCTTCTTCCCCCTTCCCCCCCTGATTTTCAACACCTTTGCTATTGTTTTCACAAACTGCTCTTTCCTCTTTCATTCTAAAAATAACACAAAGGCAGCTGTATCAATCCTTGTCTTGATTTCCCTTGCCTTTTCAGCAACTGCTTCATTTTTTTTTGGCTAAAGACACAGCTCTTCTCTGAAATAGAACACTTGTTGATTTTTCAGATTTGTCTTCTGTGTTGCTCTCTATCAAAGGGATATACCAAATCTCACCACAGCTCACTTAATACCACTTTAACCTGCAGGTTGAGAATCCAAAATTACCTTCAGAAAGGTGATTGAAGGGAGGAGACAATAAAGCACTGGTTCTAGACAGCTGGACTTCACAGAAGTTAGTTAATGTGCCAGATTTTGTTTATCTTTAAATAACTTGCCTACTCCTAGATAAATTGGCACATCTTTTACACCTCCTCTCAATGCTGGGGTACCAGTGTGATGTCACATTTTTGGAGCCCCACCTAGCCTGGTGGCACCTGACCCTGTTTGCCCTGTTGGGACTTTTGGCCAGTGACCTTGTTGACTGTGCAGCATTTCTTCTGGAGAACCTCAGTTTTGACAAATTTGGGGCTCATTAGCTGAAGCTTCTTCCAGCCACATCTTGGTGGGGATTTTCAGAAACAGTAGCCACTCTGACCAAAATTTTTTATCTCCATAAAGGACCGGAAAAAGCAGCAGGCCCTTCCTAAAAATCTCAGTAGGTTTTATTGCTTCAGACAGACAGGGCTTGCACAACATTACAGGTTATGAACATCAGTCTAGGGTGGGATTGCTCTTGTCTAAATTTCACTAGCCAGTGGTTACTAGTCTAGCCTAAATTAGTCACCTAGTCCCCCTCAGTAGTCAGCAGTGAACTTTACCCAGCTCCAGAAGGGATTCATTACTCGTAGCCAGGTCTATCAGAAGATGGGATGATGCACTGACTGCAGAGGGACCCACAGCGGGTAGGCAGACAGGTGAGACGTACTGTGCTGCTGGGCAGTGTTTGTGTTAGCCTGCCCTCAGAACAAAGCCACTGCCTCAGCTGTAAAACACCCAGAGGCCAGGCTGTATCACCTCCCCTTTGGAGTGGGGTAAGAGCACACGCCTGGACAGTCGTGGCAGCTCACAGGACAAGTGCTGGCAGGTTTGGCTGCCATAGCTGAGTAATGTTGCTGAACCCTTAGTACCTGCATCTGTTTGCAAAACTGGCTGGGAGATACTTCTGATAAAGAGAATAATGATTTGGAAAGGTTGTGAGTGCTTTTGAAATGTTACACTATTTCAAATGGATCAAGCTATGACCAAATATCTTAGCACCCCTGCTTCTTGACTGCAGTGTCACATAGCTCTTTCTAGCTGTAACTACTACCAATAATTGATTAATTAGTTAAATACAGTGAGACTCTTCAAGCCTGGAAAGCAAAACATTGTATAAAGCCAGAATCTAGTCCCTATGACTTCATTAAAACAATTCTCACATCAGCTTTCTTTTACCTTAGAAGCTCATCAGAGTCAAACGGAATAGTGGACCTATCCCAACTATTTGTAAGTAACCCAGATAATCTACATGATGTCTCTTTATTTCTAATAATATATATATATATATATATTTTTTTTTTTTTTTTTTTTTTTTTTTTTTTTTTTTTTTTGCATTCTCCACACAACTGAAAACCCCATCATCACAGCTGCATTTTCTTTCCAGAGTCTTTCTGGTTCACCTTATTTCTCATGTTTTAAGAATCATTCTTGAACTGCTTTCATTTTCACATCCTTGTTCAGCTGCACTGGCTTTTCTCTTACTTCCGATGAATTTGGTGCTATGTGACACACTCCTTCCTATGAAATGCATCAGTTCATGACTGAACATTTTGTGTTTCCATTGCACCATCCCATTTGATTTCGCTCAGAACCACCCATGTTTCTTCCTGCTTGGTGGAATTTGTTGTCTTTGCTTTACATTTCATCCTTGATCATAGTGGCAAAGGTGTAATCCTGGCTGTGCAGACATCATCGGTTTGTTTCCAGCTATGACTTTGAGGTTAGTCACAACAAATAGAAGCACTAGGGAAGGCTGTGGGAAATGGACATTGTAGAGTTCTTAGTATTGGAAATATTTGTACTGGGCAATGTTTATGTTTTGCAGTCACGCCCGGGGCCTTACCATGCTACATGACAGCAAAACACAGCCCTTACCCATGACCAGACACACTACATACCGTACATTCCTTGCGAAACTCCTGCCTCCTCTGCTGAAATGTGAACTTCCATGAACACCAGCCTTGTAGGAAAATTTCAAGCGTAAAATTGGTGTTGTTCTGTTTCTTGTTCACATTTAGCAACTGAATAGTCCTACATGTTTGGATGGTTTTGATCTAGATCATAACTGCATTTATAGAACCATGAAAAGTTTTTATTTGAAATACACCTATATATACCTTGAAAAGATATCTTTGTGGAAGAATGTTTAGTAAAATCAACCGAGAAAAAGTACATGAGTCTTTGGTCAGTGTTTGTTTTAATTTAGGAATAAGCTAAATAATTTCAAACTGGGCTCAAACTGGAAATAGATATTTGCGATCTATTTAGAGGACAAATATAGGATTTTTTGAAATGGTAGATCATTCATTTAGATGAAAAAAAAGGTCTGTCCTCTTCATTTAATTTACCAGTAAGTATTCTATTTACACAGTAGGAATGGCCTTAAAGCTGAGACAGCTATTGTTGAGAGAATGATCTCTGGCAAGTTCTCTTAGAGCCCAGGTCAGCCATCTCTTCTTCCTAGCAGGCTCCTGTCCCATCACTCCCCATTCCTCCATCACCTCTTGCCACACAGACAATAACCTGAGAAGATTCCCAGATGTGTTATATCACTGAAGCAGGACTGGAGGTGGCCAGGCTCGTTTATTGTGTACTTCGGCGCATGTCGAAGGCTGGATTTGCAGGTGAGGGATGCTAACTTGCTCAATGGCATTTGATAGCAGGATCTCATTCCATGGCCACATCTCAGCCAAATGAATGTTACAGTTTCAAATATTTTCTTTTTTTTTCTGTGCAGCTGAGCCTTGTGACAAGCAGACTTGAACTAAACAGAGGGAGGACTGCTGAAGGACAGTCGAGCACATGGAGGTTTGCAACACTTTTGAATCAATTTCATTATACAATTAAAGTAATATAAATAGATTTGAATCCATACTTCTAATTAAAACGACAGCTTCCTGTGCCTCCCAACTGCAGGCAGGGTCTGAGTTCTATTCTGTGAGGAAACACCTCTTGTGCAATTTACTGCAATCTCTCCAGATCTTGCCAGTTCTGCTGATCCATTAGATATAGTTAAGGCACTCTGAAGAAAGACAGAAAATACATCAAATTATGTAGCTTTGGAAGTTAAACATTCTTCCATATTATTTTCCTTGTTTCCTTGACTTTTGTAGGACATTATTTTTTATTGCATCATATTCATTTTTTCCACAACAAATCTGACAGATTAACCTATGTCTTGTGGTTTAATCAGCAGACTCAAGATTTTTATGTATTCCAGCATTTGTACAAATGTTTTACATAGGAAAACTGTTGCTAATACTGTTCTCTGCCCTCAGGTAAAACAAGATGTTAACGTAATACAAACCACACTGATTTATGCTGTAAATATTTGAACATCAGGGGAATTTATTTGAGATCAAGCATAGGTAAGTGGGGATTTCAGACACAGTGGCCACAGAAGAAAACCATCCTCTGGGACAGTGCATGGTAAGACTCTCAGGCAAATGGTGTGATTCTTGGGGTTGTCCAATGCTGGGCCAGGAGCTGGACTCGATGATCCTTGTGGGTCACTTCCAACTCACTTCCAACACTATGATCAGAGGGCAGAGAAGTCCTCTTACTATCCTATCACTTAGTTTCCACGATGGTTTTAGAGCAATATAAGATGATCTATTAATGTCTTATACTCTGGAGGAATGAGATGGTCTTTCTTCCAACAACTGTAGGATAATAAAATTACTTAAATAACTGAAAATCTAGGAAAATTGTATCTTCATATTATTAGTCTGTCTGGAAAGTATCATTGAAGGCCCTTTCTCAGAAATAAGACAATTTTCAGCCTCTTTCTAGTAACTGAAATCAAGGAATTGGATTAATTTCTACATCAGGGAAAAAGAACGGAGACCTATTCTCACAGCTGTCACAGAGATGGAGGCAGCTCTGCAGATGCTCATTTGAAACCCAATAGATGTCTGGAGAGTCATCACAGCTTGGATTTGTAGGTGAACCCAATAGACTACATCACTGTTTGATGTTGATTGACTTTTGCATGTGATAAAGTTCTTCTTAAATTTATTTTCCTGGATGAAATAAATGTTGAGTGAAAATTGGTTCTCGGGAAATGAGTGGCAAACTGCATCTTTCCAACAAGCTGAAGAGATACCTCGCTGTCCTGGGTCCCACATGGAACTGATTCAGGTGCATTTCTTTTTTCAGTCCTGTTGCTGCAAGGCTTGCCCAATTTGCTTTCACTAGCCTAATGTTCTTATTTGGCCACATTGAACTTCTTAAAAGGTTTAAGCTATAGTATACCACGAAAAGACTTGTGATATGGCATTTGATTTTGCAGTAGCTGGGCTCAGGGCTCTTTGAAGACAAAGTGTCACCACAGCTCGGAGAAACTTATCTAGAAGACATAAACCGAGCAAAATATGATGTTGCAAACAGATATCAAAGAGGAAAACAATGAAAAATTATATCCTAAGTTATGGAGGAAGAGCTATGCACATAAAAAAGACTAGAGACTCAGTCTCTGATCTTGTAAGCCTCTGTCTAACTACACAACACATTAATTTCTTGATTTTTGCATGATTAGTCTTAGTTTCCATGGGGTTGAGACAGAAAAGATTGAGTAGAAGGACATAAAACCTAACTGGAAGCATTATTCAGAAAAAAAGATTACAAGAATGAGGTGAGGACAATAGTGCCTTGTGTAATGATTTGCACATGAATGAGTTCATTGGAAATGTAAACACAGAAAAGGACTGTCAGAGAGGGCGTAAGACGAGCAACTCAGACTGATGAATAACTGTGGAAGTGGCCAAGACTTCCTGCTCACCAAATTGAAAAACAGTGATGTCAGAAGAGGCTGGGCCAACAGGAAGGAGGAAGGGCAGCATTCCCCTCAGCGTGCTCACCTGTACCTGCCTCTTTGTGCGCGAGTCTAAATCTCAGTGCTGGCTGGCTCAGCACTTCTATGTCAATTGTTACCTGACCAATAATCTCATGGTTTTGTGGGCAACTGTTGATGACTGCAACCCTCTGGTTCTTGCTACCCCCTATGAAGGAGAACATGAAAATGTGGAGCTCTTGATAATGGAGGCAAACATTGAAACACAGACAATCACAGCTCTTAGATATTTTTAATCATAACTGCTGAGGCAACTCAACTCCTGTACAAATGTACAAGCTAATTTTACAGGATTTCATGTTCTTCCAGTAGAGAGACTGATTCCTCGAGGTGGATATATGTAACTGACTTTGATCTGGAGGTGCTTTTTCTCAAGTACTGTTTCTTATTCTGCTATATCCCAAATTTTATTGACAAGTCTAAGTGATCAAAATTCTCAACACCTTTTTTCATGGAAACCTCCACAGACTAAGCTGCTGTTACATTGTTGCCTGCAAATGAGCTGAGTAGTCCTTTTCTAAAAGCATTTTATTTTCGAGGATGGGGCATCTACTACCTCTCTCTGCAACATTATACTTAAGCGAATCGATAATAGTCCTCTCTAGTACTACAGGACAAATCCTATATAAATATGGCCCAATCCCTAAATCTCCTCAAAATCTGAAGGCACCTCTGTAAAGTAAAGCTAAATCCTGTATTTGCTTATTTGCCTGCTGTTGACATAGGCTGTTCTTTGGCAAAAGCTCTTGGAGATACTAAGTACTTTTGCAGTTCTGTGTTCAGAATGCACCAACAAGTAAAGTACACCTGAAAAGGCCTTTTTCTGGTTTCTTGCCAACACTTATTTATTACCAGAGATGAATGAGAAGCAGTGAATCACTAGGCTCTGGACTTTTAGAGGTTGCTTGTCCAAGAACAGGAGCTTACAAAACCTTATTTCTGGAAGAAATACACTGGACTTCAGAAAATATGGGACAAAGGTGCTATGTGGAAAATCACTTAAGAACAGTGTTCCTAAATGCTAAGCTGAGGTGTAATCACAGGTTATTCACAGATTGTGATGGCTTCTTCCTCTCTAAGGCAGCAAGATGAGTAAAGGCTTTCTATGGGAGATTAAGTTCCATAGAAAGGGGAATGGACAAATTGTCACCCCTTTCCAGATTTGCCTTGTACCTTGCACTGAGATAGGTAAGCCAGGGCTTGTGAGAGGAAGGTTCTATGTCAGTAATGACAAAGTTGCTCTTGGGTTTTTGTGGAAGATGATGCACGGCAGCATCATTTAGCTCTGCCTCCAGTTGTGTTCAAAAGCTGCTGGTGAAACACTTGTGTCTGAGTAGGTTAGACCACACCAAAATGATAACTATGAAACTGGAGTGCACTAGTGTCTGATAAAACCTCACTGTATGCAACCATTATTTCTGCTGCTTTCTTCACAAAATAAGTAAACAGGGACTTAGCATCATATATTGAATTCTTTCTATAGAAAGAATAGTCAAACAGCAGCTTGTTAGTAAGATTCTGGAGATAATACTTTTTCCAAGAAGAACTTCAAACTCCCTGCCGCTCTGGACACTGGCTGTGAAGAATGTGGTATTGCCTGCAGCACACTGTAGCTTTTGACAGTGAGCAAAACCAAACATAATACTACAGTTTGGAAAAAAATAGCATCCTTCAGAAATCAACTCTATGTTTTCATCCATATCCTGAAGTGAAAAATATTACACTATTGTAGAACAGTCCTAGCCTCATATATTTCTATTGAGAGCTAATCGTTATTGTGTCATCTCCTTGCAAGATTCCCTGCCTAAGCTCTCAGCAAGGGGTCTGGGCATGGCCCAGGGAAGTACTGCACTTTCAGATGTTCACAGTCCAGTATCAGCCTCACTCATAGAGGAATGAATTCCCTAATGGGACTCCAGCTTTAAAATAATAGTAACTTAACGGAGACATCAAAATAAAAGTATACTTGAAAAAATCCAAACATTACCTTTCAGAGTGGTAGTTTTATTTGTATGCATTCAATAGCACACAGGTTCTTTTACGGAAATATAAACATATCAACAAAGAAAAATCCATACCAGATGTGACCAGTACTCCATTTCAAAGGATTCAAAAGCAGGTCCAAGAAACTTCATGGGAGGCAATGACAGGACAACTTGTTCCCAGAAGAAAGTTTCTGCTTAATTCCCACCAGTGTAATGCTTGGTCAATTTCACAAAACATGAGGACTTATATCCCTTAGAAAAGTAATATACACATTATAGAACAATCTGTATTTCTTACTTAGAGATTTCTATACAGAAATATTTACAATATATTGCAAAGATTCCAGTGGCTACGTAATTGCAAATACTTGCTTACAGCCATAAACCCCAGACTTTGTACCTCTTTCTTGTTATGGTAGAGCTGTGGACATTGCCCCTTGTCCCAGCACTGGGGCACCTTGAAACACTTGGGTGTAAACAGCAGCTCACTCTGCACACTTGCACACCATTTGACTATTTTCGTTTACATAGTTATAGTCAAACAAAATCATTCAACTTATGACTTGCCTTTGTCCTCAGCCCCAGTTTAGGCTCCCCAGAAAACAGGAAAACCAACTCTGCTGCTAAAGCTTCTGTTCAAACTGCAATGGCCCACTTTACCACAGCTTTTCACTAAAGCTGAAAAATCCCACCATTTTTAAAGCATGTCTTTTATAATCAGACAGTTAAAAAAAAACTCCAAACTCATAAAAACCCTGGAGAATTTTTTTTTTTATAAAAAGATAGGTATTGACTAACATTAGCGAGTTTTTCTCATTTTGAGGAATACATCTGAAAAACTCAGCTGAAGAAGGGAAAAGCCTGTACATGTAACAGTAACAGGAGCTGAATGAAGACCAGAGCTCCTACTATTTGGAAAAAGCACTGAATTACCCATTCCCAAGATGTATGGGAAAAGAAAGACTGTCATCTACTGTTGTTCTGACATACTAGGAAATGTAAATTATTAACTTCCCCAGAGGTATTATTAAATAAAGGGCATCCATAGATTACTAGGGAAAGATCTTAGACAGGTCCACTTCTGAAATAAATGATTCCTGGGAGAGCTTGGAATTCCTATAGAGCTTGAACAAAGACAGAGAAATTTTGCCACATATCAGTGTGGAAAGTCACCCCAACCCCACCAAATTATTTCTAAAGACAAAAAGGGGGATTAAAAAATATTCACAATGGGGCCAGTTCTGATTTCATAACTTCTGCCATAAAACCTTCATCGGTTTTGAGAAAGGCTGACGTTCAGTATTTTCAAGCAAATTAAACATATTCCTTCCCAACATTGAAAACTCATGAACAATACATCTTTCGTCCTAACTTTTGAGAGGTGCTCAACTGAAAGAGCAAAAACAAACAGAAGTTTGAAAATGAAACCAAAAATTTCCTTGGAAACAAAACAAAATAATTCTCTTCTCCTGTGGCAGGGCACTGAATTGCAATGCAAAAGATTTTTCCTGCACTCTAAGCTGTCTACAGTCATCCATATTTTCAAAGAAAAGCAATCCTTAGCTCTGACAACTGTACATAAATACATATGTGGTACGGCACCTTCCGAGTGTGAACAGAAAAGATATGTCAGGTCATGTTCCTGACTAATAAACCTACACTCGTTCCTTAAAAACCTGCACCATAAGTGCATAAATCTTTTTATATTAGCACCATCTTGGAGTATTCTGAGAATCATCCTTTCATAATAATGTAACAAATGCACATGGAAATTTCATTATTTAAGAAAATATCTGTCTGTACTCTCCCTATAAATCTGCAGGAGCTCACTCACACAAACTATTTAGTTTTATCCCAAGTAAAAAGTGGGTTCAACAATAATTTTATCTGGAATTGTTATGCAGTTATCTCAAGAACTTCAGACATGTAGACCTTAGCATGTAACACTAGAAACAGAAGACAAACACCTTGCATTCCCAGACTGCTGCTGTAATTGAGAACCAACCATCCAGGGGCTGACAAGTGCATTTAAAACATGTGGAATTGAAACTTGGATGATATTTAGCAGATGTCAACTAAGTCACTCAATGAGCTCTTCAAGGGCAACTCTTCCATATCTATGGTGACACAAAGTAAACTTTTAATCGCTGCAGGACCCCCAGGTCAAGTCCTTATTATGCCAGTGGGGCAGCTATCACAGATGGGCATCCATGCAAACAAAAGAGAAACTAGATTTGGCTTTGGGTTTTTCTTTTTGCATTGTTTTGTGGTTTCTAATGTCCACATAGAAATGCTTTGGTGCAAGATACTTCCTAGCAAGCAATGACGGATTGGGATGTTTGAGGTACAGCCAGCAAATTCCATGAGTTATTGCAGAGGCCTCATTCACTACACTGATGATCCAAAGTATCAACTTTTAAAACACATTTAGCTCAGCCAGCCCAAATGAAGCATTTAACTGATGATACTGAGTGAGGTGCTGTCTACACTGAGTGTCACAGACCTGGTCTGGCCATTTCCTGGCCTGGCTGTGCCCTAATATACCTTTTGCCTTGCAGTGCAGGGATGCCACCTTGTACAGCCCTACTGCAGACCCAAGCTAGAGAAGGCTGGGATACAGTTTCTTAATGTGATTCTGTAAGCCACCTGCTCACTCACCCTGCATAAAAGTAAAGGTGTTAAACTACAATCTGCCAAACCTTGCAATATTTGCAATGTCAGAGTTGGGGACACATTGCATCAAACTGTAGTGTCCTGCAAGCAGAAACAATGCATAACCCTCCCTCAATAGCTGTTTCTTGGAACCATGCTCCTGGAAGTATTTTGGGCTATTCTTCCCCAGTGGCAGATCAAGCTGTGTGACAAACTAGGAAGAGCAACCTAGATGGATACAAGGTGCACCAATACTCTCAGAGAAAGAGAGGTTTGGCAGGGATTTAGTTTACAACATTTTTGCCAAATACCCCAGACAAAGCTGTCACAGTTAGTCCTCACCAGGCAAGTAAATGGTGTTGAACGATGTCAGGATGAGCTCTGGTCATACAGTCCTGATAAGACAGAGCCTTTGAACATGCAGGTGGAGCCTGTCTGCAAGGAAATGCCTGACCCAGAGGTCATTACCACTTCATTCCCACTTTCTTTGCCCACCCCTGTAGACAAATTCATTGCTGGAAAGAGATGGGTGCACAACACAGACCTTCTGTCACAGCCTGGACTGGTATCCTGAGGCAGTGAGGTGATGTTGAATGTTATTGTGGATGGCAGCTGCTGCCATGCTTCGCTTTTCCAGGGGCTTTTGTTTCCCACTGTCTCCATGGGGCACAGGTCACAATCTCCACTTGTCATCGCAGTCTTGGACACCCTTGGGCTTGACAAGAGCGAGGCTTCCAGGGAATAGGGGCAAGAATAAGAGGCAATAATAAAATACTAAACTTGGACAAAGTAGCCATAAGCCAGATGATGGAAGAGTTTCTTCCTGCGTCTGGTTTTGTTCAACTTCCAAGTCAAGAATTCTGAACAAAGAAGAAAAAAAGTGTCATTTGTTATTTACTACATCAGACAAGCATAAGGTAATACTCTAAACCTATTGGCTATTGCCAACATAGTAATTCCCCTCCTAAGAGATTTCCACTTGAATAATGCCTATCCATTTAAGAAGGATGCTGAAACTTGAGGCTGAGTTATCTTGATTCAGCTCAGGAAGGAGGATGCAGAGTGAGCCTGCCTCCCTTCCTTCTTAGAATCAAGCAGGACTGATAGTGAGAGGAGCTGAACTGCAGAGGTGAATCCAGCAGTGTTCCACCACGAAACAGCAAGGACCATCTTGCCGAAGACTTGTTTTCTAAAGCTCACAACCCATACTCAGACTCTGCAATCATCACTCTGATGAAACACGTTAAAGAACCTGATCCTTCGATAGCTTTTTATTTATATGGTGCTCCAGGTCCCGGAAAGCTCATGAAAAATTAAAAAGAGAACATAAAATATGAATGAAATGATCACTGGCCCATAAGAGCCCTGCAGTTCTTGAAAGGTATTTTATACATAATGAATGTTGGGATTTCAGAAAACAGGTTCCTGCCTCATTGTCTAAAGCAGGTGCAACAATTTTCAAGCCTCTATACAAAACAAGGAACTTCTGAGGATGTGCTTGGGAGAGCCATGAAGAGCACATTGCTCCCCAGTGTGGCACAGGAGTCTCCTGCTAATAATCAGTAAGCAAACTAAACAGAACCAAGTACTTGGATACTGCAGAAACATAGATATCCAACTTGACGTTGCATTGGCAAAGGAAGTGTAGGACTGAAAGAAAATTTTGATTGGAACTAAAAGATTCATCTTGCAATCACAGGCTGATAAAAAATCTCTCCTTACAATCTTCCCGGTAAATATAAGATGTAACTTATGGTGGTTCTTGATGGCCCTTGTCTTTATTCTGGGTACCATGTACAGGTTGTTTTAGCTGACCTTTCTGAACTTCCTGTTTCTGTGGCCTAAATGATAAGTACATTCTCAATTTTCATAAATTACCCTACTACTGAGACCTGTCAGCTGCAAATCAGTCCTAGTATCCTTAAAATTTGGTTTATAATAAAGGCCCTATGAATTAGTGCTTCACAGGCTGTCAAAAATGTTGGTGCTGAAGGAAATTGCTGCCAGTGTGAAGTTCTCTCTTGTTCTAAGTACTAAAATTATTGCAGAATGACCATAGACTGATTTGAACAAACCTGATGTTTACTTCGTGGAGATCTTTGTACCAACCTGTTAGGCTATGTGCTATGAACTAATATTTTATCTTATATGTTAAAAACAAAAAGGCATTGACCAAGCTCATGTGAGGTTACACTGGCTCAGCCCCTGGAAAAGCACTTCCCTCCTCCTGCCTTTGCCTTTACCCTGGTGCAGCACCTCCTCTGAAGAGTGCAAGTTCCCTGGGGTGCTCACCAGCATCTCCTGCCACAGCTGCAGCACTGGACATGCTTAGCACTCTGAAAAAGGATGGGGAAAGGGCCAGTTGTTTCCTCTGTGGTCTTCCAGCCCTAGACCCTAAATGCAGCAGGATCATTCAGGATCAAAGAGGCTTTATTTTGTTTTGTTTTGTTTTTTTCTTGTGTGGTTCACGCTTGCTGAAATCTTCCTCCCATCCTCTGTGTTTAGCAAGGTTGGCAACTGCAAGGAGCTTCACAAAATGACCACCTTCCTCATTTTGTTTTCTCCATCTCCCTGGACTATTACACAGAAGGATGAATAAGGAGAAATTATTAGCTGAGGAGAGCCCTTTCTTCTCTCTAAAGTAATTTGAGAAAGGATCTGTTACATAACAACATTTCTTTAAGTTGTCAACCAGACACCTGACAAGCATTCTTATCTGCATGGGCTTGAAACGTCTGTGTGAAAATGGCTCTCTCGCCCTCTTCCTTCTCTTGCAGGAAGAAAATAGGCTTTTGAGAAAAGTTCTATTCTAAACATGAACCAAATTTCACATGATTAAAACCAATTTCACGGAAGTAAATGGATTTTTGTTTTATATGGATTAAAGGAATCAGGAGTGACAGCCCCACATCCATGTAGGAAAGAGGCTCAAGCACTACAATTCTCTGCATTCATAAGGCCCACATGCTCTATCAACAGCTGTATGTGATGTCCTTCTCACGCACCAATTACGAACTGTCAGAAAATATACATGTAATCCTTCATATCAAGACCTATTCAAGCGATTTTTAAATACCACACTAAGCTGTGGTACTTATCCTAAGGGCATTATGTACTGGAAGGAGAAAAACTGCTGTGTCCTAGATCAATATCAAATGCCCCATGAATATAGTTCTTTTTCAGGAGATCATATGCAAAATAAACACTGCTTTTATTTAAACCAGGATATAGGCCTTCAGCAGGGCTAAATTTGTTCTGCTTCTGTTTGTGAAGTAATTGATTTCAAAGTCTAGATCCACACACTTTTGTTAGTTACCTTTAGTTTAAATAGTGAAGTACCCCTCTGACCAAGGCAAACCGCACAACCCATTCCCAGCTACCATTGCCAAACCACATGGCAAAACCCACTGCAGAGGAAAACTCAAAGCCTGTGAAATGCTAGGGGGTCACCTGGGACACAGAAAGCTCCAACAGAAAGCTGTGGAGGAAATAAGATTGCTACCAGGAGCACTGACCCAGTTTTGCTTTCCTGATACTTGGGGTTGCCTATGTGTAAGGGGAAAGAGATAGAGGGAAGGAAAGCAAGGAGGGGAAAACTGTAGCAGTATAGTATAAATGCAGTATACTCCTAATTAGTAATAGTTCCAGTTCAGTCTGTTATCCAAGCAAAGAGTTGAATACTTTTCTAAGTTGTGGTTTTTCTGGCTTTTTTTTTCCCCAGCATTTAATACTGAAGAAGATAAGGAAAACAAGCTCTTTGCAAAGCAGACACTGACTCTTTAATTTCATGTTGGGTGGGGGGAGGTCTGATCTAAACCCGGTAAGCTGCAAGCATTAATTTGTTTTTATTTTGGTTTTTGTAACAACATGGATTTCTGCTTTGCAAAAAACCCATACTTGGAACACATGGTAAAGAAAATTCACTTTCCTTCAGCCCTTCGTGACAAGATAATATAAAGGAAAGCCAGCTACTCACTAAACAGGAAAGAGAAATACACGAATAGCCAGGGCGAGGCTTTGCACACACCTTGAGTTCACCAGGCTGCAATGTACGCTGAAAGAAGCCATCACGCCAGTTCCTGGATCATCTTGGTATTCTCCCTGGCTTTCTTACACGTGTACAACCATTTGATTATCCGAGCGTTGCGCTCGACCACGGAGGTGCTGCTGGGGACCTGCTCTGTGAGTTCATCCTCCAGCAGCCCCTCATCCCCACTGTGCCTCGTGAAGTCGCTCTCGGACGTTGCCACACTGATGCTGCGGATCCTGAAGGAGACATTGTCAGACACCACGGAGAAGTTCTCTCTTCCAAGATCCTCAATGACCTCCTGCTCCAGGCCACAGTACTTGAAAAATGTATCAAACTCAGCAAAGGACTTGGAGTAGCGAGAGCTGATGTCTGACTGGGAGCGATGGAGACCTCTCCTCTTCACCTCCTTACCCTCTTCAGGAGGTATATTCAGTTTTGAGGGTGTCTCATTCTCTTTTGTACACCGCCCTGGGCCCTTGGTGCTCACAGGGACAGTCTGCTGCACGGCACGGTCGCTTGGCTCGCAGTCACCCTCTTTTCCTGGGACAGCCTCGTTGCTGTCGGTGGCTGCAGAGTCCTCCATGACTCTGGGCAGCTCAGGGGAAACCAACTGCTTCTCCTTTATGGACCCCTGGAAGATTCTCCTCACCAAATTCCCCCGTGAGCTGTCCTGGCTTGGACCTCTCCCAAACTCGCATTTCTGACGGTAAATGACCAGGGAATCCGGCCGCATCTGCCTCTTGTGGGTGCCGCGCCTGGCGATGGGGGTGCCGTGCTGCAGGGGGGCGCGGCTGGAGCACGCAGCCTTGCCCAGCTCCAGGGGCTTCGAGCCCTTCCCTCTGCCCAAGTCCCTGCTGGCTGCTCTGCTCCCCACCGAGCAGGTCTCGCTGCTGCTCTCCGAGGCTGAGCTCAGCGAGATGACGGGCTCCTGCCTCGTGCTGATGACCTGCTGGCTCTTCACGTACTTGGCCTTATCGGCGGCCAGTCTCTCCACGGCACTTTTCCTGCCCGGGTTGCCCGCCTCCATCTGCCTGCGGAGGTACTCGGGCCCCTTGTTGAGGAGCCGCAGCGGGAGGGAGGAGTGCAGGTCGGAGACGGCGTGCATTCCCACGGCCCGGGAGAGTTCAGCTGGCATAGCAGTTTCAGGGACGCGGATCCTGCTTCCAGTCCCGGAAGGGAAGAAACAAACCCTAAGTAATAAAAAAGGACACAGGACAGAAAGGTGTGGAGCAGGCGGTGCGCGGCGGCGGCGGCTGCGAGTCCCGAACGCTCCGAGCTCCGCGCTCCGCCGCGCCGTCGGGGCGCCGCTGCCCGGTCCGCGCCTCCCGCCCGCCCCGCCGGCCGGGCACAGCCAATCCCGGCCGGCAGGAAGGCAGGGAAGAGCGAGGGAGCCGCCCTGCTGGGGGCAGCGGCCCGGCCCCCGCCACCTCCCGCGGCACGGGGGCGGCCGGAGCCCGGGGGTCGCGGCGCTGCGGTGGGCGCGGGTGCCCGTCCGGCGCTGGGGCGCTCTGGGGGTGTGCGGCCATCGGGAGCATCCTTTCCCGGGCCGCCTCCGGGGCACGGGGCGCTGCCTTAGGGAGACCCGAGAGACCCCAGCGCAACTTCCCGTGGGGAAGCAACACCTCGCACCGCTCCGTTCGCGGCCCTGACACGTCTCAGTGCCCCCCACGCCGCCGGTGCCGCTGCCCGGCCGTGCCGTGCGTAAGAACGCTCAAAGGCGTTCTTACCATTGGAATGGTTTGGCAAGGACGGGGCTCGGGCTTCCAGTGCATAGAGGCGGAGCAGGGTCCGGGCACGCCGGGTGGGCAGCACAGTTGTGCCTCCAGCTGTGCCTCCAGCTGTGCCTCCAGCTGTGCTAGCAGCATCCTGTCCTTCCCGGGTCATCGGCAGCAGCAGGGAGACATTTGTCCCTGGCCCACAGCTGTGCTGCCGCTGTGCACATGTAAAGTGCTGTGGAATGGCATAAATCTGAATTGCGTGTTATAAATCTTTGCCCACCAGAAAGAAGGGCAGATTTGAAAAGGGACAGAATTCCCATGTGGAATTCTGGCAATTCTGAAGAGGCAGGACAGAGCCATTGGCTGCAATGTAAACACCTGAAGATTAGACATATAAGTCATAGATAACCACCTGGGGCAGTCCAACTCTCATGATAACATGTGAGATGTACCTCCTCTGAGGTAAATAATAGATAACTTCTTACATAAGAAGCCAAAGTCAGATTATATCTGCGAGGTTTTTCATGCATATTTTTTCTTTCAGTTTGGTTTGGTTTTAGGTTGCCTGTTACTTCTGGAGAATTTTAATATCAGATTGCTTTTGTGGTGATTGATTCATACTTGATCTTTACAATTACTAAACTGTAGCAAACAGTTTAGTTTTAGTCTCTTTACAAAGAGAGACATGAGCCATGGGCCTTCCTGTCCTCATTATGAAGTTTCAGGGTATACCACTTTTCTACCATCAAGGTTCTCACTGTGATAAAGGAAGAGTTAAGAGCAATCCAGGAGTTAGAGTTTGGGCTAGCTCTTCAGCGAGGACCTTAGAAACACAGAAAACAGAGATATTCTGTTGTCAACATGGTTCTACACCTGGTTTTCCCCTTAATTTTACATTATCTTTTTTCCTAGACATGTAGGTCTGAACTCCAAAAGCTCCATAACACTTCGAGCCTGTTCACAGCGAGCCTGTTCACAGCGAGGATCCCAAACATGATGCTTGCCTGAGTCAGGACTGAAACTGATGACATATGCTTTGAGATCACTTAGAGTGAAATTCTTCTGATTATGTAGAATAGGTGTTTTTTTTTGAGAAAAGGCCTTTTTTTTTCTTCTACAGGTATACAAGTAGAGCTGGTTCACATAATGACTTGCCTAAAAAGTAGTATTCTCAAAAATTGAGAGATAATAACAAAGGTTTAAGCACAGTTGATTACAAGGGAGTGCTTTCCTGTTAAAGCAGTCCATAACACAGATGTGTAAGAGTGTAGTTAATATCATTACATATTTAAATGCTTCATGGGGTGCTGGGTATATAGAGAAGACTAATGTCTTCTGACAATTAATCTGAGGCATAAACTGATAGATGTGATGAGTTTAGTAATGAGATTAAAGTTTCATTCCCATATTGACAAATCTGTCGTAATTTTTTCCTTCAAGCTTTTTTACTTGGAGGACTGCATGATGTAACACATATTCACATTCCCCTGTGAATTTTAATTTGTTTATTCCAATTTCTCCTGCCTTGTATCTCTGAGCTTTAAGAACTTAAAAAAAAATAATTTGTTTGCAGTTATTTGAAATAATGAGAAAAATGAATACACATGATTATCAGTAAGAGTTGTCTTATTAAACAACTCCAGTTAATTTCTTTATCAAAGCTGTTTATTCACTCCTTGCCAGATGGAAAAGCCGTTAGCTAAAGCATATATTATATAGATTTTCTCAGTGGACAATAGATTTTTGTTTAGAGTTGATAAACAAAAACAATTGAAAAATATTGTTTTGGATGAAAATAAGTTTAAAACATTAAAAGAAATTGAGACATTTTCCTTTTTATTAAAATGTCCTTGGTTTTGAATATATGCCTGAAAGATGAACCTGGACATTTTATTAGAACAATTCCTATTTTCAATCTGTTTCATCCCCTTCTCACTGACAAAGGAAGATGTGAGTTTTGATTTGCCACAAAGTGCAAGTCACAGAAAATTTCTCCTGAAAAATTGCAAGAGCAATTTTCAACTGCCTTTCATGATATATGAGATGCTTTTCCCTGAGAATCCTGGGTGATGACAACAACATTTAAAGTGGGAGGAGAGTTTTTCCAGGGTCAGGAAACACTGTGAGCAACAAAATTTTATAACCCTGTCTCCTTTAATAAGGTACAGCAATAAAGCAGCTGCTCATTTATGTGAGACTTTAAATATATTTAGATCATGTATTTTAAAACTTAAATTCATTTCAGTTTAAAATATGATTTTATGATTTGAAGTATTTGTATTTCTATCTCTTGGAATTAGCTCTTATGGATATACTCTTACAATATTCAAAGAAGAGACAGTCCTTGCATTTCTTCTTTCTGGAAAGCAAAGAGAAAGAGTGTATTTTGAGAGCCCCAAGCAAACCACTTTTGCCCCTGTCCCAGCTCAGGCTTGTAGATAATAAAATGGAAATAAAAATGGGTGCAGCAGCACCAGTCCCTCAGCCTGTCCACTGTCCTCAGTCTCTCCCTGGCATCAATGCATTAGGCAAAAGTAAGAGAAGCAAGTCCTGCGCACACTAAGCCTTAGATGACGCCCTGAATTTTCACAAGAAAGGGAGATTTTCAAAATGCCTTAGAGTCAGCTGGCATTTAAAGTTATCACTAAACACAACACAGTTGAATTTTAGATGGGATAAGGCAAACCACTTCTTACTCTGTTTGCATTAATAAGAAATGCGTTTGGGGCACATTTTCCTTCAGCTGGAGACTGGAAAGTCAGTAACTGAGAGTTGCTGCAATGAGACTGTAGGCAAAAAGTACAATGTGTGCAAAGCTTGGATCATTGCTGTCATTGCTCCAACCCATTGCCAATGTCAGTGACACTCCTTTGGTTTATAGTGGTCAAAGGGCAAAAATGAAGCAGTGGCAGTGGGAAGTAAAGGCAAAGAGGAGAAAGAAGGAAGAGCTCAAGCTCTACCAGAAGTGTCATGCTCCTATTTTGGAGAGCATCATAACAGCTGTGTCCCAGGACTGAGGTTTCTCTCTGCCAGCAGCATTCAGTGCCAGGCATAGGTGTTGCAGCCCAGATCAGAGGGTGCTTCGCTCCTGCTGTGACACACTGAGTGGTGCCACTGGGTGTCCTGTTTGCTGCATTCTGATGATGTAAAACAGCCACAACGCGGAAGTGAACAGTTTCCAAACAACTGCCTCCAGTGGGGAAATTTCAGGCCCTTTGACGTGAAATCAGTGAGAGTCCCAATTCACTCTCAGATTCACATACTAGAAAATGTAGGCATGCCTGTACATCTTCAGGCAGAATTTTAAAACTCTGGGCCTGAGCACTGTACAGCAGAGGTAGACCCACATCACTTCTGTGTCCTCTTTTAGCCTCTCCCACCACTGCCAGACTCCTTAGCATCCTTTCCCACCCTTGTAATTTGGGACTGTTTGCTTCATTAAACAACTTGGCACCTTAGTCAGAAAACATCTTCCTCCTAAAATCAATCCAGCTTGTTCACAATTGTCATTAGTGGTCTTTATATTGTAGTAGAATTTTGGAAACCCCAGGTGTACCACTTTCCAGATTGAACAACCATCATGGATCTCAACAGGACTGGGTAATTTACGTCACAATGATTCATGGCAACATATGGGGAGCCTTATTAGAACAAAGAGCAGAAGAAAAGTGATGAAATAACACAGTGAGAGTAAGGGATGAAAGGGACAACAAATACAACATGCATTACATCAGGCAGTGACAACAGGGAAAAGTGCAAGCCATAGCATGTTCCCTTCCCTTTTTATGCCTTTTTTTTCCCCTCTAGTACACCAGAGCCTACTAATTCCTTTTTTTTTCATACACCTCTGACATACCTAATGTAAAAAAATAAAAAATCAAAGCCAAGTTTGATACCTAACCTATTTAAGTGTGTGTTAAAATGTTGCAGTTCAATATTTTGATTTAAAAACATTTATCTATTTTTCATGTACTCTGAGGGATCAAATTCATTGGGTAGTGTATAAAAGAAGGGGAAGAGCCAGAGTTTTCGCAGTAAAATACAGCTACGATGCTCTAGAGGAAATAAGTAAGTTAACTCCTAGAACAACTCTGCTTGACCCTGAAAGAGATTTTTTGAATTTTGAATTGAAATCCTTTAGGAATGAATGCATGTTATATGTATTAAAATAAACTTCACACTCAGTAAAATGTTCTTGCTGTTGCTTCTGTTGTGAATGAGTTGGATAAATGTTCCCACAGTCATAGCTTGCAGTTGTAAAATTGCCTCCGTCAACCGTTGCAAAACCCTTTACAAATCAAATAAGTTCATACAGTCATTTCACCAAACACAGGGATGGGTACTTACTTAAGTACTTCTTAAGTTCTTCTTAAGTACTCTATACTTCCCAACACTGCAATTATAATTTGGGTGCTGTAGTTCATTGTCACTCAGGTTCTGTTCCTGAAAACATTTTTATTCTGCTTGTCTAATTGGAAATTTACTGAAGATAGTGGACAGAGGATGTTCATTCTATAACCTAGTATTCATGCACTTAGGAGGTGCATGTATTTTTAGTTAATCTTGCAAAGTGGAAGCATTTAAACAAGAAAGGTTGAAAAAGTCTCACCTTTAATGCTGGTCAAGGTATTCACTAGAGATGTTCATTTAAATCTCAACAGGGTATCTTAAAACTTCATCTCTTCTACCATGCATGCTGTTATAAGCTCTTTCAGTCTCACTTTCAATGATACAGACTCAAATTTAGAAATCAAACTACAGGATAATATTCATATTTGAAAATCCTGGTGATATGTAAGAACTGAACAACATTCAGAGCAGCCTTCAGACATTTGAATGCCCTAACAGCTTATCGAGGTGTTGCCTCAGACATTGACTGCTGAAAATCCCGTTCCCTATTGATCTTATCCATTTTCTGTAGAGTATATTTAATGTTTTATAACAAGTGGTGAGCCACTAAACCCACAGTGGTTATATTAAGGCAAAAATTTTGACACATTTTCCTTGAGAGAATGGTCATAGGAGTTTTGGCACTGCAGCCTTTCCCACTAGGACTGAGTATAGGTCTGCTTCCTTGTGCTGGTGGGAGAGACCCATAAATATCATAGTGATCTCTGAGAAGGCAGCAGACATGCTCTACATTTTCAGTATCTCCAGCAGTATTTTGAGCTGTGCAGCTTCTCATAATCTGGATGATTGCAAGGAAGGTGGCAAAACACACAAAAAATCACTGCCCATCAGGTTGCTCCTTTTAAATGTAATTGAATAAATTTTTCCAACACTATCTACAATGGACACAGCTCCTAATGTTTAAAAAAATCCATCTGTCAGTCAAACATCAAAACACTGCAAATATCACCCAATGAGCACAGTACCAGAACCTGGAATGTACAGATATGTGTAACATACAAAGTCTGTAATCTTCTGACTAAGGTTTTAGTAACAGATTGAATGAGTTCATGATGCTTCCTTCCTAAGGCTTTCTTGTAGTCTGACTGAAGATTCAGCCACCCATCACTCATTTTTTCTTATCATTGGTTCCAAATTTTAGCCTCTTTCTTTATGAAATCTGTGAAGAATCTGACCAAAGACAATGTTTTATCTGTATGCCCTATATCTTAATTTAGGGCTAGAAACACTTTTGCATGGTGTGTCTAGCAGAGTTACTAACGAATGAAGTCTACGTTATACCTTTCTACAGAAGGAGCCAGCACTTCTCACTGCTGCCATACCTGGTGGTTTTCTAGGATTTTGCAGAGCTTACAATCTTGCCCATGTCCCTTAGCATGTAGATCAGTAGTTCAGTTCTTGATGGACCTCTGATAGTTAAGGGAGACTGCTGGAGTACAGGCTGTCTAAGGACTCCAAGGGTGATCTGTTTTTTCTTTTTAGGAACAAGAAATATACAAATCTAGTAAAACTATATGCTTGTATGTATTACTCCAAGTTGTTTGGTTCTCTCTTCTAGGTATTTTCAGGTCTCCTTCGGTTTACTGGTGCAAGAGCTCCTTTCAGAGTTTAGATGGGAAAATGAACTAATTTATCAAGGCAATTCCCCTGCCAAGGGCAAACCTTTATATTTAATAGTCATCAGTCACTATACTTCTGAAGGTGTAGTGGTTTATCCTGTCACTTTCTTAAGGTCTTTTGTACAGTTCAGGCATGAAAGGCAAATATCTTCCAAGCTTAAACGGGAGCCTGCACTCTGCCTTGTATGTATGTATGAGGAAAGAGATAGGCTATGCTTACTTTGGCTGACTTTAGTACTTAACATAGGCTATTGGCTATTGCCAGCCATTTTATTTGGCTAACAAGTGAGTTAAATAGTGTAGATGTGGTCAAATCATGTCTGATTTAGTATCGAGGCCAGAGAATAAATCTGAGCTTATAGATGCAATTCTGATTCCTCAGTATAAATTTAGTTGTCTGTTTGACCTTCTCTAGATATTCACCATGACATGCAACAATTCTATGATATGTTTATTCTGAGTTGGACTGAGACCATTTGATAATTTTCAGCTTTGGTTTAGGGAGATGAGTAAGTTTCTGTTACACTACAGAGTACTGTTTTAACTAGGCTGAGTAACATCTGTGTTGCAAGTGGGATGTCTGACACAGTTGTTTACATGGGGAAATCAGACCTTGTCCTGAGACCTTCTAAATCCACCCCAATACCACCTGAGCTCCACATAGCAGCAAAGGAGCATTCACAATACACTTGAGATGACCTGATTACTAATTCTGGATTTACATTAATTTATCTTGAAAATTATAACAGATTTCTTCTAATCTGATTTACTCTGAAGGTTAAATAACTTCTTGGATAAAGAAAGTAAAATAGCTTAGCTGTTCTGTATAATTATACCAATTCCAAAGCTATACAAAACAAATAAACATAAGCCCCAGTATTCAGGCCTCATTAGGTTTATGTTGCAATAGCTACATTAAACAAAATTACAGATTCAGTAAGATCTTATCATGCTGGTGTTGCAGCAGCTGCTCTGGACATGATCGCACAGTTATTCTTACTGCAGAGCTTTTCTGGGAAACAACAGTTCAGACTTCTTACACAAGCAGCTCCACCCCTGCCCTGCAAACATTAACTCAGGTGCTAACAAGATGCTCAGCCTCATCTGAGAAATAACCAAAAAAGAGCTGCAAGTGTTGGTGATTTTAATCATTCATTCCATATGACTATTCAGTGTCCAAACAGGATTCTACCTGTCAGAAAATATTCTTCTATCTATTTCTTGTTATTGTCCATCTTTGCAAGTACAGCTGGTACAGGAACCTTATTTATGGCACCCTCTCTATAAGCCAATCTGTATGTTTAAGGCTTTCTAAGATATCTTTTATAGAGAAAAACAAAAAGAGGAACGTTTTCTGGACTTCTAAAGTAGATGTGCGAGGTCATTGGGTTTTTACTAGAGCCTGAGTTGCATGGTGGTGAGCTAAACCAAGGGATTGATTTTGACCTGATAGGTGTGAGGGGGCCAGAGAGGGAAGGTGAGCACTAGCCCGCTTGTTCCCATACTGGCTCTGCTTTGAAGCCTCCAGTCACATTTTTCTGGGAAAGCAAGTCCCCTGGGTGCTGCTCAGAGACATTCCACTCGCAGAGCCATTCTGAAGGAATGCATAGACAAGGCTTCCCCAGGTCTGGCTCCTTCTGTCCTCCCTCTCTTGCACCCTGCATTCTCAGCCAGGCACGATTTGGTCTCCACCATAGATACTTCAGACTGGACAATGCATGACCCTCACTTTTCAGATGTTTTGGACAAAATGACCCCTTCCCCACTCACACATATGGTAATTATGTCTTGGGAGTAACACAGGAGTTCAGAGCAGAGGGGTGTGTGGTAACTGTGGATTGTCTCTACATGTAATGTGGGTACAGTGGTCTGCTTTCACTCTCTGATGCCCTTCTCCACCATGGGCATTGGGGCAGCCCCAGGACCTGAGGGATTTGACAGTGTGGATATAGCCCATAAGCATGCTTCAACTCAGAGAGGGGTATAAGTGTACTCAGCACAGATCAAAGGATTAGAGGGAAATTTATGTTGCAAGCAACTTCTGGAGGTGTCTAGTCCAACCTCCCACTCCAAGCAAGGTCAGCTGTAAGACCAGAGCAAGTTATGGCATAGACCTAAAAACAGTGTTGTGAGGAAGGATTATCCTGCAGATCAAGAGGCATAGGGCAAAAAAATTGTTAGTTAATAATTTGTCATTCTCAAACAACAATTTCATTTCCATTTTTACCATGATCCATTTGTTTAAGTTTTCTATATAGATTTTAGGCTTCTGTTTGTGTATTAAACTGGTTGGTAAATTACCTAGAGAATCTTTAGGCATAAAATAAAGAAATTCTAGTAATATTAAAATCAACTGACATACAAAGAAATGGGATACTGTTTATTTACAGTCTAAAGTAATTATTTATCCCTACTGAAAGATGGATCCCTACTGAAAGTCAGTCTTCACTGAAGAGAAAAATAACTTCAGTTTCCTTTCCTTTGGCATTAAATAGAAAGTTTCTATTATTTTAGTACCAGCTGAACTTAGAGGGAGACCTATAATATAGGCCTAATATAACTCATTTCTTGTTATTAAAAGTTAAAGAGTAACTCCAGATACTAATTTCAAAAGCACTTTAAATTTCTCCTTAGAAAATGGCCTCCATTACCCATTTGCTAACCAGTCCCTCCTCCCCAAAAAAGTCCTCACCCTCTAACAAGATCACTTTTAAAACATTTTAATGATTAGACTGGATTTTTTTCCCTTTCACATCACAAGAAAATATTTAATTATTCTATTGACATGTTCAGGATCTGTGTTCAACATCTTATCAAAGTGAAGTAAGAATACACAAACTCAAGTAATGCAGTATGTTGTAGAATGAAAGATAGTTGAAATACCTGATCCTTTGTTTTAAGACTGGTACTAAATAATGAATGAACAGATAATCTGGTAACCTGGATTATGATTCTGGATTACCAGGAAAACCAGTATTTCTAAAAAGCCATAATTACTAAGGTTTTTAGTCTAGGGTTTTGTGCAGTGTGTGTGTGGTTCTCCCAATGACCCCAAGTAGAGAGCAAATTTGATCCATCCAATTTTGTAGTGTTGAGCATTCAGCCCAGACTGAACAGCCCCTTCCTGGGAGCACAAGGTAGTGTGCAGCCAGGCACACAGAGCGTGAGCCTCCTCTTGAGCCTCTGTGCACTGTCGGCACTCAGCACCTTACATGGTCAGCCCTGACATGTGGTGAGGGGAGATGGCACAGAGCTTGGATTAGCACTCTCTCTTGTCCTGAGCGAAACTCGTCTGAGGCTGGAAGGGCAAGGTCTGGTTGTTGCAGATGTTTTACAGAATGGGGGAAGCTCTCTGGGGAGATGAGTATGTACCCACCAGCACTCCTCCAAATCCAGCACTGACTCTGTATTCATGTGCTTCCTTGGGGTGCTTCGAACTGCCCTTGATCTGATTTCAGCAGAGCCAACATTTGCTGAACCATTTGTGAATCACTTGACACTTGCACAGGCTTGTTGAGAAACCAAAGTCATCTGCCAGACCACAATGTTCCCGGCTTTTCTTTCCTTCCTTCTTGAGCATGCTACTTCAGCCAACTGAAATTACATGAGCATGGCAGGGTGAAGAGAGGCTATAGATGGTGAAAAACAATTGTGTCCTCATAGGTTTCTATGCAAAAAGACCTTCTGAGTATCAGTGAATGCTGCTAAACTATAAACAGCTCCAGTCCCCATTGGCTTCAGTCAGAGATAAGGACACGAAGCATCAGCCAAGTTCGTTTGCTCAGAGATACAATCACTCAAGAAATAAAAGTAACTTGCATCCTGTGAAGTTAGCACAAAATGTCAGTGCTCACTGAACTTTTACAAAAATTTTGAATGGAGATGAATACTGTTAAGAGCTTAATTTATCAGTTTACTAAGTATAATATTTTATTTTTAAATAATTTCAGGTAAAAATAATAAAATATATTCTATTAGTTATTTAACCTTTTTAGAAACTTAAAAATACTGTAGACAAAATATGCACACATTAGATTACCATTGCCTTACTTGAGAGATTTATTTTGGTTAATACTGTCTAGGCCTTCCTAACAATGAATATATAAATGGATATGACATATCCAAGTGTTAGGTTGTGTCTTTGAGCTTCAGTGTCAGTGCTTTGCCTTTTATGCTTCTATACTGTTCTTTGAAGAGACTGACGTTATGTATTGGTCACTACATTGCCCTGTTATCTTTTAATGGATTTTAGAGATTGAAGAGGGATGATCAGCAAGGACGTCAGCTGGCAAAATCAACTTCCAATTCCGTTCTGCTCAACAGAGTAAGGAAAATAAACAGCAACAATGACAACAAAAAAGCACAAAATCTTTCTTTTTCCAGGCAAAGAATACAACTAATAGGCAATGTTTTTAATGAACAGTCAAATAATTTTACCCATCATTTGAAGTTGTGGCACTTCCAAATCCTTTTGCTAGCAGAGCTGTTACCTAGTCTGGGTCTTGTGTTTCTCATGGCTAGGCTTTGCGAACGAAGATTTACAAGGGCCCTACCCACCCTTGCTACAAGCACGCTGGTGGCTAAAAAGGCCAATGTGGGATAGGCAAGTCCAGTCACAAAAGGCAGAGTGGAAAGTCTCTGTCGGCACTACTGGCAAGGCACGGTTCTTCCTGCGTTGCCTTTTTTCCTCCAGGCTGATTCTG
>JAWWEE010000105.1:96558937-96662712 GCA_035221455.1 Xenops minutus
GAGACCTGACTAGCATGGGAGACCCTACCGGAGGCATGAACCACCGCCAGCACAGCTCGCAACCTCATGAGGGCACGTAAGCTTCTCCTCCACGACAAAGGGGTGTCCATGGAGAAGTGTGTTTCTACCTAGTGAATGGAAATACAGCACTACTGCAGCTCACCTCTTGGAGGGCACCACACAAAGGCTGTGGTCCCCATCTGTCCCCCGCACCTTCCCAATGGGGCTTACCACCTTTCCAAGTCAGCACTGGTGTCTGCAGTGAAGAATTAATTTTCTTCCACATCAATATGAATTTTCCTTCCATTTAAAACCAGACTGCCACTTACATGAACTATATTTGTCCTGCTTGGTGCTGAGTGTCTAACTTACAGACTTGAAGCCCGGCCACACAGCATCAAGTTCTCTGTGGCTCAGCATGAGAAAGCACATAGAAATGAGGACCATGGTCACTAGTACAACAACAGCAAGGTTTTGCTTTCTTTGCCAGGAAGACACAGTGAGGTGCTCAGTTGAGCTCTGTGTGGCTTGAGGTAAGGAGTATTAGATTACTGGCAAAGTCATTGGACTAAAATTTTGTGCTGGAAGAGGCTGAAATGCATTTACTGACATAATGCAGTTGGTATTTTATTTTATCTCAGAGCACACAAGGCTCACTGTACATCTTTTCCACTCCCTTCTTCCTCTCAGCTCTTCCCCTCTGTTATCACTCTCCCTCTCTTCCCACTGTTGCTCCCTCACTGCTGTCTTTGGCCAAGCATTCAACTGTCTGCAGGGGAGGTGGCCTCCCTCATCACGCTTGTGCTAATTGGGGCCTGAGGAGAGGCATTTGCTTTCCCCTCTGTGCTGATGGCTCCCCAGCTGAGGCCCTGGCTGGCTCTCCCCTTTCCATGTCTCTCGGCTGTTCCAGAAGGAGAGCAGATGCTCCCTGCTTCCCCACAGAGAACAGCTGGCTACTATCCCTGCCATGTCACGGACCAGCTTGTGCTTCATGCCACTCAGCCAGGACACTTGGAGTCCTCCACTGCTACCCTGCTCTGCAGGAAGAGTCCCGTGCTTCAACAGAAATCATCATTTTCTCTCTTACATAAGAAAATGACTGGTTGTGTCCTGGTCTCAGTGTTTAAAGGAGGAACCCCTCCAAGGACAGAGAGAATCTCTACTGAAAAATACAAATTGGTGAAAATATTGCTGTAAAAATGGATTTTTAACTTTTAAATAGTAACATAGAATTTAGAAAGAGCAATATCTGATGGCTAAAGGCAAGACATGGCCACGCACACAGAGCTCTTCTTACAGGGGTGTTTCTATTGGTGTTTCTATACCAATTATTATACAGTTCAGGCATAAGTTCTTCAACTCAAACTCCTGATAATCTCCTTTTGCTGCACTTTGATTTGCACTTTAACATGACCTCAGATTTCCTAAACTGGTTCGTATTTGATAGAAGTGCACCAGAGCATCCTACATCCCAGTTACTGACAGGCAGTCAGTGGGAACTGGTCCAGCCTGGGTGGCAGGTCAGTGGATGTGCTTCCCTTGGGCTATGCTGTCTGCTGACCTCACCCATGCACCCCCCAGAGCAACCAGTTGTGGCCTCAGTTTCCCCAAGATGGTAACAAAGGACTGACCCCCAGCCTCTCATTTCAGGTGGCCTGACAGAGCTCATCCCCATTCCCCTGGCTGTGTACACATGTGTTTATGTGTGTGCTCTGTGCTGGAGGGAGGGCATCCTCAGAGCCTTTCCACAGACTGCAGCAGCATCATTCCTGTTCTGCTGCTGGAAACAGGGTGCTGCCAGGGGCTTCACACTCAGTACAGATGCAATCCAGTTCATCCTCCAGGTGGTTACTTCACTCCTGTTGATTAGATCATTCACTCCTGGGAACAGATCTAGTTTAAAAACAAGATATGGGAAATTTTGACTTCATTATAAGAAGACACTGAGGTTTTGTTTTGCTTGCAAGAGAGAAATGCTAAGTTGGTGGTCTTTAGCCTTTAGTGCACTGTTTGTAGAGCAGGTTGTGGCCATTTGGTCTGTGGTCCCTGAGGACACACACAGAGACCCTGACAACTTCACTTTAAATAGGGCCTGATGTCAGCTTTCTCACAAGCCAGAAGAAACAATGAGTTTTTGTAAAGTACAAGGAATTCTCCCAAACATGTGGGTTGGAAAGGAATAAGGGTGAAAGAGAGAAAACTGTTGTCACTTGACTGTTTTAAATCTTAAAATATTGCAATTAGCTTTAATCATTTTATCACTTAACTGTATCAAAAAAGCTGAGGTTAGTAGAAGGCTCTGAGCACTTTTTGAACAATGCTTCCTTTGAGCTATTTATCCATGTAGTGCTCTGCTGGAATGCAACCAGCAGAAATAGTATCTGATGGGCTTCTGCAAAGCCTACTTAAGGTATATTATGTTGTCAAGGCAGATCTGTAAACTAGCTCCTTCTGATCAAGGGTTGTGCATTTGATCTTAAATCTTCAAAACTTGGCATATAAGCTGAGGGGAGAAACCACCACTTAGTCTTTGTCCACATCTCTATTGCTCTGTGGTGAGCCTTCTGACTGGGAGAGTTTGAAATCCTGGGATCAATACATTTGAAATAATCTATTATGTATTCAGATACACTGACTCTATGTCTGGATTTGTGTCACCTAATGGTACTGGTGGGGTTCAGCAAAGGACAAAATGTTATGTTCCCATGTAGGTGGCATGAGTCTAAACTGCACCCATGGTCAGTGGAAGTCTAGGTAATCATGTATGTCACCCTAAAGCCCACCTAAGTTCAGATGCTTGGATATAGATTTCTGCACCATTTGACTGCCTGAGGGTCGACCCATAGGATCTCCAGCTGCTGCTCTGGAAGGACATTGGTGCACTATAGGATATGTCCCATATTTGATGGCTCGATGAGGCTACTTTATACATCTTGTTGTGACTCAAATGGCACCAGATGTCTATGCTTGGAGTACTCAGTCCCCATGTAGCATCAACACTGCAGACTTCTATATTTGTACTAATCCTTCTGTGTTGTTCCCCTCTGCTCCCCTGTTGCTTGTTGGTGACATCTGTTTTATTACAAGATGAAGTGTATCTTGTAATACCTCTTTTACTGCATCAGGACTGCTCAGGTGATGGGCTTCTGTGTTAACGATGTTGGGGGCAGCTTTTCCTGGGAATATGCATGCTCTAGGAGGGAGAAGCCCGCAGAGGGTAATGCCAGATGTAGCCCAGGTGTTGTGTGGAAAAGGTTCTCCAGTCACACCCTGCTCACACACCACTGCTCCTTGTCACCTGACTACACCCTTCAGTGAGGACTTCTGGCAGTTTTGTAATATGTCCTTGGCTGATACTGTGCCGAAGTTCACCCAGGGTGTGGCACAGGCAGGGCTGGCACACTCCTGCTCTTTTTCTGTTTAAAAAAGAGTTCAGGGAAAATAAGTTTCAGCATAACGGATCACACTTTTTTCTTAGGAACACCAAGAAGACACTTCATTCATTGGCTGTATCACAAAAATGAAGGGGATAGAGGGCTTTGATAAAACATTTCTTCATAACCAATTGATCCACAGCCAACTGTCTTGCAGATGTGAAAAGGATTTGAGATATTTGTTCTTTCTCTTCCTGTCTGTGGATCTAAGAGAGCAATTTGTGCTTCTGTGCCTTGGCTTGTGTCAGGCTTAGAAGAATCAGAATCTTGGTGTTTTCTTGCTATATTTTTAGATAACGTTGACCTGCTAGTGTGCATGAGACTCTCTTCTGTCTATTACATCTATTAGGCTTTTTTTCCACCTGCTTACTCAGTTTCTTCGTGAGACAGGTTGACGAGAAACCACCTTCGATGCAGCAGGGCTGCTGATGCAGTAAGCAATGTTTTGCCCTTTTTGTTTTGCTCATACATCTAATTGGGCTCAGCTCTTTAATACAAGGGTAGATTGCAGCTGCCTGAGTAGACTAAGTACATGTACAGTCAAGGATTATTTTACATTGGGTTTTAAGCTCAGCCTTATGTCTCCAGGCTAGTGTGCTTCCTCATACTACTAAAACTCTTTCAGAAGTCCATATCATAAAGGCTACAAAGTCTTGTATGTTATGCAAAATGCATTACATCTTGCCTCCTTGAGCTAACATTTTGTGTTTCCATCTTCACAATTTCTGTCTCTATATATTTTGTTCATCCTGGAAATTGTACCTTTTAACAACAAACAAATAAACAACAAAAATACAAAACCACAATCAAACAAAAAATAGCTGATGCCTTATGTTTGGCTATTTGTTTAACGAAGTTTTATAATGATGTGCTAATTGTCCCAAAGTACTTTCAGCATAGTGTGTTGGGTTTTTTCCGCCTGCTGTTCAATTTTCAGCTATTCATGGTGCTTTGAATTTAGGTCTGCTATCTGAGAAAATCCTGTGGCAAACTGGATCTTTAGATGGTAAAAAGCACAGGTAATTAATGTCTTTAAAGATATTCTGAATGAGTGTACACTATAAGAAAGTAAAGAAGAGTGCCAGGAGCTGTCAGTTTTCTAATCATGGTTTATTTGACCTGTGTTATTGACATTCTCTGAATAGTTAATTGCTCACTTTTCCTTAGCTGAAGCCTAACTAGAAGATAAGACCACCAAGACTCCATTTCTTCTTTTTCTCACATACAGAAACAATGTGTACCTTTAAAACCTGTGCAGACACATACAAATTAGACCATGATGTCAGATATTTAAAGATATCTTCTCCTCAAATATGCTGAAAAATTGATGTATGGTATTGCACATAAGTAAGTTGCATGGAGAGCACCATGTTTTCTCAGCCAAATTCATAGGCAAAGTATATAATGGTATAAGTTACACATAGGTGACCTATTGTGTGAAAGTAGGAGGCTTAATTTAATGCACACAGAAGAGCGATGGCTTGTAGAACATGCAGCAGATGAAAATGGGTGTAATAAAATCATATGAAAAATCCAAGTAGACCAGTATTCTCCCACTGGTAGGGTCCCAGAATGGATGCTAAGCACGATCAGGAACCTGGGTCAGGAATGTTGCCATGCATCTCTCTCCCTCTGGTATAAGCCCATTCGTTTTCTTTAAGTTATAGGCTGTCCACGTTGTGCTTCGCTTTAACTGGCTCATCCTGTGCTAACCATGCAGCTTTTTTCAAATTATTTTTTCTTAATTAAATGTTTAAGTTTCTAAAAAATAAATTTTCAGATATTGTCCTAGCTGCACTCATGAGCAAAAATAAAATAAAAGTAGGGAAAATCCCACTGTAAGCACAGATGAGAAATTCATGTGATAACATCAAAGACAGGTTTTAGGAAAAGTCTCAAAGAATGGCCATGAAGATTGCAGAAGGCAAGGTTTTCATGCAGTAGAGCACAGGATGGCAGGGGTTTGACATTAACATACAACTCCACCATAATCTGACACTTGTGATCTTTTAGCTTGGGCATTTAATGAAATATGTATTAGTAGAGCATGAAATTTCTATGGCATGAGTGACATCTGTGTTTACAGGCTGTTTTCTATTGCCAACACTTTTGAGTCTGTAGTATCCTTAATTAACCCTGCATGTTTTTTTAGGATGTGACTGAGTAAGGGACAAGGTGCTTGCTGTAGAAGTTTACAAACAATAAGAAAGGAGCAACACGGGAAAATAACCTAGCTGCTGTTTAAAGCATATAGCTACTAGTAATACATATTAGAAAATACCAGTTTTACTTCTGCAAAGACAACAGGGTCATAAAAGTGGAGTGATTATATAAAACTGAAAATAATTTTGTGATTCATAAATGGAACAATAACAGTATCTAACAGATACCATCATTTTAATCTTTCAACTTTTAAAATGCCTACAATAATCAATTTCTACATCATTTAGATGAAAAGCTAGCTTTGGTAACTGAAACTATATTTACATGGCATGCAGTAGTACATGCCATGTATTTACATGGCATACATCTGGCAAAAGGTTTGTGACAACAAAAGGTACCACTGCATCTTACTCCAGTGTTTCTCAGACCTTATACAGAGTACCAAATTATGCCAATATATAATGATGCAAAGCTTGAGGAGCCAACATCTTTGTGCTACTGCCTTGTACTTGTCACCAGTAGCACCTTTTTACTCTTCTAAAAGTGATAAAGTGATACCATTGCACAGGGAGAAAAAGGTATTTGTATCCACTGAATTGAACTAACCTATTCTAAATTGTATGGATTTTTTTTTTTAGAGGCTACAGGAACAATTACAATGTCTGCACTCATCTGAGTGTGGAAAATGCCCAAGATCCACCTCTCTGGTTGGTGGGAGCTCCAAAGTGAGTCACGGTAGAAGACTATGCTTGTTTTCTGGTTCTTTCCCTAGAGTGGTATAAGTTTCTGACACTCATTTGGGGCTTTGGTATTACAGTGAAAAGTCAGTCTTAAAGATCAACTGAAAATACTCACTACAGCAAGGGGGTTTTTTGTACATTGGCACAGCAGGTACTTTGCTCTACCACACACAAAAAAATAGTACTCTGACTTCGATGCATATGCATACTCCAGATGTAGTAGCTATCCCTGAAATAACAGATGCACTTAAACATGTCTGGGGTGCGGCCTCATTGACTTCAGTGGGGCAGTTCATGTGGTTAAAATTAAAGGAGTGTAGGCACTTTCCCAGGTTGCAGTCATTGTTACACGCCCCCAGGAACTCTACAGTGCAGTGAGATCAGCTTCCTTTTGCTTGAATAAATAAAAGCTTCAAGATTTAAAACCGTTTTTTAAGAGCTGCAAAGGAGAGTGACGTGGCAGGAAACAGATTTTTCAACTTCAGTGAAAGATGCTGGAGTGTGGAGAATGCTAGCATTGGCGTGTTACAGGGGCTCAAGGGTCTGCACTGCTGGCACAGGGGCGCCACTGGTCTAGTTCTGTTTCAGGGGGTCCTGTGAACCTGCACAAGCACTAATAGCATTCCCTGGCCCTGGGCTTGGTGTGATGAGACAGCCAGCACAACTGGTAACATGTTGATAACCAGGGGCTGCAGCTGTCCTGGGGTTGGCTTCTGCTTTGTTAGTACCTTTCCTTTTGACTAGAAGTTTCAGAAGCCTGAGATTTAGCTCTGTCCTGACTTACAAGATGTAGCTTCCTTTCTTTTGATGGCTTCTTCACTCTGGATTGTGCATTTCTCAGTGCACTGAGTTGTAAGAAAGATTAAAGGAAGAATCTTCCCTCTTCTCAATTACTTTGCATGAATTGATAGCAGATTCATTCAAGTTTAGGGCCAAAATCCCAGTCTGTGTTGGCAATTAGTTTGGTTCAGCACAGTGTGATGTTATGAAGCTCTTTTTATAGCCATTGATGCTGGGAGTTGACTAACCTATGAGTCACAGAATATGTCAGAGGATAAGGCTAACACATTTTTGGCATGCAGCTTCCAGGGGACTCAGTCTAACACCTTCCTGGAAGAAAAACACTGGTGTTGCTTCAGAGGACTTGAAGAATCTTGACTTCCTCTGTATTTATAACATAACCTCATATGTCACATTATGCAGGTATAAAACCAGAAAAGATATTTGAACCCACAGGCTTCGTCTATTCAAGTACATTGAATGTGCTGGAGTTTCTCGGGATCAGGGCTGACCAGCTAAGTTAGCACATGGCATTGAACTTGCCCATTGTGCCAGCCATGGGGACCACACTCAGCCTGCTGGGTGGCAGGCCAGCTGCCAAACCATTATCTTAGGGTGGCTCAGGATGTTGCTAGTAGACCAGGACTCACGTGCCAGGGACTGTTCAAACAATGCAGGCAAATGAGCTGCAAAGCCTGGAACCACCTCTGTTATAGAGATACCCAGTTTGTACTTGGGGAAAGACTCCAGTGCAGGCAGTGGTAAGATACTTTTGTCCATGTTTGACTATCACAGATAACTCTAATTTACCTGTTTCTCTGATGAGAAAAGATACAGTTAGTTCTGTTGAATTTTCAGAAGTATATATATATATATGTATATATATATAAAGGCTATCTTGTCCTTCTGTCTTCTAGGAATGCCACAAAAAAAATCCAAAAGCCGCTACCTGAAAGGAGGACGTGGTGAGGTGTCACTCTTTGTCCCAAGTAGAGAGTGATAGAAAAAGAGGAAATACACTCAAGTTGTGACAGAGGAGGTCTAGTTTAGATATTAGAAAAAATTTCTTCACCAAAAGGGTTGCCAAGCATCAGAACAGGCTACCCAGAAAAATGGTGAAATTGCCATCCCTGAGGATATTTGAAAGATCTGGCAATTACAGACATAGTGCAGTGGTGGACTGTAGAGTTAATGGTTGGACTTGATGATCTTCCATGTCTTTTCCAACCTAAATGTTGCTATGATTCTACACAATCAGGGCAAAATTAAGCTACTCTAGCTTAGATAAATGTTATTTAAGTGTTCCAGGTCAGTTTGCTTGGCAGTTTGTCCTAGTTGTGGTAGCACATAAAAGACAGCACAAAGCTTTGTAGATACAAAGGAAAAAGGCCAAAGTCTCATTGTTAAACATGGGCCGAGTAGACCTTTTTTATAATCTTTAAGCTGAAAAGGAGAAAAAGTTCAGTGGAAGGCGCTTGATCTGCTGAAGGTGGTAAAGGATGTGTGCAAGCCTCTTATTCAGATTTATGGGTTCCTCTACCACCGCATCTGCTGTGTAGCTAAAATATTATCAAGTAATGAGTTAAAGTACCAAAATTCTACTTTTTGAAAGACTAAACAAGATTCAGAACTGACATTTAAGCAGTGTATAGAATAAAAACCTTGGTGTGGTTTGAATAAACATGAGTATTATGGAATGTACCCCCTTTAATACATTGTTTTGACAGCTTATCCCTTGGAGTCTGCATGAATTGTAAGTCTTTTATACAGAGGCTTCTTCCTCGAATGCTGCCTTAAGGGAATGAAGGATTGGTTTGTAACAGTGGATGGGGAGCTGAAGGTCGGGAATAAATTCTGTTCACTGAAACATATACTGGTGCTTAATCTGATCTGGGGTGAGCTCACTCACATAGCAGAGTTTAGAGAAAGAAAGGAGAAAAACCTTGGCAACTTAATTAAAATGATTGGTGGTATGTGTAGGGAAAGGAGAAAAGGACAAGGAAAGGTCTTGCTAGTAGAAGAAGGGTAAATACTGGAGAAGATGAATTTTACTTTCAAAATAATAACTGTGTCCTGGTCAAGTATCCCCATAAATCTGTAAAATAGCCTAGGATTTGAGAACTAAATCCCTTTTCTTCCCAAAATAAATTTTTGAGACATAATTCCAGAGCTCTTTTTAACAATCTAACAAAGGAAAAACATGACTGGTTTGTATAATTTTATTCAGCAAACTAAAATTGTATTTTTCATCACAGGTTTGACTATTTATTTGGAAAGATCTTTCTGATACCGCTAAATTGTTATTCAGTACCACACTTTACTTTTTGTTCAGAACTGTCCATTGACCTGAAAAAAGTATGGTCTTTTAAAGCAGCTGTTTGGAAACAAGATGTGTGATTTCTGCCCCTCTTTCCATTGTTTAACATAAGAGGCTTTGAGGTTAATTGGTTGAGTCTTTAAAAATAAGGTACTCATTACTTCATACTTTTCATTACTGATATGCTGATGTTTTTTTAATTTTGTGAGCATATTGATCACAAAAAAATTCTAAGTTCAGTGTGGGACACAGACACCATCCTTAGAAACGTGCTGTATGGAAAGTACTTATGGATAATGTCTCTGCCTTTTCCCACCAGCACACAGTATTCATCCTGCCAGGAGGCACTGTCAGAGCCCCCATCCAACACTGATGCCAACCCATGCACTTTGGTTCATGGCTGCCCTGCTGAGCCTGTGTCCAGTCCCCCCTTCACTGTCCTGATGTCTACTCATTGATAGTCAGAATTGCATATTGCTGTGGGGAAGTTTTTAAACTACTTCTTGGTCAAATTGTAGGTGACACAGATTTGACATATTTAGTGCAAGGGGAAATGACTGCCAAGTCTCTCAAGAGGCTGCTTTGTAATTGCTCTCAGCAAAGCATTGTTATTACCACTAATAAGAGGGCTGGAGTTGAGAAACAGCACTCATGTTTGGAAGCTGGATGTGCAAGGGAGAAATGGAGTAAGTAAGGAGATGTCAACAGTTGTCAGCATCCAAATTCTCCAGCAGTGAGGATATAGGAGATAGAATGTTAATTGCTTTCCTGGAAGATGCCCTCTAATATGGGACTTGCTTATATGAGTATTCTGTATTCCTACAAGCTTTATTTGAAATTCAAAACCAGCTTTTCTCATCAGTGCATACCAGCCAGAGTGACTTTTAATTTCACATTCCCCCACAGACTTTCACCAAATGTTAATAAGTGATTGTACACAGCACAGATGGTTGAAGAAGCAACCTCGGAAAAGGTTGCAGAAGCACGTTGTGCTATAGTTTGTATCAAGATAGTGTCTTGGGAACCAAAATTAATTTGTATTTTTGCAGTTTGTGTTCTGTGTGCTTTGCATTTTAAACTGCTTTCATATGTGAATCCTTTGCTGCCTCAGCAGGTCACAAGTATTTAATCTCCATCGTGTGGAGGGAAAAGAGATAAAGGCAATAGAGCTACAGAGTGTCTGCCCAGCCCAGCTGGTATCTGCAGGTCAGGGTGTTGGTGGCTGAGATGGAACAGGAGGATATTAGGAGCTGATTGTCTCATGCTCTGCAGAGATACCTGATTACAGACAGTAAGTGCACTGAGGAATTTATAGTTTGAAGGATGAGGTAAACAATGGAAAAATGAATACATTCATTCCAAGTGACATAACAGATACAGGCAGACCTGGAAGAAAGATTCCAGGATAAGTAAGCGTTATGCAGCACCCAGCCTCCATACCTCACAGTGCCTTTTTGGCATCACACACACAAGCAACAGCTGATAGAAGAGGTTGCCTCTCTTGGCCTCTAATTTTCTGCCAGAGGGTACCAGTAGCAGAGATCTGTGTGTGCTCTGGGGTTCATAGCCCCCCACTCACACCTGGGCTGGCAAGGCTGAAATGAGTGCAGCAAATTATGAAAAGGAATGTGCAAAGAACAAGTGTCCCTTGTGCTCTGCTGCCACCAGGCACAGAGGGGCAGGAGTCCCCAGTAGCCCCCTGTTCATCTTGCACTGCTCACCTTGCCAGTTCCTGGGGGAGGCAGAGCAAGACACCCTCCTCCCCTGCAACATCCCTGCTCCTGCAACCATCCCATGCCACTGCAGCTTTCAAACTCGCTCTGCTTTGATGGATTAAAACCTAGTAATAATTTACTGATCCGTGAAGCCTGATATTTCATCCAGGAAATGAAAAAGACATTCACGGGATGATGCACTCCCACCACCTTATATCATTAGTCTTCCCTTTAAATTTTTCCAGGTAGAAACTATACTGGGATTATGTAGTACTTACATAAGGGGGAACTTGAAACTGAGTAAAGCTTTCAAATGCTTCATTTGAAAATGCGAATCATGCACATGAATCCTGAACATAAAATAACATGCAATTCTTCTGGATTTTCATATTCCAAAATAATTACCTGAGATGAAAACATATTCATTTTCCTCTTCAGATACTTTGAATGATACTTACCAGCAGAAGTTGCAGTCATATCTTTGGACTTCTTTTAAAACACAGCAATATTACAAAGAACTATTTTATCAATTGGGCTAAGGTCTGGTTTAATTAGTCTAATTCATACACAGAACTACAAAGTCTCAAGAGAAAGAAATTAGAATAATGTAAAAATGCAGCACATGTCAAAACATGTAGAAAGAGATGGAAAGTCTTAAATGCTGTTTTAAAAACTGTTTTTATCTTTAAAATCAGGGAACTTTGAATTAACTAGCATTAGAAGATTTTAAAGTTCTACATACTCCTTTAAAATGTGAATTATTTCCAGTATAATGTAGACCTTTACATCTAAATACGAGCACACAGCAATTACTTATTTATGAAAGCATTTTAAAAAAAAAAAAAATTAGTCACCAGTTTACTAATTTTACTTTTGCCAAAATTTGAAGTTCAGTGTCCAAGCCCTGCTCAAACTGGAGCCTTTTACTTCTGCCAAGAATCCATAATCAGGAAGAAGCATCTCTCACCTGTCTGAGCATTTTTGCAATGACCACGTGTCATATGTGACAAACGTGACAGTGAGCAGGTGAGCTGAAGACTGGAGAACAGTACAACAGTCTGAGTCAAATGGGTCACTGGCTCCAAGACAGACCACAAAACAAAAGTTGCCCACTAAGTAATTTATGTAATGGTGGTAGAACTAGCTTGTTTTTATTTAGCAGCATTTCTCAGATTTTGTTACATCTACTTTCTATGTATGTTCTATGTGGTCTTTAATATATATTCCAGTATTATTTTTCTGTCTGACAGTGCAATAATATTCTTACCCCTTCAAAATAGGTCAAACCAGCTTTTCTGTCTGAAATCTTAAACAAAAGTCACTCCGCAAACTAGTACCTCCCCTATGCATTGCAGTAGGTTATTTACCCCAGAAAAAAATGGTAGACATCTCAGTTCCAATATTGTGAATAGCTGCTGCACAGCTCATTTTACCACATTCCTGCTATAGGCTGCTCAAAGCAGAACCCATTCCTGGGCTGATTGCTGAAGGAGAAACATCGGACAAAAATGCCAGTACTCTCTGGCCATGGCAGCTGACAGAAGCTGACAGCAAGAAGCCTTCCTGCACATCCAGGAGGATGAAAGAGAACTGGGGTGGGGTGTGGGCAGCACCCAATGTAGGAGGCAGAACAGGGATTTGCCCTCTTGGCTGCCCACAGTTATCATCACCTATGATGGGTCAACGGGCTGGCACATGCCAAACTCACACCAGGGCATGGCATGAACCGTCTTTTGTCACACTGGTGTTTGGGGAGATGGGGGTTTGATGGGAATTGAGAATGGGTTGGGTGACACTAACAAACAGACATATAAAGAGGAACCATTTGGAATGGGATTATGGTGGAGGAAAGGGAGGGCCAAGACCCTGATGTTGGAGGCACATCAGGCAGTACGAAACAATGCTTTAGGAAATCACACTGGCAAAACTATTTGTGTTAGTATATTTGAACTCCAACCTACTACTGACCTTGAAAACCAAGAACAAGACTTTTGAAGTGGTTATGGGAAAGATGTAAGAGGCAATAGAGATTTTCCAGAGGAAAAAACAGGAGAGTTGACATCCAGAACCTTTCCATTTGACAGCAGACTAGCCAGCCCCAGGACATGGTGATTCAAAGGCTGACAATCAACACAGTACTAAAGATACTTCTCATCTCCGGGCTTTAATTTTACCTGTACCAGACTGTTTCAGAAGATATTACAGCCTCTGGAAAGAGGCAATAGGAAACTTTAAGCTCAAACAAAGAGCTCTTTCTTTTCTGGCAGAGGAAAGGGCAACTTAATTACCCTGTTCTGCTTTGCTCAGCCATCGCGTTGTTCCTGCTGAATACAAAGTGCTGAGCAGGAGTGGAGGCTTGATAGAAGAACCAGCACCGAGCTGATTCACTCTGTTCTGAGAAACAGCTTATTATTTCTTTGCTGATATCAGTTTTGCCATTAGCTCTAAGGAGAGGCGTAAACACTATTTTTCTGATGCACCCATGAGTCCCCCCTTAAAATGTACAATTACTCAATTCTTAACTGGAGATGTTCTTGTTGTAGGGTTGCAAGCATTTTGGTTGCCCTGCTGCCTCCTTGCCTATGGCCATTCTCTGATGCTGTTGAGAATTTACTGAACCTAAAAGTTTGTATTTTTAATAAACAAAGGTTTGCATCATTAAGCTTTCATGTACCTTCCATTCCATTTTCTTCCCTGTCAAAAGACTCTGTAATCCAGTGCAATGATTTAAAAAATGCCAAAATAATGATTTTCAGTCAGCTGTTTCTGTATCTAAGTTGCCATCATTAGATTTTAAAAGCTTAATATAATTTTGTCTTTTCTTGGTCCTTTTGTGTGTGTGTGTGTTTGTGAGGGGTTTGCTGTTGTTGGTTTGGTTTTGATGAGTTTTTTGTGGTTTCTTTTTGCAAATTTTTTTTTAGGTAGAATTGTCTATGGCCATTTAGTCCACTGATTTATACAGCAAATGTAAGCCAGATTCTTGTTTCTGCACACTCAAAACAAAGTGCATGGCTACCACAGAGATTCAGCTTGTACCATTTTTATCAACAAACACGTTGGCTGAATAATGAACTCTTTTAAATTTGAAGTATCTTGCTCTGGTATCATTGTTTTGCCCCTATTCATAAATGATGTTAATCTTCAAAAGTTTATCTCATTCTACTACGGATATTTTCTTATCAAAGGGAAAAGAAAATAGTAGTCCTTTATGCATGCCAAATAGCCATGTATAGAGGACCATTTTCTTTATCTCACTGAAACTTCAGACAGATGAGTTCAGTTGCTTAGGGAAGGAACTCTGATGTCAAGATTATAAAAATATATATTTTTCTACTGGTGAAATTTCATGAACTTGGAAGTTCTTAAAGCTTTTCTACCACCAGATAAAAACCAGTGAAGAACTCCTGGACTGAGATGCTTGTTTAGTATTCTTCACTTTTGACATTTTATCATCCCACACAGACTAGATGAGTAATTTAATCACTGCTAATTCTAACAGATAATCAAACAAAGTGTGAGTAAAAACATTGTGACTGTGGGACAACGTTCCCTCAGAGACCTCATTCACATTTTCCTTTGTCTGAATCCTCCTTCCGGCTCCCGTCTCTGTCCTCCACATCCTGTTACCACTGTAAACATATAACATGACAAGGTTGGGGGGTAATCTTTTATGAGAACAACTTCTGTATTTGAAAGAAGCAGATAAGCTTTCAGGAACACAAGACTTTCTTTGGCTACAAAACTGAAGCAGCAAACTTCAGAGCTAAATCCTAGCTCCTCTGCATTTAATTAGATGTGTAAATCATGTGGGACAACTGAGAGTGTCTGGGCAGCTTGAGCCTCGGGAATAGCATGGGGGATATTAGATAAGATAAGAAGGTGATTATCACTTACCGAAGAAAATAACCAAAATAACAGGTGATGTATTGCCTAAGGAGGAGGGGAAGGTTAATGGGGAAGGGGGAGGAGAGATACCACAGCATTCCATTAAAAACATCTATTGACTCAGTTTTATGGATCTGACTTCCTAGCATCATATTTTGAAAGTGTTTTGTTTACTTAGTAAGGAAGGCAACAAAAGAGGAAGCAGTGAAAGAGAATAAGAGAGTAGTGGGGCTCTGTGGCCTCAGGATTGGAAAGCCATGCTCCTCTAGCAAAGGACTCAAAAAGGGTATGCAGTGCCTAAAAAGCAGAGACAGAACAGTACTGGAGAAGAAAAAGGAAAATCAGTTTTGGCTGTGGAATGAGTCATTGTTTGAGATGGAACCAGTTCCACAGTTGGGCAGCTGTGCAGGTTGAGGTGCAATAGAAGGATTTTTGCAATTACAAGAACTTCTTGCAGAGCTCTTTTATCTGACACTGTATGCATGTACCTAAAGGAAAATTGCCGAGAACAACTAAGCAGGTGAGAGGAAAATTCTCTAAGGTAACAGATATAATAAAGATTATGAAGATGTATCTTCCCAAGAAACCATTATTGTAGGGAGGCTCTAAGTAAGATAAAAAGTAAGACAGCTTGTTCGTTATAGCACACTGTGCATTGTATATCATAATAACTGCACTGTACTGATGTGTCAATGCTTCCAAAAAGCTTTACACTGTTTTTTATCTTTTTTTTTTTTTCTCTGTAAGCTCCTGATTCAGGATAATAGAGGTTCAAGAATGCAATCCTTGAAACGATTTTGCTAGTTACAACAGTAATGTCCATTCTATAGACTAACTGTAAATAAAAGCCATTAAAAGGCCGTATGAGTCAACATTTTGGAAAAGCTCTGCTTATAAGCCACCTCACTATACGAAGATTGTCTGATAATGCTTTATATTTAGACATTTAAAAAAGCAGAGACTCTTTAGAGCTTAAAGTACAATAGCATGAAATAATTTACTATTGTTTGAAGAAGATTTTCAAATGCTCCTCCAGGTGCCTTTGAAATGGCTAATTACCTGCTGGTGTGAGAAATGCAGGACAGGGTTGCCCAGTGTCATGCAAGCTCCTCAGCATGTGAGGATCAGCCTGCTTCCATTACTTCCATTAATTCATGTGAGCCATGGGCTTAGCTTTTTACCACACTCTCTGAGTTATTTGTAACTACAAAGAGGGTCATATTCAACTACCACAGGCAGAAAGAATGGATAAAATGCATAGAAATTTCATTTGTACCTCACTCAAATGCAAAAAATCCCCTAAAAAGAACTTAGCTTTAGAAAAAGAAAACTGTCCTGTGATACTTCATATCTAAGGATATTTGTCTAGTTTATATTCACAGAACTCTGGAGTTTTCATTCCCTTATTATCTCAGGGACATTTCACAATAAAGGGAATCTTTCAAGAGTCTAAGCACTCTATAAATTCAACAGAAAAGTGGACTGAATACCAGATTCTGAGCTGTGTAGTTTGCAGATTTGTGCAGTATCCAAGAGTTTTAATTCTACAGGGAAAGCCTACTCTCCTATGCCAGCAGGCCTAGGACTGAGTTTCTTTCATCACTCATGCAGCCAGTACAGCCACATCCCCACCTCTAAAGCTTTGCCCTGTGCTTTAGGATCTCTATCCATCAGAACAAGTAGGACCCACTGCTCGGTTAAAACCTTTCATTGCTCCACCCATCCCAGACTGAAGGATCTTCTCCAGAGGACAGACCACAACGCATTCCTACAGATCTACTGAGAGCAGTGATCTTCACACAGTCTGCCGTCACTGAAAAACCAGTTGTGAATCAGTTGATGGACATTCTGGCACAGGCAGTCTTGCTTTGGGAATTAAACCTGGTCCTGAGCAAGGCCCAAATAGGATCTGTGACTACAAGACACTCCTTGCTTGTGAAAATCACACACTGGAATGGTCATCGAAAGAATGACACTTTTACAGCAAAAAGTAAAATCAGAAAAGCAGTTTTCTTCAGCAATGTCAGTCCTACACAAAGTCTTCTAGTGTTGTTTGAACTGATGCAAGCCAGTCTTTTATTCACAGAGTATTTGGCAGGAACTACAGCTCTTGAGCCAATCTGAGCTAGAGTCACTTGGCACCCCATTCTCAACCGTGGCAGGTGAATGTGCCACCTTTGGCTAGCACTATTCCCAGAAATACCCTGGGAGTAAAAGTGACACTGAAGAGACACAGTATTTGTGTTACATGCTTTTTCCCAAATTGTTTGGTTCTTAAACTGTCTAGAGCCGTCCAAAGCTATCACAGACCTTTAAGTTATTTCTCTGTCACAGAAAACTTTCTACTGGTCATAAACTACTTCTGAGTTTTACTAGAGTCATCAGTCACTCTGTGGAAGAACACAGTTCAATAAAGTGCGCCAGGACTCAAAAATAATTCCTGGCAGAAGACACCAGCATGAAGGGTGATTCACCCACAGGAGGATTACAGTAAATTACAAAGCAACCTGGAAAGCTGACAGCAGTAACGAACACAGGAAAGCAAACATGATTTTATATAGTAGGAACTTGATATGTGAAGGGAAGTTAAGACCAAGTTGAGAAAATTATGACTGTGCATAATCAAACAGCTACATCCTTCTCATTAAAACAAGTTTATTTTCAGCTCATTAATTAGATATAACTTTCTTATGCATTCATGCTATATCTTTAGTCTCTAATGAAGGAAGTTGAATAAAACTGTCCATCAAAGAAATTTTATTTTACCCATATTTTGAGATATGTGAGCCATATGTACACTCAGGCAATGGGGGATCTTACCCACAATTCTGTGAACTGGAGCGTTTTGTAGCCATATTTAATTGCAGATGCAATGCTGGAGGCTGTCTGCTCTGCACCTACCTCCTGCAGCTGCTGCAGGAGCAGATCAGGGCATCCCAGCAGCTCCTCCAGATGCAGAATTACAAAATTCGCCGTGATTGGAAAGAAAGGGGTAGTAGCACAGGCTATGCCTGTACACATCGAGACCACATCATGGAGAGTGGCTTGAGGTAAGAAAGTCTCTCTTCTTCATGTGATTATCTATAGATACATTCACACTGTGGGTCACTGTGAATGTTACCTGCTTTCCCAGAAAACTACTGTCAGAAAGGCTTTGCTCTTTGAAAGCTAAAGGAAAGAACAGGATGCATGGACTGAAAAGTCTTTTTTACAAAAGGTGTAAGAAGCTCAAGTCTCACTGGGGAGTCTGCTTCCAGAGGAAACACTGAAAACTCTCTTCAGTTGAGTGACAATACAGTAAGATGAGAGAACACTGAAAAACCTGCATTTTGTGGGTACAGAGCAGATACATGTTTTCCTCAGTTTTGGGAAGTAGGTAATTACTAGGTAATGATGAAGCCCTAAACCATGATTTTAATAGAGGTTTGCACGTGGCTGGAAATCTGATCCCTTTGGCCAAATACATTTTAATAAAACTTCTCCTGCAGTTGCTGAGAATGCCATTTCCAAGAATAAGCAAGCTTGCTTTAGCCTAAAAGCCAGCCCAGGATCAGCCATCGCCCTACTGCTTTTATGACACTTAGGGGAATGGAGAGGAATTGGATGTTCTCCAATGGCTCTTGTGAATTTGAAAATCTCTGGCTATTAGTGCGTGCATATAGAAACATCAATCACAGCATTATACCTATACACAAGCCCTTGAAAAAAACACAGTCAGGATGTTTCTTTGTTCCTATACATATTTAATAATAACACATTCCCTCCTGAGTTGCCTCATTTAAATAGCAGTATCTGCCTGCAGTGCAATGTGCTGTTGGATTAAAGCTACAAAACATGCAGACATCAACAATATACTGCTTTCTGGCAACAAGGTTTGTTGTACCTTGCTAGTTAAGAGGTTCATTTTCAGCCCAGTATGTTGTGTGTAGGATGGGCTGGGGCCTCAGGCTTTAAATTAATGTTTTAAATGAGACAGAGGCATTCCAGGGAAGAGAAATTACCTGAAAATCACACATCTTCTGGTATATAATTCTGCTTCACGATTTTGACAACTGAATTAAGTTAGATTTGTATCTCTATTCCTATTTCAGAAGGAAATTTTTCCAGGCTTCATTTGCAGGAATGAGACCACAGAAAAGAGAGATGCAAAATGCACTGGAGAGGACTTCCATTTGCAGATAACAAACAGGTTATAAACAACAAAAGGAAACCAACATTCAGTAATTATGCTAGAATAATCAGAAACCAATGTTCAGTAATTATGCTAGAATAATCACCAGGATTTACAGACAAAAACAGAGCCTAGGACACTGATTCAAATATTTAACAAGACAAAAAATTCAAAATCTGGATGCTTTTGCATTTCAGAAGATATGTACTGAGAAATTTGAAATGGAAATAGCTGATTTCTCAAACATGCAAATTGTGTGAAGGTAAGGTGGAAAGTAATTGCTTAATAATCGTTAATACCCAGCTTTTCTTGTTATTCTTTCCTTCAACTAAGGAGAAATAGACAATTCAGTGCAACTGTAGAAACTTTATCTGGGCTTTATTCCTTGGCAGGACTCATGGCACAATTAGTAAATTTTCCATTGTCAAGCTTTTGCATAATTACATTCTTCCACAGTAAAATGACATGGCTGAAGATTAATGTGCAACCAAAAAACCAAACAGAAAACCTCACCAAAAACCCCAAACAAACTGACAAGACTTCAATTACATTGTGCCTTCTTTAACACTTTCTTTATCAGCTCTGATTTTGGGCCCACCAGAGCTTGGCATGTGCATTTCAGAAACGCACAAATGACAGTGCACTTTAAAGGAAGACAGTCTCTTTTAGAAGAATCATTTAATTTTACCAGAATAAAGGAGGCATAAAGAAGAAGTAGTATCTCAGTCATCTTGGCCTCATGCAGAGAGAAACCCCAATATAACCCAAACAGTGTCACATTGCTGAAATTTTGGTGAAAACAAATTTTTAGGTCATTTTAGATTTCCACACCATTTGAAAATGCAGGAAGCTTGTGTCAGTTCTCTATTTCACATTCATCCTTTGCTTTTATCTCATGTCTTTTTATAGCAGGAGTTCTGATGTGGTGGGAGCAAGCAAATGCAGCTAATAAAACAGATGAACTGCATCTGACTTCCAACCTTGCTAACATTGAGTCCTGGAGTTACTGATCAACAGCAAAAGGTAATTTCTTTAAATAATGGATTTGGGGCTGAACAGGGTTCACATTTCTAGTCATGATTTTCATTCCCACTTAATATTTCTTTGGGAAATGAACAGTGGCACAGTACAAGGTAGTGGCCGCTGCCCAACTGTGCTGGGAGAGGATGTTGAGTCTAGTGTGCTTTCACACAAAATAATCTGGCTCTGCAAAAATAGTCAATCTAAGTTACAACTTTACAACATGGCATTACAGTATAAATGTACTTTTTAATTCTACTTTGGTAGGAGCCTGCTAGCAGATGGCCCGGGGACAGGCCCACAGTTAACATGAATGAATGGAAATGGGCGAAGCCCTCAGGGGGACTCAGAGCTCTTGTTGCAGCAGATGTCCATGTGTCTTTCACTTTCCACTCAGAAACATCCTTATTTTGCTATTTCAGCAGTGATTGAATGAGGTGCTGTCCAGTGTTGAGTCAGGAGAGGGGAAAAGGGGTTGGAGGCCAGCAGTGGTCATTCAAATTTTGTGAATGTAGAAGGTTTATGTTTAGTTGTACAGTAAGAAAGTAATGCAAACAAGTTACTTCTGCCCTTAACTCAGTCTGAAGCACAATCTCATTGTTTACAGCCAGGGTGCAGCAGTTCTTTATCAATTTGTACACACAGACATTTTTACTGAATTACATTTCTGATTACTGACTGCTAGGCCTGCTTTTTACAAAGGCTGCCAATAGCTGCATTGTCATCTGACTGAAAGGTATTTATACATATAGGGTTTTTTCTCTTTACTTCTCTCAGTTCTGTAAAGAATTTGTAGAGATAAGCAACATTTTTCTCTCCATGAGGGATGGTATCCCTCTCAAAGATATTTTACTCCTTATAATGAGAGATATGTAGAAAAGCCAACCACTTTAAAATGCCACTGCACTATCAAGGTTCGTTGTTCTCCATATTCAGAATACTCGTGTCGAAGTCATGGAGGCTCACTTGGGAAAAGACAGCAGCACAGGGCAGGAGAGTGAGGCCAACAACCCAGAAAGTTTGCTTTTCAGACATGCCAGCTGTAACTCAAGGCAAATTTAATCAACATGGTAGTTGTTTACTACTTTTTGTGAGTCTCCACACAGTTTCAGGAAGGTTTTATGGAGATTATTTCAACCAAAGTAAAACATGTCAGACAACATATTGGCGTGTCGATTAGAAAATATGAAAAGCACTGCAGAGCCCAGTTTGGTTTTATGCAGTGTAAGCATACATTTCTATGGGTGCTTCTCAAACTGTACTATAGTAATTCTTAACATAAGCTAGAATTTATTTTCTTCTTACTTTGAGTTTAATCTTTTGTGAAAAAAAAAGATTTTTTTCTATATTGATTGTCATCCAAAATCTTAGCACTATGAAGCAGATGAATTGCCATGAACTCTGTTTGCAGATGTACGCTCTTGGCTATCACAGCGGGATGTGAGAAGCTCAAGGTCAGTGAGGCAATACTGAAGGAGAAAACATGCCCTGCACATCCTGATTCCTGTTCCAGCATTTCTCTGATGGTTCATCATTCAAATTAGTATGGGCATGAAGGGGAGACTTAAGAAAGGTGCCAAAAATCAGTGTACCTAGACAGATGATATAAAGCAGAGGAGAAAGAGAATGTACCACTTCTTTGAATTCCTCCCCTTGCCCAAAGGCAGGTTTATGTATCTCTGGCTCTGCCCGTCCTGTTAGTTTTTTGTCCAACCTGTTCTTAAGAAAAGTCACTGACAGATCCCTCCCTTGATTAGGCAGTGTTTTCTGGGAACTGGGCTTTGTATCCTGGGTCTCCAGATTTGCCTTTCCTTGCAACATTTTGGGGAGTTGGCATTCACATGCTGACTTGTTGCAGCTAGTCTTCATAAACTCCATGAGATAAGACACTGTGTGGGCTGCTGCCATTCGGGGTGCTTGCTCCATGGGTAAGAGCTGGAGCAATGGGGGAGCTTTTGCATTGACCCATGAAGGGTGGGTGTGAACTGTGTGTATGTGTGTAGAGGTTTGCATTGTATGGGACATAAATCACAGCAGCCATAGCCCTTTGGTAAAAGTTATAAGGTGCTCTGACCCAGCTAGAGAGCTGGGCTAATGTTGCAGTGGGTATGCACAAGTCAGCAAGGACTTTCAGAGGGTCTTTCTGAGAGACCAAGAGCTGCACTAGCTTTGAAAGCAAGAGAAGGCCAGTGAGGAGGGAACAAGGAATTTGGAGGGAGCAGGGAATAGAAGTGAAACAAAACATTAGGAAGTTTGCAAATTTTTAAGATGCTACAATACAGAAGTGGTAGGGCTTTTTGATAAAACATAAGGGATTGGTTTTCAACCTTGCAGCCCTAATGGCAGAGAATAAAATACTGATAAATCACATTTATTTTCCTTTTTTGATTGAGTCTTAGTGGGTGCTTTTTTAATACCACTCCCTATGTATCCAATACTTATTCTAAGTATCAGTACATCAATTAATATCTGTAAATCAAAATTAACATGTGTCTCTGAGCACATCTGAGATGTAGTCCTAGTGACTACATCTATTGTAATGAATATTGTATTTTAATAATTGATGTTTCACATGCTGTATTTTGCCCTTCTTTGCACTGGGACCTTATCCAAATGCATCTGAAACAATCTTTTTAAATGGAAGGTAATGATAAGTGAAACAACAATGCAATCTCTTCCCTTTTAAAGGTGCACAGAATTTACATGCTAAATTCAAGTGAATTTCAACTCAGTCACTGGATCCCTGTTAAAGTGGTAACGAATTGAAGTTTTGTGAACCCTTCCCCAAATTCAGTGGAAAGGAAGTCATGAAACATTCATTTAAGAAAATTACAGCTCCACACCCTATTACTCATAGAACTTGGAAGTAATTTGAAATCTTGAGTATACATGAATTATTGAACAATGAGTGAAAATGAGAGAAAATGAGGACTTAAAACTTGCGCTTCTACCATTTGTGTAAATTGCTGCTGTGGTCCCTCTCTTCAGTAATTTCAGGGCAGTGTTGAAAGAGCAGCAGAAACCTGTAATATTTAAAAACAGTAGGATCCTTATTACATACCAAAGTCAGAAGGCAGCAACAGATCAAAGATGAGAAAGGACTTAAAAGGGAGGGTTCTAGTTAGTACTACCTGAGCTCATGACTGGGTTGAGTTCTACACCTTTTCAGCTGGTTGCCCTCCTTCCATTTGGTTGGTGGAGAAGAATACCATATTTTGTTAAAGACAGCTGGGACAAGCTGTGAAAGTATGCTCTAGCATCATCCCTGGCAGGGGACATGAATCTATGGGATGAAAGAGGCAAAGCGAAGTTACAGAAACATCTCAAACATTTTGAATAAGTCTTATTAGATGAAATGGAGTCTAAAATGAATTTAATCATCCAGCAAAATTTCCTGTCCTCCAGGAAAGGAGAATAAGAGAATATCCATTAAATGTATTAAATATTACAGCAGATTTTGAAGGTACCTGTAGACTTCTTATAATACAAGGACAGGCACTGCAGAATAACTGTACAGAAATACAGATTCAGCTGTTAGGTCTATAGTAATGTTAAATTTTGAAAAAAGATTTTTTTTCCCTGTGTTTAGGGTTTTTTTACCTATTCTGCACATAATTTTTATGTGGCTATTTACCTAAACAATTTTAGGATCCTTCTTTACAATTTTGTCCTTTCCTTGCTATGAAGGCCTGAGCAGCACCTTTTTTATCTCTCACAGCCAACTCTCATTCAATTTTTTGAACTCCTTATCATCAGTGCCTTCTCTCATTAGCTCTTCCTGTATCCTACAGATTTCCCTTCTGGAACTGAATAGTATTTAATGTGGGCTCTTTTTGTTAATCCTTCTAAGTTAGTTTAACCCCACATGAAGAAGGACTACCTTCTGTGGCCAGCACTTTTACAATAGTCTTGTATTTTAACAAGACTGGATGCAAATCCTTTCTTTGTTCTCAGTTACAAACAAACTTCTTGACTATCAAACTAGATAGCTGATTTTCATGTCTAATTGATATCTGGAAGCTAAAAACCTTTTATTGTCTTTTATAGTATTTATCTTCCTGCACTGTTAATATTTTTTCTAGGAATCTTAAGGAATCTTTTTCTATACCATCAACAGTACTGAAGAGATTAGAGCAGTCTGCTATGTATTTCTATTTTCTCATTATCATAAATGCTAATCTTGATTGCCATTTGACTGTGTTTTGGCTTTCTCTACAGTAAATGTATCTCCTAGTTTACTACATAGAAACTCATTAACCATACCTTCTATCTGATGACTTTTTAGAAGAATCATTCTTTCTTTCAGTTCTTCTGCTGTTTCACTACCCATTACTACATCCTTACGTTCCTTCCTTCCTTTTATTTCTTTTTTCTGATCAATAACAAGGGTCTCCAGGATCCTTTACCAATTTTTTCCTTTAGTTCATAAATTAAAATTCATAGTCATGCACAGACCTCACAGAGAGACTTTGACAGAGTTCAAGAGGAGTCCTTTCTCTACAAGTGCTTTCTGATGCTTTCTAATGAAAAAACTTTCTTATACCATCAGTCTTGTGTTCACTTTTAATATTTATTGTTTTGACATGTCACTTCATTAAAGCCAGCCAAGCTACAAATGTCTTTTAGTAAATGAGTTTTTTAGCCTTGTCTGTACAAGAAATATTTCCTTGCAGTTGTCTCTGAGAGGATATGATCCTTCAGTTCAAAAGAAAAAAAATTAGGCTTGCAAATGGCAAAGCTGGGAAAGGCAGACAAGTTATGCACTTGTAGTTAATTTTAGAATGAGCTGAAGATCTCTTTGGCAAGTACAAGCTGTACTTTCACAATGGCCACACTGGCATGGCCTACAGAGCACTGGAAGGGCCAAGTGACAAGCTCAGTCTGCAGTCATGCAATAAGGCACTGGCCCATATCTGTGACTACTCATAGGAAAACCTCAGTGTGCTGTTTGCGCATTGTCACAGGAGACCTGTTGGGAGAGTTCCAAACAGCAGTTTGGAGCCAGGCCATGCACCTTAGTTTGCCAGTCTAAATTAACAGTTCACGAACAGGTTAGTTTGTGTAAGGTATCTGGCACCTAGACAAAAGTCAGACTGAGAGGAAACAGGAGTCCTTTGTGAATGTCTCACAAACAAGAAAAGAAACTAATTTTATTGGTCTGTATAGAAAACAGATAATATGATCAGTTCCAGTTTTAAGCCAGAGCAGTATTATTGAACCAGCTGTAAGAAAAGGACTTTAGATTGACATAATGACAACTTGAGCTTTCTTTTGCAAAATCATTGTGCCATGTTTAAATAGTTAATTGATTTCTTTAGGTATCAGGGCCCCAGGAAGTGCTAAGACCGCTTATGAAAAGGCAGCTTGGGCAGTTTGGGTGCTCGCTGCTTTGTAAAGTATTTGTAGGATTCTGGGTGAGATGGACCACACATTGCCATGCCTACCATGGCTAACACAGGCCAGGACAGGCAATTCCTTGATGAAAGATGGTGTTCTAAGAGTCCAGAGGGAAAGGAGTTTTAATTCTCCTTTTACCTGTGTGAATATAATGCATGACTTCCTCCTGATTTGTAACACGAAATTTCTATGCATCCATTTCCAGTGTTATAAATAGACATAAAAGTTTCTGAGTAAAAGTATAACCTGAAAAATAAAGAGGTTTTACCCTCCAGCTCACCAAGGGCATTAATCAGTACTCAAAAACGCCTCTTCATCTCAGCTTGTACCTCTGGAGCAGTCACAGAATAACCAGTATCTGGCCTCGTCATTTAAGCTTCTAACCCCATTGTGCAAACCCAGGGAAAAAGCAGCAATTATGTAAGTAGGTAAATTAAAGACTAGAAACAGTTCTGATCTCTGTTCTTCCTCCCTTTATCCCCTTTCAAATTAAGAAAAGACATACCAGGATTTTTAAGGGGGATTGAGGAGTTAATCCAGGACATGACTTAGGCTGTGACAGGAAAGGGACTTATCTTGCTGTTTTTCATTCACCAAACCTTTTAGGACCTGAAGTGGGGCTGTGGGAATTCAGTTTGCTTGCATGGGGAGTGAGTGTCCACAGTGTGAATCTTGTTGTTACTTAATTTAGCACTGCAAAGGACCCACTAATTTTACTTGGGACTTACATCAGTGCTGTAAATGTTGGCACTTTGGATAGGCTGAGTTTATCTCAACAGATAGTCCTAAGAGCCTGATAAATTTAAATGCTGATGCTAGTGTTTAAAAGTGGAGTTATACCAGCAGTGCCAAGCCCAAATAAGATGCAGATAAGTGGAGCCCTTAAAAATGTGATGTGTTACTGCTGGCAAAATTCTGTTTCCTCTTTCAGCTTTTATTTAAAAAACAGCACTTCCAGTTTACTGGAAATAGCATATGGAGGTTTTTATTTTTACTTTCATTTTTATATTGTTCGTTCTTTATGATCAGCATTTCACAAGGTGTGAAAGTGATGGCAAAGGCCTATTTTATTCTTTACTTTTAATGCTCTGACACTGGACATGTCAGCATCTGTGTGAGAAGCACTGCTCACCTCCCACCACACAATCCCAGAGGGCTCTCCAAGCTGCCACCTGATTTAACTTAGTGAATGTGCTACCCATACACTGGACACTGGTGGTGGTGTGGACTAGGGGAAGGCAGTCAGTTGTGGTACGGGACTCACTACTGAATCACCACAGCAGCTGGTATTAGTTTTGCCATATAAACCCTATTTAATATATTCTATTCAGGTGTATGAAGGAAGACAGGCATAATGAAGATAAAAGGAAGAAAAAGAAGTATTATGCAGGCATCAATGCTATAGGCCCTTGTTGTGACAGACACAGTTCATAGTTTGCTGCTATAGGTCCACCCTTATTTCAGCCATGTTACACCTGAAACTTTCCCAACTTTGTTCTGCAACCTCCCACTGCATGTTCTTGGCAGCACCTTGCTTTTATTGTGGTTAAATGTCACTTCACACAAAGTGCCCAGGGACACAATGGAACATTAGTCTATACCAGAAACAAGAATTAAGTACCATGCAAGAAATAATAGTGGAACCCAAATGGATTCCCATGGGAGAGGGAAATGTTTCCCTGTTCCTCCAGTGCAGCTGTAGGCACTGCAGTGCCACCTTGCTGATCCCTCGTCCATAAAGATCCCTGAAAACCAGCCAGTTCCCTATTCTCCTGGAGCAGAAAAACCCTTTCCCCACCTTGAAAGAAAGTGATGCTTGCTAATGGAGGAATATCTAACTCAGTCAGTGACTGATCCTTGAAAGCAGCCCTTTTTGCCCTGAAAGTTAATTTAACATGAGCTGTATTTTTGATGCTGTCAGGAAGCTTGGCTGGTTAGTCCTCAAAGGTTACAAACAACAAGAGAGAGGGAGGGTTCCTGTTGAGCTATGGCAACTGTCGAAAACTCGTGTACACATTAGGAAGATCAAACGTTTGCCCAGCCTGGGAAGGAGCAGGTAAACACCAGCTAATCCCTCTGGAGCGGTGAGACACACGGGCTGCCAGGATATACTGCTTTCATCAAGAGGTGCAAGAAGTCAGTCAGGATTTGTTTCCCTCCTGGCAGTTTGTTTATTCAAGGTACCCACACTCTGATGGTTGGTGCTGTACAAGGCTGCCCTGCTTGTTCCTTGTGCAGCTGTGCTGATCAAAGTACAAGAGAGCGTAGCACAGAGAGGAAAGCTTCAAAAGGTCAGCTCTGCACTAGGAAAGCACAGAGAAGCTGATAGCAAGGTCCCAGGGACCTGTAGATCTGTGTCTGCAAGCTCTGCTATTCCTTAACCATCAGCCCTATCTGGCTCCTGCAATATATTCCCAACAAGATAAACTGGGTGTTGAGGATGCATTTATAGAATGTGATAAAACACATTTGAGCTGATGCAAAAAGTACATAGTCATCATACATGTTGTGGTGCCTGAATCGGGGTTACCTCATGAGCACCTTCTTCCCTTTGGGAGCAAGGCTCCAAAGGCTGGCTATTGGATGATCCCAGGCAAGCTCAAAATTATACTGGCTAGCTTGAGTCAGAAATTAACCAGGGCTGGATTTATTTTTATATCATGAAAATAATACTGGAAAAAAAAATTATGTGTATCTCTGCTAAAACCTGAGACAGTACCACAGGTTGTGCAGAACACAAGTACACAATTGCAATAAGCCTTGGATCTATAATTATTTTCAGGCTATATGAATTAAAGGGAAAAAAATCTAATTCTAAAACATTAGTAAACATTGAGGCAGACATCATCAGTTGTGCCTTCACTTTGAATCAAGCCAAGTTGGTATTATGGAAGAAAAGTCCTGAAGAACTGAAAAGGAAATGAGAGAGCTTGGTGCAACTGGAAAGCTGCTTCCTCATTTATCCAAACCCATCAGCATCTGCAGAGCAGTGTTTTGGCTTGGCTACCTTGGAATATGTTGAGAGACTTGTCTCTGTATAAATTGTTTAGGTTTTCATCTAAATGTCTTTCCAAACTTGTTTTCCTAAAGCCTTACTCAAAACTTTATAATGAAAAAAGAAAAGATACATTTAGCAGAGTTTACTGGGTGTTAGTGGCAGGTAGGGCCTGCTAAACCTTGAGAAGGAAATACTGCTTCCAGAAAATGAAGATGTTGACATGAAACAGAGGGGGAGCTGTCTCCTCTGCACGTCCTGTTGAGCCAGACAGACACACAGCTAGGTGGCAGTGGACCTGTTGTCAGAGCTTAGTGGCCAGGACATCTTGATAAGGTACAGACGAAAGCCAGGCTGCATTCCTGTGTCCTGCAATGTTTACAAATGCATCCTGAGACAACAGAGAAAAAAAAAATAATTTGGGTTTCTTAATTTGAAGATGACACAGACATTGCTTTGCCCACAAAACTCAGGTGAAGATGCAAAATCACACATGCATGGAGCTATGGAGAGGTGGACCACTCTACACTTCTGCGTTGAAAACATGTCCTCAGTTGAGGGGCTTGTCTGAAACTAAGGGAGTTTGGGGGTGGAAGTGCTAGAATGAATCTCAATTCGTGAAATTTCCTAAACTGCATCAAAGACATTGATCAAAGACCAAAATTTACATTTCTTCCCTTGAATCCCATGGTCTGTGGCTTGTGCAGAAAAAAATTAGGGAATTTGTGCTCTCAAGGGGAGGAGATAATGAAAAATTCAGAGGGCTCACAACCTGTGGTAAGGTTAATAAACTGGGTGATAATGAACTGCCAGAGCTGAGAGAAGGGAGTGAGTCTTCATGCTACAACTTGTGACTGCATTAAGTCTTGCTCTGGTGCTACAGCCACCTCACATGGTAAGTGGATGGTAGATAATTCAATTCAAAACAAAAAAGCTTCAAAATTGTTTTGGTTTGTTATTTTCTTTAAAATGTGAAAGTCACAACTACAACTGGGAATTTTTTTTTAACTTTTGAGGGCAAGAGCCATCCTTTTTCTGCATTTCTCTAGCACACAGTAAATAAAAGTGATCTTAGGCTACATCACCTTACCATTACTTCTACTACAATTTGAATCCAGTGAAATTGCTGAAAGTTTTCTGAAATAAAATGTCTGAACACCCTGGAAAAACAGTTGCATATTCCTGGTGCAACAGGCAATCTGGTTTATATTTCACTGTTTACTTTGTAAACAGGGAGAGCTTTGCTGTTATCAGATATTTTCCTACAGCTTTTAACAGCAAGACAGATGTGCAGCACTTTGTGAATGTGACAGCTGAGTTCTGTTTCATTGCTCTTTAAAATTTTCTCTGCTTTCTCTCTGTTTAAGAAAAATCAAGGAATTATCAGGGATTTGCTTTTTCACTATGAATGCAAATGCATGGGATGACAGCTGAGCCTCACTGATTTAAGGCTTCACAGACCCATCTTGTAAACATTAATGGCATTTGAGTCATCTTGTCTGCCTCCTCAGGGGCATACAGAAAGTATTGAATGTTGGGCAATCAGGGAGGTAGAGGAACCCTTTGTTTTATGATGTCATCTGTAGTGTTACAACTCTCATGAAAGTTCAGTCTGACTTAAAAGATTTATGGAATTTGGAGACCTTTTTTGTTAGTGTTTCCTACCTATATAAAATAAATAAAAATCAGGCAAGAAAGCTTCCTGATAGGGCAGTCTAGATCTGAAGAGCAAATTAAGGTCAATTCCTGCAAAGAATTCGAGCGTGAGCTACTTTCCTTTTTCAAGTAGTTTTACTTATGTTAATAGCCACAGTTCTTTAGTGTATGAATTATTCATGTGCATGAGTCTCCACAAGACTTGAGCCTGCAGGTTACAAACTTGTATTAAGCGCTGAGTGCCTTAAAAATACACTGTTAAAGAAGTACAGGACAACTTTTAATTGGTTCTAGACAGAATTGCAACAGCAACAGTTAATTATTGTGAATAAAGATGGTTAGACAAACACCACCTTCATAAGCAGAATGTAGTAAATATCTTCAATATATCTTCAGCATGCTGTATTGCATATTATGCCTTCATTTTATGCAGGAATGTTGCAAGGAGTGTATGGCTACAGTCATCCAAAGGAAAATACACAGACATTAAGCAGTACATGTCAGACAGAGGTTTCAACAGAAGAATGACAACTCCAATTTAAAATCTCATTTATTTTCTCTTTGTATTCATCAGTGTGTTCTCTGCACTTCTGAGCAAGGTTAGCCACAATTTTGGGGATGTTGATTGTTCTAGTGGCTTTTTTTACAATGGTGGAAATTCCTGGTGATTCCCACCATCTTGGTGACTAATGACAAGCAGTATCAGCCTTCAGGACCCAGATCCCCACTCCCTGCAACTGATGTCTCTTAGCATCACTCAGGATACTCTACAACTTCACAAAACAGTATCCTCAACATGCATGAGGAGTCTCACCTGCAAATAGGATCCTAGGAGTTCCTGTCTGTATTTGATCCAAAGTTTCCATTGAAGTGGCAGATGTGGCTTCCAATACCTTGATGACCTCTTCCATTTCCCTTAGAAGTCAGTTCACAGTTGCTCCGCTCCACTTGTAGGGTTTTCCTACCCATTGTTCTTCCCTCTGCTTCCCACAGCACTCATAGAAGCAGGCACCCAGCCAGAGAGCACAGCATGGAGACAGGGGCCAGGCAGGGAACAGCAAAAACTAATGGCAGAGTGAAGAAGAGGGAGAAGGGTTACAGGCAGCAGGAAGGTGGAGAGGGAAGGTCCCAGTGCCTGCGGGAGGGCTGGAAAGCTCCAACTGTACATAGACAGGTGGAAATGGTGGCTGAAGTGGCATCTTCTCCATACTGTGACTGCCACATGTTTCAGTCATGAATCAGAGAGGTTCTCCATCAAGTAATTTTTCTTCCACCTTGACACTCAGGCATCGGTTTTGTTTTGAATAACTGACATGTGACAGACTCATCACATGTGAAACCTCTCCAGGAAAACTGAATGAGTGGTTTGTGTTTTTGTTGTTGCTGTTGTTTGTTTGTTTGGTTTGGTTTTTTCCATTTTGTTGTTGTTTTTTGGTTTTGGGTTTTTTTATCCGTATACCATATCTGGTACACACTGCCAAAAAAATTTCAATACTGTGCAACAGGGTGCATATTTCGGAATTAGAGTGAGTGAAAGAGGTTAACTGCATCTAGGAATGGCATGTTGTCATGGGTATAATCCAGTCCTTTTCACTCCAGAGTCCATGTTTTTGAAAGGCAGCCAAATTCAGAACAACACTGTGAAATTTCCAAAAAAAGATAAAAGAAACACAGCCCAAAGACAGGTTGTTTATGTCAGCTCACTGAACTTGGGAAAACAAATGCCCATTCAAAATGGCACTGCATGAAGCAATGCAGCTACATGGCTGAGAAGCCTGTGGTGTGGTGGAGGAGAAAGCAAGCTGAAAATTGTTCGTACTCTCACCTCAATAAACTTTTTTAGCCCTGAGTCCTTGCCCTTAATCAGGCACTGGGGAATGCTGCACCCACCAGCTGTAAGCATCCCTGCTTTGCTGGTCCCAGCTCAGGGACCTCTGGTCTTTTGCTCCACAATTTCTGCTGAAACAATTAGTGTTATCCATTCTATCTGTCCTCTTTGTCTCAGTAGCCCAGTAACTATATCACATTCTGTGCATCTTATGCCACAAGTTGAAATTTGTCTCCTGCCAGTTGGTGCTGTTTCAGTTGTTCACCTGCCAATGTCTAAAAGCTCCCTCTGCCCTTGTGACCTGCCCCATTAAACAGTTGTTCCTGTACAGTAAGGGCAGCCTTTAATGACATTTGGATGCTTTCTGCCCTGAGTAGTAGATAAGACATCGACATATCTGACAAATGATCAGGAAAGGTAGAAGAGATCTGTATTTGCTGGATCTCATTAACAAAACGAAGTAAAGAGCTGAGCTCTCCTGCCTGTTTGCCACCAAGTTTCAAAGGTTAGGCTGGGGATGATGTCTGTAAAGGGGTTCAGAGCACTGAGGAGATTGTCACCAAATTGTAAGCATTGTTTTCAAGTGCCAGTTGTTTAATATGCAGAGCAGGTATCAGTGTATTCTTAGTCTTTGCTGGGTGCTTTGCCGAGCTCTCCCTCTGCATATTACACAGACACTCAGGGAAGATGGGGTGTGTGAGTGCAAGGGTCCTTGGGATGCTCTTTGGGAGACTGGTTCCACCACAGGTATTTTTTGGACCTCGAGTAACTTACATGGCTTTCAGCATCCAATCCTCTCCCTCTTAAATAGTAGTGTATGTGTGCCTAGCATATTGCAGCAGTGCACCAAGATACCTGAATTGCCTTCCAGCCCCTCTGAGACAGAGGGTGTATTAATCCAAGTGAAGTACGGCATTTATATGGCTTAGGACTTCTTGGCTAGGTCTTTGATACATGATACTGCACTGAGCCACATAAAAGCTCCCTGTTGCCAGTGTTTTAATGTTTCTCACTTTTGAACCCCTGAAACAGTACAGGAAAGGCACAGCCAGCTTCACAAATGTCCCAGATACAGGTTTTGCGTATGTGAATGTCCTTTCCTTAGCCACCCCCTTCAGTTCACACACAGGTCAAACTCTTCTGCAATAAGTACAATGTCTTTTACTTTTTGCAGTGAGCAAACCCCACTCAGTGCTGAGGTTGTAAATAGCTTAGCCCAGGCAGTGAGAGTGGGGGAAACACAGAGGTGGGGGGGTCTGGGTAATGTCAGTCACCTGAGGACCCCCCGGTGACCCTGCCAGCCAGCCCTGCCACCTCCTTGCTCCACACTAAGCAGAGCTCAGGGCTGTGCACACACATGCAGCTGCTGCACAAGTACAGACACAGGCACAACGTGCTTCTGTGCTTCTCCCCACAGCTAGCCTGGAGCTTGCTGAGACACTAAATTATATCATTATGTGGATCTTGCATTATATTATCCAACTTTCTCTTTCCTTTCTGGAAACATATATAAACATATATTTTCACTCAAATGCAGCTTGAAGACTTTTTTTGTTTTGCTCTTCTGCTTGCTCTTTGTGTTGATGGATCTGTTGCTTCTAACTCCAGTGACATTTAAAGTTGTGCAAGTGCTTTGCAAACATTCGAGAAGATGAGTCTCTGCTTGAATGAGATTATAATCTTTGAAGGCAACAGCAAACACTGACCATGTGAATAGTTCCTGAAAGCAGGTCTGAGAAAAACTGGTTGAAAAACATTGTTGTTAGAAGCTGTGTTAAGATTCCAAATATTTTAAACCAAATTAAATTCTCTGATTTCTCTTAAATTGTCATTTATTGTGGTTATTATTCTTTGTGCTTTCTTGTGAAGATGTTGTCATAGCGTTTCTTAATGTCTCTTCCATTGATTTATCAGAAACTGAGATTTAGCAGGTAAATATTTTAGCAGCTATTTCTGTAACACTATGTAAAAACACTGGATGAAAACCAATTAAGCAGCTCAACACTTTCACACAATTAGAAATAATCTTATTATTATTGCATTGGAAAGAGTTCTGTTTTGTGAAAAAGTACTTCTTGTCAAAGCCATTTAATGAGAAAAAGCCAACTGGCTTTTGTGGCTTGTGCTTCTCAGAGAGCCTTTAGCTTGTGCAGTGCAGAGCCTGGCCGGAGGTATGAGGGGCAGCTTCCACTCTGTGACTTGAGTTACTGCCAGGAAGCTGCTTGTACATGGGTCAGTGTGGGTGAGGCAGGTCCACCCCAACCCAAGGCAGAGAAACCTTTCCTACTATACCCAAATCCCTGCTTTGTAGTCTGTGACACAGAGCACAGTTTATTCATGTGCATCACTTTATTTCCACCAGGGAATTTACAGAGCAACCATACATTTCCTCATTGGGATTTAAAACTCTGCCCAGCAAATTAAAACAGGTTTGGAAATTGGTCTCCTTGGCCTGGAGGTTGAGAAGCAGCTTAGGCACTTTACATGGCACTTAACCTGCATCTCCTCAGCACCTCATCTTGGGTCCCTGGGCCATCGTTATTATACTGTGCAAGGTTGTTTTTTCCCAGCTAAAAGTGCCTGAAAAAACACAACAGTTTTGTCATCAATGTTTTTTCTCCTGTAGTAGGAGGGTGGTGGTTAGTTTGCAAAGCCCGCAGTGTGGTGTGCTGCCATGTGGAGGCATTTCTGGGTGCAAAGTCTGCGCACAGGTTGGAGGACAGAGCAGAGGGAAACAGCCTGATGCAATCACACCCATCCTGTCTGCTGGAAACTGACCCTCGCATGTGGCCTCTCCCAAACCTTGCTCTGGCAGGATTTGGGAAAATTTCATCTGGCGTACACCAAAACTTCACCTGGTAGCATGTTAATCATTAAACAACCTGGATAATTGGTGGGACACTGCTCAAACCTGCCTCCTGGCCGTGTTTGAGCTGGTGGTGTGGATACTGTGCTGCCTGTGTTGAGGAATAGGATGGGACTGCCTTTGGCACCAGGTATTGGCAGTGGTAAGGAAACTGCAAAATGTCTTTCAGTAGTTATTTATCAGATTCTATTTTAATTGCATTTTTGTTTGATGATTCATTGTTGTCCATTGAATCTGATGTTTGTCTTTGAAAATTACCAATTTTCTTCATTCTGAGTGTTCCTGAGTGCTCAACTCCTTGCAAGCACCGTTAGCCTGCAGGCAGTCTTTCCTCTTTGCTTCCCCTCTTATCTTTAAGAAGATTACCATCTGGCTAATGATTTTATTTTTTCATTCCTCTCTAGAGGTTCTTTTCTGCTACTCTTCAGACACTAGGAAAGTGCTGCAGGGCAAACTTGATGCCATAACTTTGTATCGCATTGGGAAATAAATGGAGAATATGAACAGTGAATGCCTTTCTGATAGAGAGGAAGTGGTCCTGCCTATAACAAGCCCTTGGCAATAGCTTTTTATTTCTTTTACCTGCCCCACTGCAAGCGGGGTGTTTTTTCTACAGCGCATTTTCCTTGACTAAGGCAGGCCCATGCATGGTCATGGTCCAGTGCTACTGTACCTTGCTGTAGCTCTGATGGATTTACATTAGCTGATGCTCTGCCCTATTGCCCGAGGCAGAATATAACCAGGCAGTGTTTCTCATGCACCATTTAGGTGATTTAAACATTTAGAAGTTTACATTTGCCTTCTCCTTTTGATGAATTCCTCATCTACATTCCGAAAAAGAGCCTCATTACCTCAGGACAGAAGCATTATTTACCTACCATTTATTTCTCAATATTTTGCTCTCACCCAAGAGCACACTAATGTTCCTCACAGTGTGAGCTGCCGCCAGCACTGCCCTAGTGAGCTAACAAATCTCAGTGAGCATGCTGCAAGGGGGAGGGAGCTTTGGAGGGTGAATGAGGGCAATCTTAGAAGGATAATATGGCATTTGGTGGCACTTAACCATAATACAACAGAGCAAAGAAGGCTCTTCTAAAAAACCCAGATTGAATAAATAAGACATTATTAGACGATCCTTAATCAGCACACTTGTTATTGTTATTATGAAACCTAAGATCAGTATAATCCTTAAAAGGCTTTTAATTTCTGTTTAGAAACACCTGCCCCCTCTCATGGCACTGAAAGGTAATTTTCCCTTGAAGACAGATTCCACATTTTCCTGGATCAGCGACAGTCTAACGCTGTATCTACATCTAGTGGATTTCCCACAACATTGCCACTGGCTCCAGCAGGGGTGCAGTGCAGCTGCAGCTCTGCCCAGGACAGCGAGGTGCCCCGGGTGTGCCTGCCTGGGAGTGCCCTGTCCGCACCAGCCTTTCCCGGGCCCATCAGTCCCCACCCAAGTCTGATCAATCTGCATCAATTCACGTACACACACTGTAACCCAAGTAGATAGGGGTGGGTGTCTCTGTGCAGAATAGCACCACAGGAGCTCACATGCCCTGTGCTGTTATGCTGGTCACTTACATCTGGTTTTCTTGCATATATCAGTACTGATACAGTCATTAACTGGGTATCACCTCTGTCTGTAGTTAGTATTCTCAGTGCTTTTCTCTGTGCACGTCAGAAAGGGGGAGAAGACAGGAGGAGACAGAGGGAGTGCAGTGCAGCTTAATGCTTTGGTTTTATTTTCAGAGAACATTATCATTAAAAACAATCAGAAGATGTGTCTCACTCCCCAAATCTACTGTGCCTCCAGATACATCATTCTGGACATTTCTCTTTCCCCTTTCCTTTTCTGTTTTCCACCCCACCCCAGTGGAGCTGAACTGCTTATTCCATGGCACTTTGGAGCCGCTATTGCCTTTTTCTGTACACTTGCATCACAATGAACTCCTGTAGGGCCTCAAACATGGATATGGTTTAGATATGGTTCCTCAAGGTATGTCTCTGGCTATATCACACACCTATGGGAGGGGCCTCAGCCCCTTTGTGCCAGCAAAGGCTGCCCTCTGTCACCACATGCAATGACTGTCTTCTCCTGTATCCCCTTCCTCATTACCTGTGCTCCCTGCCTGAGCCTCCAGCTTCCCATGTCAACCGAATGGACACAGCTGGCTTCACTTCATCTCTTTCTGTGGCTCAGGAGAGGATCGTCATCCTTGGCCCCGCACTGCTTCTGGGGAGATGTGGTGCTGCAGCCCCAGAGCAGCTCATCTCCCAGACACCAGCACTGCAATAGCAGAGGCAGGGACGAGGTCCTGCAGCACTCCAAGTGCTCAATCCAAGGTGTTCATCACCATGCTGCCACTGCTTGCCAGAGCCGCAGGAGATGTCTTGGCCTGTTTGGATGGCAGCACAGGCTCTGTAGTATGTGAAGAAGCCCCACTTTTTGGAGAGCTCCTTCAGCAGTAGGCACAGGCTTTACCAGAAGAGAAGCTGAGGGAAGGAATGCAAGGCGGACAGCAAGACAAAATTGCATGGCTGAACAATTTTTGTATCATTGTCAAATCCACGTGTTCAAACAGCAGGAGACAGACCCTCAAAATAAGGGGCTGTCAAAACCCTGGGATTTATTTTAAAAGCCCTTTGTGCGTATCTCTTTAGTTCCTGTGCATGTTCAGAGGAGGTTTTCAAGGTTTTTACTGCAGCCACCAGCCGGGACTTGGCTGTTTAATTCAGTTTGCACTTAAACTGTACTTGCTTAATGAGGCAATTCTCCTCCAAAGTTAAAACCCAACCTCCCTATACAGGCGATCAAGAAAGTAGCTGGGGCTTCTGAAAGCCTCTGCAGTTGGTCCCATAAAAAAACATTACCCATCTCAACAAATCTTGCTTTTTTCAGGCTAGGCACAAAAGAAAGACATACAAAAGTCCCCTTGGGGGTCTAAGTAGCTCCTTCTCTGTGCTGACTATTCAGCAAATCCCAGGTGCTGCCTTCAGAGGAAATGTTGTGTTGTTGTTTTTTTGTTGTTTTTTTTTTTTTAATATTCATCAGCTGGAACTGGGCTAGTAAGTAAATGCTCAAAGATTCAGCATAAACCTGCAGAGTAAAAGAAACTAGTAGATTCAACAGCTGCAGGTAATTGCAAAAGAGTCTAATATTAAAGATGGCTAGAAAATGTAAATTGCATTTCATGTTTCTTTATAATTTAAGTAAGATGTGTTCTGGAATATTCAGTCAATATTTTGGCAATGTCAGAATTACATGACAGGAAGTATAGTCTAAAAGACATCTAAATATGTTATAAAATTAAAAAATAAATCTAAACTATGAAGTTAAAAAAACCTTTAAAATACAGTATTTGAAAAGACAGAAGAAATTGGTTTATTAGGCATTCTTTTCCTGAGAAAAAATTCTCTGAATTAACTGAGACCCACTTTCTCCTTGAACATAAAGGCACTTTACAATGGAAAACTGTTAATTAAAAAGAAGACCAAGCGTCATTGGTATCAGTAAATATAAAATCCCACAGTTGATATGAGTCATAAACAGAAAAGACTCATGAAATACAAAATCACTTCAATAAAAGGAACACTGAAGTAACTGCATTTATCTTCACCAAGGTCTCCCTTTTCCCCTCACAATTCCTGCAGGATAGATGTGGAATGGATACATTCAGACAACAGGGAAAATTATTAAGATGTACTAAACTAAATCCAAGAAGAACTACCATCTAGTTCATTCAATATGGGCAAAATAATGTGTTTATCATCAGCCCATTCCAGTGTAAAGAATTGTGGAAGTTCTCCAAAAGATGAGTCCCTTTCCAGTTCATCCTCTAAGAGATCAAAAGAACCCTCAGCAAACAGTGAAAGAAGCAAGTCACTCTTCAAGACAAATATGAGTCAGCCTCAAATACTGGGGGGGGAAAAAAAAGTTCAGGTGCTGTTTTTCATGCGCTCCTCCCCCTTTCCCTACCCACGCCCGCTCCAAACCCGTGTGTTCATCTGTAAATATGTAACTGCACTCTTTTGTTCATATATCATGTTTGTCTGGAGTTTAAAGAGTTTTGAGGAAGTTCTTTGTCAATCAGTGTTATTAATGACATGGTTGTAAATCTCATTGTCATGGTATTGACTGAGTAAATAAGTACTTTTTGACCTAAAGGAATATTTTTCCAGTGAGGAAACTGGTTTGAAAAAAACTGCCTCATCTTTTTTTCCATTATACCCCAAAAGTCATGCTTGGAACTGGGCACTCATTCAAAGATGAACTCAGACTGTCTGTATTTCACAGGATCAGTAATGTGGAGATTTTTTTTAATTATTATTTTTATTATTTTATTTTGTATATCTGTGCTTCCAATTAACTCTAGGGCTTGCCTGGAAACAGACCAAGTTCAACCATTAATTTCCCCTTTTAAAATGAATATTATCAGTAACTTGCCTCAGTTTCTTCTGTTGTAGAGTGACTCTCCACCCCATTGCAGGTGTGACAGCTTGCTCATTTAAAGCCAGCTACAAGCCATGCTTGTGTGAGTGGTATCGCTGCCGCAGACTGCTGTCTAGACAGTAGCTGTGATAGGATGGGCAGGCTGGACAGAGGCAGCAGGAGGAATTTGTGTTGGCAGCCAGGTCCAGATTACAACAGCTGTACCCCTGAGTCTCAGACCCAGGCTGTCCCTCAGCACAGCCAGGTCAAGATCCAGTAGATCCAAGCCTTTGCTGTCCACCCCGAGGAGGTCATTCCCTTTTCCCTGCTGCTGTCGTCCTTCACAATTATCTTTCTTACATCACACTGAAGCTCAGGCTGCAGCTACGTGCTCAGCATGGTGCCTGCACCGTGTAACCATCTGCATGCCCGTGCTGTCTCCAAAGGCTGGGGGCTGCGTGTGAAGTGGAGCTGTGCTCTGGCAGCACAGAGAAACTGCTGTGCTGAGACTGGTTGGACCCTCTGACAAGCTTTTTGGGGGAATTCAGGGCATTAGCTTAAAGCTGTGGAGTCTTAAACAGTTCCTGAACTGATCATTAACTCGGCGAAGACCAGCAGAGCTGTTGATTCTGCACTTCATCAGCACAAAGCAGAAGAAGCTGTCCCTGGGGTGATCCCTGCAAGGAGTCCCCATCTGAGTGGCTGTCCCCTACTCTCATGCATCACTCCCTACTCATTAACAAACCCCACAAGCTGTAATGCTCCTGGCATGTTTGGATTCCTGTGCTAAGGTGGCTGCTCAAGGGAGTGAGAAGGGTGCACCCACCTTTGCTGCTGGAGGCACCCTGCTTGCAAGACATAATGGAGGTGTCCAAGGAGCTGAACGGGTGCCTGGTGACCTTGTGTTGAGATCTGACTGAATAGATAAAGCCGTCTTTCCTTTTTCACAGAATCACACAACAATTTAACATGCAAAGATCTTCAGATCATCCGGTCCAATTCCTGCAGGACCTAAAGTCAGACCCAGCTTTGACATTAGACCATATCACTCAGGGCCAGGTGCCCTTGAGTATTTCCGAGGATGGAGATCCTACTAGAGATTTCAACAAGTTTTATGAATTTTATGCCTGATGAGAAATCATCCAGAAGTTAATTCATGCCCTTGGATCTACCATGATCTCTGAAAAGTAATTAAGGTATTATGCAATGTTAGTATTGAAAAACTTGCACAGGACATTTATAATGCAGTGTAATGAAATGACATAATACAGTGAATGACTTGCCTATTTTTTATTTTATCCTACATACAAATAATATGGCAGATACAAAAAGATTGTTTTCACTTATTCAAAAAAGTCTAATTTGTAGCTCTTTTGCATACCTGTGCTATCTGTGTAATTTATTATTTATTTATTTATTTTTAATTCTAGGCATATTTGTTAGAGAAATCTTCATGAAGATATACTATATCCTGCATAAGATTTCTCTGTGTGTGTGTGATGGCTGGTCTTCACTTCATAGAGAAACAAGCACAACTTTAAAACAGACTGTGGAAGTCTTATAAAATATTCTATTTTGATAGAGGGTAAAAAGGTGTATTCTATTACTTCTTTATTAAATATAAAAATAGTATACACGATAAACAGTAATCTGGTTTTCTTAAACTAGAAATATATTCATATCGAATTCTACTTATTTCAATTTGCTGGAGAACTGTAAGACTGGATTGTGATGTTGACATTGACAGAAGGCAAGATCTGAAAACATGATATAAGAAGCCCCAGAATGGGGGTGGGGGATGGGGGGGGGAAAGGAGTACAACCTCAAAAAGAGAACTTAACAACAAGATAAAGAAATGACAGTTTGATTTTAAAAACATGGTCAGCACTTGTCAGACAAAATCTCAGAATCTCTCTCTCTAAATTCTCTCAGTGGAACTTTATTGAATCAACAAATGTCTTCATTTCTTTATTTTGTCCTTCTCTCCCTGCAGTGATTGAGAAGCTTTATTAAGCAAGTCTGACCTGTTACCCATGTTTCAGTGGCAAGAGAATCATGTAGCCCTCTTTGCCTTATTATTTGTACTTGATCCCCATCAAAACAAGAAAGACAAAAACAAACAACAACCACAAAAAACTCAAACAAAACAGACAAACAAAAAACACTCAAAACCCTCACACCCCTCAAAAAAAGCAAAACACCAAAAAAGCCCCAAACCCAAAAAACCCAAAAACACCAAACAAAAACCCACCCCCCCCCCCCCCCCCCAGTTAAACCCTACTATATCCATAGGTGTAGACTTGTTTACTTGTTTCCTAGTTGCTTGGCCACCCATAGTTTTGGGATAATTAATCACAGCTTTCTTCCACTAAAATAAGAGGAAGTTTATTATGTATCAACAATCTAGTTTCCTCCTTCTGTCTCCCCACATGCTTGGCTGGCAAAGATTTCCCAGCCTCAATTCCTAAAATGTTTTAGGAGCTGGTCTGTGATACACTGTTTATGAAAAAAAACCCCAAACAAACAGGTGGGTTTTTGTTTTTTACCAAAACAATTGTGACTGTTTTTATCAAAAGAGAGTTGTTGCCAGATTTATTGAGCTGTCTGGTGACCACCTGATCCTAAAGACCTGCTTTAAGGGCCAAGTTCACAATTCTTCAACTAACAGAAATGCAGTTGAGGTCAAAAAGAGTTTTTGTGGTTTAGGGGCACATATTGTAGGCCTGGAGCAAAGCAGTAAATGTTTATATTAATTACACTGACAATGTGAGAAAGAAAATATTCTTTGTTGAAAAAAAAATAACATCACAAACTCTAGTAGTAAATCAGGACTATTTTGGAGTAAAGTTGTATACAGTAAAAGCAGTTTTATAATAAAATAAACAGTAGTAACCTCAGGCATTTATTTTTATTGCACATCTCCCTAACCCGGTAAATATCCTAAAAATTATAAGGCAACTAAACTCTGGAAAGAATATATTTGTATTTCAATGGACAAAAGCATCATTATTACTTTACACTGCCAAATACTATACAAATTCAAATTATTCTTTCATTGTTCAGTTCCAAAAATCCTGTAGATTCACTGTTGCATTTAAGACTTTCTATGGAGATCATGAGTTGATTTAAACAGTTCAGATTCAAACTATGAACTGTCAAAGGCAAAGCTAAAAATAAATGTGTATGGTTTGTCTTGCAAGGGTGAACAACTAATAGAAGAGCAAAAGGTTATTGAGTAAATATAGATTTTTAGATGGGGGGAGTGGGTATAAAGGTCCCAGATTTTTTTAGTGCTTTTACGGCAGACTGACACAAACATTAAGAAAGTTTGACCTACTGTGTATCCAAACTGCAACAATAAGTGATTTATGGCTTATTTAAACTTGTGGTACTGAGGGGGAAGACATTCATCTCATTCTACGGATGCTTAGAATAAATCAAAACTGATTTGTGGGTAGGACATTAAACTTGTTTTGTATAAAATTGAAGTTAAAAAAAAATATACCTGTGCTTTCTCAGACTAGTTTCCATAGCAAAAAAATAGTCAGTAGAATGGTTAAAGAAAGTCTTCCTTTTCCTACACAGCAAACACGAACAGCTGCTTGGTTTGAAATGTTTCCTTTGATATGAATAATGGCTCTGGATGAAGGGGTCAAAGTATGAAATAATCGTCAGTGGAGTGCAGGCAAACTTTTGGCAATGAATTATCCAAATCCCATTTAAACACATTTTCAGAAGATCTGATATTCCTTTTGTAGCAACAGTGAACAGGGTGAAGCCAAGGGAAAAGAGAGCAGATTTAAACAGAAAAATCATGAAACCGTGATTACTAGAACTTGGCACTTTCCTTAGATGCTGAAAAGCATCTTGTCAAAACTAAGGGAAATAACTTATGGCACTTCATGTGTTTCATAAATACCAATATGTAACAATCAAAATAATAAAAAAAAAAAGAATTTTTTTGTAGAAATTTGATCTGCTTTTTTCAAGATTTCTAAAGTGATCAGGATTTCACTGCTATCAGAACATCACCTGTAGTAACTCCTATCTTCATGTATTGCTGTCGTATAATTTGGGGTTTACAATAGTAAGAACTCTTGTTACCAGAGATGTGTGTAAAAAAGCACTTTCTCAAATCAGATCTTTAGGTCACGAATTTTGTGGAATTCACTAATCTTTGCCATGTCCATCTTGCAGTGCCCTGCCAACATCATTCAAGGTTTCATTTATTTTATCTTTTAAAATTTATTTTGTGAAGACTCAGTAAGATTTAACAACAGCAAAATCCACTGTTTCTATTTGGACATCTGCAATTAGCACACACGTGAAAGGCGCGGGATTTGGACTTTAATTGGACCAATTTGAAAATGCTGCAAAAATAAACATCAGCATCGACTTTAGTTCACCAAGACCGTACTCTGAAACTTTCCATTCTGCTTCTTTCAGAGTTTCCTTCCCCTTGGTAATAGATAATGCTCAAGCATACTTGCTGGGAAAAAGGAGAGATTTTTCTTTTAATGTTATTCTCCTTGGGGAGATGAAAATTACATTGCAGTTAATTCAGAAAAGAAATTCTAAGGCTTCTAATCTCTCTCCATAAATACAGTCCTGCTGAATTACTACCTCTCATATAACTTCTGAGCTAGTTTAGCATCCATAGATTTACAGGTATTGTCCTCTGCCCAATTTCAATGTTCAGTAAAGCAGAGAAGGGATCTTGGTTTTAATCCAGCATAAATCCCTGGTTTGTTTTATGAGGCTATCTCAGACAGGACACAGGGAGCAAATATAACTGCAGCATGTGCCAGGACTCAGGGATGAACAGAGCCTCAGGGGGGCTCAGGGCTGTTTTGAAGACTTTGGGATTGATTTTTCTATTGTATTGGTGAACTCTTGGTTTTGCTTTAACTCCTAGGCTAAAATGTTTGATTTGTACTTGGCTTTGAGTTAATAAATATTTGAAATGGGACTCTTGAAGGAAAAGAAAAATTAAAACTTTCCACCCTATAGGGACAAAAAGGATGGACCCTTATCAGGAAACCAAATGGGGGTTGTTTAGGCTGAATTATTATCAAATCTTCCTGTCAGACTTTACCTCTCTTTGCTTTACTACAGCCAGGGTTTTGTCTTTCTGCAGGGAATCTAGTGGCAGAAACAATGCTCTGCCTTAGTGCCAGGGTCTCCTAAAGCACAGGAAGTGATTTGAGGGGAGTGGGACAAAGGGAGGGGTTGTGAGGAGCACCATAACTTCAGCACCCTGGATGTCTCTGGAAAAGCTGAAGGCAAAAAGGACAGAGGGAGACTTTTGGGGGTCTGGCAAGCACAGGGTGTCTTTTGAGGCTGGATACATTGCTAGTTGTTGTTTTTAATTTTTTAAAAGCTTTTTCTGCAATGTGAAATGCTGATCCTATTTGGCAGAAGGATGTGGAGGAATGAGCCACCGTTCTGTGACAGTATAGGGTATCAGATTCTACCCTAGTCAGAGAGGTCCTTGCACTGGTGAACGCTGTGGAAATAGTCTGTGCAAGGCCAAAAAATTGTGCTGAATCCAAAATTGTGATGTTGAGGAAGTGCCCCATCTTCCTGAAGGGACAGGGAAATAGTATATGTAAGGTGACAAAATCTTTCAGCCCTTGTTTTCATACAGCTTAAATCCAGAATAGACTATTTTATTTTTCAGTATGAGCATTTATTTGACTCATTGAATTGCATGCAAACATGTATATATATAGAGAGAGAGGGAGAGCTCTATAACTACCTAAGAAAACATATTTCCATTGTCATAGCCTCTGAGAAACAGGAAATGAAATAAGAAACAAATAAGAAAAAGGAAGGTAACCCCCATGGATATTTGCAGTCCCTGCGCTGCCAGGGAGCTGATCACAATGGTCAGATATCGAGATGCCTTATTGTGAATGAGACAAGATAGCATCTTGCCTTCATCTCATGTCTGAGATGACATCCAATCATTCTCTGAAATGATATTTTCTGAAACAGTCTTCCAAACTGTAGATATTCTTGGTATTCTCTTGCATATAACTGAATTGAAATGAATTTTGTTGAAATAAAATATTTGCCTCTAGAATTTAAGCTTCTATATAACAGATATTTATTCTTACTATTTGCTACCTTGACAATTTTTTGTGTTATTTGCAAACACAACAGCAATGATTTTATATCATCTCAGTCATATGAATTGCTTTAAATAAAAAAATGATACCCTGTTAGCAACTATCTTGCTAATGGAAAACCCTTAATCAATAATTTATCTTCTGAGATCTGTCACTCAGCATGCCTTTTGTTTATGTGATGTATGTTCTGTCCATTCCACATATAGTGCAGACATTTTGGTTAAAGTACAATGCTGTAGTAATAAATATATAAAAATACTATGCTGTAGTAGCAAATTATTGTAAAAATTAGTTGCCTTCTCTTTAACAACCTGCTGTACCAAAAAGAAGGTAGGAACCCTTCATTGGATATGCCTTCTGTAAAGCCATGCTGGCTGTCCTGAGATATATTTTCAGTTTTAATTGTTTGTTGATAGAATCCTAAGTGACAAATTTCATGTTTTGACTTGCACTGGCAATACTCCAAGCTTCTGAAATACCTTCAGTTTTTAAGATTTTCTCAAATTGGACTTCAGTGCTTCAGAGATTCCCCTGATGATACTGGGAGAAGAAAAGGGGTATACTGATTTCCAGAACCTTCCAAAACTCATCTGGACAAGCCCCTGAGCAACCTGATTTAACTTTGCAGTTAGCCCTGCTCGAGCAGGGAATTGGTCCAGATGGCCTCCACAGGTCAAATCTAACCTAAATTTTCCTATTAATATATTTTTCATTTTGTATTTCAAATCTGGGTAAATAACCCAGAGAGGGGGAAAAAACAAAATAATCATATAGCTGTGTCGTATTGTAAGAAATTTTTCAGATGATCTTAAACCTATAATCCATTAATTTTTGACATCTTGAGAATTTTCATGTATTGTTTTGTACAAGGTATCTCTTGACTGCTCTGAGTGCCTAATGAGAATTAACGTGCTGGTATAGAAGATTTCAGTGGGAGAAGAAAATCAGACAATGCTGACATCAATAAGACCTTTCATTGTTTCATCACTTGCTGGAGCTAAAAAGGTTTCTAAGAATCTTTTGCTCAAAATTTGTATGTAATTGAATGTCATGACACTAGACAGGGATGCAATGGACTTTGTCAGAAGGGGAAACTGTAATAAAGCAAGGGCAGCCTGAATTAGCCTCTAAGTTAGAGGAGCACATACCTAGTAGAAACATCAACCAAATACATCAGCAAAACACAGTATAGCTTGTTGCAGAACCTCAGTGCTACAGGAATACTATCACCTTGGAGTACTGAAGTAGAGAGCTGTGGTGATCCTGCCTGTAGCCTGATCCTGTAGCTCCTTTAGCTATATTTTCCCTCAAGAATTAATTCAGAATTTCACTTTTATATTAAGTGCAATAAATCAGTTTCTCTTCAGCTGTGTCTGAAAGAAGTACTGTGTCCTTTATTTTTAGATGCATTAAAATCAATTTATTGTGATTAGTCCTTCTCCTTTACTGAACTTCCTGCTTTCTGAGCAAATGAGAATTAGTCTTAGAGAGCAAAGTGCATAAAGATCTGATGTAGAGTCAAGTTCTGCTTCCATTCATCTCATTCTACAGCCTTTTTTTATCCTGATTTCAAGACTCCTGGCTCCAATCATGTACCAGTTTGACTCAGGCTGGAGGATCTGACACAGCAGTAACCTCTGCAACACTGTTCTTTAAACAAAAAGTGTCTGAGCGGGATTTTGTATGCTCCGTAGGAACCTTCCAGTCACCAGTGACTCCTGCAGCAGAAATCCCCCCTATCCTGCTCTGGTCTTCCCTAAGGAGCTATTTCAAGGAAGCAATTTCATTTAGTGCATACTGAAATGCCTGGTTTACCTTCCAAAGCTAACCCAAGTATTAATAACAATCACGTCTAATAGCACAACTCTATTTAAAGGAAACATAGAATTCTATGTACTGAATCAGAAGAGATCCAAAGGAACATTGAAGTCCTGCTTCTGATTATTGACAGACCAATTTAATTTTTCCTGCACTTGTTTACACGTGATCCGTAAAATGATCTACCACAGGGACTTCAAGTCACTGCTGTTGGCATTGAACAGACCCCTCAGGCTCCAGAAGCTAATGTTACACTCGTGGGCATGCACATCCCAGCCCAATCAATGGCCTGTAAGAGGGTACAAAGGATGGTAACCACATAATGAGCTGTCAAAATAGGGGGTTTGTACCTAAAATATGTTGAGGGCAGAAGATTGTCCTAATAGGTCTGAGTTTGTCTGAATAACAGAGCCCCCCACTGCTCCCTTGACCACTTTGTCTTATTAGCTAGGGAATTTTCTGAATCATCCTGCTGCTTTTAAGGCAAGATCAGCTTGCAAGACCAAACCTTTCCCTGTTTATACATCCAGGAAGATGCCTGCATGCATATCCATTTTAATCTTACCTTTTTAATCTAATAAAAGTAATTTTTCATTATTTTACTTGAGTAGGTTTTTAATGGCTCTTAGGAAGTGATACCTGGATTTCCTGTCTATGTTCTCTCTGAACATCTCTGTTAACAGTGGATGGGATCGTACTAGGTAACAATAATGTTACTACTGTTACAAGCTGTTTTGCTCTCCTCTCCCCTAGCACAGCAAAGGCTTTGCCGAATATTGTTCCTGTTTTCCCAGTCTCAGCTTGAAAAATGTGTTTCTTCCTAGTTATCTTTACTGCCAAAAGGAATTCTCAGCTTGAACACTGCAGCCTCAGCACTGCAGCCTCTTCTGTGTACTTCATGCCTGCTCATCTGAGTACCATCAAAGCCTTCATTCACTGTACCTCTGCCTCCCGCTTTGAAATGTTGCTTTGGCTTCCAGCCTCCACGGAGCTCATTTCTTGTTGTCTCAGGTCTTGCTCTACTGTGTTAAGCTTTTAGACGTGATTGTTATTCAGAGCAGAGCTCGGGTTGGGAGCCAAACTAGCACTTAGGCAGCTTTCAGCTACCTAAATTGCAAGATGCGAATCACAAATCTCCTTTCCCCTCCCATCTTTCTCCTTTACTCAAAAGCGCCTATTCCTGCAGACATCCAAGATGACCCTGCAACATCCAGAGGACTCATTATCCCTCTACAATTCTGCAAGTGCCCTGAACTGCCCCATCTCTGCAACTCCATGTCTATCTTTGGACTATCTCCCAATACAGGTATTCTATATAATTTCTTTGGCAGGCCCCACACTGACAGTTAGGCACCTAGGCAAATACTTGGATGAAGGGAATGATGTGTCCTCTTCTTAGTATCATTTAGGGGCTCCCAAAGTTTCCTGTCACAACTTCACATTCAGCTACAGTTTATGACCTGGCTGCCAGCTGCAAAGAGGGGACTGTTAATGTTTTCCAACACCTGAAATGGTTCACATCAGCACCCGCCAGCTCCTGAGCTGTGCCCTAACCACCGACCTAGATTAGGGAGACATGCTAGCTCTCTCCCCTGTCCTGTGCAATTTGTGTTCCTCACTAGGAAAAGAAGAAAGCATCCTCAACCCTGTCTTCTGCACCATAACCAGACACTTAGGGAACTCCCTTTGGAGGTTGGAGCAATGGATTTGATCCCATTTATTTGACCTCCACTCCTAGTAAAAAGGGGAAGGCAGAGATTGAAACTTTTATTCACTGGTCATGGCTAAAGCCATTAAACCACTACGTAAATGCAGGGCCCAATACTTTCCAGAGTGTGGAACAGCTCCCATCATCCAGGAGAGAGTCAATCCATATTCCTCCAACTAGCTGTTACCTACCTACTTCCCCAAATCTATGCCTTCACCCAAATTTCAGCATTTAAAATTTCTGCTTTGTTTCAGCTTACGTGATTTAGGGAGTGGAAAGAATGAACAGATTTTTTTTCACATTAAACTGTCATTGCACAAAGGGATATGGCTGGATTCCATTTCCATTATCTAGTTTGACCATTATCTGACATTTCAGATGGAACTGATTTATTGAAATTATATTACCTCAGTACTCAGTGGTCACTCACTGCCTTCAATGGGAAATTTTTCAGATAATCCATTGGGGCTTCATTTAAAAGGGCTGTCTTAGAGCACTCCTGCAAGTAAGGCAAGCAGCACTGGATCAGCATGGCTCATTGCACCAAGTGGGAGGCAAAGTCCAGCTGAAAATGGTTGAAAAAGTAACAACTTATTGAGAGGATTGTCAGATACACATTGCAGTGTTCTTGAAACTAATCCTATTGATTCCCCTTTCTTTTGATCTTTACTGTTTTCCCTGTATCAGGCAAGCTGAAGGAACAAAAATGCACTTCAGGTTCAGTTCATTCTTATTACTTCATTTATCTGTATTCTACAGACTCCCACATAGAGAAGTTAATCTTTTATTTATCTGAAGAATATTTTATATGTATTATCCCATAACAGCCTTTTCTACCACTGCAATAGTGAAAGTTCTATCAGCAGTAACATGAACAGATGAGTCTCATTTTTGAAACTGTAGTTGCAAAAATATGGTATGGGTTCAGACTCTATACTCAGCAATCAGAAGGCAATTGTTTTTTTTTTCTTAACACTCTTCTACAGTAATGCAGAAGATAAAAACTGAGCAGAGGCATCTATAAATACCTAAAGTAGGAACCAGCAGATACAGTTTAGAGCATCTTTATGCCTACTCAGTGCTGTATGCTATTGAGCTAATTGAGAATATTTAAATGTAGCTCTGCACTTCAGATATCCTTAAAATCGCATTTTAGTCCATCTCTATTTTCAAACTCTCTAATGAAGATGAAATCTGTACATCCTAAAATCTTAATTTTGGTGGTCACAGCTTGCACAGGGACTGTCTAGGCTTTGAAAGCGTCACTAAAGCACATGCTTTTGCATGAGCATTTTTTGATCTCTTCATATTAAGCTTTAGAGTGTTTGTGGTATTTTTGTTGGTTTTCTATTAATATCTTTTTTTCATATTATTTTCTTGTAGAAATTCAAAATCTGATTAGTGATAATCACAAGACTATAAAACTAACATGTAGTCTGTGAGATTTTTGTAAAAAACAGTGTGTTAACCACATCCATATACTCTCTTTGGTTTATTAATAGTATTAGGTTGATAACACGATTTGAAATCCTTTATATAAGCCCTCACCTATCTTCTGTGGGCCACTTTGCAACTCATCACACCAAGTGAGAAATGTTGCTTTAGGCTGACCAAAACTACTAGCTCTAGAAAAAAAACCTGGTCCATGGTATGCAGATGCATCATAATTGTTCCATTTTGGCCTTAAAAATCTAAGAAAAGTACAGTCAAAGAGATTTCAGGGAAACAGTAGTAGTACACTCTGTATTGGTCTGCAGTGAGAAGAGGGGAGAACACTAAACCTTTAATTTTGCAAAGTTGCAGTTTGGTGAATTATGCCAATTACTGTTAATAACACTTCATCTGAAAGTGGATCTTAAAAATGTTTTCTTGTCCCAGAAGAAAAATCATGGTTTTATAAGGAATAATTATAGAGGCTTGTGATTATAACCACTAAAACTGCATGTTATAGGTTAGTAAAAGTAAAATACTAAAAGTACTAAAATAAAGACACTATATGCTGTAAATGGAAAAGTTGCTGCCAGTGTCATTGGTTCCTCCAGCTTCTCATTGAAACTGCCTTGAGAGTGCACCCAAGACGTGTGCACTGCAAGTGCTGCTTCTACAACAGCACTGAAGAGTAAATGTTCTCCAAGGCAATGTTTAGCTACTAGGGGAGGCACTGAAAAGAATTCAGACCCTATGGAAGGCCAGCTGCACTGAAGTGGAGGGTGCCAGTGGCAAGGATCACAGCTCACTGGTGCTAACTCCACCTGGACGGGCTCCTGCTGGCCAGGGGCTGTGGCATTTTCATTTTCAGTACAAAGGGATATTAGCTATCTTTCAAGCAGTTACCTGCCTCCCTTTAAGTGGGTGGGAGAAGTTCTGCAGTGGGAGAGTCTTTGGGGAGCAGAGTGGAGAACCCCTGCCAGGCAGGTTATCTAGGGGAGGTGGGAGTCGGGCCTGGGAAGGAGGGGTGTGAGCAGGGCCTGGGAAGCCACTGAAACATTTCTCTTCCTTGCCTCTAGCCCCTATCCTCTGTTTTTTGGTGTCTGGCTTATTAAAATCTCATTTTCGAAAGCTTTAATGCACTTGAGTTGAACAGATTCTCAGCTTTAAAATATTTTTATGATATTCCTCTCAATTCTCTTGGACATAATAGGTTCTTACTGTTCTAGAGGAGAGATCAAGGTTTGGACTAACTAAGGATAAGAAGAAATGCTTAGTTTGCAAGTGTCAGGATAAGTGTCTGAAAAACAGTGGATTTTGTACTGTTGAACATGTTTGGAATTAGCCTGGAATAAGTGTTTCTTCTGAGGTGAAGGTTTGCAGTGGATAAGAAGTGGGTGTTCAGTGGGTTTGAAAGTAAAACTGAATGCAGAATGCTACTGAAGGAGTTCACAATATTAAATGGTAAAATGTGATGAAATTCAACACCATTAAATGCAAAGGAATTCACATAGAGAAAGGTATCCATAACTGTACATGCATAGTGATGGATTCTAAATGAGCTGCTACTGCTCAGAAAATGAAAGTTTGGAGCTGTTGTGGCTAATTGTCCTGAGACATCAGCCCAGTCCTTACCTTTGGTTGCAAAGACACAATGCTTATTCAGGACCACTAGAAAGAAACGAAACAGAGAACTTAACCATGTCACTCCTCATCTTGAATTCTTTATGCATTTCTTGTCATGCCACCTCAGGAGGAACGTGGCAGAACTAGGCTCATCTACCTCCTACATGACCTTTGCCATTCATTTTTTCTGAACATAATAAATGTTCACATACTTGGGAGGCTGTTGCTTCCCTTGTGCAGAAGGAAATGAGCTCCTTCATCACTCTCTCTGTTGGAGAAGAGGAAGCCACCCCACCTTGCCTCTTGGCTGCAAGTCTATGGCTTGTTCATGTTAAGGCAAACTCACAGTCTGAAGCAGGTGAAACTCGAGGTCCACCCGGGGTTTAGGAAGTTCTTTTAAGGGCAAGAATGGGTTTCCTCTGTGATTTAGTGTGGTGCCAGGGATACCAGTCTTGATTAGGACTTCTAGTTGGTTATTTCTACATCTAAAAAGTACAGTTTGTTTAGATGTGCAGGTAAGGTTAAGCAGAAATGACCCTGAGCTTAGCTCTTTTGCAACGTATTTTTTGCAATGGTCCAAGACGGTATATGTTACACTCCATTTTCCACCTTTGGGGGAGTCATAGTTTTAGCAGTGAGATAGTTTAATCATCATGCAATCATACATACTTTTTTCTGAGGCTGGCAGATGGCTTGAAGCTGGGCACCATGATAACAGCATCTGAATTCCTTTTAAATCATTACAGGACTATGCAGCTCTGAGGTCTTCGTAGCCACAGTCTATTCAGAGAAGAAGAATCTCTTCCCTTCTACCACTCCAGACCCAGCACATTCCTCCTTCCTCTGAATGTAAGGGGGGCATTGCTGCTCCATAAATTTCATGAAAATCAAGGAGCAAGGCAGTTTCTCATGGGTCCAGGAGTTGTCTTAAAGAAAATAATTGACATAAGAACATCTGTAATGGAAGCAATCCACATGAAAGGGACAGCATATTTTCTATCTTTTCTGCTTCCTTAATTTTAATTTTTGTAGTCACCTGTTAAATGTGTTCAAGTAAGTTCCTGCCTATATGTAAAAGCATCAATAAAACTCACAAAAGATTTTTTAAGAACTTCAAAAAGCAAAACCAGAAAGTGTGAAGTATATTTAAGGTTGTTCAGATTTCAATGTCAATATGAACTGTGCAGGGAGAACAGACCTGTCTAAACTGAGAAGTTTAGACAGACATTTCATAGCTGGGTAACCTAAACCCAGAAGTCTATCAGAAAATGCAAGATTGTGTGCTTTGTGGGTGAAATAACATAAGAATAAAAGAAAAATTCTGAATTACCCTTTCTTCTGGACAGTCTCAGGAAAACAAGGATGGGCTACAATTTACCTCCAGCAAAATGTGGCTTTTACAGGACATTGACTATACAAAATAATTCATTTGGAAATAAGGTATGGTGTCAAGTTGGAATATGGTTTTGGAATGACTGTGAAGTCAGTCATCTAAGGCAAGCCTTAGACGTTTGTACATACAATTGAAGTGGTAACAACTCTTGTAATTTTATCTTAAGTTTCTTGATATGTGACAGTTTTCTTAAACCTCAGCTATGGAAGTCATAGGGTTATGGAAGAAAACGCAACACAATCCAACATTTATTAAAAATCAGAAAGGTTTAAGGTTTGTGTCTTAAGCGAAAAACCAGAAAGTATGATCAAAATGCATGCTAAAATTTAATCACAGGAAGTCAATTAGTTCTTGCCAAAGGCTGACTAAGCTTTCCAAAACCATTTTCATGCCAAACATGAGCAACAATTGTTTATCTAATAATAAACATTAAAAAAAGGCAGGTATTCACACATCTTGCAAAATGACGTCATGGGCTGAATTTGGGCCCCAAGGGCACAGGGTTTTCCACCCTTGTTATACTACAAATTTGGCTGGAATTTTCCATCAGGTGTATATTTTAGCAGATAGAAATTAGAAGTCTAAATGACACTTCTGGTGTGTAAATTCAATAGTTATGAACTTTTGATGGGTGCTCTCTGACTATGCTATACACATAACCAGTAAGATTCTAGTGCATGAAGGTAAACAAAACTTTGTTTCCATATTTATATATCTGTCCTATTTGAAACTGTAGAAATATGCAAAAGCTAGATGGAAAATAGTTTGTTCCTAGAATCCAGCTTCAATGAGAAAGACAGGATTTATGTTACTGCATGGCCCTATATTCACTAGCTACTACTCATTTTAAGAGGACACTCTGGATAAATACTGCCTATGTTTTATTTTCATCTAACCTTGTTTTTTGCCTTAGTTTGGCTTTCTTCTTTCCTTTTATTGTCTACAAGGCAGACTCTTTGTTGTTTGACATGCATGAAATGGTATGGAACAAAGACACGAGAAATTACAGTGAAGAAGAAACCATTACATTTGCTTGCTGTGTAACAAAAACACGTGCCATAAAAGACCAAGAATAAATCAGTGGAAATTATCTCCCTGGTGCATGTGGGAAAGGAAAAAAAGAAAAAAAAGTAAAAACTAAAATAAAATCTCTAGGGCACCAGGTATGTGACATAGCTGCTATAGCTGAAACACAAGATGGAATAAAAAGGACTGTAGGTTCTGAGCAATTTTCAAATTTGTTGTCGTCTAATTATTTACTGCAATCAGTCTTCCATTACAGGAATTATGGTGTGGCACATATGGGTGTGAATGTTCTACCTATAAGGTCATAAAAACTTGAGCTGTTTTCCTCCGGAGGTTTTGATGGGAACTGAGCAATTCTTAGGATGCCTCATGCCATGGAATGTGCTGATGGGGAAACTAAAGGGTGTTAACAGCTGCCCAAAGCCAAAAAGAAAAATTCAGTCTTTCTTGGCAATACTCCAACATGGTCTCCTTTCAAATTAATCTGTGTCATTCTTCAGTCTCATTAGGAATTAGGGACTCGCAGATTCCTGTCGACATTAATATCACAAAGGGAGAAGTGGCCCCTCCACAAAAAGCAGAAAAAATTACTGTAACAGAAATATTTAAAGCCAAACTCTGCACTTATTTACTCTTAGATAAGGTTATTACAGATTGATAAATGATATGTGGAAAATGGCTCATCTTGGTTAAATAACACTGGCTTGATTTTCAGTGCTGTGGAGTGATTTTCAGCTGCAGGCATTTCATACTTCTGCAAAGGAATGTCCCAGTTCTCCATAGGATCCTTTCATTTGGAGTTGTATTTTTTTTCTTATACCATACATTTCATACTACCAGCACTGCCCCCCACATTCTCTTTTCCTTTGAAGTTTGCTATATGGAAATGTAAAGCTGCTTAATAAAATTTTTATTGTGTTGTTGCCCTTTACATGGTGAATTTGGGACTGAAAGACAAATCTGCTCTGTCACTGTAGCAATCAGGTGCAAAGGCAGTACATTGCTATGCCTTTGATCCCAGATCATCTGCAGTCTCAAAGTGGCATGGGTGATTTTGCCATGATAAAAAAAAGATAGTTTAGATTTGAGGGCTTGCAGTGCAGCATTAAATGCACTGCCTCACATGCAGTGAAACCATAGCACTGACAGTGCCAGGCTGGTGGGAAAGAGGAAAGGTAACACTTGTAAGGGATAAGGTGTGGGGACTTGGTTGGGTTTTAATCACTACTTTTTTTGTTCTTTTAACTGATGGAAATATATAAAACTCTAGATTTTGCACAGTGTTTTAAACTGATGATTTAATAAGGCTTTAGTAACATGGATGTGAAACTGAAAAGAAAGATGTCCACTATAGATAGAAACAAACTGTAGTTAAGATTGGTTTCCTCTAGATCGACGTAGGGTTTTCTCTTTAATTGTAGAGGTGGTATCAAGTTATTGTGAGATGTGCAGTGGAATGTGAAAACAACTTAAGTTTGCAATTATTTGACATGATTCATTAAATCACAGAATCATAGTTACTAGACTTGGAAGGGACTGGAGAAGGTCATGTAGTCTACCTCCCTCTCCTCATTGATATTTCTGTCAAGACACCTCTAACCATGCAGGCTTTACAAGCCTCCCCATAATCGGTACTTCACAACTGTGATGATTAGGGAAAAAAATTCCTAATGGTAAATGTAAACTTTTCTTGCTGCATCTTCACCTCTTTATAGAAACATAGAGTCATAGAAAGATTTGAAGCCATTCCCCTTGTGCTATCATTACATTTGCTTGTGAAAAGTCCCTCTCCATCTCTCTCCTAGGCCCCCTATAGGTGCTGGGAAGTGCTCCAAGGTCTTCCTTTGTGCCTTCTTTTCTCCAGTCTGAGCAACCCCAGCTATCTCAGCCTGGTTACATAGGAGAGGTGCTCCAGCCCTCAAACTTTCCCTGTTGCTTATTAGATGCCTCCTGAGTGTTGTCCCAGGGACAAGCAGACGATGTTACCGCAGCAGAGTACATACTGTGGTGCTGAGATCTTGAAGGCCTCAAAGCTTATTGGGTCAAATGGATATTTTGCCCTCTGCAGAATAGTTGAGTCCAGTTTTGTGGTTGGGTTCTTAGTCGCTTTACAGAATAAAAATAACTATTTTTAATAATTACAGCGTCCCAAGGTAATGATGGCTCAAGAGCTGAAGAGCAGAGTCATGCTTTGTTCAGTTTTAAATCTAGTTTGAATTTTGTTTTAATTTCCTGGGGTGGTGTCTGTGGGAGCTGGCCTGTTCTGACCATCCAAAACCAGTTCAGATGAAATCAACTGTCTCTTCAGTGCCATGACTCTCGCACTGCTGATGTTTACAGTAAATCCACATCTATCTATGTGAGTACCTTTGATTTCTTATGGTTCAACCCATGCCTACTTCTTCACAGACAACTGTTGTATTGTTTTATTTCGATTTGATACAGAAATAATACAAGAACTATATTAAATTCCCCTAATTTTGTCTGCCTTGTCCCAAACTTGTCAGAGACAAACTAAAAACTTTGCTCCAGAGCAAAGCATAGCCAGAGGTAGCTGAATTACTAGTGAGGGATAAGGAAGACAAGTTAAAAGGAAAGTAAATTTGTGCCATTCAGTAGGTTGAAAAAGCAGTGAAGTAGCCAAGACAGTATAAGTTCAGGTATGATTTAATGTACTCTGCAGAAAGTTCCCAGATGTCCTAACCTCGAGAATAAACCTTCAGATTAGAGTGTTCTTCTGGCAGAGAAGGCAATGCTGTTTGACTAAGAGGAAGCCTGCAGCAGCAACAGAAATACCTACCTGGATTTACTGGTGGAGCATGTTTCTGGTTTACAGCCTCCCTTCTGTAAGCACAAACCCCATGAGACCTTTGTTGTTGTTGTTGCTGCTTTTCTTTATTACTTTAAATGTAGTCTGTTCTCACTTTCCTTTTTAAATTGAAGTGCTTTTCCACTTGTGAGGGTTTAAAATGTTTGCAAGTATTTTTCATTTTTATAAGGAAAAAGCTGCTGCACTAATACAATCCATGCCAAAAAGATTGCTCCTTTTGGGGCTGCTTTGGGAGTCCAAGGAAATACTACACATCAGTGTGCAGATTTTACCAGTTTATATATAGCACAGTTTATAGTATTGCAATATAATGGCAGATGATCAAAAATATCACCTATCACATCTACTTTTGAAAATCTCCCTCGTAGGCCTTCTGGTTTGTCAATGGCAGCCTCTTAACTAAAGTCCTTGGTATGAGGGGTAGTACTTTACAAGAAAGTAAGCCCTCTTCAGGTACTGGAAGGCTGCTACAGGGTCTTCCTAGAGCCTTCTCTTCTCCAGGCTGAACAACCTGGAGAACTCTCCCAGCCAGTCTTCGTAGGGAATGCTGTGTTATAATGGTGATACTCATCAGGCAGCCACAGCACTGAAGTGACTCTGTTGATCTCACCTGAACTGGTTTAAATGTCAAGAACAGGCTAGCTCCCACAGGCACCACCCCAGGAAACCAAGGCAAATCTCAGACTAGATTAAAAACTGAACATGACTGCTGGGCAGGGCCATGGCTAGAGGCCCTGGATGCTGCTCCCCACCCTCTCAGCCCTGGGGGCTCTTAGAGGACCAGGTGCTTCTGAAAAGAAAGGCATGTGTTGTGGGCAAGTTGCTGTGGAAAAGTAATTTCATGCAAGAAAGAGAAATGGAGGGATTTTCAGAAGGACCAAAGGAACAGGAGTTTTTCCTCTTAGTGGAGAAGCTGCTGGATGAGGCCCTAAGACAACTCTAGAAGGGAACACAAACCACCTGGCGGGTCTGATGGAGCTCGGGCAAACTCAGCACTGGTGTTTGAGTAGCTCATTAAGCTCCAACTTTCCTAATTTTCAATATGGAATTACTTTACCACTCAAACTGAAGGACTGAATGCTAAAAGGTTTTTTTGAAAGCCATAATTTTCCAGCTAACAGAAATATACCATGCCTCTTGCATGAGAAGTGCTTGCCTGGTGTAAAATGTTTTGGCTTGTATTTAAACCAGCCGTGGTGTTCAGTGACATCTAGGGACTGCCTTCCAGAATTGCATTGTCTGGAAACCACATCATCTCCATACGTCTCCTTCAAACAGCAACGGGAGGTTTGAAACCTGAACTATCACTTTCAACAACCATGGTCAGTGCTGAAGTCTGCAGGTAGACATTTCCATCTTCACAGTAACTGAGAAATGCAGTAAGTCCTGATATGTGGAAACAGATAAATGCTGAGGCACCACTTTATATTTCCAATTAAACATTCTGAGCTACTTAAATATTGCAGGTTTTGACGTGAGTAGAAAGTTTGTGCTCACCCTTCCACAAGGCACTGTGTGCAGGAGGAGATTTATTTACTCAATACACAGTACATATAGTGGGGTGCAGGCAGTGTCCTTAATCACATCCTAGAGTATCTAGGTTATTAACCAACTTACAGTATTATTCATTAAGAAACAAGATTCTTATTAGTTTATTTTTTTTTCTATTCAATAGGTGAATAAACATCAGTTTCTTCTTAAGCAGCATTTCTCCTCTTTCAATTCCACTTTGGAGAGCTGGGGAAGCTACTTTTAATTCAATTTACCTTTCAAGTCCCCTGCTGTTGGTATTTCTATGCATCAGCCACCTGGAAAGCATTTGCTGAGCTGGAGGAGCAGGAGCCCAGTTGTGGCTGGCATGGGAGCACAGAAGCAGTAGGGTATTGGGCTGCTGGGGGATACAGCGGGAACAGGTCAAGGTATGTCTCAAACTAAAGCAACTCTACTAAAAATTCCTCCCTCTCTAACACCTAAACCTGCTCAGGATTGCAGAAATGGATGCAAAAACCAGAGACCAAAGGAATCATATCGTTCTGCACAAAAAATACTCTGGAAGTTTCATTCCCATGACAAGATTGTTTCAAACTCAGGATTACTTTGCTAAGAAGCCAGCTGGACTGTAAAGACAAAACAAGTCCATACTTGGTGGACTGAACAGTAGCATGAGTTGTAGTGGAACTGTGGGACCTTACACTGTCACTGTCATTGTGTTGCCAGTACCTGCAAGCCCTGGAAATTGTACCAGAGATGTTCCAGCTAGGAAGTCTACTAGTTAAATAGAAAGAAGGGCAAGATGAGCCACCAAAGGACCTTGTAGTTGAAGGTCCCAAAGCAATGCCTATATAAGAACGCTGGAGTTTTCTGCCTATTCCCCTTCTCAGATTTGGTGAGCGATCTCAGAGCATTTCAATGGCTCTCAGTTATCTTAGCTGTGGGAGAGTCTCCTTGAGAGAATGTGACTTGGATATGTGGTGGGCAGCCTTTCCTTTGACTGTTGAAGGAGCTCAGCTGAGATGATGTGTAAACTGGTACCTTGATCTCCAAAAAAATGGCATGAATTTTATCCTGCATTGCTGGTGTGGCAACCTCAATCAGCTCTGCTGACAGTTCATTTCTCAGTAAGAAATTATGTACTGAGGAGTGGTGGAGGGCAACATGCTTACTTGTTTATTTGCTTTATTTTTAAATTCAGATATGTTTTTTGAATGTTGCCTGTAACACTATACTGCTGGGAGGGATTCCAGTGCCTTTCATTCCTTGAGATTTTTGGATCTGTGGTTACTCTGCTGTTTGTTGGATAGCATTTACTGCATGTGCTTATAACCAGGGGGCCATTTGTGCTATTACAAACATATAGACAAATAACCTTGTTCTGTTTTGAATTTCATATTGCACATCTTCCCAGGGATGCCCTAGCTTTCAGTGCATGCTGGGCAGACTGTAGGGATGCTTCCCAGTCCTGGAGCACTCAGCTAAGCAGTACTTATGCCTTGGTCCATGCACCCCTTTTGTTCTCCTGCTCCACGGACAGCCTGACCCAGAGAGTGGCTGTGTCGCACTGGCCCATGCTCTGCACAGACGTGGCTCCTGTACCTTCCTGAGTGAAGGTTCCTGGCTGACCTTGGATGGGGTGGAAAGGGCATGAGGCTGAGTGCACCAATCCACATTCCCTTGCCCTGCTGTTTGGTGGTCACTTGAGGTTCCAGTTCTTCTCCCTTCTGCCATTAGTTTCATATAGGTTTTTCTCATGTTAATTACTAACCTACTTCTTTGCTTATGAATAAGATAAATTATGTTTCTCCTTGGAGAAATCAAATACTCCCAATCCGAGGTTGCCTCAGAGAGAAACCTGTGCCCAGGCTCAACAGAAATAATTGCCTTTGCCCCAATGTAATGACAAAGAGATAAGCAATCTCTATGGCCCAGCAGTTTAGTGAATCTATCTTCCCTTCTGAACAGCTGGATTAGAGCTTTGTGCTCCCAAGCTCTGGAATAGTTTCCATCTCTCAGAGAATACAAATAATTACTAAGAAAAAAACATGTTATCACAGTCGTAATATATTTCTTGGTTGAGTTATCTGCAATAACTTATCTATTATCCAAGGTTTATTGTTTTGGCACCTTTGGGAAACATACATGAAGCACAATGAATATAAATCATGTTGCATTTTGACAGTATCTTGAGATTTATGGAGAAACAGATTTTGTATGTGGAAAGATGGGAAAACTATTGATTCAAAACCTGCTTAGAATGGTCTCAGTCTAGTAAGACAATGTGAGCATAAGTTTAACTTCAGATCCATGGAATAGTTCCAGTGACCTGAAAATAGTAAATGATTTTTAAGCAGCTTCACTGAAGTCAATGGGGGCAGAGAGGGAAGCATTTTTTATTTAAGTCCTGGGTAGACTGACAGAGAATGCTTTTGAAAATTCTGCCAGCAATTTGTACTGTTTATAACAAGTCAAGTCACAAGGAAGTGTTTTCTATTTGATTTTCAAGGAAAAATGTTTGCCACCAGAAGAGTGGGAACAGCCTTATTACAATCTCTATTAAACCCAGAGAACCTGAAGCTACAAGATCACTGACATTTTCCATGAAAACTATTTGATTTCTAATCTCTCTTGTACAGATTCCTTATTTCCTCCTAGGTTCTGTAACATGACTCTAATCACTAAGGTGATTCCCAGAGCACGAAAGTGAGCGACCTAACTTCTTTTCAACTGTATTCAGCCCACCTGTGTCCTAAGCAAACCTTTCAGCTTCAAATCAGATGGAAAACAAAGAAAAAGGTTCTGCTTCTGTTGCCCCAAGAGGAGAAGTTGTCTGTCAGTCCTGTCCCTGGCTGCCACTCAGCTCAAGGTGTTGGTCTCATGACATCCATCTGTGGCAGAGCACAAATCTACATCTTTTGTTGCATAGTTACTCCAGTAAGACATCACACAGAATACCAAGTTGGTGCATTTAGATGAATTAAAATTTAATTCCCACTGAAAAATTGCCATTGTGATAAAACCTGGAGAGTTTGAAACCAATTAAATTGGTTTGGCTTGGATTAATGACTAGTTTGATCAAAAGTGCTCTTTTAAGAAATATAAAAATATTTCCACCTCAAAATTATTAATTTTATTAGGCCAGCCATTAACTTGCATTAACCCATATTTTAGAGGTCAGCCACTAAGCCAAGTTATTAATTATGCACATAGACATAATTTTTAATTTCTGAAAGAGTGACAAAATAGTTAGAGTTCAAAGAGAAAAGCAAAATGAAGAGACATTGATTAAGAAATTACTAGAAAACTAAATCAGAAGAAATAAATGTCTTAACTAGGTGTTTATCACAAAAAAACACAGTGAAAGATGACAAATCCCAAAGTAAGAAAGAATACTGATAAAGCTCTAAACACATATACTTCTATTTTCTCTTCTCTTCAAGAATACACAAACTTCTCATTTCTGCTGGAAAGGAACATGGAATGGGGAGAAAACAGGAGAAATTTGAGTGGACAATGGATTCTAAAGAGTTTTTATGTTCATTGTAACTTGACCCTCTTCAGATTAAATAAAAGAGGTGGTAAAGTTACAATCTCATGTTGAACATGCTGCATACCAGTCTGAAAACTGGCAACCTTCTCTCAGGCTATGAATCAGATTGCAAAATTTGCTGTTCACATAACTAAACATTTTCCAAGACGAATGCCATCCATGCCTGCTGCCTGCCTCAGCTTGCTCTGCTGGACATAATATTCATAGCACTGAACCAGGAGGGGCTTGGGAGGAATATGTTCTCCACCAGCTGAGGAACAGCAATGAAAGAATTTCATTGCACGAAATGCAGTGTTGGAGCCTTAGTCCTCTGAAAGGAGGGAATGATGAGGCATTTCTCTAATATTTGGTCCATTACTTTCTTTCTTTGCAGCCTGCATTTCCTCCCAGTTATAAAAGTGATCTGGGAATGGAATAGCAGTAAAGCATTACCATAGCTTTTCTTCTGGTATGTGGAGATTCGGGTCTCATTGCCCAGAATCTCACATTCTGAGTGCAGTGTAAGTAGTGCTTCAGGAGATGTTGGAAAAAGATCACCAGAAATGTGTGGGATTCGGGCATGTGATAGAAGCTCGAAATGCAGCCCTGATGTTTTGGTGTTCCTTTGTGTCCTTTGTTCTTGCATACACCAGATGCACCCAGATGTCAGGGTGCTCTTTGTTCACGTTCTTTGTTGAGGGGGCAGGATGCAGGTACTTGGAGTACTGCTGACTGCCTGAACTATGCTTTAAACCGAGGATCTTTAAGTTGGAGCTAGGTAAATTAACTGGCTGAGGCTGCTAATATGTCCTTTAAATATTTGTTTACTTACTGCATTCCAATGGTGTGGCTTAACACACTATCACATCCAGTTTTGTCAATACAGGAAGAAAAGAAAACCATGCTTCTCTGCACTTAGGATCTGGAAGCCAAGTATCTGTCTGGAAAAATCTTGAGGGACTGATTTATAGACATCCAGGAATATATATTTATAAAGAAGAGGCAGAGTGTCCCAACACCATACATAAAAGTGGGGATTGCTACAGTGCCTTAAAAAGCAGAATCATAGCACAAAACAAAATCATCTAGTAGTTTTTAATAATAATTTTTTAATCTGTTCTCTTTGAAATAGTTCTTTTCCTTAAATGAAAAAGAGTGAGGGAGATCCAATATCTTACTAGATATCAAGTTTACCTGTCTGAAAATTATTTTCATAAAATTTGTCTTAGGGTTTACATATTCTTACAAGTGCACTTATTTTTTCTCTTGAAAGAGCAGTATTTGCTCAGCAATCTCACACAAGTTCGTGAGATGGTGTATGTGAATGTAAATTCTACTCCTAAAATGAAGTGGCTCATCTTCTTTCAATGAGAAGCTATGCTAGAAAACAGAGTATTGACTTATGGTTATGAACATTACTGTATACAAATGGCAGACAGTCTCAAATAGTTCACCACACTTCTGCCGGAGGGATCAGATGATCCCAGAACACTGAGAGAACTGGCACACAGAGGTAGAAGTCTGATAGAAACCATTATAAATACACCCATCATACTGACTGTAGTAGCTTTTGACTAGAGAATAATAAACTTCCTAGCTATATTTAATGAAAGAAAAACACAAACCAGGCATCTACTGAGCCATTTGTCAGTATTCATGATTTCAGAACAATTTTGAAGCAAAACATAAGTGTGGATGTGGAAGAAATACAACAATACTTACCAAATATGGATTCTGCAAAGCTTATCTGGCAGATTCTGTGCTAAGCTATTCCTGGGTAAGAGGTATGAACGAGAGCCAAAACATCCAGACTTGTCTAAAACACTTGCTTTGATCATGTCCTACATGAGAACTGAACTGAGATGGAGAAGAGGATGAAAATGGAAAGCAATCATCAGGATGGAAATACTTCATCAGGAGAAAGTGAGCTGTTGCTTCAAGTGGGTGACTATGGAGCTGAAAGGTGCTTTTTTATTTTTCAGACATTAGTCATGCAATGGGGTTGATTTAATATTTTAATTGATGATCTTCACATACAAAATGTATACTTACAAAGTTTGCTAAAAACAGCACAGAGTAGAGATACTCTGCATCAGGGGACTATGAGTTAGTTTCAGAAGTAATGTGTTTTAGAAATTAGGCAGTGGAAGGTCCCCAGTGTTCTGATGGCAAAGTATAAACTGACTTTGGAAAGACCAAAAGGATGTTTACTCTCTTGCCAAACTGTTCTCAATAAATGGTTTTGCTGAATAAGCTTGAGTTTTATGATACATTTACCTACAATTCTGTTTTCCTTCTTCAGCACTGAATTTTTCTGTTTCTCAGCTTCTGAGTGTTCTGAAGTGATTCTCATGACAACCACTGGGAAGGAAAACAAAAACCAAAAAGAAATAAGAGGAAGAACTCCTGTGTTTCAAGATAGCAAAAATGAGTAACCGGCTCACTGAATTTTCCTTTTTTTTTTTTTTTTTTTTTTGGCAGGATTATGCAAAAAGCAGAAGAGAAGGACTTTTTTTAAGGATTAAAGCAGATGCTAGCTGGAAAAGGTAGCTCCTACATAGGGTTTCAGAGAGCTTGACAGGGTAATGCATTTTCGCTGATGCACTGAAAGAAAACCTCAACATGTATCAGTAACAAGGTTTTTGAAGGGTAAGGGCACCAGTGAGCTGTGCTGCGTGCATTCGGTGTCCAGATGGGCTTAAGCAGCAGTTTGTGCTTAAGGGTGAGATTGAGGAGAATGATCTTGCCACATCATCCAGATCTCATGTAACACAGTTCCTGGACCTTGCTTGTGGGAAAACTAGTTTTTGGGGGTACCCACAGGCAGTCAGGAGGATTACACTAATCAGTGCAGGTGCAGGGGACAAGGTCTGATTTGCTTATTGAAGACTGTGCTTGGGAAGAATCAAGGGGGTGTGTTTTCTGATGGGGATTTTTTAAGGGCAATCCGCCAAGCATTTCAGCAGCTAATTATATTGGGAGTTTATTTTTTGAAGTGTTTATAAGTGATCCAAAAAGAGGGAGGTTTGATTCTTCCACTTGACGTGTGCCAAATATAATTGGAATGATCACACACTGGTCAATCTGTGAACAAAGTGGATTTGCAATTTTGGCAATCACCCGGCTTTTGAAAGGTGGCCTGGAAATCAGGATGGTTTGTTTCATGCAATGCTGACAGTTTATGCACCAAAAAAAAAAAAAAAAAAAAAAAAAAAAAAAAAAAAAAAAAGAAAAAAAAAAAAGGAAAAATATTATTTCCCCTCTGTAAATACTTAGAGAATCCTGAAGGAAATTTCTGAAACAAATCGGCACAATTGTATGTTTTATGGAAAACTAAAACTAGCTTGTAGTAAGATCACAGTATCAACAGAATAGGTGACAGTAGAAGGCACCTCTCTGATATTCAGTACTCTGTGACAGTGGTTAATATCCCAACAGAATGGTTTGATAGGGCTGAAGAACCTAATGTAAAAGACCAAGGGATTTTTTCCTGGTTTGGGAGGAAAAAAATTCCAAGATGGTTCAAGAAAGTACCTCAGAGGTCAGAGAAACCTTTTCTGTAGTTATGTTGAATGTGCAAGGTAATTTTAAACATTAGAAAGAAACGTGCAAAAAGTAAGAGGGCAATCTGTTGAAGCAAAAATAAAGATTTATATGATAATTTTCATTTCTGAAAAAGATGAAAGATGTAATCAAACAGAGAAACTGCAATAGTGCAATTAGAGTAAACAAAAGGATCCAATGTCTAGAACAGGGAAAAATGAACTGTAAACTTTTAGCAAACATGGAGTCATACCTTTGTGTCCAAAAGTGTTATGTCCTTAGATGACCAAGGTGAAATGCATCATTGTTCTACATATATGTATGTGGCCAGAGACACAAACACAAACTTACACTGCTGCACTCCTAGAAAAGCAAAATTTGCAGAACTCAGGCTGAGATAATAAATCCTGATGAGGGAAAAAACTGTATTAATTCTGTCCTCATAATCTGATAACGTGGTCACATAGTTTTTTGGATCAACAGAGGGTCACATCCCACCAAGTGAGAGCATAGCTGGGTATCTGCTGTTGTCTGCAAGCTGCACTTGTCTATCTGGTCACGGGAGAGTTAAAGGGGATAGGGTGAAACAGAACAGTGTCCAGGCTTGCCAGTTCTTCCTTTAAGATCCAAGGGAGCTGCTTGTGAAGCTGGGCTGATCTCACTGAACTTACTTCATAAATGGAAATGAACATTGCAGTATCCTGCTTAGAAAGCTATCATTGTAGAAAGTGTCTGTTTCATTTAAAAGAATGATGAAGAAGGGCATACCACAACTTTTCAGACTTGAGACGATATGCATGTCTCTTCTGTGATTTATAGCAGTACATTCATGATTAGTTTTACTCTTGTAATGAGGGCTGCTCCAGGCAATCCAAGTTTTAAAGCATAGATAACTCACTATGCACAGCACACGCCAAGTAATAAGATACAATTACCATAATTCTACCTTTAAAAAAAATCTTACTATTCTCACTGGATACATACAGAACTCTAAAGTGTCTACCAAAAGTAATTATTCTATTTTCTAGTTGCTTTTTTACACATTTTTTATGTTAAGGTAAATCATGAGTTTACCATCATTAGAAATGAAAACAAACAAAACTATAAAAGCTGCATCACTTCTGCTTGAATCTTCAAGGGTAACTAAAAAACCCTCAGTAACAGCAATATTCTGTCTTCCAAATTGCTGTCATGATATGCATCTGATCAACTGAAGTTAGATTTGTTAGTGGCATTCTTGCAAAAATGTTTTATACCAAGAAAATTCCTGCTTTCATTTATGTATGAACTCAAGTTACTTCCCCTGTGAAGCTGTCTTTGATTCCCCTGTGAAGCTGTCTTTGAAGGTTTTGTCCTCTTCACCATCAGATAACCACAGAAAAAATGAAATGAACTAGGTTAGTTCTCTTAGCCAAATTTATTCCATGGATGTCACTGCTGAGAGCATCTAAACGTTTGTCATTTCATTGGTTCAGGAAAAGGAATTTTTCTGCTTCCGTACAGCAACAGAGTCCTCATTCTTGAGAAACTGTTCTTTTCTAGCAAACACACAGTGTGATGAAACTGTCAATGCTCAGTAAGTGAGCTTAAAATTTTGTCATAGCTTGTTTCTACATGGAAAGCAAGACAAAGTCTAGTTATCTTTTCAGCCACAGGTCTGTATCAGAATTGCAGCAGGGTAAAGTCAAGTAATGAAGTCAACTGCGATTTTTTATCATCTTTTCATCATCCCATTTTGACTGACATTGAATCACTGTGGATGTCATTTTTTAAGGGCCAATTAAGAAAGGATATAGCAGAATATTTGCAGGACTCATCAGAATTACAGGGGTTTATGTCTCACTTCTGTGTGGGGAGAACCTGCTCAAAAGTTAGCTTTTTCTTGGAAGTTTTTATGTAATTCCAACATTTGTTATTCTGATATGCATTTATCTTATCTTATGGATGATATTAATCATAAAGGCATTGCTGAATCTAACACTGGAATCCAAGTGGTCTGTTTTGGGGTATATGAACTATGTGGCATGAACACAACTATTGTTCTATGGTGAAGAACTGTAGAAGTATTTCATACATACTCTGTTGACTCTACTAGATTTTTCAGCTTGCAAAAGGTATAATGAATGTAAAAGAAGCTCTAGGTGAGCAGCATTGCTGATATGCTGCTATAAGGAAGCTGAGCTATTATGCAGGATAAAAACAATGACCTGGTTTGTTATTTAGAAAAGAAAATAGAGACAATATTTTATTATGGCCAGGCTGTCTCCCAGGATTGCTTTGCTTAGTGAGGAAACGCAAGATGAATTTGCGATAGCCATTGCATTGTGAGTATTAAACTGAACTCCACAAGACAGATTTATGAAGCTGATAAGAATCTGTCACATTGTTTAATATGTTAAGTTCTGGAAAATGAAGCTGGCACATGCTTTTTTCTGAGTTCTGTATTTGATTTCCAGTTTTATATTTTTCCATTTGTAATCAATTCTGTCTCCATTTCCCCTTATTCTTAATCCAAGTGCAAAAGAGTCTCTTCCTATGCCATCCCCATCCAACAGCTCTTAGGGCTGATCCTACTAAGTTTCTGCCTGATCTTTGGCCCTACCTATCCTAAGAGCTGTTCCTTGTCTGAAATTCCTTACCTCTGTCTTTCTATTTCTCTTTCTTTGCACTAAGAAGACAAAATAAGTGGACAGCAGCAGGAACTTTCAATGGTTAAATTTGATTCTTATGAAATGTCATTTCCAAGCTTCCAGCATCCTCAGGAGCAAGACTCCTCTGATGGCTGGTGGGGCAAAATTGAAACTCTGGAGAATTAGGAAACTGCACCAAGGGCTGTTCACGCATTAGATGACTCAGTTGTCAGTGACAGCTATACCGCACATCCATGAGAAAGTCACTTAGGCAACACAGGGGTCTTGGATGCCTGAAGATATCTCAACTAATGGTGAAGTTAGCAGAAATGGGTTAGATACTTAGAGGACCAGGACAGTGCAGTCATTGCAATCTTAATGCAGTGAAGTAGTGGTGGGTAAGACCAAACCACTGGCAGTTCAGTGATGGCAGACGAAGGTGCATTGTCTGGCTGAGAAGCTGGAGGAGGTGCTGTGTGCTCTCAGATGTGAAAAGCTGAGTCTCTGATGTCATAAAGAGGCCTGCAGGAGGAGGGTCTTATGCATGCTCAGCAGTTTCCAGATTTCTGGATAGAAACTGCACTCAGGAATGTCTTATTTCTTGCTGGAGAGGATTTTGCCCTTTCTCTCTTGACGCATTGTAGAATTGTCTTGGGGATTTTGTTCAAAATTAGAGTGATTTATGATGAAACATTGACCCGTTTTCTTTTCACAAAAAAAATAAAAACTTTTTGTCTAAAAGACAGTAACATTTCAGTCGTTTTTAAGTGAAACTAGAGGGTTATCTTATATTCAAAATAAATTAGAGAAACGTTTAAAATTTTATGGTTTTGGCTTGGCACAATTATATTTTCACTGATTTTAGACAAAATTCAGCATCAAATCTATAGGCCATGACATTTGGACAAATTTTCTGCTGTAATTTTTCTTTAGAAACACAGAATGAAATTGCAATGTTACAAGATAAAAAGGTTAAGTGGGGAAAGTTCATGTTACTTGCAGAGGTGATTGATGCATATCACATTGTCAAAAGCTTAACAGTTTTGCTGGAATGCAAATTATTGAACTGCATTTGGATTTGCATTGCAATGTAAAGTGTTATTCCTACAAACAGTGACTTGCAGGTACCAAAAGAATAAAGCAAGCAATATTTGGCCTCTTATGAAATGACACTCAGTACTGAGGCATGAAAATATTCACCTCCAAAAGAGCTTGATGATGTAATCTTGCACCTCTATGTAAGAATGCTTCAACCTATAAGCTAGTATTGTCCTAGGACACCAGAAATTCAAATATTTTTATGTATATTGCTGTGAATACAAAGAATATATGCAAGTGACTAATGATTAACCCTAACTCAACAGCTATTAGGTAGGATTTTTTGAAATGCACTATAAAATAATTAACAGTGACAGGGCTATCTAAATCATAACTCTGAGAGTGCTATGATAAGTTGAAGCTTTCCTATGCGAGGCAGGTTCCTTGGTGGGATATGGAGAAAATGCTGTGATAAGGGGGAAAAAAAAAAAAAAAAGAAACAACTGATGAAAAGATTTATTGAAGAATCAGGAAAAATATTACAGGGGAAAAGAAGAAGGCAAGAAGACTTATGTTAAAAATGTAAAGGAAAACAACATCCTCCACCAAAAAAAAAGTCCAAGCCCAAAACACATGAAAGAGTAAAGAGAGCAGTCAGGAAAAATGAGGCCAGTGTTCAGAAGACTATGTGAGATGATGGGAACAAGAAGGGAGAAAGGTCTGCAGACAGAAGGCAGAGCAGAAGGAAAGAACAGAAGATACACACCACTATCAGAAGGAGGAAGATCTGTGTGACTGGTGACTCCTTCTTAAGAAAATCTGACAAACCTGTCATTAGACCAGCCCCAGAAAATGGAATGGTGTGCTTCTGTTAGTCAGTCACGCTCCACAACAGTTGGGGATGAAATGATCTGGCAAGAAGGATCTATGTGGTGCATTGCTACACTATTGCTGAGATGATCCTCAAATGACATGGCAGAATGGGAAAGGCAAAAGACTTATTTTAGTTAAAAAAAAAAATAAAAAAAAGATACGTGATCCTTAGAACAGTTGCAGCGTAAGATCTGACATAATGAAAAATTGCAGTTCTCAGTCACTAGTATTTAGTGAAAACTTCTTGAATGGTGAGTATTCTAGAAAATAAGGTTCCTCAAATAAGATTGCTGATAAAAAAAGCCATGGAATCATGACTTTGGATCTGCAGAAGTTTTAGGGCGAAAATTGCCAAATGAACATGTTTAAGGTGAAAGAACATACTTGAGCTTTGGAAAACTTCCTTCCCCCCGGCATGCCCTCCCCCCCGCAAAGTCAGAGTAATAATTTGAGGCTTCTTCTTCTACAGAATTTAAACAGGGTAGAGTGGCATCTTCAATAGTGTGACTTCAAAAGTGGTGAGTTTCTCAGCTGGAAAACCTTAGCTAAGCAACAAAATACAGCAATCAACCTGACCATTACAGTGGGCTTGATAGAGCCCTAAGGGCAATGGTACTGAAAATGTGTCCTCTCCACTCCTGAAAAATATAGTTCCATCTCCTTGTGAGTTACAACCCTAGTAAGTGCAGATGCTACAACCTGAATGTACCATATGCCCATTGTGAGATGCCTCATTTCTTTCCCAGGAAGTAGCTCCACTTAAACATAATGAAAATGATCATACTTGTTGAAACCAGAAACATTGGCAGGCACTCGGAGTCCAAATGGTTTAGGTTTACATTTTCCTCCCTGAATAGGAGAGGAAGGTGGTGGAGGCTGAAAGATACTGCATGCAGGAAATGCTAGGACAAGAACACACAACAAATTTTAAAGCAATTTGTGAGGGAGTTTGCTGAATTTGAGTGCAGAGTTATTTTTGCTGGATCTCATAAAAGTGGTACTCTCTCCTTTGTGAGCTTTTGTCTAAATATCTCGCAGCAGAAGGGCTGTTTTCAGCCAAACATTTTCTGACTGTCTTGAAGAGCTACTGCAGCATTCAGTATGCCATCTTCCCTTTGAGTCAGAGGTTTCCTGGGTGGTAAGTCTGGCTCACACAATATTTGTCTGTTGTTCACTTGAGTAACTATCTGAGCCCCTTTTGATGACTCCTGTTTCACAGTCTGTACTCACTGTGTTTAAAAAAAAGTGTTGCTGGGGATTTTTTGTTTGTTTTATTTAATTTTTTGTGTGTTTTTTGTTTGTTTGGGTGGTTTTGTTTTTGTTTTGTTTTGTTTTGTTTTGTTTTCCTCTCCATCACTATTTTGGTTATGCCAGGCTCATTTCGACCTTATCCCAGTGTATGCCAAGGTGAGAAGTAGTGGCTTTGGACACCTCATGCAAACTTCCTGGCAGACCACAAACATATATCAGGGACCACAGAAAGCATAAAACCTGGTAGAGACAGCACTGATTTAATTTGTATGAGTGTTTTACTGCAGACCTCCTACTGTGCCTTGGCTTGGTTCATAGAGAGGTTTAGTTATGCATGAACTAGAACCTTATTTGGGGAAAGCTAAACTAGAACTCCACTTCGAGTGAGGGCCCAAATATCCTCCAGTCTTTCCTAAATGTATGTGGGTACATATGTCTGTCCCTTGGTTGTCTATAAACTGCAGAAAGAGAATGTGCCATACAGGGTGCCAAACTAAATGTAATTTGAAGAAAAAAAATTCAGAACCATTTGCGTTGTAAATGTAGGAGCTTGTGCAAAGCACTTACTAATATAGGTATTGCTGGAGAGTGGACCACAGATGCCACTGGAAACTGAATTACATGGACCTAGTAAAGCACGATTATTTCCAAAGCACAGGCAATAAAGGACTCTATTTTTGCTTCTCAGAACAATGTAGTGGTCACCTTCCAGGATCTGGCTTCAGTTCTCTTAGGAATAAAACCCACAGTGTGTGTGTTTGCAGGGCATGGTAGCCAAATGTGACCATGTCACACTTACCAGGTGACTTCAATGCAATGTTGTTCTTATTTAGAGTTCTCAATATAAATTTCTCCTTGACCTTCAATAAATCTGCATCTGTGTACAGTGATGTATACGGCTGTCCAGGATGGGATGGTTTTATCAATCAAAGTCTCTAATGTTCTTTTTATCCTGTCCCAGGACTATCCCTGCTTCATAATCTACAGTCTTTGCCCTGAATGTGGATGACCTGAATACAAAGCATGTGAGGATCAGATACAAGTTGCTGTTGTGCCTAGCTGAGGGATTTGGCTCTCAATCTGTCTCAGTTATGTGTCCAAACCAGTAGGTTTAAGGTTTCCTTCTTCCTCTTATTCACCACAAAAATAATCCTGAACCTGAGTGGTGTTTTCACTGGGACACTTTCCCATGCAAATTTAGACTCTGACAAGCTAATTATTTCCCAAGAGGTAATTCCCACACAACTCTGCTCAGGTCAAACACCTTATATGACTCAACTACTGCTCACATCTCCAGTGCTAAACTAAACCCCAGTAAACCAGCATTTGTCACAGTATAGTATCTTTACAATTATATATTATATTCCTTATCCAGTGTTTTATGTGTTCTCCTGTGGCTATTGAAGTACCTTTGTAGCTTTTTATTTATTTCCTGTTTAATACAATGTTGTCACCAATACCGTCCTTTCCTGGATTTGGAATAATTTTACCTTCAAAAGCCTTTGCAGATTTTTAATGGTTTTCAATACTGCCTTTCATATATTATTCCCTTTGTGCTTACTTTCTTAATTAACAAAACTTTAGAGATGAATATCTATTTTTCTGGTTGGTCTTTTCTATGTTATCTAAACCCAAACACTCCCAGCAGGATTTTTTATTTTTACCCTGTAATTGTCATCAAATCTTTACCTTCTGACCAAAACAGAGGAGCATGGTAAATTATTTCTTCTGAACGGGAAACTGCTGATCTGAGACAGGTAAATCTCTGCCACAATCTGTTTCTGTTTAAAAGACTGTGCATGAATTTCTGAATGCAGTGGAAGCTGTTTACTCTTTTCTTATGCACATTTTGAAAGGCTGTCTTTGGCATGTTCTGCTTCTGTTCCTTGCAGGATTGTAGTTATCAGGGAGCTAAGCATTTTCCAGACTGCTGTAGTGGTAGTGTTCCCATCCTGTGACACTGTGCTGATTGCGCTGTTCCCAGATTCCCAGTATGGCAGCAAGTACCCTTGTCTTGTCAGGGGCAGCCTCATGATTGTTTTTTCACTCTCTACCTTTTTTTTTTTTCCTATGCCAAGCACAGCAGCACAGAACTATAACCAACAAACCCCTTCACCCCAGTGTTGGTAGCCACTTTCAAGTCAGGATTGTTAGTATCATGTCAATGGACTGTTGGATCACTTGACATAGAGAGTAGAAACAGTTCAGGAACTTGTGTGTTACTGTCTTTCACATACACAGGCAGTGCCAAATCGCTAAACCAGATTTCCAGCTCATTTCAGTTAGTACAGCTTAGGCTTCAATGGAATTTACTGACTTGAGAGGCTTCCCACTGCTTTTACTTTTTGCAGTATCAAGGGATGCCTAGGGCTCGTAAATAGACACCTTTCATGCTGAAGAAAACCTGTGCTCATTCAAGATCAATGACTCATTTGCTGATAGCCATTAAACCCTTTCAGAAAAATTCCTCCAGCTCAATTTTGTGCATCATCTACGTGGAATTCTTACGGTTGACAGCCTATACAATCCACCTGTACAACCAAAATATTATAACAATAGTAATATTACTCATCAAAAAGCACCTAATATTGATATAAAAATCAGTCTACTGACCAGAAATCAATTTAAAAGTCTAGACAGTACAGATGGAATCAAGGAATAGTGTTTGGCTGCACCCAATTTAAGATCGCCTCGCAGCTGAGTTGAATGTTACTTATTTTGCATAAAGTACTCCCTGTGAAAGCTTCCCTTTTTGCATGTTCCTTGGTTATATTTCATTTTTTGGAAAAAATTCTGCTCCCTGGTATTTTTTAGATACCATATTTGTTAACAGTGGCCCCAAACTCAAAGCTTGTGGTACCTCTTCTGGTTTGACAGTCTGAAGTGGACATGCTTGAGATTTCCAGACATTTCCCTGTCTTGTGTTGTGTACTACAGAAAGTCTGGAAACAAAGTCAGAGTTCTAAGATTTTTTTCAAAAAGATTTCTGTGTGGAAAAAGAGGACACACCCATGGAGACACAAACTCAGGAGTCCTATGCTCTTTGTGGTATTTCTTTCTCAGTCAGGGGTTGTGAATTTTCTCTTTAGAAGGATGTTATCTGGTATGGGAATTGCAACTGTTTCTGTGTTTGAAATGATTTCCCCTAAGGACTTCTAGGTCTAATTTCAAACACATAACACTAACTAAAAACATGGTCTCCTGGAACCAAAGGCATGTTTCTTTCATGATCTGTACATGTCTGTACTCTTCCCAAAGTAGGCAAAGAACTAACTAAAAAACATTCTGCAGGACTGGGCAGCTGAGAAGTTTTTATGATCTTGCATTTTGATATAGCACTTTGGCTTACTGCATTTACATTTGGGTGTCTGTTAACAAAATCTCAGAGCCAAGGGTTAGTCAGAAACTTATGAGGATGTTAAAGGGCACAGTGATCTCTGGTAGCTAAGTTAGTCCACAAAGAGCCAAAAAAAGCATGCGTTAATCAGAGTGGTGAAGAGGAGAGCTCATACAGGTATGAGCTAATGTTATTTCTAACAGTGTTCTGAATTCCAATCAAGTGTGCAATGTCTTTGAGCATTGATTAGGTTCCAGTTACAGTGAACTTGAAGAGCTACACCTGTACTATAATTTGTAGCTATCACGTAAAATTTGCCCATAATGTGGTGCTGAAAAGAGCTTTCAGAGCAAATCAGTGCTTTCCCAGGAGGACAGTAAAAGGTACATACTTTTGATGAGGCAGTTTTTTATCTGTTTGTTAGCGCTTCTCACTAATCTGCTATGCAAGTCTAACCTACTTCTATAATACTTAGAGGTACTCTATTCCAGCTACAGGGAAAAGAGGTGCCCACTTTTTTTGGTGCATAAGCCTGCAGGTTTCCACAAGAGCCAGGTGAATGCAACAGCAAGTTCTGATCCCTTAAACTTATTCTGAGGCCCGTGTCAGCCTATAAAACATAGGCTAAAGTTGAAAATAAAGTTTTAAGTAACAGCTGTAATTTCTGAGACTACTGCTGACTATGCCTGGTTTGTTAACATGGATCATTGTTTGTGAAACTGTAATTAAAGTCATTCTGTGTCAGAAAGATTGGATGTGTTCCTTCTTGCTTATTTCTCAGTGCAATCCACTGCTGTCTTGCCAGTTTCTGCTGTTTTCGCCTTGCTCATGCAAGGTCAATGGTCATCATTGCTTTTTGGTATATTCTACATGACAACTACATGCTCATGTCACCTAATTTCCAACCTTTTCAGTAGAATAAGTTTTTCTGTTTGCCTTTCTTTTTTTTTTTTTTCTTTTAAGAAATGGGGAGGGCCAGGCAGGTATGTCTTACCTTACGTAGACAGGAGGGTGTGCTGACTGAATATTAAATAAATGGCACAAACCGCGTTCAGGAAACTGCTGTGGTTCTGGTGTAGAATCAGAGGACTTGGGAGTAGAGTCATAGTGTGTGGGTTCCACTAGTCTCCAAACTGAAGTGTCATGCTAAAGACTGGATTGTACTAGGTTATAGGTTACACTGCTACAGACTCACATAGTCCACAAGAGAATACAAGTGGCATTTATTTTAGCAGGAAAAAGGTTTTTTGATCAGTTTAAATAGTTACCCAACTAAATTAATTTTGACTAACCTTAGGCAAATGATTAAGAACATCCTGATGAACATTTTGGTGCCAGGAAAGTGGCTACTGTGAGCAGTGTCTCTTTTAGTTCGTTAGTCTATAGCACATTGTCAAATGCCAATTGGACTGATGTTGAATGGCATCACACAGATGAACTGGGTTGGAATATGAACATCAGCATTTTCCAAAACTGAACAGTCTGGCTCATTTTGCATATTGCAGGCTCCTCACTGGCCATTTCTCTGTCTTACCAAAGGGTCATACTTGAAAGAGGCCTTTATCAGTCGATAACGGTTCAGTATCTTGCATTGATTGGGAAGGTCTCTAAATTAGACATGGCTAATCTAGCTTCCTTTCATTTTCTTCATTTAAACTACCTTATGCATCACAAATTACTTGGCCCTGGTTATAAAACTATTTAGGGCATGCAGTGGTTAAATAAAAATGAAATAATATAAAGTTACATTTCTTCTTTGTGTGATAGTGGAAGTGCATAAACAAATTGGTCCCAGTCACTGTATCTGTGCAATGCAGGGAATGAGCTCAATTCAATGGCCCATGAGATTAATAGAAAGACTGGCCCCAGTGGGTCTTCAATCAGTCTCATCCTGCAGACAGCCAAATGGTAAAAAGAGCTTGGTCATTCCTGATGGTTCACTCTTTTGTAATATAGTAATATTACTTATTTTGTGGGAAATAGAAGGCAGGAAAGGGAGGAAACAGAGGACAATCTGGTTTTACTGCAGGAGAAACAAAGTAGGGGAATCAGATTATAAAAAAATATGCTGGCAAAAATGAAATTTCTCCTTATACAAATCACCCTGTTTGAACAGCTACCATACGTTTCAGTGAATTAAGCTAATTTCATTAATTAAATAATAGTTACACAGTGTAAAGATAAAATACCTATATCAGTAGTAAAGACTGTTAAAAAAACATTTGCTAAGTTGTTATATTATATCCTGACACTTGTATGCTGTTTTAAAAAATCATCCTGTCACAGAAGGATGCTAATGACTTAACAACCTAAAGCTTGCCAGTTTGGGAAACCTTAATGTTTAATCTAGATAAATGTGCTTGTTTATGTAGCTGTGTAATCAATGTGTGCAGTAGAATTATGGTGCTATGCAACCATTAGCTCTATTTACATAAATATTGCGTGTTATCAATGGAAAAATTAATTATTTTATACAAGAATGTATCACAGAAAGAAATTTAGAATTTTAATGAGAACTTTCTTCTGTATTTTTTTCATATTGGATGTTTATAGCATATAGTATTATTTTTCATAAAGCTTCATGAGTCATTGTAGCAAATCATTGATTTCACACAATTCAAAAATTACCAGGTGTAACACTCCAGCCTTGGGGCTGCAGAATCATGGGCTCAGTTAGGAGTTTTACTTTAATATATGTATATTTATAAGGGTTCCTTAACACCTTGAGAGAATGTCATGAGAATGAGCCACAGACTTTTTCCCAAGTGGTTTCTTTATCAATTTAGGGGAGAAAAGAAGGGAACTTGGCAAAAGTTCAAAAGGGTGATACACAAGCTAGACAAAATGTTACATCACAATACCAACTCAGCACCTAATAACCAACAACACCCCAGTCAATATTCAATCAATTCACAACACTTAAGTCAAATCCAATCCCTCCAGCTCTGCATCACCTGAAGCATCAAGAAAGGAGTACGGGAGAAATAGCAAAGGGATCAAGAGAGAGGAGAAAGAGGCAGAGCTTCAAATTGAGAATGACTTCTATCTTTTAAAAGGAAATGAAGCAGAACCATAAAACATAAGTTCTTTGGGGTTGATGGAAAGTAGAAATTTTTTTGTGAAGGAGAAGAGATTGGGAGAACTGATAGGGTGCAGATAGGAAAAATTCATGAGTCTCACAACTTTATTTGTTTAATGTACTCTGTTATGCATACAGCCTTAGTAAAATATCCTGTGGTTGTGTTACATCTGTGGGAGTTCTGTTGTGAATTTGAGAGGATTCATGATTTTACTCTCAATGTTTATGTCTTTGAGAAGAATTTCTGTACTTATTTAACGTAGTGAGAAAATCTGGGAGTTAGGAAGGCAGACACTTTTTGAGATGGATGGATTAGGAGGATGTTCTTCCAAAACAATTAGACCTGTATATAACCCCTTCTCCCTTTTCATGTGTCCCTCCCTAGTACTGCTCCATCTTGATTCATTCTCTTTCCTTAGTATTTCCCTGGAAGTGGGAACATTTGGTAAGTGCTGCAGTGAAAAGTGCCAAAATTACTCACCAAGTGCTGTAGTTCTTCTGCTGCACCAAAAAAAGATGAGGAAGTGCCCCACAAAATGTTCTCTCTTTTTAATTACTCCATGCACTCCAGTTCTCAACCACGTATTGAAAGGGAATAATGTCCCATGGACTAGACAAACATTTGTAAAACATTTTAGAAGAAGGATGCTACTTGAACAACACAAATTAAACTGTACTCTTAGGAATGTCTCCAAATCTCTACTTAGGTTTAATTTATTATTTTATTCTCAGAGAAATGGAGGTATTGAGTGGGTCTGAAATAAACATTCAGAGATGAACTCAGCAAAACATCTGAAAACTTCATCGCAGTTATTACTACAAATACTGTAAAACTTAAGTTTTAAATGTTCACTACCTTTGTGCCATTTTGTTTATGCTTATTCACGGGGGAATATTTGCACACTTATGACCTGGTGCTGTGTGTGCAAATGGGACACCAGGCCATCTGCACAAATTTCACACAGAAATATATGTTTCTTCTTGTACAAATTATTATCCAAAAATTCAACAGCAGATATGAAAGCCTCTAAAAAGGCTTCATATTTAATATCGCACTTATGTAATTTCTGCATTTCTATAATTTTTTTTTTCTGCAGCTTTATCTGTTGTGGGTAGAATTCACACTCAACAGTGGTGGTTCCTAAGTGGTTCAAAATATTTTAAAGATAAATTACTTGCATTCAAAACCTTGATCTTTGTTCTTAAGCCCTTAAAAACATCAGGAAAATCAGAACTTCTTGTCATTCATTTTCACCCACATGCATTAGTAACATTCTATTTCCAGACCATAATTCTGATTCAATCTTTTAACTGAAGAAACAGGCAATTTCCTCTGTAATTTTCATCACTTCCTATTTGTGAATTAAGGGACTTGACAACCCACTATAATGGTTGGACAATTCTTGACATTTTAAAAAATGACCTGTCCTTGAGATGCCTTATTTTTGCATTTTTTATAGTTTCAAGGGTGATGATGAGGATGACAGAAAGGGAGTTAATAATATGCTATGGATATTATGCAATTTTGGAGTGAACCATAGCATGACCTACTCAATGAAACCCAGGTAGGCTGAGACTTTTCAGTTCTTAAAGAAAAACTTACATTAGAAAAGAACATCTATACAAAAACCCAACAAACATAAATAAACAAAAAAGGCCTCCAAACCCCAAACCAACCAACTAACCAAAAAAACCCCCAAAACACCCAAAATCAAACCTCAACAAAAAATCCAAAACAAATCCCCCTCTACAAAAATACAATAATAAAAAATAAAAACTTTTGAAAAATATGTTTGTTCCTATGGTCCATTTTGATGCAACCAGCTTCCTCTGGAACTAATCATGATCCCACACTGGCATTCCTCACACTTCTTTTCTACAGTGTAATGCATTAACTTCTGTCCACCTTTCAGTGTCCTGAAAGATCATGGCACCATCAGCCTAAGCCCAGGGAAATAATAATTAAAGAACTCTTTTCTGACTCAGTGTCCAGGAAAAGGCTTCAGAATAGAAAGAAGTAGCATCTTCCATTGATGGAGACTGAGGTGTAGTACTTGAGATTAGTTAGCAGTAGGATTTGAGAGGGACTGAGGATCTGTCTGATAATAATTTCAGAGCCCAGAGCCACCAATAACACCCAGCTATTAATGTTTATGGCACTATCTAGTTTTGTTACCTCTATCAGTTCACCCTTACTGGTTTGACTGAGTGAAGGTAGCCAGGTTTTGGTGGAAGGTAAGCTGCAGAGGATGGCCTTTGTGAGAAAAAGCCATGGTCTGGCCCCAGGCTGGACACAGTCTATTCCAGATGGATACAGCCAACTCTGCAAGGAACCCAAAACAGGACACAGCCAAGCCCATCAGTAGTGCTGGTGGTGCCTTTGTGAAAGTATATTTAAGAAAGGGCAGAAAATTCTGGAGGGAATGACAAGGAGGGATCAAAAAGGGGTGAGAAGCAGCAGAAGGCATATCAGGGTGGAAAAGGAGGAGGTGCTCTGTGGCAGAGCAGATGTTATTATAGGGCCAGCAGCTCATGGAGGACCAGCAATAGAGCAGAGAAAACGAGTTGGACCAACAATGGAGATAAACTGCTATAGCCTGATTTCAGCCCCACTACACCATTTGTTGTCTTTCTGAGTTGACTGTTACCTGCAGCGATAACAAGTGGGAGGAGTCTGAAGTGAAGCTGAGCCTGGAAAGGGAGGAGGGGTATATTTTCCCTAAGAGTTTTAATGTGTGTTTTTTTCCTTTTTTTTAATGTTTTTTTTCTCCCAGTATCTGAATAAATACTTCAATATTTGCATAAATCAGCAATAAATTAAGCTAAATTGCCAGGCTGAATATGTTTTGTCCATGACAGTAATTGGGAAGTGATCTCTTTATTTTTATTTAATTCCACAAGTCTTCTTGCTATCTTATTATTCCTGTTTTTAATCTCTCTGTCCTACTGATGCATGTGAGCAGCTGGGTAAGTGCTTGGCTGCCAGCTGAGGCTAACCCACCACAACAACTTGTCTGTCTCCATGGGCGACCTACCCATACCAAAGTGCCAACAGCCACTAGTAGCTACACATTCTCAAATGAGCATGGCCACTTGTTTATGAATAATTAAGGGGTCTCTCATACCATCATATCAACATCCCTGGGACAAACTGAGCTATAGCTCTTCTAGTGGTCAAGCTTCTGCAGAGACTGTTTGCTTGCCTCACTGCACTTGCTAACCCCATTGGAAAACTGGCTTAAAGCAAATCAAGTTCTTCCTGCTTCTCAGAGTGTCTCATTTACTTTCTCTTCTAGTAGGGATCAGTGGCTGTCAGCTGTCTTTGTTTTCTCTTGAAACTGTTCTTAAATTAGCCTGTCATGTCTTCCTTGAAGGGTACATGTAGCAATTGTCCTTCTTCCTTTCCCCATCAAAAAGTCATGACTGCTGCACAAAACTCTTATCAGAGCTGACCCCACCAAAACAATTCTGGTTAAAATTTCACCTTGTCTTAGTATCTGTCTTAGACACGAAAACCTGACTCTTATTTTCAGGTAATCTCATTTACTTAAGATTTGTATGCATTTACTAAGGCATTTGGATTCCTTTAACAGATTAAGCAGCAGCAGAAATAAAACCCCATAGCTGGTCTTTTTTTTTCCTTTTTCTTTTCCCTGCAAATAATGGTATGTTGATTACTGCATTATGTGCCTTTGTTTTCACACCTATGGGAGGCCCTACAGAATTTGTTTTATGGTTTCCAGTGACTCCTAGTAGAGGGCTTTTGCTCTTTAATATTTTTTCAAAAGCCTGTCATTGAAGATCACTTGTTGTTAGCAAAGTCAAGTCAAAACAAAAATGTAATAATTCAGCTGAGGAAGGCTTAATTTCTCATTCTCTCATTTCTTGTGACCTCATTTTCCCAGTTGTCTAGCTTTTAAAATTCCAGATCTTAATTTCTAAAGTAAAGCAAGGGAGAATTACTTCAGAAGTTCATATTAACTCTATAAATAAGTAAAAACAAAAGTAAAGTCTGAGTAAAGCTGAATAAATCTCATTTATTTTTCTTTAGTCATTCATCCTTTACGTCTACTTTTATCATTGACACTTGCATGTGTACAAAGGGAATGAGGAAGAAACCAAATTATTTTCATTCCCTCACATGCTTCCTGGACAACCTTGACCCAGCAGTGCAACAAAGCAGTGTTATGGTTAGATCTGGCCTTAGGTGCCAAACCAATTCCAAAGTATATTCCTTATCTAGTTTATTTTTGGAGCTCACAAGAGGACGTGATCTTAAAAGTGCAAAACAAGCTCTAATTGGAGTTATGCACAGGTCTCTGTCCAATAATGGAGGAAAATAAAAAGAGAGTGATGCCTGATTTTGTGCAACGCATAGGAATCATGTATTTTACAATGGCTGTCCAAGACTATTACAGTCTTTCTGTTATGATGGATAGCTTTTCTCTGCTTCCCTTTGTAGTGTTCACAGTGACACTACAGTTCCACCTAATAAGGAGTCATGCTGAGATGGGATGATCTAATTTGCTATTTTCATTGAATCAGATTCTGGAAATTGAACAAAATTATTTTTCACCACTTCAGCGACAATCTTTTCTCACTTCTGTTCCTCTTTCTTTTTCTTTTTTGAAAAAAATAGCGTCACACCAAATAGTACATGGTTTTGAAAAGATTATTCTAGAAGTACTGAAATTGCTCTATCTTGCCATTTTTATTCAATTTAAAACTTTGGGTTAAAAAGGCTTCATAGTACAAGACAGAATTATGACTGAAGATGTCTTCTCTTCTAAAGAACATGAAATTGCTGAACAACACATGCTATTCTCAACTGATCTCTTGCAATTGCCATAAAAAGCTCTTATGTTCTGTCCATCTATTATCACTCAATGCTGATTTAATAACATTTGAAACTTTTAACGGAAGTATATTTAGAGTATTTTCCTGAAATGACAGATCCATATATCTTAGAAAATCTGGAGTTTTATTATGCATCCTTGAAGTAGGATCTGTAACTTAGAAAGTTTCTTCTCTCTTTCTTTTCTTTCACTGTGATGAAGTATCTAAGAGTGAAAGATATGGTGAGAACAGAAATGGAGACAGAACCTGTGAATTTCACATATATTGCCAGTATTTTCTATCATCTAATGCCCAGGAATTTTGGTGTGAATTGAGATGTCATCTTGTATACAAGCAAATCCTCAAATAACTATTTTTTTTTTGGCTAGTGGAGTTACCTCTAAGACCATATGATGCTCCTAAATTTTGGTGATGATGACCTGAGAGACATTATTAGTATATCCTGGATTATGAATTTTACAAAGCTACCCATCAAGTATCTGCTTTGCTATTTAGCTTCAGATTTGAGAAAGTAGGAATGAACTCCACGATGTGATTAAAGACAACTAATTAAAAGACTAAAACATGTAAAACAATCATTAAGAGCAATGAGGCTAAAGAAAGTTTTAATTTCTCATAAATTTTCTTTACACAAAATTGAAGGCAACAATTGTCTGCTCTGGGGAAAATAAAAAAGAAATATTTAAAGCCTTTGATGAGTATAATATTTCTGGGAATCAACTTTACTGGATCTGCAGATTCCTACATCTAGCTTATCTTGTGATTGACAGTCATATCGTTGAAAGGATTTCATGACCCATGCATGACTGAAAGCAAGCTGTCATGAGAAAATAAAATATAACTGGCTTTGAGTCACACAACAAAGAAATAATTTTTTTTGTCTTCTTGCCATTAATTTCAGTCAAAATACTGTTTATTTCGCATTTTAAAAGACAGAAAAAATTTGTGAAATTTGAAGGTGCAATCCTAATGACACTCAGGCAAAGCCTCCAGTTTCCTGGATGAACTTTCTTATAATTATAAGATTTATAATTCATAACAAACTAGAATGAAGATTAAAGGAATAAGGAAGCAAGAACAAGCTCAAGCTGCTTCGCATTAAAATAATGTGGGTGACAGAGCCCAGTGTTTGCGCTTAATAGGGTATAGATAAGTACATCAGCCTGAATCAACAGTGACTGAAAACTGATACCAGCTGTGGCTGTAATGTCAAGTGTCAGCTATGCTTGTAGTCTACAGCCAGGGAAATTAAAAACAAGCAATCAATTGCCCTTCACTGACTATCAGGACTTGGGTGTCTTTGGATGTGTATTCAGTGCAGAGCCTATCAGAGTGCTCAATGACTCTCTAATTAAAAACGTTCTTAGACCTTGCTCTTCCCCTTTTTCACTCTATCAGATCTATGGATAGAGGATTGTCAGTAAAGATTTAATGATCAGTAAAGGTAAAAAAGACCAGAGGGTGATTTGGGAGGGAAAAAACCTAGTCCTTAGAGTTTGACACATTTCTTATTCTCCTTGATTAATTTTTGCCAGTGTGGATGAGATTTTTAATGGAAAATTAGCAGGATTTTTTCTTTTTATTGGGCTGGTTTTCTGTTGCTGGATAACTTGGAACGCCTGTTTTGAATTTCATGCAAAAGTCACAGAACTACACATTAATCAAGTAGCTAGATTAAATAGGGCTTGAGTTATAGTACATTAATCTGTTCTGGATAAAACTTGAATAGTGTGGAGAAATTCAATTAAAAAAAATATTTATCCAGCCTTGACATCTGTGAACCCACAGTAGTCAAGAAAATGTAGGGAATCTGCTCTGTGAAACAGGTACATATGGCTGGTTAAAGGGACATTTGTACTTCTGCATTAATGGAGTGCCACAGGATTCAGATCCCTCACTTTGATTTTAAAATAATACTCGATGTTGTCATGTATTTTTGGATTACACCTGGGACATTAGTTTCAGATATTAGATATCATCTTTATGTTCTTGCGTTCCTGTTTTAAGGAGTATCTTATATACAAGTGTAGTAAGTAGTAAAACCCTCTTGCATTTGTATGTATGAACTCATAAATGTACTGAAAAACTCTCTCCACGGTTTCCGCTTGCCCTCATCTTTACATGCTTATTTATCTCAATGCAAAATTGAGCACCACGCGGGTGCGAAGCAGGATAGACTTTTATGCCAAGGTGAGGAAAACAAAGACATATCTGAACTTAAAGGACCTTCACTTTAATCTTGCTGTTTTTTTCAGGGTGCAGTTTTGTTGTTTTATTTCTGAGAGAGCTAGTAGAGGATGCAATTAGCATCAAATTTAACATTTCCTCTGTGGCACTTCACTTTCAGCATCACTGACTAGTTTCGTCCTTTCAGCTGGGAACAACCAAACTGTATTTCAAATAAATTTTCATCTTTCTGATTTCTGTCCATTCTGTCTTTATAATATCACATCCTTTATTTGTAGGTATAGTAAGCAGTAAATAAAGAGAACATCCTGTGATTTCATACTATAAACAAGAAACAAAAAATAAAGAAAAAACTGCAGGGTGGATAGGTCCACGATTTTTTTTGCAGAAAACTTACTTTAGATTTCATTTTTAAGGGGAAAAATATCCAGACAAAAACAAGTTTTATGGAAGCAGTGTGTTCACAGATAGCAAAATTTATGCAACGAAAGTTCAGAAATGCATAATAAATAGTTTGTTCTGAGTTTTCAGTCCTCTTCCTTCATATAGGAAAGACCTGGATACTTCTTATTTATAGACTTTTAAGAAGAATATAAATCTTTGGAAAATGGAGTTGTGAAAGAAGGGGGTGGAAAACCAGTCCCAAAAATGCATTCATGAACACAAAAAAAGTTAAAAATGAGTTTGTAATTTACTGCAGCTCAGAGGCAGCAATAACTAATACACTGGAAATTTACCCATTTTATGTATCTATTTTGCTTGCTTTACTACTCTGCTGTTCATAAAAAGAGCATTTATTTCAGCAACTGTCATGCCACTTGGCATTTATGTGATCTCTGAGCTATGTGTAAAAATGCACTTTTTTTCCAGTTTCAATTTTTATTGAAAAGTTATTTTCAATACAAATTGGTATCAAGGTGATTTGTTCTTCTGTCTAACTAGTTTTACTATTCTACTTTTATTATGTTCATTCTTATCACTTGGGAATCAGAACCATAAATCATTTGGTTTTGGTTTTTACACCCTGGGTCCCACTCTTGGAACGGCATTCCATCCTCAGCAAGTTGCTGTCTTGATTCCACCTGTTTCTCTCCCAGTTATTAACTGGGAGACTAGTAACTATAGTTTTTAATTCCTATACATTTTCTTACTCTCATGCTGTACTTAGGAAGCACTTAGGATCACCCACTGCATTTTGCACTCATCTGGGTCTTTTGACAATTTACTCAATTTTTTCTCTTTGCTGTAGTTCTCATCTCTCCCCTGCATACTGCAGACCTCCACTTCAGTGTCACAGCTGGTCCATGGCTGGCACTGCTCGTTTCTACCTTGGGAACCTCACCTGCCATGTACAACTTCCAGTGCCGTGTGTGGGATGAGAGGCATCAATCAGATGCATAGAAGAACTAAACAGGGAAATCAAGGTAGTCATTATCGCAATGAAGCATTTGCTCAACTAAGGTTCCTGACAGCTATTCTAGCTGTTGCAAAGAGATGCTGTGGTGCCATATTTCTCCTTTGTAACAATACAGTTTCAGAGGTTCACTTAGAGGGAGTGAAGATTATTAGATAGTCTCTTGAGATGATCTGTAGTTTCCAGGAGACATTTTGTTCCTAGTTCCACATCTAAAGATACTATCTGAAAGGGAATTAGAAGATAATAAACTGCACCAAACATTTTGAATTTAAAATGAGAATAAATTTAAAAGAAGCTGAAGAGATCATGTGACTATGCTCATTTGTAGTTTTAGCAAACTTGGCTTTCTAGTGAAAAGCCTTCCCTATATTTACTCAACTATTAAATGAACTTATAGGTCAGCTCGTTTCTCTGCCCTTTTGTTGTGGCTGTCAGATTAAGTGGCCTTGCTTCTCTAAGAATATTGGCATAAAATGGAGGATGTTTCTTTCTAATCACAAGCTATACATGTGACAAGGCCATATTACTTCTTTTGGTCTAAAACTGATCACAGAATAAATGTCTGCTCAATGGCTATTGATGGGAAAATCTCATCTGTTGCCTTGGCAGTTTCAGTATATTTAGAAGCTGAGAACCCAGATGTGAGCTCACATTGTGTTTGTTTATGACTAACACAATCTGCAGGGCCACTCAGTTCTGTAAAATATTCAAGGCTTTTCCCTTGCTTGAGATAATTTAGCTGCAGTGTCTTTCCTAGGCTCCACATTTCGTCCTGACTGTGTGTAATTTATAGGGAAGGGGTAAAGGTGAAATGAAACCTAATTTTGAGGAAATGAGTCAGAATTGATATCTTCTGAGCATCAATTATGAGACAAAGAGGGCTGGCTGCCTCAGTGAGGAAAGTCCACCTATGCCACAGGTATTTTTACAACTGCCCTCCTGTTCCCATAGAAAAGTCTTTTGCTTTCACTTGTACTGTGTCAGATGTCTGCAAGCCAAGGAGCAACTGCATTACTTTCTGTGCTATAAGGACAGCCTGGTTGCTGGCCCATAAAATAATAATGGGAGAGCTATAACAAATCCTCTGAGACATCTGTTCATTTCAGAAATATTCATAAAAGCTGTGTTTCTATTTACATGCAGCAGACCCTCTGATTCTGAAGGAGATCCCAAGCATAGGTATGAACCCCAGATAATCAGTCATGTTTGGTTTACAGGTAATGCCATTTTTGGTGCATCTGCTCTCAGACATACCACTGCAAATAGTGCTGCCAATTAATAGTTCTCCCTTGCCTAAAAATTTAGAGGGAAAAACAGAGTCCTGCTGACAAAAAGATAAAAGCACAGACTCTGCTAGCTAGCTCTGAATATTGCTTTATTAAGCCTGGTATTCTGCATCCAGCAGTAGCTAAGGCGTCATGCTTCAGAGGAAAGGCAAACCTCACAATTTGTGCAAAGCCATAAAATAGGAGAAGTATTCCTTGCTGAGCCTGCAGCCATCAGCTTATTCCCTGAAGCATAAGATTTGATTATATGTTTGTTTCTTGGGGAGAAGAACTGTGAGTATTTAAGCTTTTCAGGCTGGAGATCATGCATTAGATTAACCTGGAGGACTCTGAGGCCCATGTAGAACAGATTGTGGAATTCCCTTGGCAGAAATGAGCAAAGCAGCCATTACTAACATGCTGTCATACTGTTAACTGGAGCCGAATGACAAATTCATAGGAAATTTTGCTTCTATTTCTGTTCTTAAGCTATCAGTGAGAAGCTTGTGATTTCTTCTGGGTGTAAGTAGCAACCTTATTTCCCACATAGTTTCTAAGTTTGTGCTGTGTTTGCAAACACTATAATCTGGTATGAGTAGTAGCTGGGACTGAAGAGCTCTGTCATGGTGCTTGTTTACATCTCTAACTGTGGACTGCCTGAAAGGCCTGTGAAACAACTATTTTGACTCTGTTCACTTTTCTGCCTACCTCCAAATCATCTTCCTTTTTGCCATTCTGCATAGAACAAAGTACTTTTATTTTTGCTTAGGCCTTTAAATGTTTTTAGTTGCATTGGCCTGTTTGTTTGCTCTGGAGCTATGTAATACTTGTCAAGGAAACCAATGAAGAAAGTACCTATAGCTCCAGTCATGCGTAGTTTGGGACTGGTCCAATTTTGTGAGAAAGATTTGTCTAAGCAGGTGGATAGCAAAAAATAGAAAAAAAAGTTGTGATTTGAACTGTTATCCTGTGACTTGTGAGCAACTGCAAAAAAGTCAAAGAAACTGCAAAGAGATTTGGGTTTGCACCAAAGATAAATTCAGATATTGCCAGACTCAGGAACAGGAAGAACACAGCGGCCTTTTAAAATGCTCCTTGCACCACCCTTCCCACATGGCCTGCAATACTAATAGGATACTACGTGGTGCACATTGTTCAGTCATCCTGCAGTAATCAGCTGGACTTAAGGACTGTGGGTAACCAGTTACATTCAGCCCAGACTCACAACCTGCTACTCTGTTGCCTACGAAACCTGAGAATAAAAGCCTGAGTACCCTTGTCGCAGCATTAACCTGGTTAAGTCACTCTTCAGTGCTTCAGAGAGTCAGAAAATTAAACTTCAACCCAAAGCTTTGGTTTGAACAAAAGCTTCTTTAAAACCTACTCCAGGTTTGGACAGAAAATGCATTTTTGCCTTCATGTAGTTCTTTGACTTGTAAAAGATGGGAGGTCCTGCAGTATTTCCTCCAAAAGAGATAAAATTCTTTTTAATTCAAGTGGGAGCTAAGGGCAGCGAACAGTTCCTGATACCTCTCAGCATAACATTTCATGACAACTCTTACATTGTTCCGCCTGTTTGGGCAATAACAACTTTGTTATTGAAGACTAAAGAGCTGGCAGCAGCAGGTGACACTCACATGTGAGTGAAGTTTCAGCTTTCAGCTCTGCCAATACAGAGTACCTTTGTTGTCTGCTGGATGTAGTTCAGGCTTCATTTTGACCTACAGCAAGAACCTTGAGACTGTGAGTACCATCCATTGTTTAGGTTGGAAGCAGGTCCAGGTATTGCCTTCAAGCCACCTGGACCCTGCTGTTTTCTCCAGCTGCACAGGGTGGGTTGCTGGCTGCAGGGGACTGAGGTGGTGGGGTAGAATCAATGAACATCTGGTTCTTGAGATGTGGTCTCAGGGCCCTGCTTATAGCAGTGGTAGGTGAACCTTGTTGTTGCCTGGGATTGGTAGTCCTGCCATCTCATATCTTTCTGATGGTTATTGGATTGTTGATGGAATCTGTCACAATCACCTTAGTTAGGTACAGTCCTCTGGTCAGGGAACTCATACCCTTAGGATGCCCATTATGGATTATTCCTGTAGTCTGAACCTGTAGTAGCCCTGAACAACTTAGAAAAAAACCCATATTCCAGTATCACTTGCAAAAAGCAATCAATATTTCTGATTTTAAGGGTATTGCACATGGAGATAAAATAGTAAGTGAAAAGTATTATTTCCAAGTTATAAATAGTGATATTTCCTGTCTTCCATTTACTCTAATTTTTTGGCATCACATGACCGACTTTTTCATCAACCAGTTATTTATGTTCTTGCAAACACTGAAAGAACTTACAAATGTATTGATTTGGATGAGAGATCACATAAAAATAGTCTAAGGAAATGCAGCTAATAAAAGACTATTCTGCAAAAAGTAATTTTTCACTCTTTGAATCAGTGAAATTTACTATCAAAAATATCTGTAAAAAGTCAAATTGTGGCAAAAAGCCAATTTGTTTACATGTGAGGCCTGCTATCCAGAAATATGTCATGTTCCATTTCATGAGACCTAAAACCTATACTTGGTGGTAAATGTGAACTTATATTAAGTTCACATTATATATATTATATATATATATTAAGTTCACACTTATAAGATGCAGAATAGTACCTTCATTTCTATTTTTAGGCATTACTCCCTGGTGAAGACTGTCATCTGTATTATTTAGTTTCTTGGTTTCAGGTATCTTACCTTCCAAATTTATGTTCTTTTAGGAGTAAAGATAAAAAATTACTTATGTAGAAACATTTTGATGTTAACATAAAACATAATTCAGTTATGTAACAGCACTGTTACAAACGTTTTCATGCTGCCAGCACAGTTGAATTCCCTTTCCAAATGTGGAAGATTTTCTTTTCCATGGAGCCAGGATAAGAGCATGGTGGCAGTCTCCTCACACTGACATTTTTCTATCACCATTCTGCAGTAAGATTGCTTGCCATGTTGCAATACAAAATTGCTAAAAAATTGTTAATATTTCCAAGTGCAACTGGACCTTCTAAATTTTTTTAAGGTTATAAGAACAACAGAGGACTTTTCTAGATCACTGTTTTGGTCTCCTTCTGTCCACCCTCTCAGCAGAATGCACCTTAGGCACTCAACTGGGATCACATTTTCCAGGTGTCTCTTAGTGCTACGTTTTCCTTTCAACTTAAAGGTTTTAAGCCTGAATTCCTCTTCTGCTTGTTCTTTGATGGACCTGTTCTCTCTTTAGTCACACTGTGATCTGTCCCAAATTCAAGCCAACAAACTGAGTCAGCAGCTTGACAGAAGTGGCATAGGTTTTTCACAAGGAGCATTCTTGGAATTCAGGTGTGTCTTGCACATGAATTTGTTTGGTACTGTATTTCCTGAAATTATTGTATTGTTTCAATCGGAATAGAAAAGGAATCAATGCTGACATTGCCATAACTTGCTCTTTCCAGGGTTTCTGTGTTATAAAGCATTTATAATGAAATGCATGTTGAATATATAACACATTAAAATATAGGAGAATATAACTTCAACACAGGCTTCCTGTACTGCCAGTAAATAATTTCTAATATGTAATGCAATCTCATTCTCACAATGTTTTTGCCTTGAGGAATACCAGACATCTATAGAGTAACTGAGCCTTGCAGTCAGTATACCTATAACCACTTAGTAATACAATACATTTGGGTCTTTAATGCAATAATTTTTCATTGATCAAAATAATAGTTGGGTTAAAGGATCTCTGCTCACAGGAAGCCATTTAGGTTTGTATGAGTTTGGGGAAATCTACAATCTGCACTGTAGATGACAATTTTTTCCACCCTGGTATGCAGAAACTGAAATCTTTCTTGGAGCTAAGGATCAGAAAATTTCTGGCATGAAAATTCTCAGACAAGGGGATTGTTTTTTTGTGTTTAATTTTAGCCTTATCACTTCTCAAATCAAGTTCACAGTGCCAGTATAGCTATACGGGAGACATTGATGGCAGAAGTACTTTAAGCCAGTTTTGCTGCTAAATTACTTCATCTTGGAAAACTATAGCCTCTCAAGTACTCATTCATCTTTCCTCAGTTTATTGTGTTTTCCATCATAAGTGCTGAATATTAGATGGAGAATATACTTCTTGCTATCAAAGCTGATTTCTCTCTCTGAGGAGCCAGCTTTTCTTTGTACATTACTGTGCTTGAGCACATAAACAAGAATTGCCAAAATCTCACTCTAATTTGTTGAATTGTATTTTGGAAACTGAAGCAGCCGAGCCCAGTAAGCATTTTCAAAAGCTACAGTATTAGTGCGCTGATGTCTCTGACCTGAGCAGCTAGCCTCTAGCTGGGATCTTGCCAGCTTGTTCTCCTTGAGAAACTGATAACACAAGCTGGACATTTTTCTTGGTGCCAGTGATGTACAATAAGTCTGCACAAAAGGCCTGGCTTCTCCCAAGGCAGGAGGAATACAGTAGAAAGCTCCACTACTCACAGTTCCCAAGCCTAATTCCAGCTATCTTACTCCGCAAAGGAGTAAACCTGGTTGCTCCTAATTATACCTAAAACTGTGAACCATTTTCCAAAGATTTTTCAAGATATGATATTGCCTTCAGATCAGAGCCAATGTCAAAGGCAGCCCTTGGAGACTTCCCAGGCAGAAAACCACCAGGGACTCGGCAGGAAAAGAGGGTCTGCTCAGACACGCAAACACAGGAGAGCAACTTTCTCACTCTGAGGTTTTAAAAAAACAGCCTCATCTGGTTGCTAGGTGTCTCTAGCAAAAAAAACCAAAAAACCTGTGCAGGAGGGGACTGATGACTAAAACTCCATAAAAGAAAGATTAAGTACTTAATTTCTTGATTTCAGGTGAGCAAAAGTTAATGTTAATCACTATAATTCTTGGTTTTGGGTTAACAGACTTTAAGAGGAGATTAAACAACACAGGATTTGAAACACTTCATAGAAGGCGGATAATAAAATTCGGGATTTTTCCCAACAATGCATTTTAAAAATAAATATTATACTTGCAGAGGACCTTCACTTCTTCATTTATTACTTGTCAACATTGACATTTTTAAAAATAGACATTTATGAACCAGATGCTTATTTATCTTGAGCAATATGTTACAGCATCAAATTTGGAAATTCAATCCCTTTTCAGGAAAGCATAATACATATATTCACTTCTTACTGCTATGAAGGGTTGTACTGCATATTTATGGCTAAGCATAACTGACCATATGACTCAAGAATTTTCCTGAATGGGCACATACAGAGAACAACATTTATGAAATTTGCTGATTTGGAGTTCATGTCCAAAATGAATTGTGTCATATTAATGTCATATCATTAGCTGAAAGTAACCTCATGATACCTTAGAAATTTATTTTGATTTATTATATTGAAAAAGGTTCTGGGCAGAACTGAAACAACACATTACAATCTATTCTAAGGAAATATGTAAAAAGCAATCTTGACTGATTTCTGCACCTCATTTGAAAAAAACATCAGACTGCTAGCATGATCTACAGCAGATTTATTGATTAGAGCAGGTACTCCATGTTGATCACCAACTCTCCTTTCAAAAATCTGATTTAAGTCTTGAGACAATCTTGACCTTTCCCGGTTCTATCTCTGGAGTCCTTATAGTACCCATCAATGCTGACTTCTAGATCTGGAAAAACCTATCCCATTTTCCTCTCAGTTTCTAGTCAAAAACAAAATTGATGGTATCATCAGTAACAAATGAATACCAGGTAGACTTAATTCTGACTTGGGAACATTTTACACTTATTTTGCAGTTGTTCGAAATGTCTAGAGAAAATCTAGGACAATGACTAAGAAGGACTGTGTTTTTCCTGGTAGGAACAAATTGCAGAAACATTTTTTTTTAATGCACATTGAGGTAATAAAATGTTCTGTAAAACAGATCACCTGCAGAAATGAGGGGATGAATATTATTAGTACCTATGTGAGTCATATACAAGAAATAGAACAGAACTTAATTTTTCCCAAGTAAATATTGCCACCACCTTCCTTTACAGTAATAAGTAGTTAAGACTATTAGGCCAACCTCCAAAACCCTCTCTAGAAATGTAGAGTGTTAAGTTGATAGCTTTCATGACTCATGTTAGTTATTGTTCTCTACAACAATCTAGGCAGTCTCCTGCTCTCTCTGCTTTATATATAGAGCCTGATTTAAAGGCCTGAAAGACAAACAAGGAGGAAAGGTATAGAGAGTTAGTAGACTATCTAGGAATCAAAACCTAGAAAGACCAAAGTAAGAATCAATTTTCAAGTACTGCCATGTTGTGACATTTCTTTTTTTTCCCAGGTGTATAGTGAGATGCAATAGAAGAGCAAAAACGTGAAATAAAGACACATACATGAGTTACAGAACACCAATGTGTTTGATTTGTGTCTGAAGAAGGTATGGTGAGATTTATTAGATACTGTACATCTTAGGACAGCCAGTTTTACATGCTTGTCTTGTTTGTTGTGAGCTGCATTTTACTTTTTGTCACCCACAACGAGTCAGAAGTTTAGAAACTGACAACTTTCTTTCAATAAATTCATTAAACATTCTAAGAAAGGGCAAAAAAATTGCAGTCTGTATTAGAAATCATACTTTAAAATTCCAGATCATCTCTAATCCTGAGCTCTAACTATCACAATTCCTTATTATTTTTGACTGGTTGTTTTAAACCTTTTGATCAAATGATAAATCATATTGACATCAAGGAGACATTATACTCTAGGAAAAACAGGTCTGAGTAACATCATAATGACAGAGTCTTTACAGATTGAATTGTCAGGATTGAATTTTCAGACATAAGGAGGATGAATATGGCACTAGCTCGCAGTACTAATGATGGATAACTCCATCATAATAGTGGCAATACTTATGGTTCATTAAAAGAAATCTGTGTGCTTGAAAAGGACAAACTCCACTAATAGTAGGGAATTTAATTTTTGCCATGCATAGGTAGTATCTCATCACAATGTAATGCGTCACAGAGACACCATAAACAACTGTTTCTTAGAACAGTTATTTTAAAAAGGTAAAACAGAAAAGCTACTTACTCTTGATGAAGTCCTGAACAATGGGTAGAACAAAGTTCAAGGCATGATCACACCAAAATACACTAAAATTCAACAATCTTACTGGAAGAGAAAAAAAGTATATAGTTCGATTAAAAGGGACTGAATAAGAGTGTGAAAAAGCATGACATTCTTATAGGTGACATGAAGATTTCAGATATCACAGTGGAAGTGTTGGGTAAATACCTGTCGCTTATCAAAAAATAAGATTCTGAAAGAACCATATAAAATCCAAATCATAAACTAAGTTCTAGCATCATTAGCCACACTGTCTGTTAGAATTAGAAGTCACACTTAAGAAATAAAAGGAAGACTTGTCCAGATGAGAAAAATTGAAAGGAGTGTAAATATTCTCTAGTATTTATTTAGTATAAGGCCATAATAATGGAGGCCAAAAATTATTTTGAAATAGAACTTATTTAAAACATTAACAATTACTGAAAGTTCCTCAGAAATAACAAATGCAGGAATTTTGCCATCTTGTACTACGAATTTCTTGAGATATAAAGAAATAAGGTCATAGTAAAAAATCATAGAATTATGGAATGTTAAGAGTTAGAAGGGACCTTAAAGACCACTAAGTCCAAATCCAGCTTCCATGGGAAGGGACATCTCCCCTAGACTGCTCAAGGCCTTATCCAACCTTGTTTTGAACATTGCTGGAGTTGGGACATCCACGAACTTTGTGGGCAACTTGTTCCAGTATCTTACCACTCTTACAGTAAAGAATTTCTTCCATCATCTCCAGCTGGTCAGGGGAGGGGATTATCCTGCTCTGCTCTGCACTGGGGTGGCTTCACCTTGAATATTGTGTGCAGTTTTGGGCACCACAATATAGGAAAGATATTAAACTATTAGAGAGTGTCCAAAGGAGGGCAACGAAGATGGTGAAGGGCCTTGAGGGGAAGTCGTATGAGGGGTGGCTGAGGACACTTGAGGTGTTCAGCCTGGAGAAGAGGAGACTGAGGGGAGATCTCATCGCAGTTACAACTTCCTTATGAGGGGAAGAGGAGGGGCAGGCACTGATCTCTGCTCTGTGGTAACCAATGATAGGACCTGAGGGAATGGCCTGAAGTTGTGTCAGAGGAGGTTTAGGTTGGATATTAAGAAAAGATTTTTCACCCAGAGGTGGTTGAGCACTGGAACAGGCTCTCCAGGGAAGTGGTCACAGCACCATCTGATAGAGTTCAAGAAGCACTTGGATTATACTCTTGGGCACAAGGTGTGAGTCTTGGGGATGGTCCTGTGCAGGGCCAAGACTTGGACTCCATGGTCCTTGTGGGTCCCTTCCAACTCAGCATATTTTGTGATTCTGTAATTTTGTCTTATCACTACTTTTCCTGAAGAAGAGTTCATTTTGGCTTCCCAGTAGGCCCCTTTCACGTGGAAGTTTGCTATGAGGTCTTCATGCAATCTTCTCCAGGTTGAATAGCCCCAACTTTCTCAGCCTGTCTTCATAGGGGACGTACTTCAGTCCTCTTATCAACTTTGTGGTCCTCCTCTGGACTTGTTCCAACAGTTCCATGTCCTTCTTTTCTTGGGGGCACCAAAACTGTATGCAGCACTCCAGGTGGGATCTCACAGGAGCAGAAGGGAAGAACCACCTCCTTCAACGTGCTGGCCACACTCCTTTTAAGGCAGCCCAGAATTCTGGTGGTTTTCTGGGCTGTGAACAGAAAGAATAAAAAAGACACATAGAAATTATATAATTAAGATGAAGTTTTATTTTCTTTTTATTTTCTTTTTTTTTTTTTCTCCCCTGAAAGTCCATGAGTCTTACCATTATTTGAGGTAAGCAATTTATTAAAGGGGAGGAATTCAGGAGATCTTGATTTAAAATAATATTTTCACTCAGTGAAGACTTAAGGAAGCAGACCTGTAAATAGAAAGTGTTCACTTCTAGATTAAACATCAGATAATGAACATATATATATTGTTGAGCCATAAAAGATTAAACAAAGCTTGGAAAAATCAGAAACATGGAGCAAGGAAAAGCAAAACAGACTAAAACATTTTGACTTTGAAAACTCTAAAGTAACTAATTGCATGGAGAAGGTGGACATATTCAGAAGATGACATTGTAGGAAAATATAAGTAGGCTTGCCAGAAACAAGATGAAAAGGAGTGGTTTTTCCACATAAAACATCATTAGGCAGATGAGCCTAAAGGTTTTGATACTGAAAAAATACATGAGGTCAGCAAAGAATGAAACAAATTCACAAAGAGCAATCCAGTAGGAGTCATCAAAAATAAATGGCTAGATTGTATCGAGATGGACTCTTTGAATCAGGGACATCTGAAACCATACTTCGCTGAATGGCAGGTTAACATAAGAGGACATTTCCAATGGAGGGTTTTCTAACATTTCCACTTTTTGATAAACTTATGTCACTGGTCAGTGAGTGCTGTATCTGGCCATATATGGCTATTTTTATATTTTTAGCTTAGTTTTTAGCTTAGTTTCCTAGTGGATATTTTTTGCCTAGTCAGTTTGTACAATGGAAGGAACTTATTTTAAGAAATCACTTTTGTGCTGTTGTGATATTCCTATCTGCAACAATGTTATTAATATTACTAATATAACATCTATCACAGGTACCTTTTCAATTATGATCCAGTTTGTATAATTTTTAATGTGAAGTTCTATCTGACTTCAGGTCAAGGTCTTCCTTACTTGTTTACAATTAATATGGGGACTCTTCATCAATGTAATTTTTTTCTCCTGGTCACTGCTAACTGAATTTCATCTTACAAAATGAATTGATGGCATTTAGTTTGTATCAAGTGGTATTTGAGTGTAAAGTCTAGGCAAGTATATCTCATGACATTTTTATCATTCTTTTGCCTTCTATTGTTTCAATGAGCCCTTTTAGAAAGTCCAGATGTCTGTTTTATCTTGTTGTTTTTGTTTGTTTTTTTTTTTTTTTTAATCTTTTTGTATTACAATTGACCTTCTAACACTGATTTCTCTTTTACAAGCATTCTCAGCTGAGCATTTGTGTTAGGTGAGAGGTATGCATTTTTTATTTTTGCACTTTCAAATTGTATAATCTGATATGATTTTAGAAGTGATTCAAAGGGCATGATATGGCCTTTACAACATTCATAGCTGTGGATCTATGTTATGTAAAATATTCTATTCAAATTCCCATTTTTGCTTAGGCCTGTTGTAGGGAGGTAGATTTATGTTCCCAAGTATTTTGTAGGAAATAGAACGTAAATTTTGTGCTAAACTTTCTGTTAAGCAGGACTTAAGCAAAAGGACCATTTGCCACTAGCTTGAATGTAAAATGGTAAAATTTAGAAAATAGCAAACAGCTAATTAAATTACAGTATGAAATAATTTAAAAACCAACTTGAATCAAAGCAGCATGCATTTGAACAATTTATGGTAATTGACATTGAATTACATCATTTGAACTATATACCATAGCACTTGAGGTTTGAACTTCTTGTGTGAAAAGTTGGGTTTGTAATCTTTGAAATGCATCAAACTTGAGGAAAGGCTAGAAAGAAGCTACCACTTCAAAGAGGGAACCAAGGAAAGATCTTTGTGAGATGAATTGCCTGGATGTGTGAATCTGGATTTTACAAAAGTCTTTCCATGCTGTTCAGATCAAGAAAAGAATCACAAGGACTTTTTGCCACCTTGGCCACAGCTTTCTTCCTAATAATTAATATACGTGTCTCATACTTCAAATATGTGCTTTTATGCATCCTGTTTTACGTGAGTTCTGTGGCCTAATTTGGAATAATGGATTTTATAAGGAAGTGACAGATAAAGGTCAGATTTGATATACAAAAGTCTTTCTATAGATCTCATTTTTTATCAGAATGACCTTATCGAGGAATACAGCAAAGTATGTATTCAGAAGATGTTGTACACAGGATCTCATCTAAGAGGAGAAACTACATATTTCTATCCAGAGATGTGTCTGCTGAGAGTTCCTCAGGAACCTGACAGACACCAGAGAAGAGTGTGCTCTGTAACTGAGTCTCTTAAACCAGACTGAAGCCTTCAGAAAAGTATTGCAGGCAGTGAACACATTTGATAACCCAGACAATCGTTATCCTTTTGTTTAATGCTGGTAAACACAGAAGAGTCCTTCTGCATCTAAACATAGCTTATTTCTCTCCAAATAGGTTGACTTCATCTTTCTAATAAAGTACCTTGTCTATGATGGTGTATTTAAGATTTGCTAGAAGTAAGTGGAATTTTTAAAGGTTTTCCATCCTTTTATGAGTAAAAGTCACTGTCAAAGTGTACTTTTATGTTTAAAAAATATTGCTGAGTGGTGATACATGGCCATGGCCTTTGGGTAGTGTAAGCAAAAAGACTCAGAAAAGAAACAGTAATCTGCCTGCTTCCTGATAAAAGGTGAGTTAGAAACACAATATTCCTGCAACACAGGAAATGATAAATTCTGCAATTCAGCATTGTAACTTGATCATTTAAGTGAGTTCATATATTTATGAAATGCATGAATGAATCCATTTCACAGAAGAAAAATTTTTGAGGCGTTGACATGGAGGGAGCTTAGATGGACACAAAAAAAGGGAAGTTTTTGCCAATAGGCTACAAGCGGATATTTTTGCTACATTTTCTGAGATGCACATTTAAGCCCCAGAACAACACAGCTGAAATTCAGTGTTGTGTTTTTGAACATTTCCTAATTTTTTGACAGTATTTGACAAAATATTTTTGACAAAAATTTTTGACCGCTCACATGGAAGCAACTGATTGTCATTAACTGACTGATTGTCTTGTCAATGAAATTAGTACACTACACATTTCAAAGAAATCTGGATCTGAGGCTGTCTTCAGACCTCAATTTAGAAACAGGAATGTGAATGACAAGTTTGTAAATAAGTATGACAGTCTGAGAGAAGAAACTGCAGGAGGTGGACAACAAACCATCAAACCAAACACCAGATTTCCTAGGCCAAGGTGTTAGAATGGATATTTGCATATTAAATTCTCAATTCTCAGCTCTACCGTAATGTGCTTTTCAACAGCAGTCACTACTTGAGCAATAGCCATTGCAGTTATATGGAATTAACAGAAATTACAATAAGTTAAAATTTAATGATAAAACTCCACAGCATTGCATCATTTGATACAAAATATTGCCAATCAAAAAAACTGAAGAAAAGCCATTGTAAGGGTAAAGATGTGAGACAGGATTCAGAAAGTGTCCTTTATAAAGTGCCAAACTTAGAAGGAATAGAGATAGAACTAATAAATACTTTTTTTATTTGTCATAACTTGCAGCTGAGAAACCACTCCACATACTGTGAGCTGTTTGCCCAGATTTACTGCACCTTCTGTACTATGTGACACATTTACTCAGTGGCCTCTACTAAAGGTTAATGGCTTGGTCACAATCTCCATATTAAATATGGTACAAACACTAACTTGTTATTCATGGGTCATGAGAGAGTCTCAAGGTCACCTTTTTACAGCTTTCTAAATATTGTCTTTAAATTTATGCCTGTTATGTTGCAGGTACCCAGCTCCAGCTTCACCAGAGAGCAGAGATCGTTAATAAAAAGGAAATTCTACACCTTGTAAAAAAATTACACCTTGATAACAGCCATAAATAAATTGTCTTATTGAAAATTATCTGGAGGTATCACAGTTTGGGGAATGTCTCTTGACCTTCCTGCCATTTTCCTTCTTCAGTATCACAAGGCAATTACCTGAAGTCGTGGTCATACCTGTTGACTTTAATTTTTCTTCCTGAACAATTATTAACACTTGTTAATACAAGCCATTCTCCAAGCTCACACTGTAGTCTGTCAATCAAAATGCAAACTGAAATTCAGAAATAACTACAAAACACATGTCTGGCCACAAATGATTTATCAGACTATAAGATACTGGCTTCGTAATGTTTCTTGCCACAATCAGAGACAAATAAACCTTTCTGGTCTATATGCACTGTCTGGGACATTGATGTGCCAGTGAGGCTGCACAGAGCAGCCACCACCAGTCAGGAGAAGAGATCTTGTCATGAAAATATGCAGCTTTGTCCATGTAGTCATCGAATTCTCCTGGTTTTTTGTTTTGTTTTCTTCCCCCCCTCCCGAAACACCTGCAACAGACCCATTTACATTGCCTTTCTTCAATTTCTCCTAGATCCTTCCGTGTACTCTGCATGTTTAATCCTGCAAAAAAGGAGCCCGTGCCAGATGGCTGCTTCTTTTTGTGTTTCACAACTGCCTGTCCCTCAGTCTGGCACTCACACAGGTCTTCAGTCCCTCTGCCGGGTTTCATAAAATGTGCAAAGTTCAGGACATTTGCAATCTCCACCTTACTTTGATTCTGACCAAAACTTTTTAGGAATTTCAGAAGTTATGAGGAGTCCTTAGCAAAGAAGATGGTGTTGTGTCTTGCCTCATGGGCATCCTGATTTTCAAGTCTAGGCATTCTGGCAAAGCTCTTTTTACAGCTCCACTCACCAAAGAATGGTTTCATGCAAGAATTAATACAAGAGGGTAAGAAGAGTTTTAGAAGTAAAGAGGATTCAGAGTAGCATGAAGAATGCAGCTGCTTTAATAAAACCAAGAGGTCTTTCTAGACATGACTCCCTAAGAATGAATAAATAACTCCAGGTTTCTAAGGAGAAATTGAATCTTTTATTAGATCATTACATACAACCGGGAAAAGCCAAACTGTTTGGGGCATGCATTTATAGGTCTGAAATATAAACACTAGTCTCAATAATTGAATACAGGCTGGGAATGAATACTTTCAGTTTAATTGACACTACACATTTTAATCAATGTGAATTTTAGTTCTTTAGTGAAGTGGGGAAGAAAGAACTGTTTGATTTTCCTGCATTGCAAGATATTAAAAACTTGTAATTTTTCCAGCTATATCAATTAGTCTAATGAACTCCACAAACCCTAGTTTAATGTAGTATTACAAAACAATGAAGGATATAACCAAAACATATTCACAGTTTAGCAGGGACATTTCTCCAGTCTGTCACACCGCTTGAAATTAGTGTTAATGATGCTCCACACTTGCATCTCACTGCTTATTTCCAAAATAATTTATTTAGATAATGTTTGCAGTAATAGTTGGTGAGGTATTTCAACTCAAGAGGACAGAGTTGTGGGTTTAGGTGTAATAAGAAATTAAAAAGTCACTGTAGCTTTGCAAAGGAACAATTGAAACAATAGACTGTGGATATGCTCTGGATATTCCAACCACATCTGAGTATGATTAGCTACCTGAGACAACACAGGTCACCCATGTCATCCAAGGCAGTAGTTCCAGGATCCTGTTACAAGGCTACAGCAGACTGCAGAGAAATAGTGAGGATATGGACCTATAGTTAATATTGATTATGATGCACTGTTCAGTCCAGGCAGAAGAAGCAGATTCTTTACTGAGTCCTAGATGGCAGCAATTACAGTTTCCTGCCCACTCAAACAATATCTTTATCTTCCTCCTGGGTGATCCGACACTGCTTCCGTGTCTCATATGCTTGCTTTTAATATTTCACTATGGTCAGGCGATCCTTGGCTTCCTGACTTCACTGCTTGCTTTCCTGCTCGTTCAGATAGATAGTTCCTGAGCCGTGAAGAAGCATCTTTGAAAATCAACGAGCTGTATTGAGCTCCTCAGCTTTCTGAGGCTGTATGTCATGATGCTTTTCTAAGAAGATTCATGAAATCTGCTCTCCTGAAGTAGAAAACGGTGATACTTTTCCCCCACCTTGTTCTTTGCTCTTAGAATCCTGAACTCTATCATCTCGTGGCTACTGTAGCCAAGGCCGCCCCTAGCCTTCAGATCTCTAACTAGTTATTCCTCATTTATAAGTGAGGTTTAGCAGAGAATCTCCCTTTATCAGCTTCTTAATCACCTATATCAGGAAGTTGCCATCAGAGGCCATCAGGACTGTATGTGCCCTGCTGTTCTGGGCCTTCAGCTGACATTGCAGTGGTTAAAGTTCCCCACAAGAACCAGGGCCTGAGAGCAAGAGGCTTCCTCCAGCTGTCTGAAAAAGTGCTTACCTATTTATTCCTGATCACGAGGTTTGTGACAGATGCCACAACAATGGCACTGCTCTCATCTGGCTCGTCAGCAGTCTCAAGGCACAGCTCCATGCATCCTCTCTGCTCTTTAACATAAAGAGCAACTCACCCTATTCAGTATATTGTCCTGTCCTTCCTGAAGAACCTGTATCCATTCACGGCAGCACAGCAGTTGTGTGTGCTAACCCACATCTCTGTGATCGCAGTGAGATCACAGCCCTGCAACTGCACTCAGAAACCCTCCTATTCATTGAGCATATATCCTCCAGTGACAAAAGTCATAAGCTCCCAGCCTTCACCATGAAGAACTCTGCATTTTCCAACATGATAAGCACAGACTTTGCCCGGCCCTCATTCAGTATATGTTGAAACTTCACCTGGTGAATGTGAAGGGCCTCAGATATGATCTGACCTTCTTTTTTGGTATCCCTGATGTTTTGCAACCCGCTGACCTCCTGGAGCTCCCCTGTGCAGCTCCTACAAAGAGACTTGCCCAGAACACTCCTTCTGCAATCCAGGAGCCCATCTCCCTAGTCCCAGTCTTGGTGGGAGGCCAGAGACATGAGTATACAGAAGAGGGGAAACCTGTGCTCCAGCCCTCTAAAGCCTGAAAAGAGTAGAGCCTGCAACCCAAGAGCAAGCAGATTGTCAGCATGAAGCAGGAACAAGATGGATGGACAGACGGATGGAAAGAAAGAAAGAAAGAAAGAAAGAAAGAAAGAAAGAAAGAAAGAAAGAAAGAAAGAAAGAAAGAAAGAAAG
>JAWWEE010000105.1:96662812-96726921 GCA_035221455.1 Xenops minutus
CTGTTCTTTTCTTTTCTTGTCTTTTCTTTTCTTTTCTTTTCTTTTCTTTTCTTTTCTTTTCTTTATTTAATTTAAGCCTTAATTCAGCAAAGAAACTTAGTTCCCTGTTAAGTGTAAACATTTCTTAAAGTTCAGTGTGACTTTAACATCTTATATGTATTTCTTAAGAAAAATGGAATTTGTCTGCATATCTTTCACCTATAGAGCAACACACTGTGAATTTTAGATTGCCACTGCTCCTATGAAGTAACCTTCACTCTAGGTTATTCTACTATCAGGTCAGCTCTTTTGACTTTAGTGGCAGCAAAATACAGTGCTTACCTTACTTTTCTGTGTTGTATATTAGTTGTTAGATTTCATGAAAAAATCCAAACTTCAAGAGAAGCCACAATCACATATTTGTGATTGTGATAAGGAGCAAAAACCTCAACAATTACTTAGTCTTCCTAAAAAATATAATTTTTGCATGATACATTCAAAACCAAAGAAAACTACAAGTGTTTGTTCAAATAAAATATTAAGAATCTAAACCTAAATACTCTGCAATGCAATATTGCAAAATATGAATATAGGCACAAGGATGCTAGATTTCTTTCTAATTCAGATGTTAGTTTCAATGATTGTAAGTTTTTGTCAATGGTGGGTAAAAATTGCTTTCAAAACAGTTTATTAACCCAAGTGTCTAAGAAGAAGCTCTATCAAAAGCCAAATTAGCTATTCTTCCACCGGCTGCTACAGGCTGTCTGAGAGCAAGACTCCCACTGAAATGGACTAAGCCATCAGAGTTCTGTGTCTTTGAATGGCAGCCAAACTACACTCAAAATTTACTTCTTTCATGAATACTGTCCCTATTGTATATCATTGCCTCAGTAAATTTTGTTCCATAATATGAAGTACAGATACTCAGTTAATGACCAGGTAAACATAAAAATTTAAAAGCACATTAAAATCTATGAAACTCATATTAACATTAGCATTTTAACATCAAATAAGTGTGCAGAAAGGACCACCGGCTTATGTAAATACATGAATTGTGTTGATTTTCTGTAGTTATAGAATCACCCAATATGTCAAGATATTCTTTGCACTCCTTTCCACAAAAATATCCTTGTAGCTCAGTATGGCTGGTGTAATCATAGTAGTGATCTGCTACAGAAATATCTAAGAAGAAAAGTAACAATAACCATAATTTTCCCCTTTCTTTCCTGTGTGCCAGATTTTGTATTGAGTTTAAAAGTGTATTTTTCTTTGATTCTGCTGAGTTGATACACAAAAGCAAGGGGGGGGGGAGGGGGAGGGGAACAAAAATTCCAGTACAGGGAATGCAAAAATTAGATTTTTTACTTAGTTCTGAGTGGTCTTGGAAATGACGTGTGTTAGGGATAGGTGTGCAAAGGCCACAAAGAGAACTGCTTCACATGGTCCCTAGCCCATACATTTGCTCACAGCTGAACTTCCAACCTGCTGCTGCTGCCATTCCCCTGGCAGGCTCGCCCTGCCCAGCGCTCGGGGTGGCTGTTAATAGTCCTCAGGAGGAAGACTTTTGCTATCAAAAATTACAAACAGCTTTGCCGGTGACATAATTTTTCTTGAAAGGGATTCCAAGTTCCAACTGTACTTCTGGCTTTGCAGAATGCTACACAGGTTTCTGTGCAGTCCTTGCTAATGTTTGTGCTGTGCCAATTTTAGGCTTTTGCCTTTATGGAGAAATAAAAGGATGTTTAATACCATCTGGAGCTCAACAGAGCAACAGACATCTCTTCTACTAATCCTTAGTGTGTTCAACAAGACTTGGGCTTTGACTCTTCCTGCTCTGTGTGCATGAGAAAACTGATATCTGGGCAGTAGTGTCTTGTGTGTCTCACACTTATCCAGAAGCCTTGGTCAGCTTCTCATATTGCCCCTGTGATACTGATTTCATTTAGAACTTATAAAGTTTATGAAAGAAAGCCCAAACAAACAAAAGATAAGAGGATGGAAAACATGGATACTCTTGAGCTAATACAGAGCCCATTGCTCTTCTTGCTGACATCCATGGTTTCTTTTAATCTCTGATTTGCCTAGGCTGCAACCCTACAGCCATTGGCACATTAGCTAACAGCTCTGTAAATTAAATGCCCTTTACTTTATTCTAAACTCTTCAAATATGTTCAATAAGACAGTTAATTTCTTAAAAGAAGAATGTCCATAGGCTTTCAATATAAAACTCTCCAAACTTAATTGCTAATGATTTCAAGAGAAATTGGATCAAACCTTTTTAGCATACAAGCTATTTTATTCTGGTTTCCTTTTTGTTTTTTTGTTTGGTTGGGGTTTTTTAGTTGGTTGGGCTTTTTGTTTGTTTGTTTGTTTGTGTTTTTCTTTGGGTTTTGTTGGGTTTGGTGGGGGTTTTTTGGGGGTGTGGAGTGGTGGTGTTTGTTTTGTTTTCATTTTGACATTTACTAAAGGGCTTATAAGACCACAGTGGAAAAGCAGCAAAAATGAGTCTTTTCTTTCTTGCATTCTTTTTTTTTTTTTTTTTCCTTTTTTTTTATTGGCAAGGAAAACCTCCAATTCTGTATTTATCATTCATGTGATACTTCTTTCCACAGATGTTTCAAATTACATAGACTATGTAGCATCTGTGTACTCTCACCAGCAAACAGCCAGCACCCAAACTTGCCAAATGAGAAGGCGCCTTTGCTTGGCCTGGTCTCTTGTTGGCTTTGGACCTAGTAAGCACAAATTGTGGCCGTTTTTAGTGTCTCTAAGACAGGCTATTTGCTGTCTGTTTGCTTTAGGTTGAGCCAGGCAGGTGCTTAAGCACGAGTGCCTTTCTAAACAAAATAGACATGTATGCAAGAGAACCTTGCACAGAATTCCACTCTGCTGGGAAGGAGAGTTACTGCATTCACCGCTCTTCCCCCACCACATTCCCACAGTACTGATGCTTATTTTAAACCTTTTTTTTTTCATTTCCCACGTTCTTGCTCCCTTTTTGATAAAATACATATAATTGTGAAAATATAAAGGGGCCAAAGGTTTGCTTTTGGAGTGATGGATGCCCAGGACAGCTGGGGTTCATCCAAGACAGCAAGTCACCATTAGGATACAGCTTTTTATTTTGTGGGCACATATCAATATTACAAATTATTTGCTTTTACTTTCATTAACACCATTGAGACCACAGGCAGATCAGTATATTACTGTGCTGTCCTTTAAAATAAGTGACTAGTCCAAAATGACTGTACACAAGTAGTAAGTTGAGCAGTGTTGTCAAGGCACCAACAGAGAATCTAACGGGAGTGGTTTAGAAAGAGACTTCCATCTTTCAAACATTCCCATGTTCAGTTCCTTCCATGTATTAGTCCTTGAAGTGTTTTGCGCATGGGGATAAGTAAGTGCAAGGCTGGCTCAGCCAAGAGATTGCAAGCAGCAAGTGGTGAATTGGTGAGCTGGATGGACACAAACACCCAGCTTCTCTTCTCTCTGTTGTTTTGCCGTTTTCCCAGCCTGGCAGCCTTGTCCTTTATCACTTCTGTTTTCAAAAAGGTGTGAATAAAATTTCATCTTCCTTTTTAATTAGATGATGCTTTATTTCATGTCACTAACTTTGTTGTGAAAGCTGCATATAACCCCTAAATTCAGGAGTATAAAAGAGAAGGTTGTCAGACTTTGAGAATAAACTTATCTATGTTTGCCCAAAGAAAACATAATTTTAGCATTTTTCTACATTGACCTTAGAAAATCACTGAATTCTTACTTATAGGAAGAATTTTCTGTGATGGTTTACTCCTTGGCTGCCTTGATGAGTATATGAATATGGAAGTTTATTTCATATGTGGGGACAAAATACACTTTTATAATAGAAAGCAAAATTATTTGATTTGGTTCTGTTTTGGATTCATGGAGTAACCCTGGTGAAGGAATTATATCCAGGCACTCAAATTAAATTGTGCCTACATCATATCTGCACCCTGAGTTATATTTGGCAATGTACAAGTATGTTGAAAGTCATGGGAAGTGAACAGACCTTGAAAAAATATGGATACTCCAAATGTTGATACCACTGCTGTAAACTTTTTCATTGCTCTGGTATTTGGAGTACTCTACACTGTTTAATTTGAGCTATTAACATTCCAAATGAAAGTAGCAAGAACTCCACTATAAGTTTATCTTTCTTTGACTAATCTTAACATGCACCCAAGTCCCTGTCTCGCTTTCCAAGAACCACATGGTACGGTTATATTTCAGAAGCATGTTATCTACGCTGTCTGCTTTAGCCATTTACTGACACTGCCTAAGTGCCCCCCCGGAAGCACTTACCTCTCTCCAGTGACTATATAGGGAGTTTGGTCTTCTAACTTTTCTCTTCTGAATCAGAGCAAAATTGGATCTTACAGTAGACTAAACCAAATGATGCCAGTAAGTCCACCAGTGTCAAGTTAGAGTTTTGATCTGTTAAATCTTATTCATGCAAGTAAATCAGCAGTGCTGTTTGTGGAGTGGAAGAGAAGCAAAGCTATGTTATTAAAGAGCATGGGACCAGGGCTTCAAAACTTCTATGGCTTTTTCTCTACTCAGCCTTAAAATTCCCATGCTCAGCCCCCTCCCTCCATTGCTGTATTTAAGCCAATTTCTAAATAATATTCCCAGCACAATATAATCTTGAACTTCAAAGAAAGCTTTTTTTTTTTTTTTTTACAGCTCTAGTAAAAGCACAGTTATGAAAATAAACATCAGCTAATAATATAATAATAATGGAAAGGGCAAGACACAATATAATCTAATCTAAGACATTGTCTGGCATTCCTTATTCACCAAAGACCACATATAGATGCACACACATGCAGGTGCACTCATGAAACCTGCTACATGGAATCTACCCTTGCCCTTACTCAGTCCCTCCACTTTATTACTGACTGATGCAGTAAAGCCTTTTGGCATTAATATAAAAAATGCAATGAATCTTATTAAAGATACTGAAGAAAAGGACTTGAAAGAACCTTTTTTCTCTGCAACCACAGTTTCAACTGGCTTTGGTGTGTTTTAACATTCAAATCTGAAGTGTCAGAGCATTTTCTTTAGTACAGACAATTACTAGACCAATGTATTGTTAGTACAAGAAAAATAATGCCAGGTAAAGAAAAAAGGAAAGTACTATGATTATAAAGCACCTATTTACAGCTTTCTGTATCTCTGATGCACATACCCTACTGCAGGCATTTCAATCCCTTTTTATTTCAGTAAAGTTTATTTGCTCTGAAAGGCCTTGAAATGTACAAACACAAACCTAAGGGTAATATGTATGAAAATTACTGAAATATTGTAGAATGAAAAAAATATGGGGAAGAGTATAAAAGTCTCAGAGGGCTCGAACACCTGAAAAACACTTGAAGGAAAAATTATGTTTCTTGTTCTAAAAACTTTCAAAGACTTTTAAAAATGGATAATTCTTGTGGAAGGCAGTGTTTTGTGGAAAATTCCATTCTGTCGTAAAAATTACTTTTGGCAAAAACAAAATTCACAGCTGTGATTCAAAGAGGCAGAGAATACCACATACCAAGTAGAGCACATTCCCCTTTCAGCACCCAGAAAAGGGGGCACTGCCCTCCATACATTTCTCAGTACTTATGCAAGGATAGTCCCTTGCTGTCATCATTTCAGTTATGTAGGTGTGCACATGGTATGGTGATAGCTGTGTTCCTGTAGTAGTGCTTAGGTAAAATGTAATACAGGGAAAGTTTTGTACTTCCTGAAGAACATATGGCATGAAGACACTTCTAGCTCAGATCCTCAGAGTATCTGCTGACATCACCTGCTGAAGTAAAAATCTGTTTAAAATATATTGTCATTCCAATTAAAGTTAATTCTGACACAAAAGGAAAATACGCAATATACCTGTAAAATTATGTCTAATTCATTGATTGTAGTAGGAGCTGGTCATCAAATTCCTCTTTGCAGTAGGAAGTAGCAGGATGCTCGCAGTATTATTATTATTATTATGCAAAATGAAAGGGGTTTTAGTGATAAAAAGGTAAAGACAACTATAGACAACTTTAGAAAGTTAAGCACAGGTACTAGATCGTAAAGGGAGGACATACTGTAAGGATGCCAGCCATGTTATACAGCTGTTTCTCCAAGACAAGAAAACAAGGTTTGAATGGACTGTACAAAATTCCCTGGGGAAAGGTGAAGTGAATACTTGGTGGCTGCTTGAGAGGACAACGGGGGGTGCACTGCAAGAGGGAAGAAAGGAAAAACTGCAGCCAAGAAATCTGACAAGCTCACAGGCAACACTACACACAGACTTCGAAGAACACACAAGCAAAGAATAAAGATTTATGTAGGAGAGAGGAATAAAGAGTTCTTGATATTTTAACCCTTTTCGGCATATATCTCTGAATTGTAAGAAAGTGTTTGAAGAAAGCCAATTCCATATGACTGGTCATAGGTTCTTAGATGAAGGGATACTTTATTCAGTGTCAAATACAACTGAGTTTATCTTGCCATGTCATCTGGAAGCAACAAAGTGCAACCATGGGATTCAGTTCTTTAACTCAGATTATAATGTGATGATATTTCTGGCTAGAAAAGGATGGGAGTTCAGACTCACCATGGAGTCCTGGCAATTTTCAAAAGCTTTTATTTATCCTACATTGGTTCCTTAGATTTTCAGATTTAAAGTCACACTGCACAGGAAGGATTCCCCTTTCTTTCCTTACTCAAAAATTACTAAGGGATGTAACACAAATTGAGGAGCCAAGGCACCAGGAGGGATTAACCAAATTGTTCGTTTTCTGTTGACTCTACTTACTGCACCACCTAAGCAAGTAATAATATGGGCTGCAAAGAATGACTCTATCATGGAAGGTAGAATCCATATTCAATTTCTCAGAAAAGAAAATATCTGCATAAGAAGAGATCTTTGTGGTTCAGTAAAGTGTGAAGCTCTCTAGTTTTTGAACAGTGCCCAAGACCATTACAAAAAGGAAGTATAGGCCCCTGAGGACTCATTTGCAGGTGGAAATGTGAAAATGGTCTTGAGAACAACCTGAAAATTTTATTTTCTTCCAGGAAATCCATTGGAAAAATTGTCAACTATTTTGGAATTAAACTCTGATGTGTTTCACTGCCCAAAATCATCTTTCCATTGCTCCTGCAGATTTCAGTGGCTATCAGATAAAGATGTGACAATACAGGAGATAGTACAACATAATTAATTTTGTGCTTAGAGATGTCATACCAGATTTGTTAATACGTTTTAATTGCTCAGCTGCCATTGAACCAAGTGGAGGCAGGCAGTGTAATAATACTCTTCTGAAATACTTGAATCAGATTAGATGACTTAAATCTTAAAGCCATTATATGAATCCCTGTGATCAACTAATACTTCAGATCACTTAAACTGATCAGGTTCATATTTTTAATTCAAGAAGTAGCCTTTAACATAAAATGATTTTTTCATCCAAGGTTATATGTTTGTTATGGATTAGTATCTATGATTCTTGGTTTAGCTTTTCCTGCAGAAAACTTTGAAAAACAAACATAGAGAATCTATGGAAATTATGCATTTGTTTAGACATATCAGAATTTTAAAGTGTATTACTCTGCTAATTATATTAACCTTTACTTATCTCATAGTCTGCACTGTTCAGACACCTATTCTGATTTTCACAGCAGTTTATAAAACACTTTCACTAACATCCAGAAAGAAAGTCTCCATCTATCATGGAGGTACATGACTTTCTTTAAAAACAGCCTAGGCTTTGTGAGAGAAAAATGACTTTTTTATCTTTGTGACAGAAATCCCAGATGACAGCCCTGTTTATGCTACAGAAAATAATGACTGCTGACAGTCTCAAGGACCACCCGGTGGATTATTTACATTTGAAACATTTGAAATCAGCTCTGTTTAGATAAGGTTTCAATTTTGCATCTGGCTTGCCTGCACATGTTGCTTGTACGCTGTATTAAAGCTAGTACATTGGAACTGTAATCAATAATGTCCAAGTTTCATACTGTCAGCCAGGATCTATTAATGTGGAACTGCTGAGTTTCATGCTAAACATTTTGTTCATTTGGATTTTGGAGCCCAGTTGTTAACAGAAAACTCTTCATGTTTAAGAAAACTGGCATTTTTAAAATGTAAATGAATCAGCCTTTTTATTCTGACATTGGCCTCAGGAGAAGAATATAAATATATATTTGTTATATTATAACATGTAAAAGAAAAATATTCCAGGCTAGCTGAGTTCCTTAGGCTTGGACTGTACACTGTTGTAAGACATCATCGAAAAGTAATATTGTTAAATTAAGAACCCTAGATTAAGATAACTCATATAGCAATGTATGATTTAAACAGTTTTGAGAAATAGCAACATTTCATGAGATCTGTATTTTTTCAATTCAGGGAGTTCTCTTTTTAGCTTTTTGTTTTGCCAAGAATATTTCTAAACTGATCAAAAGAAGAATAACTTGAAGGGTGTTCTATTAATCTAAAACAATTCTCTGAATTTGAAGTTAGATAGATACATATTTTTATCCAGCATTTTTCAAGTACCAAAAAAGGCAATGATGAAATAATCAGATACCTTGAGTGTGTCAAAAGTAGCAACTAAGATTAATATCCCATAATAATTCCTATTATCAGAGTAGATATGAACTTATATTGCTGTTATTGATATCTTTCTCTTTCTTAGATTTTTCATTTTTCATCCACAGTGGCAGTGAACTATAGTTTCAGTTCATGTTCCAGTTTGGAAACATTTGTTAATAGGATTTGAAATTGTGTCTCCTTCTTTAATTTCGCAGGCCATGAAGGAAAAAAATCATACTTGTTTTAAAAATGCAAGTATAAAACATTTATAAACAGAGATCATCCTGAGGCATTGCCAACAAAATTAAATTAGGATGGCAGTTTCAAGGAACAAGTTAATTTTCTCTGCTACAGACTCCAGAAAGCACTTTAGAAGGCATTTCAGGAAACCTACTTCTGTTAACTGACTGCTTTGGAAAAACAGACATCCAACCTGGGAGGACTCCTAAGCCTATATGAACAGAGACCTGAAAGTAGATGGCAAAAATCTAAATATATTTTCAAAAATAGAAGTGCTTTTTGAATGATATATTTGTTGGTGCTGAATATGCTTCTCCTCCACTGCAAGGCCAAGTGCAAGATCCTGCAGCTGGTTTGGAGAAATCCCAAGAACGAGTACAGGCTGGGCAGAGAATGGTTTGGGAGCAGCCCTGGGAGAAGGAATTGAGGTTGTTGGTGGACAAAAAGCTCAACATGACCTCGCAATGTGTGCTTGCAGCCCAGAAAGCCAACTGCATCCTGAGGTGCATCAAAAGAAGTGCGGGCAGCAGTTTTCTAGAGGTGATTCTATCCCTTTACTCCGCTTCTGTTGAGAACTGACCTGGAATTCTGTGCCCAGCTCTGGGGCCCCCAACATACAAAAGACATGGACCTGCTGGAGTAAGTCCAAAGGATGGCCACAAAGATGATCCCAGGGCTGGAGCACCTCTCCTGCGACGACGAACTGAGAGAGCTGGGGTTGTTCAGCTTGGAGAAACGAAGGCTCTGGGGAGACCTAAAATCAGTCTTTCATTACTTAATGAGAGGGCTACAAAAAAGCTGGAGACTTTTTATGTAGGTACATTGGGACAGGACAGGGGCGAATGGCTTCAAACTGAAAGAGTGTAGGTTTATACTAGGTTTCAGTAAGAAATTCTTTACTGTGAGGGTGGTGAGGCACTGGAACAGGTTGCCCTGAGAAGTTGTGAATGTCCCAAGCCTGGAAGTGTGCAAAGCCTTGCTGGATGGGGCTTTGAGCAACCTGGTCTAGTGGAAGGTATCTTTCTGTGTGAAAGAGGCATTGGAACTAGATATTTAGGGTCCCTTCCAACCCAAACCATTCTGATTCTGTGATTCCATTTTTGTTTTTCAGCATTTATCAGTGGTGTGGCAATGGGTGCTACTATAGAGAAGGAGGCCTCTGTGTATTTTAAGATAAATCCTCGCTACAAGAGGAAAATTCTTGACGTCATTAAATACTCCAGCTTAAGGTAATGTTCCAAACCTGGAGAAGGCAAAACAAGTAGATAGCTATAGGCTTTTACTTTTTATATAGTAAATTCTTTTTTTAAATGCTATCAAAAGAGCAGCTGTGACTGGAAATCTTCAAAGAGAAAATCTGTTTCCTTTGGCTGCCATGTTTGTGACCAGACTCCAAGGGTTTTATAGTAAAAGATGATGGCACTCTGCACAGGAATCTGCAAAACTCAGGGCTTCTTCAGAGCTTAAGTTGTAACAGGCTTCAAACATGTGAGATGGCTTTTTAAATGACAGAAGTAACTGATCAGAAGAACATATAGATGGTAACACAGAAAAAAACGTACTTGGTACATACTGATGCAAAGCCAGTATCCTTTCTGCTAAGAATGTGAGCTACTAGAAAGCAACATTAAGAGTATGTATTTCTTGAGAGTGTGATGGCCACAGAGAAAATACTAATTGGGTTGTTTTCAGAGGCATATAAATACGTCAATAATCTCTGTTTTAAGCTGTAATTTGAGCAGCAGTTTGGCTCCTAGTAAAGTCAGGAGAGTAGTGTAGATTTTAAATTAATGTAGCACCATTTAACATCTAGTATACCTCAAGCTACCAAAAGAATCCCACTGATGTCAAATCAGCTGGAACAGGCCCAAGTATTTTCAGCATTCCCAGAAGGTACCAAGGAGTTAGTCTGAAAAGTATGAAATCAGATATGTAGAAGGACTGATCCAAAACATATCAAATACAATCTTCGGCTGCAAAATCTTAAAGCAGCTTGTCCTGGTTCACATTTGTAACAATCTGATGGCTGACACAAAACCAATTAGAACAAGAGACTGATGTTTTGAATTTTTGGCTTAACTGTGGCCTTAATTTTGACATAAAATATGACAGAAGGAAATGGGAAAATTAAAATACAATATGCACTAAAGGGAATACAAGGCTGAGAGCAAGTAATTGCCTGAGACAGGTTTTAAAAGGTAATGGGCAGATCTAGTTTCTACAAAAAATGACCACCACAGAATGTGTAAGACAAATCAAACCTAGTATTTTAACAGATATCACCTCTGCTTAAAAATAGTTCATTTTTTTTTCAAATTTCTGCAGTTGATAAAATATTACAGAATGGCACCTATTTAAGTGACTTGATGTTTTAATAATCAAAAATGTCTCCCAAGAAGCTGGAACTATCAATCTGTGACAATACTTTTGCATCCAGGTGCTTTATTTATTTCTTTCCCTCAAGACCATTATCTAAATTTAATGTGAGGCATAAAATCACATGTAGTTGGCATGAAAATTAGAATCTAAAATAATTTAAAACCTTAGAGAAAAGGATTTGACTAGTAGTTGCCTTTGGAAAATAACATTAAATGTCTGAAAGTATAAAAGGCACTGCAAATATTGTGAAAATACAATGTTCAGAAACTCAGAATAATGTTTGATGTGAGACCATATATCTGATACGACAAAATAACAACTTTCATTTTGAAGAATGATGTAAGAATTTAGGCTGCCCAAGCCAGTTAACTGCTCTTTTTTCCCCTCCACGACTATGTGGGACAGTGGTTAGCATTACTCAGATATTTAGAGGAGGGCCACAGGATGTTGAATGGAATACAAACTTTGCCAGGTAAAAGGTTCAAGAACTGTTGAAGAGAACTGCAAAGTGCTGCTACCTATAAGCTTTATAAATGCAGATGCAAAAGCTTATCTTAGCGATGCAGATGGCAGAATTCCTCTGCAGTCCAAAATTATCATAATTTTTATATTTTACTGTTAACAAAAGATGTAGGTACGCAGATATAGGAGAAGATGTAGCGTAAGGATTAGAACAAATTAGTTCATACATGCCTGACATTTAAGGAACTACTTGCACTTAAATTTCAAATGAAATTAACTAAAAATCTTTTCCAAAGAATGAAGCCTACTATTTCTTTTTATTTATTTTTCTTACATTACTTATGGCATGGGAAAAGCCCAAAAGGTTTTCTTTGCAGTATTTGTAATTCAATTAAGACCAAGAACCAATTAAAAACTCAAGTGGTTTCCCATGAACTTTTAGACTGAAGTGTTGGATAAATTTAGATTCCCAGTAAAACCTAATTTGATTTCAAAATGTTCTGGCCAAGTTTTTTAGAAATAGATGCTTATAGGTAGGACACTATGTCTGTATTTTTAGATAACACAGAAGAAAGATCTATAATTCAACATAAGCAGCTGAAGTTCAGCTTCCTTCAGATCATACAATTCTTTTAAAGATCTATTGCAAACGTGAACAACTCCTTTTGTCTTCCTTATGATCCTATAGGCATAGGCTATGCATAGAATTGACAGAAATGTATGAAATATGGATGTAGGTCTTCACAATTTGATTTAATTTGCAAAAATCTGGCTTTAATATTTGTACAGACATAATTAGAGTTACTGTAGAAATTTATTGAGGTTTTATAGGAGAAATATAGTAATTTTTCAGGGAGAAGCCAGTATTCAATCAGGAATTTCTGCCTGCCATTCTACTCCCTCTTTTTAAGGCTAACAGAACATCACTGAGGAAGACATTCAGTCAGATTGGGCTTGTCCTTATCCAAACATGGATCTAAAATAGCCACCCAGTGTGTGTGTGTGCATGCGTGTGTGTGTGTGTGTGTGTGTATGCACATACAGGAAGAGTGAAACAAAACAGTTAATCAAGAAAGACTGGCCTGAGAAGCTGTTGTGAAAGATTCAATAAACAGGAATGTTTGGCCTGATATGAGAAGGGAGAGTGGTATTACGTGTGTACTTGTTGCTGAAGATGTGGAGATATTGCCATGAGAGAACTTTACACCTGCACCTAACAGAAATATTTTTTGGTCAACAGTGGCTGGCAAGGAAAAATAATAATGGAGGTCAAAATTTTGCAGTTATACCTATTAGCAATGTAACTTTTAAAATTATGAGTTAAATTACTAGTAAATTAACAGATTTTTTTTTTTAAAATATGTCATAAAGAATAGAATCTGAAGGCTGTCTAATTACGGTTTTGGCCATGTATTTAAAGTATCACAAACAAACATAAAGGGAAAAATTATGTAAGCTGCAAAGACATGCTAGCAATCCCAGAATCACAGAACAGCCCAGGTTGGAAGGGACCACAGTGGGTCACCTTGTCAAACCTCCCTGCTCAAGCAGGGTTGTCCTGGAGCACATTGCACAGAATTGTGTCCAGATGGTTCTTGAATATCTCCAGTGAGGGAGGCTCCACCACCTCTCTGGCCAACCTGTTCCAGTGCATGGTGACCCACACAGTAAAGAAGTTCTTCCTCATATTCAGGTGGAACTTCCTGTGCATCAGTTTCTGCCTGTTGCCTCTTGTCCTATTGCTTGGCACCACCAAGAAGAGCCTGGATCCACCCTCTTGACACACTCCCTTCAGATACTTAAAGACATTGATGAGATCTGCTCTCACTCGTCTCTTCTTGAGGTTGAACAGGCCCAGCTCCCTCAGCCTCTCCTCGTAAGAAGGTGCTCCAGTTCCTTAATCATCTTCATAGCCCTCTGCTGGACCTGCTTCAGGAGCAACATGTCTCTCTTGTACTGAGGAGCCTAGAACTGGACACAGCACTCCAGATGTTGCCTCATCAGGGCAGAGTAGAGGGGCAGGATCACATCCCTTGACCTGCTGGCAGTGCTTTTCCTAAAGCACTCCAGGATACCTTCTGGCCACAGGAGCATACTGTTGGCCCATGGACAGCTTGTTGTCCACCAGGACATGCAGATCCTTCTCCACAGAGCTGCTTTGCAGCAGGTCAGCTCCTGTACTGATGCCTGGGGTTATTCCTCCTCAGGTGCAGGACCCTGCATTTGCCCCTGTTGAATTTCAGACAGTTCTTCTCTGCCCATCTCTCCAATCTGTTTAGGTCCTTCTGAAGGGCTGCACAGCCCTCTGGGGTATTTTTCACCCCTCCCAGCTTTGTGTCATCAGTGAACTTGCTGAGGAGGCTTCTGGCCCTTCATCCAAGTCATTGATGAGTTAGTTTTGGTAAGTTAAAAAATACTGGGCCCAGGACTGAACTTTGGAGGACACTACTAGTGACAGGCCTCCAACCAGACCCTGTTCCACTGATTATGACCTTCTGGGATCTGCTGTTCAGCCAGTCATCAATAAACTGAATAAGATTGTGAAAAAGGTTCTGAAATCTCTGAAACCATAGATACTATTTTAAATAGTTAATTAAAGTGGATAAATTAATTACAGTGGATCTGGAAGAAAGATCTGTTGATGTTGACAACAGTTGCACACTGTTTCTCTCTGAACAACTAGCTGATAAAATACCTGAATGAAAGAGAAAAGGCTTCTTATTCAGTTTTCTCCCTGCAATTTGTATTTTCTACTGGTACCAGAATAAGTGCTTTGGGTTTTAAGCTGCTCTTTTCTTGCATTTTTCTTATTTACTTAATTTGTTGGCAAACAATTGCCTAAATACTCTGAATACTGAAAACTTTGGAAGCACGGAACTGCCAGGTATTATCATTTCATCATTACAAATGTTATAAACTTGCTGTGTTTAATAACTGTTTTTCGTTCTGAGTTTTTTTTCAATGGATTCTCCTTGCAAAACTAACATCCTGTAGACAGCTAAAGTAAATTTTGCCAAACAAGATAAAACAGGTATCAAATATTTTGAAGTTTCAATCTCTGGAAAGGGTGGATTTGAAGAAACTAAGCTGTCATATGACTTGAAACCACACACAACAAAGAAGAAGAGTGAGTCTTGATCATAAAGCTGATGAGGGCACGGATCTTCTGTCAAATGAACTCTTGCTGGATAGACTTGGTAGATAGCCGTGTTACCATCAATAAATATTCCAGGTTTAGTTTTCATGAACAGCCTCATAAGGAAAAACTTGCACTATAAGGACAAACTCAGATCAGTGGATAAGCTACATTATCTTAACATGTCTCAGGCTCCAGAATTGCCTTCCTGTAGGCAGTAATGAGAGCTTAGGAAGCAATTCAAACTCAGATTTGAAAACCTGGAGGGAAGTACAGCTTAATAAGGCTAAGAAATTGTAAAAAATTGTAAAAAAAGGACTAAGACAACTTTTTCCCTTTATCTTTCTCCAGTTGTAAGAATGTTTCACAAATAGATATAGATGGTAAAGGCTTTAATAATCTCAGATGTACCTCAAAAATTCTTTGACCCTTTAAACTCTTATGAGGAACATTTTTGAGTCCACTAAAAACCAAGCAAGACCCAAACTCATGCTGAGGGTACGAAAAAACTAAGTTTTAAATCTTATTGTCCTTCAACTGAGACATTTGTGCAAGTATCTCAGTTTCTGAAAGGCTGAACAGACTCAGATAGCAGGGAAGATGAATTCAAATGGTTGTAGCAGACAAATCATTTGATATTTTATAAAAGGCAGAGTTGGTGAGAGCTCTCGCAAACCTGCCATCAATATGTGTACACACATTAGCAAGTACACACCAGCTAGACTTGTCAGAAGGACATTCTTTGCACAGCTTGCAACACTGATCCATCAGTGACCCATCTGTAATTATATCCTGAGAAAAATGCTTAGAGGTACAACAGAAAGAATATTCCTTGGCACTAGGACATTCAAAATTTGAAGGTCAAGCCATAAGATTTCCCCAAAGAAAGAATCCTACTGTAACTATTTAGGATGATAAACCACTTCATGTTAATATGTACATGATTAAGTTACCTGATGATGTTTAACACAGAGCACACAGTCCCAACGGTGACCCTTCAGGAATCCCCTTGCTCAAAATAGATCCCATGAAGAGTGACAGGAAACTGAGCTGTCATGTATAAAATATAATCACAAAATAAATATGTAAAGTACCTGTATTATATATACAGAAATTACTATTGTTTGATTAACTGTGCTTCACCAATGACAGTAGTTGTTTTGCATGCTGAAGGTAACTGCTCATAAGAGTAAGATGATGAATTGAACCTACTCAACACCACAGCAGAAGTACTTCACCTGTAATATCTGTACCTTCCATTAAAGTATCTCCTTGAGGGAATCCCATGGCTCCATAACTCAGTTTTTCTTTTCTAGAACAGATTCCTACTGATTTGGTTCCACAGACATCTATTCTCCCAATGCCCCACTAAAAGCTGGATGCCAGACACTTCATAATTGGTCGACAAACACATTAAATATTTTGTGCCAGAGGCACCATCTTCTTCAATACCTTCTCTTTCCTCCGGATCTTGGTCAAGCACCCAGTTGCAAAGGAAAACATACATGGATCTTCTTTGATGGAAAATCTCTTTTACCAGAATGTGTGTCTCATGGGTGACTCTGTGAATCTCTAGGTTTTTGTTCTTAGACCTATTGCAGAGAACCTGCGATACCACCACCTGTTCCTTACAGACCTCTCTGAAACGTGTAGACTGCCTTTTATTGTAAAGTGTTTTTACTGTAAAAATGCTTTTGGAATTAGCCTAAGCCCACTGATTTGAGCTGATCCAGCCTGTGTCAATGACATTTGGAATCAGGCAGTAGAGTTCTGTAGTGGTCCAAGGTTTGTTTTTGACAACCAATGGCTTTTCTTGCATCAGGCTAATTTGCTGAATCTTCTTTTTTCTATACTGTATTAAAATGAAGTAAGATATGTTTCACTTATGAGATATGCTTCCCATTTAATATTTTTCTCTAAAAATGCAGATTGGATTTAGTAATTAATCAGTGATATCCTATACAGTCTACAGACTATCACGAACACTTAGATTAGACAACCCGCATTTTTCTTCAAACTCAGCTAAGGCAATCCAAGAAACTTAATTTATATAAACAATAAAGAGATTTTCCTATGCAAGTTCATAAATTCTGACAGTTTCATGGAAGAAGACATTTGAAATTAGTTAAGAAGCTTTAACAACTCTATACAAAGGCAAGTACGCTGGCTGAAAAAGCAGTCAGCTTTCTGGAAATGACCATTGAGGTATTACAGCACAATTCTGCTAGTGGATGCTTCAGCTTATACTATGAAGCTAAAGTGCAGCAACAGAGTATCATAAATGCAGGAGTTATTCTTTGTGAACATGTGGCATATGTAACTCCTGGGTCTCTGGTACTATTACAAATCCTGCTCTCACTGAGTCTTAATAGTGGATTATTTAGTGCTTTCTGGCAATAGATGCAGTCTATCAAAGACAGGTAAACACAGAACGTGCTTTCTCAAGTCAAACTGGTAGATACTACAACGGTCCCTCTAAAGGTGTATATCAACACTTCCACTGCAGCTATGTAAAGTCATTCCCACTGGCTGGAAAATAGTTTCTAAAAAAATACCTGCAAGCAGTATGGATCTCTTTGGTGGTGGTACCTATGTAAGGACAGATCACATACATCTGTCTGGTCTGTGAGGAAAAGCATATGCAGGATTTGCATTGAAAGGTAGTAAACACATTCGACTATGGTTTCAGTCTCTTCTGTCTCATTTTGAGTTTGCTTATCAAACACGTGTGGCTCAGTCTGAAAGAAATCCAGAAAGTTTTGTCAATGAGTAGAATGGAATGATTTCCTAATGATGCTAAGTCTTCACTTACGCTGGGCTTAGCCTTGCCATTCAGACGGGATAACGTGAAGCTAAAGATTACCTGATAGATTAGTGGATCATAACAGCAGATCAGCTGTAACTTGATTGCTGGAAAGATCACACATACTAATTTTCTGGTACTCATGGCACTGTTAGAAGAAACAAGGATTTAACAAAATACATTTTCAAGTGGGGAAAAGCTGATACTTAATAGAGCATAATTATCATCTTGGCATTTACTCCACATAAGAGGCAAATTCAGCATATTCAGCATTGAGAAGGAAACTAAACTGGCTTCGTTTCTCAAAGTAAACTTCACTTTACTTGTTTAGTAAACTCCAAGTCTCATTCTCACCTCTGCTGTCACATCAACCTTAATGTTGTATCTGTAAAATGAAGTTGATTTACAAATATACTCTAAGTTGAAATTTGAGAATGACAGTTCTACACATTACTGTTACATATATCCTACAGAAATATCTTTATCTTACTTATATATCCCTTACTTACTCATACTTTACTTTATAAATTTACTCTATTTACTTTGTAGTTTACTCTGTGTTGCTCTTTCCTTAAAGATTAAACACTAAACAAGCCTTTAATGGGAAGAAGCAGGAAGAATTCAAGCTCATTTGTGTACCAGGCAATAATTTCTCTATCTGGTTTTCCATCTGTGGAACAAGTTCCTACAGGAATTAAGGATAAGCCCATATATGTTCTGAGGGACTATTCATGCATTTATTAAAAAAACTTTCAGAAGTGTTTAAATTCTTCAAAGATGAGGGCAATATATAACAAGGTATCAGAGAAGCTGAACTGCTTAATTGGTACAGAGTAGTTTAAAAAAAGGTCTTACGCTTAACAATGACAACCATTAGAGACCAGACCTAAAGTAGTTACTAAGAAAAACTGCAAGATCTACAGTGATTTTTAAAACCAAGTATAAAGACAACTTTATCTGCCCATACCTGTGAAAAATATCTTTATTTAGTAAAAATAAAGAACTCCAACTCAGAGATGGTTAGAAGTAAATATGAGCATGTTTATTGAAGAAAGAGACCATAAATTATAATTTAATAACCATCAGCATTTTTCAGCATGTACAGTTCTAAATTGTTTGCAATTTTTCCCTCATGTAAAAAATAAATCCATATAGCAAGACAGAATTGAAACTAGACACAAACTGGATTACTTTTTATATGGCAACTTGCTCGAAAATAAAACTTTCATCAACTATCACTTACTGTTTATTCAAGAAATAAGTTTAGGGGAAAGTTATGGTCATTCAATGGATTTCATATTTTTTCTTAGAATAGTCTTGATTGCGAATATAATTTTAATAAAATCTGAAAAGTTAAAATATATTTTTCTGTGTAAATATAATAGTGCCTCAACATTTTGTTCTGTATAAATTTAGTTGTTACTTATGGCAACATAATTGGCTGGAAAGATGCCAGTTTGTCCTCCTAATCTTCCTTCCCACCAATCAAACTGGGAATTTGTTTTAGTTGTGACTGTGATTTTGTCTCCAGCTTTGAAAGTCAAGTCACCTGGCTGTTGTCCTTCAAATGAATAAAGTGCTGTCACCTCTATTGGATCACTCAAAGAGTCATCTGAAATGAAAGAAATTAAATAAAAAGGAAATTACTAAAAGGAAATTACTAGTGTCTGCACATACACTAAGTTCTTAAATATGGTATTCTTAAATGACAGTACCAAACAGTGACAAAGGTACCAAAATAATCTATATGAGCATATAAGCCACAAATGAAAAAAACCCTTCCATTTTCACTATATTCTTAAGTAAGTGAAATTTGAATTCCAGCCTACTGGTACACTTTATTTAGTAAAGTAGTACACTATACAAAATAAAGATCAGCCATTTTTTCCATATGCTTCATATAGTCAGAGACAGTGGGAAGAAAAGTGGTGTATTGAAGAAAGCCTGAGTGCTTCCTGAACACCTGCTAATGGAACCTCGGCTCAGGTTTTAGTTTTGGTATGTGTTATGACAGTTTCTTGACAGAAAAGCAGAGAATTTGATTTTTTACTCAAAACAGAATACAGGATGGCAAAATGCAAAATATCCACACCACTTTCTCTTTGCTTTGCATAGGGTTTGCAGTGCCCAGGATTTTGGTGCATCTTGCATGTTAAACAAAACACACCAAATGTGTCAGTAGAAACAACTGATCATGGTTTGATGTATTGGAAATGACTTACTTTGCACAGTGATTGTTTAGACCACATATACAAATGGCTTTTACTCTTTACACCAGTCTCTTACATGTCTCCTTCAGTCCTTAACTGGGGTTGGAATCATGCCATGAGTCTTCTCACCTAGTTTTAAAATCATCAAAATCTTGGATACTATTATCCAGCATCCATTCCTATTGAAAATGTTTAGTCAATATCTCATTGTTTATTACTATTGAAATTTTAATCTGAGTATCTTTAATTTACTAACAGTTCCATTCTCCCTCAATTCCTTTGACTGTCTGAACTCTATGAGGTAGTTGCATTTGTTTAATGTTGATTTAGGAAACAGTTAAATCTCTTGCATGAATGCATCTAAAACTGAAAAATTGAAGGTGTAATGGACGACTAGTTAAGAGGAAATAATGAAGATGTTTTCACAGTCAGATGGATAGATTTCAGGATGCATTGCTTATTTGGACATGATGGCTGCACAAATGCTCAAGCATGCAAGATTAAAGGCTTTTAGCATTAGCTGCACCTGCTTGCTGCCAAAACTGTTGCAAAAGGGGAAACCCAAGCTCTTAGTAGTCTACACATTGCAAGCAGAGAGCTAGAAAGGATAATGAGAGAAGCATTGATACAAGATTTTTTTTGCAGTCTATCTTCAACAACTGATACCCACAGACCTTTTCTTCTTGTTGCTTTTATCATTTTAAAAGAAAGAAGAAAAATTCTTTCCCCCCAAGGCTCACAAACACAAACTGTATCCAAAAGACGACAGAGAGGGAAATCAGACTACAAATGTATGCATATAAATCTGTCAATATATATGTTCATTCTAGAGGCCACTTCTTTCCTTTCATCATCTGCATTTGTAGCGATCATCAAGGACTAATACAAAATTATTTGGCCATGTTCTGGGAAAAAGTTGGTTGCAGAGAAGTCAAATGCTGTCTTTCTTGATCATACAATCTCTCTCTCTCTCCTGATATCTATATTCATGATCTAAAGTCACACAACACTATTTCTTTTGATGTGAAAATAAAACCACATTTATCAGGTCCGTATCTCCACCAGTTACTCCTACTAAAAAAGGCAGCAATACAGCATTTCTAAATAGCCCTTTTACTTTCACACTTGAAAGCCTGACAGGCTGAGTATTCAGCAATTACATGACCTTCCTCCAAGAATTCAAGCAATTGATGCAGTCGGGATGATATGATGTACTCCTATGGTACCACCTAAAGTGTGGTTTGAATCTACATATTTTGACTGAGGAAATCATAGCAAAATCAACAGAAGTAAAAGATTGACTTCTTACTCCTAGTATTAGTTGAAGAATAGTCAGAAAATACTGTGGATCAGGACTCTTTAGGTGTTAAGGCATGAAAACAGTTATGACTCCATTGCACATAAAAAGGAAGAGGGAGTATGTTTTAACCCTCTGCCACATTCAGCCAGCACATATGGGTAGAAGTGCATTTAATGTATTACAATGAAGGCAACAAATTCCTGTACTTGGAGTTCTTAAACACATGTGTTTCCATCACCTAAATGTTCAAATGAATAATCACTCAAAGAGAATTAGAGTTACTATATATTAACAACTGCCCAAAATACGTTAATATACTTGGAAGAATTAGATATTTGACAGAACAAAAGAACAGATTGAAAGGGCTAAAAGTTTTGTGAGAGCTTCTTTTCATTACGTTCAAAAGAAGAGCTGTCAAGGACACTATAATATGCTGGACCCATAGCAATGGCAGCAACTAATAATTACCTCCTCCATGACTGAACTTGCATCAAGACTATAATTCCTTTTACACAAACTACTGAGTATTCTGAAACTGCTTAGTAAAAGTAGGAAGAAAAATGAAGAGAAACTAGACACAAATTAAAGCATGAAAATATGGAAAAAAAGAAGCATGTGTGAGATAGTTGAGTGTAGGAGTACATTCAATGCACCACCATCACTCCACCAACTATTCTTTGCTCTGTCATATGAACAACATTATTTTATGTGTTTTCCTTCCCACTTTTTGTCCCTGTACATGTGTATCTTTCCAAACACACAGAGACCTCAAAGCACTACAGTTGAATATGGACATTCAGTTCTGTGTCCTTGCCCCATTTGCTACCTGCTGTCATTTAACAGCATTTTGCAGCTAGTTCATAACATTTATCCTTAATATTCCCTAGCAGCTTTTTCCCACACTATTGCTTCATTTAATTTCCCACAAAGATTCCAATTTCTGTGTTTTAGTTCCGTAGTTTTGTAGCATAAAGCAGATAGAATGCATATTTATTGTCTCCAGATTGCAGCATCCCATGTCTCATATTTATATGGATCATCCTAACATCTTAAATGAATGCACTGTTACAAAATCTATCACATAGACTATAAGGGGGAGCTATTTCTTGTTTTCATTTCCCAATTTCAGTTTTACATAAAAGGGTTTTAAATAAAATTGTTATATTCAAGGTGAAGATTGCTGAATGCATATACAGAAATCACATTTGCAGCTCACACAAGATGGTGCTACAGTGCTACATACAGCTCATGATGTTGAAATCATTGAGATTTATGAGTATGCACAGTGCAATAAAAAGAAACTACATTGTGGAAAATCCTTGGTTATTGGTATCTGAACACACACACCACACTTTCACAAACAGTGGTCAAAACAGAAGTATAGACATTTTGGTTGAAGATCAGTTAGTGCAGCAGTCAGCATATATTCAATGCCCTAGCATACATGGGTATGGCATATGCTTGATAACAAACTGCTCTGTCCACAATATCCTTTCATTTTTATTCATATTACATACTGTAATGATTTGAAGTTCTTGCTAAGGACTACTGCTATGGATAAGAGACTTGATGAGGTACAAACTAGAGTGAATTTACAGCCTCTTGGGTGTGCTGCAGTACCAGTCCCAGGCTGAATAAAAAGAGCAATAAAACTATCTTTAATTATGGCACATTTATAGAACAAAAGCATTTTCTAAAAAGTTGCTGTAGAACAGATACTGTTTACATTTCTGTGAACTAGCTGAAGAGTGCCAAATCTTTGATTACAAGGCCTAAACTGGCACAGACTGGCCACATACACACTAGGACACACTCACCATCCAGAGGAGAGAGGAGAGTCACATTCAAACTGCCTCCTGGTTCCTATAGTGGAGTAACACCTAAGCCACATCTAGGAATTATTTGTGAAAGTGCAAGGTGAAAATAATGCCAAGGAGTTTTCTAACAACACAACCACATAGGTAAATGAGTTATAGTGCTTGGGCCCATCTCTTCACACTATTTAATTTACTAGGAGATAGAGTAGCCACTATTTTCACATTCTAATATGAACACATAAAATATTACTAAAGCCACAGGTTGTTTCTAAGACTAGTTTTTAAAGAAGAACAGGCATTTTACATCATTTTGGCTTGAGCTTATTTTACTTTCAAAACCCAAATCTGAGTTGGAACACAGAATAGGACAGTCCAGCTGTGGTCCCAAATTTAATTTTACTGGCAGAGTATGTATCCCCTAGTTACCAAATGCCTGATGCTGAACAGCTTGCAGAAGACGTGCTGCTTTTGGCCATGGACACAGCAGTAAAACTAAAATAAGTTTCATGTACTTGAGGTTAGTGGTGAGATTGCTAAATATCCACTTTGCAAAATTCGCTAATTGTCAGCAATTTGAGAACTAGCACGATTTTGTGGGTCACACGTGCACCTATGTCATGAATTAATGCCAGCTGGCAACTAAGTCCCATGCAGCTCACTCCCTGCCCCCTCAGCAGGATGCAGGAGAGAACTGGAAGGCTAAAACTAACAAAATTCATGGACTCATGGCTTGAGACAAGAACAGTTAAATAACTGAAATAACATAACAATAATTTAGTAAAAAGTGCAAAGAAAAGGAAAATAAAAAGAGTGAGAAACAAAACCCAAGAAAAACAAGTGATGCAAATGAACAGCAGTTGTTCACTACCAACCAAATTATGCTCAGCCTTTTCCCAAGCAGTGGCCCCCCCAGCAGCTTTTCCCCGACCTTAGATACTGAGCATGACATCATATGGTGTGGAATATCCCTTTGGCTAGTTGGGGTCAGCAGTCCCAACTGTGTCCCCCTCCCAACTCCTTGTGCACCCCCAGCCCACTTGCTGACATAGCAGCAAGAGAAGCTGAAAAGTCCTTGCCTTACGATAACCCCTGCTCTGCAACACCTAAAACATCAGTGTATTACCAACATAATTCTCATCCTAAATCCAAACCATAACACTGTACCAGCTACTCAGAGGAAAATTAACTCTACACCAGACAAAACCAGGGCAAACTATGAAAGCAACTATAAATGAACTAACATAAACTATTACTGCTGGTTTGGGGTTTATCTAAATCATATTAAAAAGCTTGCAAAAAAGAGCCCTGTGACTTGATTGTCACCACCAATGAGCCATCTGATCAAGGGTACTGATCACTGATAGGGTGTTCCTGTTGCTGACTGTCCATATATTAAGTACTTTCTGCTAAACACTCCCTTTAGTAAATGGACTGTGGGTTCGGTTTCTTTGAAGTTGAAAGGTTATAACATTTCTTCTACTGGGACACAACATTCCATATGAAAATGTGTGTGTCTATGTAGACCTATTTTGCCTTGAAACTGAATAGTGTCTCTATCTTACTCAAAATTTTTGTACAACCTTTAGAATGCATAGGTGCAGTAACTGTTACTCAAAAATCAGCCTGAATAAGCAACACATTTCATATTCTGACTTCTGCTTTGTGTTTTTTTAAAGTAGAGAGAAATGACGGTAACTGCCACAAAATGTTACAAGTCAGATGAGACTCCAGCATCAGAGATGACAGAAGTCATATAGTGCTGGCACAAAAGCTCCACCAAAAAGTGTCAGCTTACAGAAAAGTTGCAATAGAATTCTAATTGTTTAAATGGAGACCCAGAAAACTAAGCAACCTTATGGACCCTGTTTGTGCAGAAGTAAGAGAAAACCAACAAACAGAGCAAATGATGGAAAACAACTAACAGATTAGGCAGCTGTAAACAGCTATGCTTTTGAAAACAAACATATCAAGTATCAGAAAGGTTTAATATACTAGGACACTGCTCAGAGACATTGAAAGCATCAGGTATTACTCATAGGTTTTGGATGAGAGCTGTTACTAGCAACAGACAGACAAATCTTATCTCTTCACCCATTATGGGACACTGGGGTTTTTTTTGGAAAGGATTAGTATTGAGTTTATAATCAGAGTTCAGGAAAGAACCCAAAGCAGGCTGAAGAACTAGGTTAATTAGTGGGCCCATTGCAAATCTCTGAGGAAAAATTATGGTGCCACCAACATTGAAGACTTTATAGGAAATTTTAATGGCCATCCTTAGAAAATCGTCTGGACAACCCCACCTGCTAAGATATGACTGTGAGTGTAAATACTGTGTGTGTACACATATATTGGTTATACTAAAATGCCTGAATTATGTTTGCCCTAAATTATCATATTAAAAAGGAAGACTATTATCAGGCCCCAACCAGACATGTTAAAGAGGAGGACATTAGTTTAATTCAACAGCTATATCTGAGCCAGCAACAAGTCACTGCAGCAAAGAAGGCAAACAGTGCCCTCAGCTCCATTAGGCAAAGTATTGACAACAGGTCAAGGGAGGTGATCTCCTTTATTCAGCACTGGTGCTGCCACACCTGGAGTGCCGAGTCCAGTTCTGAGCTTCTCAGTACAAGAAAAACATGGGCAGAGAGAAGAGAATCCAGAAAAGGGCCATGTGGATGACGAAGGTACTGGAACTTCTCTCCTATGAGGAAAGGCTGAGAGAGCTGTGACTGTTCAGCCTAGGGAAGAAAAGGCTCATCAATATCAATAAATATCTGAAGGGAGGGATAAAATAGGATGGAGGCAGGCTCCAGTGATGCCCAGTGACAGAGGCAATGGGCACAAGCTGAAACACTGGAGGTGCCATCTGAACATCAGGTAATGCTTTTTTACTCTATGGGTGGCTGAATAGATTGCCCGGATGTGGTGGACTTTTCATCCTTGGAGCTATTCAACAGCTATCTAGATGTGATCCTGGGCTCTCAATCCCCTGCTTGAGCATGGGAGTTGGACCAGATGATATCTAGAGGCTCTTTTCAACCTCGACCGTTTTGCAATTTGGTAAAAACCTAAAAAGACTCTTTGGAAATAAAGTTGACTTGAAGTATTAAAAGCAGCATGAAAATTTGCCATTGAGGGGAGAGAGTTTGGACTGGAATAGCAGTAATCAAACTCAATTTGATACAAATGGAAATCACTGTCAGGATCATCTCTGTCCAGGACAGACAGAGAAGACTCCCTTTCAGACACTGACTAGTCTGTATCCAGCTAGGGGATGCCAACACAGAGTGCACCTAGCAGGGAGTCACATCTATCTGAGTGGGGCTTTCTTGTCAACATATGGATCAGTCTGTTGCAGGGAGTTGCACTGGCACACATAATGCTGAAGTACCCACATCTCCAGCAAGATGCTTGTGTAAGCAGAAGAACCTGCACTGCCAGACTAGACAGTATGTGCTCACAACTACACTCCTTGTGAGAGGGGATGCGCATGGATGTAAAGCATGCACGTATGCTTGGAAGTGCAGTGGAAACTTTGGACATTGCATTTAGAAAACTCAGGTGTTTAACAACTTTTTGTACTTGTCCAACATTGTGATTCATTTGCTGTAATGCTGACATTGATCCTGAATGTATACTTCACAGACTACTAACTAGTTATCTGCCACTAGTGAATTAATAAAGCACTTTGATCATGATTTTGGTTTAAGCTACATTAACTAAGCAGTCTTTCCCTGTGACAGTTCTTGAAAAAGTGTCTTCTCCCACAGCAAATATTAGAGTTCAGGCTGAATGGGTCATGGCTATTGCTGAGCTTTAACTAGTAATTATAATGAAAGGACTTATTTAACTGCTGGACTAGTAAGGAAGGCAAGATGTGTTGTGATGATACAACTAAGCTGAGAGTAGGAATTCAAACATATGATAAAAAGCACTAGCATTTTGCTGAGAAGCTAGAATGGATGACCTTTTTTGTAAAAACAAGTCAGTTAAGCTTAGGACTGACAGAGCGACTGGGGTTACTGTTACAGTTATGGCTAGGACCGGAGTTCAATAAAATAAGGGGCTGAAACGAAAGATTCACTGGTGGACAAGCAATACCAGAAATGAGATGAGGCATTAAATGGCAAGAGCAAGTCTCTTACAGGTATGTCTGCATCTGCTGTGTTCCTCAACTCATAGAGCTAGACATGAAAATGAAAAGAAACATTGGATCCTTGTAAGATAAGTGAAGGATAGAAAAGAGCAACAATTGTCTTACAGCTCATTGAGAGTCATATGAGTTACTGCATTATAGTCAAAGCCAGCTTTAAGGATGGAACTAGAATTTGAGTATGGAATCCAGACAGCAACAGTTATTCTGCTTCTGCACTCACTGTCACTAGGGGTCTGAATTGGCCCAGTTCTTACAGTCATTACACTGCCCTTCCTCCTTTATACTGCCTTTAATAAATCTTGAGATGAAGGGTGGATCAGTCAGGGAGTGCTTTTGGATCTGTTTGAGCTCAATAAGCCTGGTGGTTTACTGAGCTAGAGTTCAGGTAGGGTAGAGATTCATCAGAGATACTAAGCATTAAAATGTGAAAGGCAAAGGTTGGACAAAGCATATGGCATGCAGCAGAAATTCTGAAAGGATCAGGGTAACTACTAATGACAGGGACAGCTTCTGAAGTAGCATTAGGATTCACAATAGTAGGAACTAAAGATGTAAAATTCTGACTTGAGGAACACAGAAGCATTGGGCCATGATGATGCCTAAAGGCAGGTGGAGAAACAGCTTACGCTCAACTTTGAAGTAACTAGGTTAACTACTAAGTTACAGCTGTAATACTAACAAGATTGAGATGAAAGCTGGATATGTCAGGCACTGCTGTTTTGTTTGAGCTCAAAGATATACTTAACATAAGAGTCAGTGGAGGAATGTAAAGGATGGACAAAATCATAGGGCAGGGAATTAACTTTGAAGCAAGACCTGAATCTAGATGAGAGTAAAGGAATATTGAATTTACAAAGGTCACAGAGAAGGATGTTGTAACAATTGAATCATAATAGGCCAAATGCATGGACAAAATTTGAGACAGAAAGAAAAGGCTGCATCTTTAAAATGGTATTCAGAGAATAGCTACAGAACTTATTGCTCCCACAGTGAAAGTGAGAACTTCTAAAGAATATCAAGTTGAAGAACATACAAGCTCTGCAGTGGTCAGTGACAGGAAATTTCAGACTCTATTTGTCCATTTTTAGCCTGAATTCAAAATTAGTTAATAAAAGAGTACTAGAGTAAGGGATAAATAGAAATAGTTCTTTTTAGCAAACGTTAGCTAGCAAATGAAAAGGGACAAACGATAGCTATCTGGGAAATCTTAACATAAAAATAGAGACTGATGAGGAAGCCTTCTCAGTGAGACACTTGAAATATAGACATAAAGGCAATTACAGATATAGCCGAGCAATAGAATTCAGGGATCACAATTATTAACAAAGAAAATAGAAGATGAAAAGTAACCTATAAGGTTACATACAGGAGGATGGAATATAATTTCTAATATGTGATTATAAAGTGGTCAGCAGAGACTTGAAAGTAAGTTAAATTTACATCAGTGCATGGAGCAGTACTGGCCCCTTCCATGTTATATTGCTTTCCCTTTTCCATATTAACTTGACATCTTCAAATCAGAGTACCTTCATTCATATTAACTACTGGGGACAGTCTCTGGCACATGCTAGCTTCCCAATTACTAAGGATGGTTCTTTCCACATCAAGATCATACCAGGAACCTGCGAACAATTTAACAGAAAGAAAATTATAAAATTCCAGTGCCCAAGCACATTCCCTAGCAATGACTAATTTATCAGCATAGATAGAACCAACGACTTGAACTGGGTGCAAGAAAAACTGCTTTAAAGAAGGTGAGGCATAGTACTGAAGAACTCCAAAATAAGTTAAAACATTAGGTAACAGCAATATAATAAACCTTGGCCTTAATAAGATGAAAAAGGATGAGACAATAATACTGTGAAGAAATATTGCAAGTTTAAGCATTAAAAAGAAACAACTAGATCAGATGGATACCTGGGACAAAGAGAGAGGGGTAAAACAATTATAATCTTCTGCATCTGTGAAAGCTATAGAGTTTAGAGAAGATAAGAGGATGAGTAGAACTACTGTATCTGTATCAGTATCCTTCTGAAAGATAGATAGTATGGAGTGGTAAGAGGGGACAGACCTTGGCTAGAACATGAAGAATGGTCTATTAATGCAAGGCCTCCATACAGGTGAGACTGGCAACACAGAACTAAATAAACCACATTCTCTGAGACTTATGTCAGAGTCTGGTGTCTTGCCAGACAATAAACCACTTTTTTGGCCACTCCTTTTTATCCTCATTATTCATCTTGGAAGACTATTTCAGAGACATACTCTCCTAGCTGTTAAGATAGCATATTTAATGTCTAGCATTCAAGTAATTCAGTACTAGCATACACCCTTTTTTTGCTTGTTTTTTGCTTGCCAACATTGGCCTGAGACTGAAACATTTCTTCCTTGACATTTATCTTCCTTATGCTTTTATAGTCAAGAAATTTTATTCAAAGATTCAGACTGTTATACTAAAAATATCTTAGCTACCTCATATCAGTGACTCCTTGCTCCACTCATCAAAATTATTGTTCTCCACATCTATTCAGATGAACCTATTTTTTCTTGAAAGTAAGTAAACAGAATATTATCATCAGGTAAAAGGCCTGTAGGTAACTGACTTCTCACACTACCATTAAATGAAGAGTTGTTTAAATGGAAAGATGAAGGAACTAAAGGAACAGAGAGCTCATTTTATGGAGAACATGGATTTATTTCTGAATGTGAAAATAGTAATTAAAAAAGATTGGGATGAATCAGCACAGGAGACTGTCAGAACCGTTTTTGATTTGTTTGTGTTTGTGGTTTTTTTTTGTTGTTGTTGGTTTTTTTTTTGTGTTTTTTGTTGTTTTTTTTTTTTATGAGAAGATAGTCATGAATGAAGAAATCAGCAAATGAAAAATGGAAGGGAAAGGAGAGCTGAGAATACTGGAGGAACTGGAAGCCACAGAAAGCTGAGGTACAAGAACAGAATTAGTGATGTAGCAGAGCCACTCTTTTAGCTGAAGGCTGAGCTGAATGCAGAATATGTGATAAAGCTAGACAACATGGAGCTAAGGGGTCAAATCCATTTAGAAGAATTTTAATGGAATTATAAAAACAAAGAACAAAGATCAAGAAAAATAAAGGGATGTATACATAATTCACTGCAATATAAGAAAGATATTAAGCTGTTGGAGAGAGTCCAAATGAGGGCAATGAAGATGGTGAAGGGCCTTGAGGGGAAGCCATATGAGGAGCAGCTGAGGTCACTTGGTCTGTTCAGCCTGGAGAAGAGGAGACTGAGGGGAGACCTCATTGTGGTTACAACTTTATCATGAGGGGAAGAGGAGGGGCAGGCACTGATCTCTTCTCTGTGGTGACCAGTGACAGGACAAGAGGGAGTGGCCTGAAGTTGTGTCAGGGGAGGTTTATGTTGGATACCAGAAAAAGGTTCTTCACCCAGAGGCTCCCCAGGGAAGTGGTCACAGCACCAAGCCAGGCAGAGTTCAAGAAGTGTTTGGACGATACCTTCAGGCACATGTTGTGACTCTTGGGGATGGTCCTGTGCAGGGCTAAGGGTTTGACTCAACAATCCTTGTGGGTCCCTTCCAACTCAGCACATTCTGTGATTGTGTAAAGAAACTTAAATATATAGAGATTTTGAATATGAATGGAGGTATTCCATATCCAAGAACTCTAAACCCAGAGCCATATTAGAATTCAACATAATACAACACTGAACACAGATATTAATCACTAGATTGACAATAGTTAATCCAACAAAAAGTCATCAGTTCTATAAACTGCTTTAATATTAGTAGGTTTTTAAAGGAGAGAAATCTCTGTACAGTAATGAAACAAAAGTCACAAAAAAACTAACAAAAAAGAAGTTAGCAAAAAGAAGACTAGAGAGATGCAAAGTTAGGAGGGAAAATAAAGACGTCTTTGTAGATTAGTGCTTTTATCTGTTCCCTGACCATAAGAAGAAATACAAGCACATGAAGCAAATGGTGCAGCTGTTTCAAAGAGACTAAGGAAACAAGGCTAAAACTGACCTGCTGACATTAATTTAGAAAATAATTAACGTATGAACATAAAATAATGCCCTAGAGAGATTTGATCTCTTATCTAAATGCATCAGGGATAGTCAAAGAAGCACTGCAAGGGAACTGAGAGGGAGTGTGTGGTAGAAAGATGTAAGGTTTAGTGATGGATTTTTGAGGGAACCACTAATAATTCGAACATACCAGTTTCCTGAAAGCTTCTCAGTCCTTTAATGTTAAGGAACTCACACCTTAGCTCACTATTACATTCTATAATTGTCTTAAAGAATTTTAAATCGGGAATAAATACCAGGAAATAATATGAATAAATGAATAGTTTTAAATTCAAAATATGTGAATTAATAGTAGTCTTGATCATAATAATCTAATGAGTCACACTCTGAATTAGAAGAAAGAAACAACTGAAGACACACTTTGTTGATATTCTAAAAGCAATCTTAGAAATAGTTCAGTATCTAGAAGCATGCATGTATGTGACTAAACTTGTCTCCTTAGAAACAAAGCAATGGAAATAATTTCATTTACATTACATTAAAAGTCAAATAAGCATAGAATACCTCTGAAAACACATAGAAACATACTCGTATGCAAAGAAATAAAGCTACAAAAGTACATAATTGTACCTTTATTACTACATGCACATATACAAAAAAAATTCTTTTTTTACAACTAATTTTTCTACTAATGAGTTTAGAAAATAACAAAAATGATGAAAACTGCAACTGAAAACAGTATTCTGTTATTGAAATAGTAAATACATGGCTTCAATGGATTTGACTACCAGTCCAAATATCTCCTCAAATTCATAAACCTCTTCCATATATTATATAAGTCCTTTATTAAAAAGGACAGGCTCATTTACTTCCTGAAATATAAAAAAAGAAAAAAAAATCCAAAATTATATTATGAAATGTTGAAACAACACTGCCTCAAACTATCCCCTTTATGATACATGCAATAATAAGAACATGACAGATACAATGTCTCATTCCATATGACTTCTGGAAAACTGGCATCTTGGAGATAAGGACTTCATTAGGTCTTAAACATTTTTAATGTTTTATGGATGCAGAAGTTTAATGCAAATAATAGTCCATGCTCTGATGATATTTGAATTCCAAGGCTTTACTAAGTAATTTCTCATAAATATTGTTTAGGTAATGTTGGCTTTGGCTCAAAGTTAAGGCTCAGAGTCACAAAGGTGATGTTGAGTTCATGTTCACAACTAAGATACAAAAGTTAAGTCAAACTACTGAATTGCCTAAGTTACAATGTCATGATAAGCAGAAACAAAACATATTATAATGTTGAGATTCCCTTACTGGGCTCTTATTGGTCTTCTCAAGCTCTCACTGTGCCTGGCAATAGGTCTGAAGCAGCAGCATCTTTGGAAAGTGGCAAACTATCTGTTTAAAGATTTAAGATGGAAATGAAGCAAGGAAAGTCAGAGAAAGGATGAAAGAAAGTGACATATGGGTTATTACACAGAGAACAAGAAGGCAATGAACTAAAATATGTCATGGCTTTCTTCTCTCATGTCAAGACAAAAAAAAATCAGCCAGTGGGGGGTAAGAAACGGGGAGTATAGAAGAACCATATTACAGTATATTACACACTGCAACCCTGAATAAACTAACTTTTCAGCTCTTATATGGCAACCGAATATTACACATTCTAATGGCTACTTACAAATAAAAGTCTTCAAACAACTCTCATTTAGAAAGAAAAACAGTAGTCTAACTCTATCCTAAATACTAGAAGTCATGAAAATAATTTCAGTTCTTGAATCACACCAGTATACAGATGAGCTCACCTTCCATATTCTTAGCTCTCACCTCTCAGCTTTTAGCTGAAGACAAAAGGGGTTTATTTCAGCTTCTAGAGCAGAATAGATGTATACCTACTGACAAATTTCATTTTAGTTGTTTCTGGACAAATTACAAACCAAGTGTTTGTTCAGTCTTAAAAGCAAAATCTCAAATGTTCTATTCAGATTAAACTACTAATTTCCTTAATGGCCTTTTTATTTTTTTTTTTTTTTTTCTAAAATGTAGATTCACCTCAAAAAACCCTCAGCATGCACAAAACAACATCCTCAGATCTCACTGAACAGATGTTTGGGAAGGCCTAAATATGCATAGTAGATTTGACATTTTATATCTACAGGTACTAATCTGCTATAATCAGATATATTCTGTACAGATACTTGAAGTATGTCATATGCCACCATTGATCCAAATAATCTCCAATAATGCTCATCTGATCAAAGGTCAGGAGACATGATATTCAGCAAATCACACTCAGAACAAATAATCTCTTGCCTTAGCTGTTTCTTTGCCAATAACTATGGCTTGTTTGGAGTAAGTAAACAAAACCATTTGCCTTTCTCTACTTTCTGAAAAAAAAAGGTTCTTAAGAAACTCAAATTATTTAAATTCAACATTGAAATCTAAAAATAACTAATTCTTCATGCCTAAGAAATGAGGGTGGATTTTGGGGGGTAAGAGAGCTTCACTATCAATGTGGTAAACCAGTATTCCTTAAATGCCTCACAAATACCTATTTTGTTATTAGTGACAAAAACCTGCTCTGAAAATGGAGAGAAACCATGAGTTACATTGCTCTATACTACAATCACCTATAGACTCGTTCTATACCCAGGACACCTGATGCCTGTTTTGTTACAACAGCTGTAGATTTAAGGCGATTTCAAAATCAAAGAATCATAGAATGCGTTGGGTTGAAAGATCATAGAGTTCCAACACCCCTGCCATGAGCAGGGACACCTTCCACTAGACCACATTTGCTCACGTCCCCATAGAAACTGGCCTTGAGTGCTTCCTGGGACAGTGCATCCACAGCTTGCTGGGCAACTTGTGCCAGTGCCTCATCACTCTCACAGTAAAGAATTTCTTCTAAATATCTAATTCAAACCCACCCTCTTTTAGTTTGAAGCCACTCCCCCTTATCCTATCACTATATGTTCTTGTACAAAGTCCCTCTTCATCTCTCTTGTAGGTCTCATTTAGGTCCTGGAAGACCACAATGAGGTCACCCCCAAGCCTTCCCTTCCGCAGGGTGAACAACCCCAACTCTCTCAGCCTTTCCTCATAGGAGAGGTGTTCCATCCCTCTCATCAACTTGGTGGCCTCCTGTGGACTTATTCTAACAGATCAATGTCCTTCCTGTGTTGGGGACTGCAGAGCTAGATGCAGCACTCCAGGTGGGGTCTCACCAGAGCAGAGCAGAGGGGATCCCCTTCCTTAACCTGCTGCCCACATTGCTTTTGCTGCAGCCCAGGACACAACTGGCTTTCTGGACTGTGAGTGCACATTGCCAGTTCATGTCTGACATATAATTCACCCACACCCCCAAGTCTTTCTCAGCAGGACTGCTCTCAATCTGTTCATCCCCCAGCCTGGATTGATACCAGGAGTTTCTCCGACTCAGGTGCAGCACCTTGCACTTGGTCTTATTAAACCTCATGAGGTTCCCAAGGCCCCACTTCTTGAGTTTGTCCAGGTCCCTCTAGAAGGCATCCCATACTTCAGGTGTGTCAACTGCACTGCTCAACTTGGTGTCATGAGCAAATTTGCTGAGGGTGCACTTGATCCCTTTGTCTTTACCACTAATGGGGATATTAAGTAACACTTGTCCCAGTGTGGACCTCTTTGGAATACCACTTGTCACTGATATCCATCGGGACTCTGAGCCATTGACCACTACCCTCTGCATGTGAAAATCCAACCAAGTTCTCATCCACCAAACAGTCCACCCATCAGATCCATATGTTTCCAATTTAAAGAGAAGGATGTTGTGGGGGATCATGTCAAAGGGTTCGCAGAAGTCAAGATAAGTGACACCTGTAGCCCACCCTTTGTCCACTGATGAAATCACTCCATCATAGAAAGCCACTGGTCAGACAGGACTTGCCCTTGGTGAAATCATGCTGACTTTCTTGAATCACCTCCCTGTTCTCCATGTACCTTAGCATAGCTTGTAGGTGAATCTGTCATGAGCTTCCCATGCAGAGAGATGAGGCTGACAGGTCTGTAGTTAATGGGGTCGTCCTTCCTATCCTTTTTAAAGATGGGTACAATGTTTCCCTTTATTCAGTGGAATATGTGTTCAAGATACACGGATAATATCAAGGAAGGCCTGTATCATTCCAGGAACTACACTCTTCAATATGCCTTGGTACTAAATATATACCCCAGTTCTTGAAAGGAGAGCAAAATGAAATGTTAAGCCCTCTTCCACTTCCACAGAGAATCTCAGCAAACCCTGTTTTCTGAATTGGTTGCAGAGCTAGATGTTAAGTATTACTTCAACTGAGTACTTTATCCAGGTTTCCAGTGTTACGAAGCCCTCCAGATGATTTTCAGAACAACTTAATATTTACATTTTCCAAGAACAAGAAATGGTGGCTGGAAAAAAACTATTCAAAGCAAAGTTAGTCAGAGATGTTCCATACAAGGTATGCCACCCTCAATTTTGCTCCAAAGCCTCAACAGATAAGACGTTCATCATCAGCTGCAATTTGTATGCTTGGAATGGAGGTATTAAAAGTATGTATAATAGACTCACAAAATCCAGAAAATGGCTGAAGTCTTTTTGACCTTCTCTATATAAGCTGGAAAAAGAAAATTTCAAAGCAGATTCCATGTCACCAATTTATGCCGCTACTGAACAGTGTCATGTCTAGCACACAAAACTGATGGTTGAAACACAATAAACTGATGGTATTTAAAGTTTAAGTTACTGTGCAAATTTAGCTCATTCAGTATGAAACATATTTCGCTGGTTTTGAGTTTCTGGCCTACTAGAGAACATGCTGGCTCATCATCTTCATGTGCTGATGGAATGCTTTCTATCTTTGTTTCAGCACGCTCAGCTTTTGCATTAAAGAAGTGCCTTTTTTGTTAAGCATCTGTGGATGTATTTGATATTTATGATATAAAAAAAACCCACCTCCTGCTTGCAAGACTCAATTCCATAACAGTACTTTTGCTGATTACTTTTTGGATTTTTCTGCCTTTGCAAAACACAATTACATTTTAATTCAAACTGAAATGGTCAAATAAACCATATCAACGTCAAGGGCTTTATCACGATCAAGACTAATTAGTGTAAATAATGCCTGTGCTGAAATCATGCCACAAGGGCTGAGATGCAATGCTAAGCATAACCTTCATATTCTGAAAAGTAAAGTACAGTGACAAGAACGGAGCTCTGTTTTATTCGTCAAACGAACAATTTAGGAATGATTTGTGGATCTTTTAGTGACAAGCTTCTCCATGTTTCCTCTACATAAACCAAGTTAGCATCTCAACCTGAATACGGTCTCTGCATTTTGATTCTCAAATCTCTGTACTGTCAGATTCAAATAGTATTACTGGCAAATAAGCTAGTTCACTTGATAGTTCTAGCTTTTACCCCAGTCCAGGAAACAATCTATAGCCTCAAGAGAAAAAAAAAAAAAGGTAGTAAATGCAACAATTCTACCCAGTTTCTACAAGTTTCCTAGGGAAATGTTTTGTGAAGTACTGCTTGAAATTTTTTTTCAGCCTTCCATGGAGAAATACTTCTCTGGACTGGTTAGAAAAATGGTTAAAAATAATAAAATTGTATGAGACAAAGAGGTATCTCATATGGGAAACTACTAAATAATACTATTATACAAGGCCTCATTTGAAGGTCTGTTCACAATCCTCATAATCAATGTTTAATGCTGGTTGAAAAAATAGATGACCAAGAACAGAAAGATTTTTTCAAGAAGAAATGATAATGAGCTTCAGAGAATGAAATAGGTTACTTCACAGCTTCACAGATGAAAGTTACTATACCAGACAAAGAAATCAGACAAAAAAAATTTATTTAGCTAAAGAACAGGTAAGTATGAAGAAAAAAAAAATTAATCTTTCTAAGAAAAAATACAGATGAAAAGCAAGAAGATTCAAGTCATTATGAAAGATTAAGAAACTCCTTTCTGTAAAAGGAACTAGCAAGTATCTCCTAATTATTTAAATACAAAGTCTAGCACTTTCATGATAACATGTATATTACGTGAACACCTGCAATATATAGAAAACTCTTGTTACCTTTAGTTGCTAAGGGGCCCAAGGGCTGCTGATACATATGCTCGGATTTATTCTTGCCACAGTTACTTTTTCTCATTGCTTCTATGTTACTCTACCACCAGTAGAGTCATTATTAACTCTACCTATACCACAGGCTCTGTCAACTTATAACATGAAAAAGTATTCAATAGATGTTCCCCTCCTCTCCCACATGGTGACACAAGCAATTTTACTTCCACTTGCAGTATCCCATGGCACAATCCTGTAATCATGTGATCACAGTCTAAACTGGTAGGAGAAAAGTAGACACCCCTATTCATCACAGAACAACTTTAGTAAGAACTAGAAACAGCAAAGACCCATGAAGTAGAGACTAAGCTGATCAGTGAAAACTCTGAAACCTACAACATCTACTATCAGGAGGATGAAGCATCTTGGACTGCCATTATCACCCATGGTGTGTTCATGTCACACTTCCCAGCTGAGCAGAGCCAAACTTTGCAGAATACTTATTATATTGGCCTGGCCAAAAAATACAGTTATGATACAATTCTTAAAATGAAACAGCTAATAGTTCTGCAATTTCCACTTGAAATTTAAGAATGGTATTAATAATATTCTTCGTATTTTTACGAACACAATGAAATGCTACATACACTTTTAAGTCAAGTGGAATATTGGATGTGTAGATGCTCTTTCAAACAAAAAAGCTTAGAGTAGCTACATTTGTGAAAAAAAAATCCCCTAGTTAAAGAATGAAGAAATTCAGGCTTGCAGATGGCATTCAGCCACTAACTCAAATATGTACAATGTGCAACAAATGTGAATGTAAATTTTTCCCCCAACAGTACCTCCAAACTTTCTCTGCTGTCCCAAAACCAGCTGTGCCACTAATCTCATATTCTTTCTCATCCTTCTGTAGTTGTTGACAAATGGCAGAACTGGCATGAGTAGAGAAGACACAGTCTGAACCTTATGACAGGGACCAATACATGAAACTGTGTACCAGAGCAAGTTTTCCCATTCTATTTTCCTTCACAGAGGAGTTTTCTATCTTCCTTGCTAAAGAACAAAGAAGCTGCTAGAAGTACAAAAGCGACCACTGAGAGAAAAGGGGGAGGAGGGGTATAAGTCTTATAGTATATAAAAAAATTAATACCTCACTTTTCTTCCATGGAGTAGGGACAATTTCCAGTTGAGGTTGCCTAATATTGCAATAAAATGGCTAATGAGAAAGAGAAATCCAATGGAACGCAACCAGAAAAGCCTCGATTCAATCCTTGCCAGACCTTCCCATGAACAGATAAGAAGTTTCTTGAAACCTTGTCTTTTTTTGTAAAAGCAAAAGGTATTATTGCAGCATTTCTAGAAAAAATTATTTGTCATACTGATTTAGCTTGCAGTAGTGTTTGCCTTACTGATTTCTTTTTCGACAACCTCCTATTTCTTATTCAGGAACTAACAGTTTTTCCACAAAAAGTGAATGACTTTCCTGGTTTAATCAGCAATATCTACCTGTCTGATCTGCATGATGTAACACTGAACCAGCACAGTTAAGGTAGATGCAGGACTCCAGGTCCCCCCCCATGACAGAGAACACATCACTTTTTGGGAAACTGTGGCACTTAATTTTACTGCTCATGGGAAAACATATTTAAAGTGGATGTTCAATCAGGGTAAAAAATAATCAATTTCCAAAGAAAGGAAAGTATTATCAGAGTCTTCCCTTGGCATTTAGTATAAAGTAGATGTCCTTGTCCCTGCTATCAAGATGGATCTGTAAAGCATCACCCTACCATTACTGCAAAAAGATTCCCATTTCATAGAACAGTATTAGCTTTTGTCTGGAGTCAATCACGCACGGGGCATTTTATCTCAGTCTGGAGAGAAATCCTGTATATCTATCACTTCTTTGAGGTTGTCAAAATTTCTGTTTGGCTTCTATTACAATTAGTGAAGCAGAAGCTCCCACACTCCCAAAGGTTTTTCTAGATATGTAGATAGGAAAGCAATTTAAACTTGTTTTTGTCCTACTACTTGAATAACACAGAAGAAAATGCTATCTAACGCAATACACAGCTCTGAAGAAACTTTTTAAGCATGTATTTCATAAATACATTACAGCATTAATCTGTGTGTGTGCTACAATGGCTTCAAACAAGGCTTTGACCTATACCATTTAACATTTGTATGTTCCCATGAAGAATTTCATATTTTAATGCTGTGAATTGGAATTATCATCTTAATGGTGCTTTACACTTAAAAAATGAGCATAGATTGCACAGAAATTTTCCTGTGCTTTAGCTCTCATTTCCTAATTTTTACTCCAAACCATTAAAAATGCCAAGAAAAAACAGTTACCCATGCCAGAGTATCTGTTTCGTATTTAGCACAACAGCTCTCTGCCCATGCATGCACACATCAGAAAGACCCCAATTTCATTCTAGCACATCTGACCTCAATCTCTCTGTGCCTTGTTGTATTTTGAGTTAGCTGATTATATGTATCGAGTTATTTGTTTCAGTATGACCAGTGAACTCCTACATGCTACATATTTCCCCTCAGCTTCCCACAACATAAGCCGTAAGCAGCTTGATTATCTGACTTATCACATTCATGACAGTAATAGTACGATCCTAGTAAAAGTGAATCAGGGATAAAAATAGACTCAAAAATAATTTCCTGGGATTTCCTGGGTTTGGTTAGTATTAAGAAAGAGCTCATAATAGCAAGAAAATTAATACTGTGGGGGATCACCAGATGGATGTTTTATTTTTCTGGTAACTAAATATAAACATGTCACAAGACTTGCTAAGAAAAAGACAAAAATAGACCAAGTTTAGCTAAAACTCTTAAAACAAAACAAAAACTTCCATACTTTAGTTTTTGAAATTAGTAGACAATGTCATGAATGATTATTGCAGAAACATGACATATCTCATGCTGTAAAAATTTTCTAAAACAAATACCTATTTGTCACACTGAGCTGTTTTACTGATTGTATGGTATATAATCTGCTAGAGTTCCTCATCAAATTATAGTATAGAAGGAACAGATTACTGGATAGCTTGATGAAGGTTCTTCCTTACAATGTGAAATAGTTCTACTTGATCCTACAGCAAATCTCTTCCTTTCTTGGAAAAGGAGTAATTCATAAACTGAAGAATAAAAGGTGGCTTTTTTTCCAGTTTCAAATACACAGCACATATTCAGGGCACCTAAAAGAATATGCACATATCTGAGTTTATAATGTTTCCATGGATGACCTAATTTCCAGTTCACAAGAAAAATTGATTTTTCTCATCGCTGTCAACCATGGAGTCTTTCCCCATCCTAAAAAATAGTAGGTTCTGGATTTTTTCTTCATTCCAGCTCTATGCAGATATCAGGTACAAAAAACCTCATTTAATAATCTTACTTAACTAAAAGTTAAAAAGTGTTTGATTCATTTTTGCTACAATTCAAGTTGGCAAAGGAAATTTCAGAATGATGACACCTTTTCAAATCATTTTGATCCAAAACAGACAGAAAGAAGCAAATACTGAAACATTGACAACATCCTAGAAAGACAGACTTTAAGGATAAGCTTTCTGACAACAAAGGAAAAGCAAAAATTCAGGTATTAGACTGGGAAAAGTTATCCTGAGACCACAGAGCCAGCTGAATTTTATTGCCTTAAAAATGGATGAAACGGTATTTCTTTCCTGTTGTGATGTTTAGTCTTAGCTAAAATAAAAATGTCCAAGTCAAAAGTCACTCATCAAGAGAAGATTTGGGCACGCATTTCTCCTACAACACAGTTGTCAGAATTTTTTGTCAGTGGGCATTTCTAACGTGGAACTGCACTGCTGATATAAATAGTTGTATGTTAGATTTCCAATTGAATTTGAGTTGTTCCAAAATAGTACTGGTTTTGTTAAACCTAAGTTGAGAAGTATATCAAAAAAAGTGATTGCTTCAATACATGTTTATCAAAACAAGCCTATTTTAAAGTTGCCAGCACACACAGTGATGCTCTCTTTCATCAGTTCTAACTAAAAATTCCATAGTTTCATTACACTATGTTAAACAAGCTCAGCAGTACACATAATTAGAGGTATTAATTAATACAGAGAGAACTGGAATGGTGTCCATGTTCCAGGTTATGTTTTCAATTTTTCCATTTTGATCATTGTCCTCGAAGGTAGTAGCTCTAAAAATAAGAAGATAGTAAGTCAGATGGAAATTGAACTGCGGAACAGGTAAGCAAGTGAAATAAGTGAAACAGGAGGTGAAATCACGAGGAAAAATTATGCTATTGTCCTCGGAGAGCAGTAAAACAGATGTTTTTTAAGCTTTTTACTTCAAGAGCAGTCCATGAATTCTTAGTCCATATAACTGCATTGGCTTGGGTAACACATTTTTAACTAGCCACAAATAATCCATAATGTACTAACAAAAGCAAGTTCACACACAGACCCTCAAGTTTCCTTGACAAAATACATTTTAGAAAGCATGAAAATCTGTCTTGGAATTCTTGCAGGAAACAGATTTTCACAGATCCACTGAACCATCTGGCATTCATAGATTACTGAAAGAAACACAGATCATCCCTGAAACTATAGAGAACTGGGCCAGAGCTGGTTCCTGGAGAACTGTAGCAGTAAAAAGCAGCATCTCTGAGATGGATTTAGTTAACAAAGAGTTTACCACCTCATGGTACCACCGAATCAAAAAGGGTTACTATTGCCTCGACTGTTTTAACATAGATTAGTAGTGTGGAAGAAGGTTAAAATAAATGAATAAATAAATAAGAAAAAAGACAAGAACTGGAGTTCAGTCCAAATTCATTAGAGCTTTTAGGAGTCCAAATCGTACTGATCTCAGTGAGCTCACAATTCAGAATTTGCTATTTGTAACACTACCTAAAATTTAGGAGGAAAGAGAAAATGACTTATGACAAAGAGCTCATCAATCTGTTTAGCATCAAAAGAAAGATTAAGGAAGACTAAAAAGGGATTTGATCACAGCACAAGTGTCTCAAAGGGAACAAGAAAGGAACAAAATAAAGCCCCTCTGGGTACAAAAGTGCTCTTTAACATGGTGAATAAAGCCACAACAAATATTGTCTAAAAGCTGCAGATAAATTCATATGGGAAGGCATGAAATTTTAATAATGAGGTTGACAAATCACTCAAATCATCATTGAAGGAAGAAGGGTTTTTTTAGCTTCTTAAAAACAGTGACAAATTTCTCATCTTCCTCTGTGTCTTCATTAGCACGCTTGATATAGCACTTCCTTCACTGTGCAAGAATACAAATAAATGCCTAATGGGACAGTAAGAATCTGGTAATACTTTATTTTTTCAAAGTGAAAGGTTGCTGCTGAAAAAAACCCTAGATACATTTCATATTTTGTTGGGTTTTTTTTTTTTAATTTTACTGTAATGAGTTTCAGGTGTGCTGATTTTATGTACAATAGCTAAATGATTCAATGTCTGCAGATAGATAATTTATTCAGTTCAAAAATTAAACGAAGAGGGCACATATTTTTTCTCAAGATAAAATTTAAAAATATTTAGTTTAAGTACTTGTAGAAGGTAAGAAAGACAGTGTTTCTGAGAAAAATCTAAAAATATCCCTGAAGAGTTAAGCTTCAGAGCCACAAGTTCTTATGGGTTTCTTAAGCAAATCATATGACTGCTTAAAAAATGCAGACAGCATTATTACTTTCTACAAATTATGATAAAATACTTACACTGTTCTCAAAAGAACTGGTTTTGTGTTTAATACAAGCATTTTGTCTTACAGCATTGTAAGAATTCAAGCCCATGGTGAGTTTTTGATAATTGCCAATGAATAGAGAAAAAACACTGATTGGAAGGAAAAGTTTCTTGCATTTCCATCCCCACTATTGCTTCAAGTCTGTTTCCTGATTGTTTCAGCATCTTGGCAATTTTAAGTGGTTCTTTTGAAACAGTCCTTTCTGATTAGCTGAGCTGAAGAAAAAGTGAAAAATATCTGACTTCTGATTTGACCAAATAAAGAATCATGTCTCATTTTTATTACAGATGTGGTACAGAATTCCAAAGAAATCACGTATCCAGAAAAATCAAAGCTAGATTGGGCTAAGACAGCTTGGAAAGATCAGTCAGCCCTCTTAGTAGATGTTACAACAAAGAGGGGACAACCAGAAAAATGAAGATGAAAATCCCTAATTCTAGTAAAGGGGAAGTCATGAACTTTCATACTCATAAGCAAATCTCATTTCTTTATTTTAAACAGTCTCCATAAAAATCTCTACTGCTGTAGAGATTCATAAACTTCACTGAACAAAAATAACTGTATCAGCTATTAGTTTGTTGTGGGTTTTTTGTTGTGGTTGTTTTGGTTTTTTTATTTCCCAGAACTGTAAAAGGTCTCTCCAATTTTTAAATTTTATTTACATAAAATCTGTGGTATTCCCAAGTTTCTGGAAACATTTAAGACATTACTCAACCTCATTTTACCACTAAATGCATTACCTTAAGCATTATTTAGCTTCATGAAAACAATCTCCTCGTATCTGAGTTCAAGTATCACAATATCAATTTAAAAAAACCCATGTTTTTCATTTATTATTTTTCTTACATTTGAAATAGGTTATATTACATTACTTATTGAGATAACTCATGTCCCCAGAAAATAATTGAAAATGTTTCATCCACAAGTCTAGCTCTTCTTCCATCTAATGAGAAGAATTAACGTTTCAACCTTTCTACTACTTGTATAACAGTTGCAAAACCAAATCCTGGTAACACAATGCCAACATCCCAAACCAAAGGTAAGTCGTTATTACTTGCAACCAACAAGCCAGTTGCTCAACATCAAAACCTCTTCCTGCATCAGCCTAAAATTTAGCCTCCTAAAGATTAGATTCATTCACTTTTCTATTAGTTATCTAAATGTATTTTTTAAACTAGAAAGACACAAAAAACTCTCAATACTTTTTTTCAGATCACTGTAGAAGAACATCTGTTGCAGCAACTACTGCAATAAAGATTGACTAGTACATGCTATAGCTGCTAGGTAGCTCTGATGAAGCAATTTGGACTATAAACAGGCAGAAACAGATTACTGACAGATTACTGGCCTTAAGGCTCCTTCTATTGCATCCCCCAGCATTAGTGCACCCTTTATTCCTGATGGAAAAGGGACTGAAATCCTTTTCCAGCCTCCCATCAACACGCAGGTAGGCTACAGTGTTGAAACTCTCAGGGAACCTGACTTCAACCTTGACTGCTCCTTGTGATAAGAAAAATTCTTTAGCCTTTAGAAATATATAGTACTTCAGTGGATTCAGACAGCATTTGAACTGTTACCTACATAAATATAATCTGCAAAAGAAAGCAAAATGTACCATGTAATCATTTACACAAGATCTTACTGCCTTTTGCATTCCTCAAAGATAAGCTTGTGCATTTCTAGAAATTGTTAGAAATCCTCAGTAGTAGACAGATGGCTCTGGAGGATTTTTACCTTGTCACTTGAACCTGAATAGAAGAACACTCCCTTGAATATAGCAAATGTGGGCAAGCTTTAGTAACCTTTTCTCAGTTGGTCAGGGCATTTTTAAGACTGGGAAAGCTTAGTTTTAATGGCCAGAAGACCAATCCTTCTTTCTTTTTGGATGACAGCTAGTGATTACAGACCACTAGAGTATCATCCCTTTCCTGGTAAGAGTTCTACAACACAATAACAAATTTTGATTCTCAGGAAGTCTCTGATCTGCAGAAGTCACATCAACAGCTCAGCTTAAGATCCCCCTATGTTGGTCTCCTCAATAAACACAGATATCAACAGCATATATGGAGAGAAGATATGAAAAGGGAATGTAAAGACAATGACACACATAAGGTATCTTAATTTTTAGTAAAAATCTCCAATTACTCTCTGCTTGAAACAGACTTTCCCTTGTGATCTATTATCAAGCTTGGGTTTAGTTCTATTTGCAGAAGTCAAATAGTGATATTTTGACTAATTTTATTTTCAAGTGGAGCATGCAATATATGAAAATGTGAGCACATATTCATATATATATAAACATATATATGTAATATGGAATGCCTCGGTCTTGGGTTTGATCCTAGTAGAAACGAGTAATACATTTATTTATCAATATATTTCTTGGGAGAAGCACTTTATTTCAGTGACTTTGAAACACCTAACGGTCTTTTACCTGTGAAAGATGAGAGTCCTGGTGAGAAAGAACACTACAGAAGCTGAAGGAACATACCTATTTATTTTATAATAAAATTTCTTCCTAGCAGATCACAAATTTCCTGATGATGACTTCACCATTCAAGAGTTACATTGCAAATATGACAAAGTAAGATTCTCCTGTTAGAACTGAAACTGCTTTAAACATAAGAGAATCAGAATAGAACAAAAAAGTATCTTTAGTGTAACAGAGTTATTCCAATATAAAAGCCTCAAGAAACAATGTAAATCTGTGTTTATGCCAGCATGATCAGATATGATCTATGGAAGCACTTTTAAAATTAAAACAGGAATTACAGCACATTGCATAAGGACTTGGACAGAAGCTTGTTATATCAGCTTTCTTTTTCATTTCAATTAGGTGGTAACATACAAAACTTTTACTCTTCCAGGGCATTTTTCAAGCTCACAGATTAAAACAAAAGAACTCTTGCTGTTCAGGAAAAGAACATCATTGTTGGAATGTAAAGCCAGAGAATAAGATTAACATTTATGGAGAGCATACATTTATTAACATTAAGGAGAGCATACAAGACCTGAATCTCATTTAACATACGGACAATAAAGAGAAATACTTTTAGATATCTTTCAAAGTAATTTTAGGACTTCTCGGATTCCACACTGCATTAATAAGTGTAAGCTTAGTACTTACCTGCAGATGCATAATCATTGGGAAGTTCAGGATAAAGTTTGTTTGTATTCTTTTTAGCTGGAAGAGAAAAGAAAGTAGCAACTTACAGGCCATGCTAACATATATTGTTATATTTTGCATACTGCTTTCCTAATACAAGTTCAATACTTATTAAATGATTGCAGTTATCTAAGGAGCAGTGCAGAACTGAAAAATTAGGACTTTGCCTGATATCCCTGACCAGAAAATTAAGTTAACAACAGGAGCTGCACAATAAAGCCTCCTTTTCAATGAAAGCACTTTGGTATACAAACTGTCAAAGAGCCAAAATTCTGCCTCTTCTGCTCTGCAGTAAGACCCCTATTGATTAAAAGATATTGACAACCTAAAAGAGAAACTATGATTTCTAGAAACCAGAAATTTCTAGAACTAGGAATAGCAGTTTCTAGTAGAATTACTCTTTTTACTAAGAAGTTTCATTGTACCATGAGGCTTCTACGCATCCAACACAGACAAATATTTCCTTTGATTCTGCAACTACAAAAACAGTTTTGATAGCAAATCTGGCAGAGAGAAAAGGTTTGCTAATATAAAACAAATAGACCAAGCCATTATGCTTTATCACTCATGGCACTATCTCAACATGCTTTTAGTGCTTGTCCAAGAAAGAGTATTAAAAACCATTTTTATAGAAGTAGTTACTATAACTGCAAAATATCAACTAGCCTTTAGTGCTCTCATTTTATAAAGAGAATTAATTAATCATTATCAAAATATTTTAACCTGGTGGCGTAGGTCTAACAGTGGGTTTAGGTGGCTCTGGTCTAGGTGATGGTCTAGCAGGTTGGTCATTTACCTAAAATACACAAATTTTTGTAAAAGGTTGTATCACATCTGGACATAGATTGTGACTTCAGAGCCTAGAGGTATGTCTAGTTACATTGGAAAAAAAAAATTAAAATCACTCGTTTTCCACTGAACTTGTAGGAACTCAAGAAGCATACTAAAAACTAGTGACATACACATGACACTTCATTAATTCACCATGGGTTTAACAAACCTGAAAGTAAATGATTGTCTATCAGCAATACCAACATCTACAAGAAAAAAACTTCTACAGTCTTAGTATTGCAAATGTGGTTGTTTGAATGGAAGATAGAAAAAACAGAAAAATTACAAGTATCCACATCAACCTGGTACACTCATTATTTGCAATTAACTTGATTAGAAATACTTGATCAAACATTTCTAATTGTTACCTCAGATTTGATAATTTGACAATTATAAAACAAGGATATACTTTGCTATTCTGGAGGATGCAAAGCAAACCTAGCAACATTCTTGTCCACAAGAGCCTAGCAGGGGAATACTTGAACAAATTAATTACATTCAATATCTGCAACCTGCTATGCCTTTAATCATCCAATAGGGAAGTTAAGAATGCCGTATGAACATCAGCATTAACACCGACTAGGAATAGTTCAGGAACAGAAAATGTCCATGTGAAAAAGAGATGCACAAACCCTTCTTTGTTCCCTTACAGATTTTCCTGGATTATTTTTTTGCTCTTCATTTTCATACACTTCAGTGAAGGACGCTAGAGTTTCATAAAGATCATCTGCTTGAGCAGGAAAAGGCACATCACCAAGCAGAATGGCACTAGCACGAATATCCTGCCCATAAAACCTGATTAAAAAAAAAAAGCCAGGTATTTTATTATTATTACAAGTCGTAGATAAATTCACCTTGTGCGAATGCTCTCCCTCTCCATCCCTGGCCCTGCATTTTTTCTACTGATCATATGCTGAGAAGTGACAGAACTAGTTCAATGCTGTAAGTTTGGAATTCCGCCCACAACCCTCATTCCCCATTCCCCTACACTGCTCTAGAGGATGGTGCAATGAAGCTGTGAGTGAAGTTGAGCCCAGTAAAACGAAAGGTGAGGGTGGAAAGGGGTAGCTTTTTAGATTTGTTCTTATTTCTAATTATCCTACTCTCTTGTTACAGACAATAAATTAATTTCCCCACATTGAAGGGGTTTTTTTTGACTGGTAAGTGATCTCACTGCCTTTATCTCCACTCTTGAGTTTGTCATCCTATTTTTTCTCCTCCATCCTATTGAGGAGAGGGAGTGACAAATCAGCTCGATTGGCATGTGGTGGCTAGCTAAGGTCAACTTGCCACAGATAATCTCTAAACATTCAGCATCATCTTAATACTCATTGCAAGATGCCTAAATTGACGAAACCCTTGTCCCTCAAGAAACCCTAAACTGACCATAGTATGTTCTCACAAAAATAGGCTTTTCCAAATTGAATGTGTCCTAGTTAATTCTGTCACTATGTCTTCACTGAATCACAGAATATTCTGGGTTGGAAGGGACACAAAAGAATCATAAACTCCAACTCTTAAGTGAATGGCCTATGCAGGGATCAAACCCACAACCTTGGCGTCGTTAGCATTATGATCCAACCAACTGTACTAATCTCAGAGTCTTCTAGATTTGGAGAGAACTTACTTGCGATTTGTTTCTTTCCTTTCAATTAAACAGGTTCCTTCTAGAGATACACCTGCAAACAGTCCTCGAGACTTGCAGTATGTATAGACAGCAGCAGAGCTTCTCAGAGCAACATCCCCTTCTAAGTTCCTAGAAGGAAAAAAAAATTGGATGATATTCTTCAATATGGCTTTGCAGCATGAACAGCAATTTTTTTTTAATCCTTTATTTTATTTTAATCCTATTTTCAGACAGAACCCAGTACAAAGTAATCAATTGGTTTGATAAGGTTTCCTATGAAGCAAAGAACAATGTTGCCTCATGTGAATGCTTCTCATTAGGCCTCCTTTGAAAAGTATTAAACCACATTTTAATCAAATTTTAAAATGATACGATTATTCTTAGACTGGTGACTGGAACTCTCCTAAATATATCCAAATCCTCCTAGATTTTCTGGTCAGCACAAAATATTTCAAGTATGGCCTTACCAGACTTCAATAGACTTGAAAGATTACAGTATTTGTCCTACATAGGATGTGGTGGTTTAGTTTTCTTGGTTTTGGCCTAGGCCTTCCCTGGAAACAGGGCTATAAATAAGGAAGTATTCCCCACCATTCCTTCATGTAATCAGGTGTATATAAGATGAGGAGGAAAGTTTCCTCCCTCTCTCTTCCTTTCAAGTGTTTGGAGGACAGCAGGTCTCAGTGTGTCGGCTTAGCTCTTACCTGTATGAGCTGAGCCTTATCTGAGGGCCATTGTCTGAAAGCTGCAGAGAGATGGAGAAACTGCTTCTCTTGAGTGGAGCTGGCTGAGAATTTATTGTGTTAGTTACTTATTGGGCTTTTCCCTGAGTTTACGAGTGTATCTGTTTTGTTTTGTTTTGGTTTTACCTATTTTTGTCCTTCTTCCCTTTTCCCTTTCCCCCTTTTTCCCTTTTGGGGTTGTTTGGAGTTCTTGTTCTGCATATTCATAGTGCTTGATTGTATATAACTGTAATATATGTGAATATATATATATACTTTTACTACAATTGTCTTTGGGTACTTTTTTTTTCCTTCTCTCTCATGGGAGGGGGGAGTCTGTGTGGCCAGCAGCTGGGTTTGGCAGGGAGCCAACCCAAACCTCAATAGGATCACATAATATTTTAGGTGTGAAGGCACCTCAGGCAGCTGTCTCAAAACGGATACAACATCAAATTGAGAGCAGGTTGCTCTGGGCTTTTTCTAGCCAGTTTCTTATGAATTCTAAGGATATAATTCCACAGACATTCTGAGCAACCTGTATCAGTGCTCAATTTTATTCATGTAAATTTTTTTTCTCTATCCAGTCAGAGCCTTGTTTCAGTTTATGACTACCACCTTTCATGTGCATGTCTTGTCATGCACCTCAGTAAAGAACTAGTTTCTGCCTTCTTGGTGCTTTCCTGTTGGGAATGCAGTTTCTTGGAAGTCTTCAAGGTCTTCTCTCATCCAGGTTAAACAAGCTGAGCTCCCCCAGCCTCATTGTTCAGATGCTGTATGTCCCTGGCCATTTAGGTAGCTGTTCACTGCACACACTCTAGTTCATAAACAACTTTCCACAGGTCACAAATGGGACACAATATTCTAGGGACAGTCTTTGAAATGTCAAGCAAAGGGGAACAATCATTTCCCTCACTGATTACCATTCTATTGATGCAGCCCCCTACACACTTCGCTGTCTTTTTCACTAGGAATCAACTGCTGGCTCAGTCCACTGCCCACTGGGACCCCAGCACCCTCTCTAAAGGGCAGCTGCCCAGCCTGGCAGGCTCTGCAGGGGTGCAGAACTTAGCATGTGTCCTTAATTCCATGAGGTTTCCTGTTGGATCTTTCCTCTACACTCTCTAGGTCCATTGCTCTGAATGGTAGCCCTACCCTGAACTGTATTGGCTACACCCCTTGATTTGGTGTCATGAACAAACCTGAAGATGGTATTTTGCATCTGCTCCTCCAGGTCACTAATAAAAATACAAAGTAGGAGAGGTCCCAGAAGAGTCTCTTGAGGAATTCCACAGAAACCTAGCTTCAGATGACAACATGAATCATTTACCGCTGTTCTTCAAACCTGATGATCTGGTTCTCCCCTTGTTTGAGAAAGCAATTGCTCAGCAATGTTTGTTAGTATGCCCTACCCTGACACCTCTGTCCCACTTTGAACAGGGAGATATCACAGGACGGTGTAATGAATGCCTTTGCAGGGCAGATGACATTCATAGACCTTCCCTCACCCTCATCTCTCTTCTGTGTAACAGGTATCATCCTTTTATTTTGTCAGAAAAGATTAAAAAAAAAAATATATAAGGAGGCACATGTTCCATAAACAGTCTGAGGCAACTGCGCTTGCTAAACCTGGAGAAGAGAACACTTAGGAGGAACTTAACAACAGGCCTCAAGTATCTATGAAGAGGTAATCAAGAATACGAACCCAGGCTCTTTATAGCAATGTATGGTGAAAGAATACAATATTATGGACATAAACAAAAATAAGAAATGTTTTGACTGGATGTAAGGCAAAACTTTTCCCCATGAGGACAGCTGACTGGTAGAGCAGGTTGTCCAGACAGACCAAGCAGTCTCCATCTTTGGAGATGTTCAAGATTCAACAGGAAAAAAGCACCGAGCAACCTGTTCTAGTCGTAACAGATCTTGCTTCGAGCAGGAGTTTGGGTCAGCAATCTCGTAAGGTCTCTTACCAAATTAAATTATTCTGTGATTATGTCATCTCATCCTTCAAAGTAAGCTGGTTTAACCACTTAAGAGGTCAAAAAGAAATTATTTGGTGTAGTTTTTATTTACTGTTGGGCAGATCCGTGGTGACAGAAAGCGCAGACCCATACATTAATGAAATAATAGTTCTACTAGCACAGTAGCACCTGTGACCTTTGTTAAGCCTAGCCAATTAGTCTCCTGCAAAAAGAGAGTAAATCTCAGAACATCTTCCTTCTACCAATAAATTACATAATCAGGAAGGAAAAAGAAAAAAACAAAAAAGTGATTGGTGAGAACAATATGGTCCAGTCAACATACAGGTTGCCCAGGTTGTTCTGTAGCATAGCAAAAAAAGCCACATCAATGTTTATATATAACGTTCAAAATTATCTTCCATATACCCCATATTAGGAAAGTATTTTACCCACCTCCCCAGAGGTCCAATTGCCACGGTAAGATTTCCTCCAAGTGTAAGATTCCCTCCTTTGGCAAAAGCTTCTACTGCTCTTTCGTGATTCAGTATTATCACTAAGTCTGAAACCTATAAAATATAAAATATTATGTATTTGTACTATGTTTTTGTACTACGCTTTACTATGTACTATTTTGTACTATGTTTTTTTAAGAAGAAAAAACAGTAAAACCTTGTAAAGGATTCTTTTGAAACAGCTTTCATAACAAGGTTGATTGTTTTTCTGCAAGGTATTTTTAAACAAAAATTCCTTCCAACTACTTTTTCAATCAAATTTGACTAATTTTTTTTCAAAGTGCTGATATGGTCAGTATGTGATAAACAATAGTTATAACAGAAACCCTATTTTAATTCACAATTTCCTAATTAATAATTTCTTATTTTCTATAGCTTATGCATATAATTACAAAGGCATTTTCAGATGTGAATCACTTTGATCCTTCCATAATTAAAATAATAAAAGGAAGACAGAACTTACTAAGCAAAAATTACTGTCCAAAGAATAAAAAGCAAAAAAGACACAGGTCTTCTCTCTGTGGATAAAACTTTATTTTCTTGATAGGGTTTTTTTATATATTATATACATATATGGGTGTGTGTATGAATTATTAACTAACTTTTTAAGACGAACATGAGATGTAGTCAGTTTCTTCAAGAATCTATTAAACAAAACAATTGCAGAGGTAGCAATGTATTTTTGAAAGACGCGAAATGAAAAAAATCACTATTTTTAAAAGACTTTATTTTGTCTGAATTGTGACATAAGATGCACGTATCAAAGAACTTCTTCTAATATTTAAGCTGATGCTTATTTCCATCAGTACTGTAAAGCTGTAACTCTTCTATTTAATAAATTTCAATAAAAGTCTCCTGCAATTCTTTTCCCAATATAGGAAGCATTTTAAAGAAGGAAAAAAGTCTTTCAAACACATGCATGATCCTATAAAGATCACTCTATCTTACCTGAAAGCTCAGTAAACACACTAAATGCAGTAAAACCCCCACAAAACTACAGCAGTGTCAGCCTGTGCAACACAGCAGATTACACTTCAATACCTTACTGTGAAGGATTATCTTTTCAACAGGTATCATGACAACCCAAGGATGCCTGCACTTGATCTTTCATCTGGTGGACTTGACTGAAAGCCAGGTTCAGAAAAACTTTCAACTTACCCCAAATTCCAAAGAGTGACAGCACGGAATACAAGAGGAAATACCACATTATTTGCAAAACAAGGCTGGCCTAGAATTATTACACACAGCATAAGAGAGGTCTTTATTATTAGCCCCTTGTGGTAGCCTCCACCCCATCCCAAACAAAAGATGGCTGACAGAAGTAGTTTTTGAATCATCCAGGGATAGAGAAAATATCATTCAAGATACTGCAACCTCCTCTTACCCATCAGGAGGATGATCCACTGATTCACAGTTAAGTGAATCCATACTGAGAAAACCTTCAAGGAAAGTATTTATATGAATTTTAAAACTCGTCTTTGAGGTACTAAGTTGTTCACTGTGACTTCTGAAGTCTGTGATTTCCTTCTTGTTGTTTAAAACCATCCAGAAGTACCACTACAACTATTTTAACTATAATCTCCCCTATGGGAATAAAATTCAGGCAGTTTCTAAAACATTTAAGTTTATATATGAGTAAAAGAATGCTGAAATTGGACTCTGGGCTTCTTAGACACTCAGGTATTTCTGAATAGCATGAATTTTCTAGAAGAAATAAATAAGATTGTGGTATAATGATGCCAGTAAGAAAATAGCACTTTGTACGCTGACTAAAATTTCAAATGAAGGGCACAATATTACTCAGAACAAAACCTTTTTCACAAATAGTTTCTGAACTGAAATTGTTTAAGTATGGCTACATTATATAAAATATCAGATGTGGATAACTAAAGGAAAAACTTTGTAGATTAATCAAAACATATGAAGAGTCTGTTTAACTGTTTTAAAAGGAAAAACAAAAACTCTAAGACCCACAAAAAACCCCCAAAAAACCCCAAAAAACAACCAACAAACCACAAACTCTGGGGCTCAAACTCAATGTTTTATAGTGCATTCAGATCATGCAGCCATGAAAACCAAAGAAAATCCCTTACAAAAATTAATGATTTTGTATTCACAGCATCCTTTAAAAAGTGCACTGCAATAATGCCTGAGATCACACAGTGAACAACGAGGATACAATACAATATTGATCTGTTGCTCATTATGTGAGTGCTGGATGACTGGTTGCCACGACAGGGATAGCTTTTTGGTTGTAGGAGATGTACTGGGGGCTGATGTAGACCACCCACAACAGTTATACATGGATTCTTCTGCAGAACAGAATGCCCACTGCAAGAGATCTTGTTGACAACACATTATTACTCTGATTTTCCTTGGGAATGAGCAGACAAGAAGCTAAACATAAAGAAAAGAGAAGGACAAGTCAGGAGGCCAGAGTGGAAAAGAGAAGGAAAGATGAAAACAAGTGTGAAGGAGCTGTGAGGAAGAAGAAATGGGAAGCAGAAGCAGAGCACTGACAGGGCTCAGCTCACCAGGATTTCTCTGAACATGCAGAGAGTCCTTTACTTAACCATTTCTGCTGGCTGGACACTGGCTCCTCTTCTGTAGCATTCCTTCACAAGAGGCACCATCAGTTTTGGTGCTCTCAAACTGAAGGGTCATGTCAGTAATCACAAGTGTGAGTGGGGAATGCGAGAAGTACAGAAACATTAGCAAGACTCCATTTTACTCCTCCTTCAATTCCTTTCACTGTTTCTTGCCAGATGGACTCCTTGTGCGTGCTAACACAGCATTTGATACAGTATTAAGTGTAGGACACTGTTTTAATCAACTGCAACTGGCTTATATGCGAACTCTAACAGGAAGCTTTCCATAAGTGAAAAAGTCTGCTAGAAGTGAGAAATCAAGAAAACGTCATGTCCCTTCTTTTCATCTGTCTCCAATTAGACTGATAGAATCAAAGCCCCTATTTTGTTTGTTTTGCATAAATGAATTTTATAATAGCCCCTTTTTTGCACAGAAAAGTAGATTCTACTATTTCACTAGATGTTTGTCAATGCATTTTAATTTCTTGCAAAAAAAGACACCAACAAGTATTTCAAATGCAAAATCATACCTCAATTCCAATTTCGAATCCACCACCAAGGCCAGCAATTCCTATTGCAGAAGGAGCAGACCAGGCTGTTGTTCAAAACAAGATAAATTTACAGAATTTTAACCACATATTACAAGAAATACTCATTATTACAGTTAAAAACACTAACAAATTCTCTATTTAAAACTGTGTTCAAAACCACTACAATAGAATTATGTAACTACAATGCCTCATCCCACAGGAAGGAATTTAAGAAATACAAACCCTTGTGATCTAAAAAATCCTTGCTAGAAATTATTTATCAGACAGTTGCTCACAATTGTACATTATTAATTTTTCTAATGAGCTTTACGCTATGTGCTTTTAGATTTCATCTTTTTACAGAAAGACACTGAAAGCATTTACTTCTGGTCAAATGAAGGTACAAAAACTTGAAAACAGCTTTCAAATGAAGCATTGTCACCTACTGACCTGACTCCTCACACATCTCACATTTTACGCTGTGAAAAGAAATAATGAAGAAAAACTATTTTTATTTTTTTACTTCTCCCACGAAGTACAAAAGGAAAATATCCACTTACTTCCATTAGGAAGACGAGCTAATACAATTCCACTTCCTCCTCGAGCAGTCACCAAAAATCCAGCTTTGATAACAGACAAAACCGCAAGGCCTTTGGCTTTAGCTATTACGTGAGCTGAAAGAGCAAAATCATTTATTCAAGGTCTTGTAAGATAAGTTCTAAGAGGAGGAGAAAACATGACTCTACATTTAATAATTTACAATACATAATAGTCACATAATTGAAGCAAAAGCTTTAAAGAAAACTGCAAAAAAAGTTGAACTGATAATGACAGCTCCACTCCAAAGTGAACCACAAAGTCACAGGTCACATCAGCCTGTGACAACCTGTACATTGCCACAACGGATTCACCAATCCTGATTAGCTCATAAAGAGTTAGTTTGCTTAGTGCCACACACTGTGTGCGAGTTCCCTTAGCAAGACAAACAGAAAACAGCCAGTGAACAGCTGACAACCACATTTCCACAAATTTTTGGAGGAGTCCAAATTTAAATCACAGCAACACACAGCAGCCTCATCAGCTTATATCATTAGGCAGTGTTTGCGGCAAATACAGTGTCATCATCCTGCAAGTCTTACTGCAGACCTTCCGGAAAATAACAGCTATGAATTCAAAGCCACAAACAGCAACTCCAGATGGAGGAAGACACTAGAGAAACACAGAGCAACAACTGCAAAAATAAAGAGGACAGCAGCAAATAGGAGTGCTTAACCAGTATCAAAGGAGAAATGGTCCCTCATCCCTTTGTTTTAATTTACTTTCATCTAGCTAATTGTAATAAACATCAATATTCAAGAACCAGAGCTACTATTTCAGGTTCTCTCTCAAGAACATACATTTACAGGGTGAGCATGAGACAGTCCATCCATGCCAGAGGGAAGCTTTCCAGTGCAGGTACCCTGTAGTTGGTGGACATTCAACAGATCTCTCCCAGTAAGTAATATCTGCCAAGAACGCAGCAAACTGAAAATACTTCAAAAGTATTTTCAAAGAAGTTATGGCACGTGAAATCTTCTTCCATCTCTAAGTTGTGGTCAGTGAAAGCTGAGGGAATTAGTAAAGAAAGCATGACTGCAACAGAGGGGAGTGGTTAGCTGAATCAAAACATTTTCTTTACTCACGAGGTATGATTTTATCTGGTCCATTTCTGGAAGTTATTTCTGTAAATTCTCGTAATATTTTAGCTGCCTTTTTAGCCTCTGATTTCAGGTTGGATGGTATAGGGTTGTTCACTGTAAAACATGAAAGAAATAAATTATATCTATGGTTAGTTCAGGATATCTCATATGAAGAAAACCAGTGTAATTTCTATGGGAAAAGTGATTCTTTACAAATAAAGAGTAAACCAAACAAAAACAGGAAATAAAAGAAATTATCTTCTGCATCAGACTCAAATTTTGTCTCTGACAGTTTTAACAGATGACAACACTTAGTAAAACATGCAAGCCTGGTTCTTTTCTGCATACTATTTCTCTTGTACTTGCTCAGAATCCACATTGATAACAGCAAGGGAGTTGGAGATACATCCTCAATTGTTCCTGTCACTATTTATTTATGGACTTATTGCATATGAATTTGTCTAATACCTGTTCAAATCTGCTGATACTCTGCCTTCAGAATTCTTGCTACAGAAGTTCACTGCCTGCTACTTAGAGAAATTTGTGATATATTTTAAATTAATCTACTAGTTACAGTGAATGCCTGATAGCTCAAGTCTCACAAGTTCTGATGAACACCTAGTGTATTCAACTTGTCCACTACCTTCATGCTTTTACAAATAAACACAGCCTCCAGCCTCCTCCACTTTTTCAGGAGTCTCAGGCTTCTTAGTGTCTCCTCAAGATAGTTGCTCCATTACTGATTACTCTAATTGCTCTTCTCTGTACCACCATCAGCTCTGCTGTCCTTCAAACTGGAAACAGTTGACCAGTGAACTCTAAATTGTTCATGTCTTTTCAGGACACTTCTCTTACAGAGTGAAACTTGCAGCATGTTTTGAAAGTGAACAAAATTCTGTTTCAGACCAAGAAATTTCCTTTAGAAATCTACTTCCTGGTTGAAGAGCTTATCAGCATTTTCTTTCCAATGTGATCCAACATAAGCTCTTTGTACATTTCAACTGAGAAAAAAGCACAGATTAGAGATAAATTATAAAGCTGCAGACTACAGTAACAAAGGCACAAAATCTTGAAATCTAACCCTCAAACCCATGAGATCATAAATTGTACAGAAGTGTGTTATCTCATCTAGATCTACCAGATCTGCTGTCGTTAGTCAGTGACGGAGCGGAATCAGGTACTAGAAAACCTTAATATTTCGCAATAGTATAAATACAATTTTAGGTATGTTTAGTAAAGATTCACCTGTAGATTTGAAAAAGAGGCCTTAGTGCAGATAAAAAGATATGAGTTAATCTTAATTGTTACATCTACTAAAATCCCTCAAAGCTATGACTTAAATTATTCTTATTTTCCTGTCTGAACATATCAACACTGTCTATTTCCAACTTTATCAGCAATAAATTGTCCAGGTAACACATGAATACACTGTCAGACCAAAAATGCACCTAGTCTCATGTCATGTCTCTGAAAAAACTATCAACAACATTTCTATAAAATTCTACTGCTCTTAAATTTGTAAAGGCATAGAAAAGATCGTGTCCAGAGAAATAATATTCAGTCAAAGGTGTCCTACTTTTTTATTTGGTGTTCCCTGAACATTCACTCATTGTTTTACTATTCATGGGAAACCTTCCCACCCAAAAGAGGACTAAATATATTTTGAGATTAAATCAATGAAGCTTGGAGAGCAATTCAGTTCAGACTAAGTGAAGCACATAGCAGCAAGTCAGCCAAGTTTCTGTCCAGGCTCCATTGACTAGAATAGGAACTACACCTCCACTTTTCAAAATGAAGAATATTCCTCTAGTATGTTCTTCAGGCAAAGAAGGAAGATTCCCAGAACAAGAGAAATTTTTACAGCTGAATCTCTGGACAAGTGTCCCCTGTGAAAGGTTGTAGCAACATTTAGCTTTGCAGCAGGTATAACAGTGGAGAGTTTGAAGTGACACAGACATCACATGGCTGTGCAGAAATATCAGCCTCTCTGGAAACAAAAGGAAATAGATGCATAGAATACAACAGACTCTAAACCGCAGTGCTGTATCAGAGAAATACTAATTCTATCCCTTCTCTTTTCAGAAAATTAAGATGATAGCCAAGTCCCTGAGTGTGAAAGGATAGGAGAAGGTGAAGCTTAGGACCTTCTGAAAAAGCTCTTGGCGTGTGAAATTTTCTGTGACTTCTAATGGCACTAAACTTGTTAGAATGCTTGCAGAAGTTTTGAACATGCATTTATTCTGTGATTTGAAGGCTTTGCCAGGCTGGAACCTGGCTACACAGCAAGAAGAGAGGCCAGCGTAGCTCAAACAAAACATGAACAGACAATTGCTTTTGGTAGATGAACAAACTGGCCTGGAGCAAATGTCTTCATTACTTCTGTTGTTTCTACCTGACACGGCATTTTCAAGGCCAGAAGGTAAACATTACCAGCATGCTGTAAAAGATTTCTGCTTTTGTATGGAGAGATATTGAGGCAGTCCCAAAAAGCATATGGAAAAATAATTCTCCTCAAAAAGGCATGAAGAATAAACTTAGCATATTATAATTTGTAATTAATAATTAACATTGTAATACACTGTGCATGCCCATTTGCAAAATCACATGAACACTTCTACATGTAGGTTTTCCCTTAAGATCCTTTGCAAGTCTAGAGGTCTCGAGTTTGGGAAGGGTCACCTACCCAGTCTACCCAAAACACACATTTCATGGTACTTAGTAATTATGGTTCAATAAGATGAAAGTGGAAGATATGCTTCATTCTGTGGTAAAATGGACAGTTACGTGCCTGACCACGCAGGATGTCTAGCTAAGTGATCAAGGTAATGAAAATAAGATGCATAGACTAGAGTTAAAAAAACCTTTGGGGAAATAAAAACATTGTGAAGATAAAAATTATTACAGAGCAAAAGCAAGCATTATCCAGCTTCTAGATTAGAGAAATAATATAAATTTCTGTGCTCTTCTCTTACTCCCTCCTTGTCTTTGCATGCATTCCTTCCTCCCCTTTGCTTTTCTTTGGCTAATCTCAGAATCTGGAGAAACATCTCCAACTAATTCTTCCTACTACTGAAAAGAAAAAAAGAAAAGCTCTCATTTCATACAGATTAGAAGAATATCCCTTAGCTAAATCCATTGAGAAAACATGAGATGTTTTCAGACCTAAAAGTCAGCAAACAGAAAGAATACAGTAGGGGGAAAAAAATAAAACCACTTTACAGTTTTCATATGCTTTTTCAGGTTCAGCACTGCTTCAGAAATATTTGAGTTACTAGACAAAACTCTGTGTATGCCCCTACGAGCGTAGGAGTAAACTATTTAATTGAAGAAAATTCAAAGCTGAACTTGATGAGTCAGCAAAAGTAATGCTGTTACTACCTCACTGCCTTCACTTCTCAAAACAAAGCTGGTTTCAAAATCAGGTTTTGGTCCCATCTTGGGTCAGAAGGGATGATGTCTAAGTAATCCTTTTCAGTGTTTACTTTGAAAGTTTCACAAGATACATGATTTTCTTACCCGGCTTATTTTTATTCTAGTGTTTCTATACAAGAAAAAATCAGGCAGAAATGTTTTACAAGGATGGTGTTTTTATGAACAAGTTGCCTAAAGAGAGGGTAGATGCCCCATCCACAAAAAGATTCCAGGTGAGACTGGATGGGACTCTGAGCAACCTGCTCCAGTCGAAGATGTTCCTGCCCATTACAGAAAGGGTTGGACAAGACAGCCTTTTCCCTTCCAATCCAAACCATTACTTACCTGCACTATGATTCCAAACATTCTATTCCAAAACACAAACTTTGCACGGAAACCTAGTATTACTTAAGAAAACTGAAAATTAGGTATTGCCACTCCAATCTCTCTAAAAGGATGGTGTTTTTTAGGGTTTTTTTGGTGTCACACAGTGTGGGTTACATTTATTACCAGGCTATAGAGAAGATGGAGATTCCTCATCTAGCTGCACACCACAACAGCAAGCACAAGAATAGCTTAACTTCCCAAACTAACAGCATAACCTTCACTTTCTCCCTGTATTATTTGGTCCCTACAATATTGGTTCTGCATTCCCTGGATAGCCACAGGAATTCATTCCTTCACTGTCCTTTGCTTTTTCCCTTCCTGCCACAGACTGAAGCAATGCAGGATTATTTTTTTGGACTAAGACACAGCAGGTGGATTTGACAACATTATTCTGCCAGTTACTTTGCATGCAGGCACACTTCTGTGCTTTCAGAAGTGGGCTAAGAAATGGGTATTTCTAAAGCATGGTAGAGATACAGAGAAGGAAAAACAGAAGGAAAAAAGAAAGAGGTTGAACGCTACCAACTGAAGAGCTCAAAGCTACACCTTGTAGAAAAAGGTTGTAAGTAACATGACTTACATTCAGATTTTAATTTAGACAGTAGCAGGTATGAAAATCAAAGTGACTTTAATTGGCAAGTAAGCATGGCACAGAAAGGTTTTAATAACAATGTGCAGGATCAACAAGCCAACTGATTAAACACTTTCAGGCTGAAAACCAACACAGTTACTCAAAGTGGCTACCATATGATTCTTTCCACAGTGGTTCATTTTGAGTTCCTTTATTTAAGTCCACAATATTGTGTAGATACTAAGGAACTGTCAGGATGCCTACAAGGGTCCTGAGGAACTGATGACTTGTTCAAAAAAAACCCCAAACAAGTCCACACCCTAACCTTAATTATGTATAATATAATGCTTGATAAAACCTAGCAGGATTCCCATTTTGCCAAGATTGTTAGAACTGCAGCAAAAGAAATATAGTATCTTTTATCTCTGAGGAAGGGGGAAAGGTTGGCTCTCCCTCTTGGGTTATGCCACACTTAACACTTTTTTGGCAGAATTCAAGATTAAATAAAGACATGAACAACAGCCAGCACTAAAAAGGCAAAGTTTAATGGTGTGCTATACAGTATGGGTATGGCCTCACTCTTACAATTAAATTTTAGATCAATAAATTTCATAAAACTTTGTCCAAAGGTAAAGAAAATTATGTTTTTTTCAGAAAAAAAAACCTTAGTAAATGGAAAATAGCACAAATATGTCAAATTCAAAATTAGGTATTCACTTTAAAAAAAAAATACATGGAGGTTTGCACTATGAAATGGTGCCATCTGTCCGAAAAAAAATAGAAATAAAATAAACATTATAGTGAAGGCTGAGGAGCAAATTCTTGCTTCTCTTTATTTTTTTAATCACTGTATAAACAGACAAAACCATAATTGGGATTTCTGTGACATCAAAAATGGTTTCAGCTTCTGCTCATTTATTGTATTTTCCTCCTTTTCCTCAAGCCTACCTTAGGATTTGAACTGTAAAATTAGTTCCTTAAAAACTCCTTTAATATTGGAAGTCTATTGAAAAGATGTTATAGACATATCTGCTTTTTAACAAAAATACTGCATGAAATATTTAGACATAAGTAGAATTTCTGTGTGTTTACCCTGTCAGTAACAGAAGGAATAGTCCTATAGCACTGCCTTCACTATTAGCATTTAAGTATGCATATATAATTGTCTGCTTTGTATTCAAGCAATGCTCAGGAAAGAAGTAACCAGGAGCAGTAAGACAATAATATCTATCAGGAGGATACACTGACTGATGGATTTGGAATGCCGTGACCAGCGAATACTCATCTGGGAGCAAGCTTCATTTGCACTCCTGCTTGTTGTTGAAAGGAGAAGATATTGAGCATATGTGAGTCAGCAACACAAACCCCATGGGGGAATATCACACCAAAATTGATTAACTGCTTAATTTGTAAGCTGATGAGGCAAGTGCGTCAGCCTCTAATTTACATTCTGACTAACAGTAGTAACGTGTTGATAGAACATTGGTGAAATTATCTGAGCAAGGTGCAATAAAGAATAAATAAAGCCTTTTTACTTAAAAGCTATAGCTAATTCTGATATAATCAAAATTCTGCTGAATATGAACAGATGAAAAAAAGCATGGTGGCATTATGAGAATCCAAACATCAAAAGTACAGTTCCAAAGAACTGATGACAAAGGGGAGACAAAGTCTCGCATGCAGACTTCATACATGTGTTGCCCATGTATTTATGAGCTTTGAAGTATTTGGTGGTAGAAGGTGGTTTTATGTTTTTTTGGTTTTTTTTTTTTTTTTTTTTTTACAAAAAATAAGAAAAAAAACCCCAATGACAAATACCTCTATGAACCTTAGACATTAATTAAGTCTTCACTTTCACTTCACTAAAAAGTTCAGAAACAGCACATTAAAGCATAGCTGATTTGCAAGCACCCACATTTACATCAGCTACATAAACGCTAAAAAGCTTGTAGGAACAGAGGACATTCAAAATTATGACTATGAACATTCATCAACATGAGAAGTAGCACAGTCAAGAAAAGTTAAAGAACAACATCTAATGGGAAAGAGAAACCTGTAAAACAAGACTGTGCAGCACTGGAAAAGAGCCTAAACAAGAGATTTCAATTTGGCATTACAATCAAAGAGATTAATCCAATTTTGGTTTCACAAATGTGTAACGTGATACTGTGGTAGCTAACTCCAGCCTTGGGATTCATCTGGTACTTGAACTTCCTTGAACAGCGTGCAAGACGTGCATCATAAGCATTTTGCCTGTCCCAAGAAAAAGTGATGCAATACAGAGCAGTGCATGACAAGCAGCAGACTATGGTAAACATCTCTATCAGTCTCTCTCCATTTACTACTTCCAACACTTGAAGACGATGATAGACAGTAAAGAAGCCAGGTCAATGAAATGTCAAGAAAAGACCTGTGGATTTCAAGGAAATAGTGGCACAAATTGAAAAGCAGCCTGGAGGAAAAGAATGTAATAAAATAAAGCAGTAACAACAATCTTTAGTTTGAATCCAGCAAACTACTGCTGTCAGAGCCTGAGCTCCTTACTTCTGGTTTTGGAATCGACACCAACAAGCAGATACTGTTTCCTCAAAACTCAAAGGACCAGAAAGAGGAAAGGCTCAAAACCCGCACTTAGATCATCCTGCCGGAAAAAACTAAAGGGATAGCAAAAATGAGTGGAGCCGGGCAGTAGAAGGGATTGAGAAAGTATTGCTGAGACAGCAGTTCATGCCAATTGGTTATGTCGTACAGTTCTGCCAGAGGCATCTACAGAACAGCAAGTGAGATCGGACACAACAGAAAATACATCAGTGTAAGGTAATGGAAACAGAACTGAAAAGTAGAAAACAGGGTCTCTGTACAGTGAAGCTTTGCACTAATCTCACGTATTTCTACCATGATATTTATCACTGGAGTTATAGTCAAGGGATTACAAATATAAAATTTTATTAAAGGCAAAAGAGCAAGGCAGCGCGCTGGACGGCCGGGGAGTCTCCTGCTCCGCCACGGACTGCAAACTTAACGGGTCTCTAGTCCGTTTTTATACCCTTTCTTCTCCTTTGACTTCTCCAATCAAAGTCCACCTCGATCCCGCTTTCCTTTGAATTTTCCAATCAAAGTCCACTTCATTCTGGTCCTGGGTTCGGTCTTGTTGCTAGGGAGTGTTCTC
>JAWWEE010000105.1:96728437-96741634 GCA_035221455.1 Xenops minutus
TGAGATTTTGAATAACCTGGCCTAATGGAAGGTGTCCTTGCCCATGGCAGGGGTCTTGGAACAGGATGATCTTTCAGAACAGGACACAGTGCTGCAGGTGGGGTCTAGGGAGAGCAGAGCAGAGGGGCACAACGCAGCAGGCTGCAAGCACAGATTGCTAAGTCACAACCAGGTCTTTGTCTACCAGAATCCCAAAGTCCTTCTCAGGGCTGTTGCTCTCAGTGTGTTCTTCTCCCAGTTTGTACATGTGTCTGGGATTGCCCTTGCACTCAGACTTGTTGAACTTCAATGGGTTCTCATGGTTCCACTTCTGAAGTTTGTCCAGGTCCCTCTTGATGGCATCCCGTCCTTCTGCTGTAACAACTGCGCCGCTCAGCTTCATGTCATCAGCAAACTTGCTGAGGACAAGCACCTAACTGGTTTAAAGCTTTCTGAGCTTTCTGCTATAACTTTTTTTAAAGGAGTAAACCTCTTCATGGTCATATTTTTAGGCTACTGTCCTCTAAGCACAGGCATTTTGTAAACTTAGGCTTAGAGAGGTAGAAAGTGAGATGTTAGCTGATGACCTTTTTGAAAGCAATGCAAAATTTATTTGAAATGCCATAACTATATAAAATAACACATCCAAAACAGGCTTAGCCTCTGTACAGGATATCTGATACAAACTAAATTGTATGAAATGTGATAAAAGTATTTATGCCTTTTAGCTATGGCATGTATAGTGTCCAAAAGCATACAAGATTTTTGATTAAAAGCTGTCTTTTCAAATTTTGCTACCAATTATGTATGCATCTCTACACCATGGGAGCTCAATGTTTTTGATGTGGAATATCTATTTTGTTAATGCTAAAATAACCCTACAACATACAAAAAAAAACATGCCCTGTTTCACTGTGTGCATATTTTTATTACTCTTCTCCACAAAGAGGAAAAAACTAATTCAAACACAAAGTTTATCACTTTGTAACTTCGTGTGATATTAGTCTTCATTGCCACTTTGAGTTTATTATTTCCTTGAGAAAAGTCAAGGAAAAAAACAACCCTGTAACAGTCACCTGCATTATCAAAAGTCTGAGGCGTTGGGTTTCCAGCAGTTTTTGCACTGAAGTCAGCTTGGAGAAAATTCTAATTAGAGATGCTGAATTTTCTCTCATCTCCTTTTCTGATGAGAGCTGGAATACATGAGGATAAAGTGTTAGTGACAAATCTGAACAACATAGTTTAAAGAAAAACGTGTTCCCTTTGCATATGCAAGATGTTTCAATGAGGTTATCCTTCTTATTTCTAAGGATCTGTGGCATGTGAAGACAGTCATTAAATGCCTGAGGCACAGAGGATTTGTTCCAAAAAGCACATTAGACATCTGTTCAACTGCACGGGAGACAGGGCAGTGGAACACCTGTAGCTAAAAGTCTTCAAAAATCCGTAGGTTTTTAGTATTATTATAATTGCTAGAAGCTATGAGTCCAGAGCAGAGTTCTACAAGCCCTTGCTCTAGAATAAAGGATAAACACAAGAGATAGGGGGAATAAATTGTACAAAGATAGCCAGAAAACAGCATTTTCAAGAATACTAAGACAGTGGTATGCTCTAGAACAAACATCAAAGGCAGAGTTACCCTGGGGGTTGTCTGAGACCAGCATGTGAACTCTTCCAAGAATTTGTACTATGAGAATTGTCCCCTTTGCTCAAAACATGCCACCACACCTACCCATCCTACCACCCATGCCCCAGGAAACTGTCTACCAGAAATCCTTTTAGCAAGTCCTTCACATACATTCATTGTAATATGTTTGATAAGTAAACAGTTGGCACCAAAGGGGTGCTACCCACCAAGCAAGGTAAGTAGCATGCAAGTCAGAGCTACAAATTCAGTTCTACCTGTCTCTCCTCATCTTAATTCAGGAGTCAGTATGATATGTTAAATCTAGACATGGAGTAAGGGGAAAATCCCAAAGGGAATCCCAGCTTTGGCTTGCTAACTCTATTTTAAAAATAATCACCAATACACTGCAAGGCAATCCAAGCAGATAAACAAGTACATTAATCTTTGTACACAAAATCTTTAACTAAAACAAAACTGTTCTTTTTAAATGGAAATCCTAAACAAAATATTGTTTATCTTGTCACCAGGGCCAGCAGTATGGAGAGAACAAAACCATAACAGACTACAATCCCAATGTGCACTACACAACAGCCCCATATGCTACCATAATAACCTACATTTTAAAAAAAAATAGCCACCTTAACAAAACACAGACTCCGGTTATTTGCTGCTGAAAATATTTAACACTTCTGTCAGCAAAACTGTTACTATCACATTTCCCCAATTCAGAGATGTCCCAATTTGCTATGTACAACAAATCTAAGAAGTTACTAACTCCCACAAATGAACTAATTCCTACAATTAATCACACAAGAAACATTTTTTCAAGCCAAAAAGAATAAACATTTAGAAAGTGCAAGTGCTTGATATTTGTTAACCAAGAGTTTCAAGAGCCCAAGTCCTACCTCAGCTCTCAGTAGATAGCTCTCTATCTCGTTTTCTCCCCCACTAAGTCATGCAGCCTCTCTTTCAGAGCAGCCCTGCATTACAGGCTCTTTTACAACAATGTAATGACTGCTTCAAACCTCTCAAAACTATGAAGAGCTTATTACATCAGAAATATTAATTCTTAATGATGAGAAACCATGACACAATGCAAAGAACAAGTGAATTCTGCTATAGTTCAATGGAATGAAGTTGACAACAGCTGAAGTAAGCACAAACTGTAACTCTCTTCCACTACTGAGGGATGAAAATCAGAGAATCACAGACTCATTTAGGTTGGAAAAGACCTCTAAGGTCATTGAGTCCAACCTTTGAGTCATCGCCACTTTGTCAACTAGACCACAGCAGTAAGTGCCATGCCCAGTCATTTCTTGAATACCTTCAGGGATGGTGACTCCAGCACCTCCCTGGGCAGCCCATTCCAATGCCTGACAACCCTTCCAGTAAAGAAGGCAAGATAAAGATCCTTCCCACTTCCTTCCCCAAGACATGAAAACGTGAAATACTTTGTCTAAAATTACTGCTAGGCATGTACCTACATATACACAGGTACAAATCCTGGTTTTTATAGGAACTCTAGGATGGTCTTTCTATATACAGCCTCACTTTCCGACCCACAAATGCATAGAAAGGTGGTGGTGGGCAATAAGCTTCCAATATCGACACCTCAATGGACTCTGCTTGACAGAAAGCAGGAATAAAGGCACTCTATACTGCTTGGTTATATAATATGGCAGAGCTAAATGTGAGAATGACACAACTGATTCTTCTCACCGTCCTCTCCTTCACCAAGGCCAGGTCTGACAGCTGAGCTGAGCCCTGGCCCCTGCCTGGCTCTACCACCCCACGTTGCTGACACCTGCACGCAGCCCTGTGGACAGCAGAGTGCTGCAGGGCGTGAGGGATGGCTAGAGAAATGAAATTTTGATACCAATTGCTTACACTGAGAAGAAAAATAAATTAAAACATTTATAAAATGTAGTTGTACAACCGCATTTACAAAAAAATGGTGTATGCAGGATAGAATTTCATTCTGCATATAAGGAAATTCCACAGAAAATATAATACAAGCTCTTCAGCTTTTGTCTGAAAGTCAAAGATCTGGCACGAAAATTGATAATCTGGCATTTTTTATTAAACTTCAGAAGCGCTGCGTATTGACTGAAAAACCAGGCAGTCAAGTCTATAAAAAACATCAGAGGAATGCAGTCCCGGCCACACCCAGCCACGGTGGGGCTGTGTCTGCCCGTGTAACAAACCCCAGCCAGGTACGCAGGATAGCCCAGCAGAGAAAAGTACACACAAATAAGTAACAAAAATAGAAATAAGTGAATAAAAATTATACATATAAAATATACATAGACTGTATATGCATATATAATATATAACATGTATTAGATACCTATATGTATAATTATATATATTAGATACCTATGTGTAGTAAATAATATTATAGGTGTATACATAGATTAGAACATAAACGAGAGACGATCAATAAATAACCCAACACTCGAGCTCCCAAGTGAAGCCGCCCGTGTGCTCAGTTTCCCGAGATCCTGGCACAGCCAGGGCCTCCCTCACTCGACGCTTCCCGTGTTTCTCCCGGGGGAGCAGCACATGCCGCGCCCCGGCCCGGCCCGGCCCGGCCCGCAGGAGCGCTCCGTGCCCGAGCGGAGCCGCCCGGAGCCCCCTGCCCCACTCTACTCACTGCTGCTATTGCTGCTGCCCGGCCCGGCCCGGCCCGCACCGCTGCCCCTCGCTGCCGCTTATCCTGCTCCTCCCGCAGCTCCCGCTCCTTCTCCCGCAGCTCCCGCTCCTTCTCCCCCAGCCTCCCTGGGCGGCGCCGAGCCGACCCCTCCGGCCTGCGCACCTGCCGCAGGTGAGCCGGGCGGGGCCGGGGCTCCTGCGCCCCGCCCGCTGCCCTTCCCTCCTTTTTCCTTTCCTTCCGTTCCCGTCCCCATCCTCCCATTCCCCCCTTTCCCATTCCCCCCACCCCGCCGCTCCCGCCTCGCACTTGGCCGCGTTCTGCCCGCTCCAAACAGGCAAATCCCGCGGCCGCCCCGCCGGCCGGTGCCGTAAAGCGAGGCGCGGGCTGCGCGGCACCGCGAGGGCCCGGCGTGCAAGATGGCGGCGGGGGAGGCGCAGTCCGTGCTGTTCGTGTGCCTGGGTGAGCGCGGCGCGGTGCGGCGCCGCTACTGCTGCTGCCATTGCCGCTGCTTCTGCTGCTGCTCCCGCTGCTCCCGCACTCCGCACGGGGCGCCGGCGGCGGGGGGGGTGCGGTGAGGCGAGGCGAGGCGAGGGCCCGTGTCGGGGGTGGCGCGTCCCGCCGGAGGAGGGCCCCGCGCGTTTCCCTTGCCGGGGAGGGCCGCAGCAGCAGCAGCAGCCGGGAAGGGAGGCAGAAAGCGGCATCTAACTGCTCCCTCTTTCTCATAGGTCGGAGTAATGGGGAAGGATTTTATATTGAGGGTGGCAGAGCACTGGGACAGGCTGCCCAGGGAGGTCGTGGGGTCTCCTTCTCTGGTGACATTCAAAGCCCACCTGGAAGTGTTGCTGTGCCACCTGCTTTAGGTGACCCTGCCTTGGCTGAGGTGTTGGACTGGATGGTCTCCAGAGGTCTCTTCCAACCCTAAGGATCCTGTGATCCTGTGAAATCAGTGGGAAATAACGGGTGAAGTCTAGTGTTGAAAAACTACGGTTATGCGTGGGGAGGAGCAGCACCTAAACGGGCTCTGAACTGCTCGGGGGCAGCGCGGAGTGGTGGCTGTGAACAACCCTCTGAGTTGTGCAGCACTTGGCTTCTGGAGCAGCAGGGAGGGAACAGGGACCTGCCTGCACATTTGCTGTTCAGAACACCTGGGCGTGGAATAGGGAGAGAAAATTGCCACAAAAATGGCCGAACTTAATGGAACAGTCTCTGCAAAAAGAGGAAAAATACCTTAGGACTTTGGTGGAGGCCGATGGGTCGTGATCTAATAATGAAATCTTGATCTGTTGTGAAAAGGGCTATTGAAACGCTACCAAAATGAAAAAAACAGGAAACTTTTTTTTTTTTTAACACATATTCTGTGTGTTTTAGTTGTTAATGCTGTTATGCAGAGTCACAGGAAACAGAAGTGTAGATGAGATCAGAAATCACTGGAATGTTTTTCTGAAGCTTAAAGACAATCTATTACTGGCAAACAAGATGATCACAACTAAGAAATTGCTAACTTGGCTGCATGGATTACAGAGCTGTGCCTCATTTTGTACATGCTTTGTCTAAACTTCTGCTTTTCATCAGGGGATAACAAGCTCTGCTGGTTCTCTGCTCTGCTCTAGGAGGGCTTTTAACATTATTTGCCCCTAAGCCTGTATAATCTTACCTGTGTGCTGTAAATCCCTGGCATTTTGCCAGGTTTGTTACAAAACCATTGGTTAATGTTTGGGCTTTTTACTATCTGCTTTTCTGTTGTAATAAGAGAGATGCAGATTAATTGAACAGGAAAACTGAACAAGAGTTCAGTTTTGTAAAATGTATTCTGATGTTTACCTTAGAGTAAAATCAACCCCTAATAATAATTCAGGGAAAACATCCTTTGCTAAGGGATTATTAGTTTGTGTATGTTTGGGAACCATTGGCCTATACAAATGTTTTTGTATAAAAACATATTAATTAATATGAATCCTTCTTCCCAAACAAGATGTTCCAAAGGCAGTAGTAATCACTGTCCCCATGTGCTGAAAGACAAACCAGTAGGGAAGAAGATTGGCCTGGCTGGACATGGAGCTTTGTCTGGAATTGAGAGAAGAAAGGACTGTGGAAGAAGAGGCAGGCAACTCAGGAGGACTATAAGCATGTCATGAGGTTATGCAGGGAGAAAAATTAGAAGTTCCAAAGCCCAACTAGAACTTAATCTGGCTACTGCTGTAAAAAATGACAAAAATGTTTCTATAAATACATCAGCAACAAAAGGAGGGCCAAGTAGAATCTCCATGCTTTATTAGATGCAGGAAGAAATAAGTGACACAGGATGAGGAAGAGGCTGAGGTATCTAATGCCTTCTTTGCCTCAGTGTTGAACGGTAAGACCAGTTTTTCTCCAGGTACCAGCCCCCTGAACTGGAAGACAGGGATGGGGAGTAATATCCCAGAATCATTAAGGTTGCAGAAGACCTCTAAGATAATCAAGTGCAACCTTTGACTGAACACCAATCTGTCAACTAAACCACAGCACTAAGTGCCATATCCAGTCATTTCTTGAATACTTCAGGGTTGGTGACTCCACCACCTCTCTGGGAAGTCACTTTCAATTCTTAACCACCCTTTCAGTGACAAAATTCCTCCTGAACCTCCCCTGGCACAACTTGAGGCCATTTCTTCTTGTCCTGTTGTGAGTTGCCTTGGAGAAAAGACCAGCCCCCACCTGGCTACAACCTCCTTTCAGGTAATTTAGAGAGTGATTAGGTCTCCCCTGAGCCTTCTTTTTTCCAGGGTAAACAGCCCCAGCTCCCTCAGCTGCTCCTCACAGGACTTGTATTCCAGACCCTTCACCAGCTCTGCTGCTCTTCTCTGGACACACTCCAGCACCTTCATGTCCTTCTTGAAGTGAAAGGCCCAAAACTAAATGGAGGATTTGAGGTGGGGCCTCACCAGGGCCAGGTACATGGAGATGCTCACTGCCCTGGTCCTCCTGGCCACATTATTGCTGATACAGGCCAGGGTACCACTGGCCAAGAAGGCCACCTTGGCACACTGTCGGTTGTCAACCAGCAGCTCTAGGTTCTTTTCTGCCAGGCTGCTTTCCAGCCCCTTTTCTTCCACTGATGGAATTGCTGGAAGTGCTCACTGAGCCACTTTCGATCATTTATGAGTAGTCCTGGTCAGCTGGGGAGGCTCTTGTTGTCTGGAGGTTGGTAAATGTGATGCCTATCTACAAGAAGGGTTGGAAGGACAATCTCAGGGAACTACAGACCTGTCAACCTGATGTTGGTACCAGAGAAGGTCATGGAGCAGCTCATCATGAGTACCATCATGTGGCACATAGAGGGCATCAGGTCTAGCCTGCACAAGTTTAGGAAAAGCAGGTTCTGCTTGACTGACCTGATCTTCTGTGACCAGGTGACCCACACAGTAGATGAGGAAGAAGCTGTGGATGTTGTCTCCCTGGACTTCAGTAAAGCCTTTGTCACCATTTCCCACAGCATTCTCCTTGAGGAACTGGCTGTTCATGGCTTGGACAGGTGCACTGTTTCTTCGGTAAAAACTGGCTGTATGTCTGGGCCCTGAGTGGTGGTGAATAGAGTTACATCCAGCTGGCAGCCAGTCATGAGTGGTGTTCCCCAGGGCTCAGTATTGGGGGATTGAGGGCAACTGCAGTCAGGTCACAGACAACACAAGTTGGACAGGAGTGTTGAACTGCTAGAGGGTGGGAAGGCTCTGCAGAGGGATCTGGACAGGCTGGATTCATGGGCCAAGTCCAGCTGTATGAGGTTCAGTAAGGCCAAGTGAAGGGTCCTGCATTTGGGCCACAACAACCCCCTGCAGCGCTACAGGCTGGGGGAGGAGTGGCTGGAAAGCAGCCCAGTGGAAAATGACTTGGGTGTGTTGGTTGACAGCAGCTGACCATGAGCCAACTGTGTGCCCAGATGGCCAAGAAGGCCAGTGGCATCCTGGCCTGTATCAGAACCAGTGTGGCCAGCAGGAGCAAGGCTACTGTTCAAATCCTGTGTTCAGTTCTGGGCCACTCACTACAAGAAAGACATTGAGGTCATGGAGCATGTCCAGAGGAAGAGCTGTCCAGCGCTGGTGAATGGAGAGTAAGTCCTATGAGGAGCAGCAGGGGGAGCTGAGGTTGTGAAAAGGAGGTTGAGGGGAGACCTTGTTGTTGGCTACAGCTACAAGAAATAAGTTACAGGCGACAGGATCAGAGGAAACGGCCTTAAGTTGCACCATGGAAGGTTTAAATTGGGTGCTAGGGAAAATTTCTTCACCGAAAGGGTTGTCAAGCATTGGAAAGGGCTACCCAAGGAAATGGTTAAGGCTCTGGAGATACTTAACAGATGTGTAGACGTGATGCTTAGGGACATGGGTTAGTGGTAGACTTGGCACTGTGGGGTTAACAGTTGGACTCAAATGATCTTCAGGGTCTTTTCCATCCTAAATTATACTATGATTTTGTGAAACAATTCATACATATGAGTTTGTAAACCCATGCTGGTCGTTTGCCCTGTAACAAGTTTCTAATGCAGGTTAGTCTCTGAGGAGCCCTTATTAGTGCAAGGTAATATAATAATTTATATTAACTAATAATTAGTATTAAGCCTGAGGAAAGGGTGGGCAAGTCAGGATGAGTGTTAATGGGATGGATTTTTTTAATCAAATCATGTGCTGTTAATAATTTTTAAGTGATCTTTTCTGTGTTACTGTGTTATAAAAAAAGAACCATAATGGTATGTGGTGTGAAAAAAATAATTGACATAATAAACACTTCTTAAGTTTCTTCCAGTGAAATATATAGTCTTTTCAGTTAAATTTTGCATACAACTTGTTTCTTCGTCCTGCTTTGTTTGCTTAATTTTCTTTAGTTGTTCCTGAAGTGATATGTTTTTTCTCCGAAATTTATTAGAAATAATAGCTGAGATTATTGCTGAAAAGAGTACTAAATGGATTTCTAGAACTGCATTTATCTGTAGTATTCTTTGCTGGTTAATGGAGTACATTCATTCTTAAGTTCGCCACATCCAGTGAGAGTAGATCCCAGAAAATACAAGCTTTCATGAAAAATTACATTTTCTTTCTACATTGTTGTGAAAGGACCCTACTAGTGAAATATCTATTGACTATGTTCTTTGTAATGAAATAAGCAGATATTCGTTACACAACAAAATACAATCTAGTTAATGTGCCTAACTACGTTAACGATAAGGGTTCCTCATCACTAAGAAAATAATGAAATAGACAGCAAAATATGTAATTACAGTATATGAAAAGGCACCAGGAAAGCATTTATTTTCATTTAAGCAAAGAAATAATTAAAAGTGGAGGTGAACCAAAATGCAGTTTGCTCATTTTACACTTACATAGCTCATGTAATTAATGGTTGAGCTCCAGAAATGAGCTTAATAGGATGCTGTGTTGTATAAGTCAGTCTCTTTCTGATGACTTGTCCACTGTAACATAACAAGCTGAATGGGTGTCTTAGACCTGGCACTGGCTTACTGATCTCCTCCATGGATGGAGGAATAGTTTTAAGACAGGTGTACTGTTAGCAAAGTGAGTTTGGCTGGGTCTTCAGAAGATTAATGTTGTGAATCACTGAGTATGAGTTTTGTCACCAGGGATTTAGACTGCATAAAATCATTTCTGAAATAGCAATTAACTTATTGGGTATGAGGACATTAGACAACAGTTACAGAGAGAGATTTGAGTTTCCTGATCCAGTTGTCACAATCCATTATAAGCATTTAGATATAGCCAAATACTGGGTTTCGTGGGACAAAATGCTATTTATAGCTGCAGAATGGGAAAGCAATAGGCTGGGTAAGACATTGAAGAAGTCATGAAAAACAGATGCTGTAATGAGGATTTTTGGCAAGCTGATAAAATAATTACTTTTTTTGATAAATAAGAGAATGTTAGATAAATGTAAGGAAAATAAACTGTGCAGCATTGGTAATATAGCTGTAAGAACACATTATCTTAATCTGCGTTTCAGAATTATGCAGAAGTACTAGAGAGTTGAAAGCATAATTGTAAAGGAGATCTTGGAACTGAAAACCAAGATACATGCTTAAAACATGTTAAGAGTCTGGTGTGAGTAGGTGTTTATGTGTTGAAGACTTGTATTTCCCTGGTCCACCCTTAGGTTGCTGAGAAAACCATAATATTCCCGCAGTTGATAAATCAGTATAATTAACCCTAGTGCAAGGAAAGTGTTCATACACACACACAAATGGAAAGACCAGGGAATACAAATGAAAATCAGAGCCTTGAATGCTTCCTTACAAAGATAATTGAATGCTGAGTGTGACAAGATAGACTTAACTGGAAAGAATTGTGAGCAGTCAGTTTTAAACACTTGGTTATGAAGGGGACCTGATGAATGATGCTTGGAAGCATTATTACAGTCACTTGGATGAATTGACCATGCAGAAAAATGAGTTAGAAGCAGGTTTTTGAATTTGAGAGGATGAAAGCTAGTAAGAACTTCTGTTACAAACAGCAGACAGAAAAAGAACAAAAGAAAAGCACTTGTTTGCATTTGGGGAAGGTCTGAAAGAAGTAGGGAGCTGAGTAAGGAACAACGAAGATGCAAAAACAAATGAGAGAATAGATGCTTGGATCGATATACCTAGAGAAAGGCAATGGACATGAGCATAAAATGGATTCAAGTTTTCTTTACTGCCAGTAGAACCAGTGCTTCCATTTCTGTTTGGCAATGGGTCAGAGATTAATGGAGTAAGACTATTACTGGAGTAAGAACTCAAAAAATTAAGCATTGGCTTAGATAACTCTCAGTGTAGTCCTTGTTCCTAGAAAATGAGTGAGAAAGCATGGCTTCTTAAAAGTGATTAACAAATGGTTCTAGTACAGATTCTGTGATTGGAAGTTCTTATCCTTGTATATTGTCTTTATTGTGGAGATGTTTGTCGGATTAATTTCAGTGGGTCAGCTCTCTCTGGGTAGCTTGGGTACTAGTTTTCTTTGATTGAAAATGTCACTACAACTGAAAGAGCTGGAAATGTGAAAAACAAAGGGAGAAGATGGAGCTTCAGAGAACTTGAATACTGATATCTTCTACATAAAAACAGCATGATTAGATCAGTCAGAAATACAACAAAGGAGAAAGAAACACCAGAGAAGGATAGGTAGCAAAGATAAAGTGTAGATAACATTTAAGGAAAACATGGTTCAAGTCCAAGGAGGAAGGTAATTGCCCAATGATTTCTTCTGTGAAATTTCCCCCTTCACTCCCCAAATATGACTGTCAATCCATACCTTAGGAAATACTGTGCATCTATGAGGAACCTCAGAAAGCCTGGAAAGACCAATATCAGATGTAAAACTGGATGTGAAATGGATAGAAATTATAGTGCGAAAGGTGACTGGAAAACAAGGACTGAAGTTTGCATATGCCACTGGGATGAAAATAAGGCTTTACATCAATGTTGAGATGAATGATAACAGTTAGAATGAGTAGTGTGGGTAAAAGATTTGGTTAGAATTAAACGAATATTGCAGAGTATGCAGGGAGAAGAGCTGCTGTGAAGTCAGTTCTGTGATTCTGTCCATCTTATTGCTAGAAGTGGTAGTTAATATGCTTAATCAGGCAGTAATCCTGGTGCTGTTTATGATGGTATTTTATATGATATCATTAAAGATTATATTTATGGCCTTTGTTTTAAGTAGTGAGCAGGTTACGGAAAAGTGAAAATTTGGAGCAAATAATTCAATCCATATAAAGCAGAAGGTTAAACAAATTAAAAAAGCCATGAAGGATTTATTTCAAAAGCACCATTTTGAAATTCTGGGAGCTAGTTAATGAGTTATGAGGACCAATAATATTAATCACTGTTTTTTACCAAAATGTTGAGTGTAGTCATGAAGGTTCCTGTTCATGCACAGCTGCATGGGATCATTTGTACAGATGAAAAATTTTGTACAGGAGGAAATAGATGGCCTCAACTGCTGGTGTAATGGAAACACAATTTAACAGTTTAGAAAGAAGACTTAAAGATCACCTGTTTGAAGCAGTAGAGAAAGACAGGGAATGGACAAACTAGAAGTAGGGGATTATAATTGTAAATTTGATACTCACAGATGAGTCAAATGTGATTGTAGAAGTTATCTTGTGTTATTTTCAAAATAAGTACATATTTCAGACTTTTTTCTTTTTTAAAACAAATTGGAACTACAGTGTAATCTGTGATTTTATTTGTCAGTATTCAAGAAAAATTCAAATTAGAACAAGTGCAACTTAACTGGAATGATTAGATAAGGGTCAGTTAATTTCATGAGGAGATTGAGAGCTTGGTTTGTTTAGTTTAGCACAGCTATGCTTGGCAAGGGTTCTGTATCTGCTGAAGGAAAGACAGAGAGTGATGTTAACCGGGATCAGATGAGCACAGACTTCCAAGAATAAACATTAAGTGGGAATTGTCAGGCTACTACAGGAAATCAGTATCTGGAAGAGGCTTTTAAGATAGATGATGCATTTCAAAAGGGAACTTTATTTGTTTTTAAGAGAAGTAATGCTGTATTATGTGTGCAATATTGAAGGATTTGGCTCGTTGATATAAAGGTTGTATTCTGTCTTACGCTGTACCATGTTCTGTGTTGAAATTGTATTGTTTAATGCTTAACTCGCTTACTCAAGTAAAGAAGCAAGATTAATTTCTTAATTTATTACCGTATTTCTAAACATTTTTATAATTAAAAATACAAGTCTTTTGTCTTAGTTCAAGGGAAGAACTAAGATATCTATGTTGGCCAATAAAATAGTCCCTCTCCACTAAATTTAGAAACAGAACTTTAATTAGGAAAAAAAGAAATATATATGAAAGGATAACAGTTCTTAATCACAATACACAGATATATATATCTCAAGGAAAGAACCAAACAACAACAATTTGTAATAAACTCCTCCACCCCCAAACAACAAGGCAAAC
>JAWWEE010000105.1:96741734-96795212 GCA_035221455.1 Xenops minutus
TAACTCTCTTTATCAGCACTAGGCGTTGGCTCCAAGCTTTGGAAGGAATTCTAACTGAGTTTTGAAACTAGAACACCTATTTTTTCACTTAAGTGTTTAAGGAAACCCAAAATTTTACTGCTTTATTTTTCTTCCAGTACTGGTTTCATTTCTGTGCATAGAATAAACTAATTCAAACAATGGAAATAGTATGTCTTCTCTTGAAAGATTTATTGCCATCAGAATTCACCTGATGTTTCAGCAAGATCAGTTTCTCAATAGTTAGCCCGGTCCTTTTGCCATGTAGTGGTTCAATGCTCTCTATATAATCTTTGACTGGCAATTTATATTGCTTCTGTCCTTGACTTCCCACTTTGTGGTTTTCATAGTTGGCATGAGTGACAGCATGTTATTAAATGACCAGATCATACCAGCTTCTCCTTAGCAGTGAATTGTCTACCTTGGTGTTTTGTTTGAAAATACAGGCATGAGAATGAACTTAAGTGCCTCATCTTTTTCAAAGACTAGGAATTTCTGCATGCATTTTTAAGAGGTTTACCATACATGGTTAACTTAGTTACAGCTTCAGCAATGGAGCAAAAATGCTGTAGATCCATTATTTCTAGTTTTTAATGGCATACTACTGCATTGTTAAAACAGGTTCTTTTTGAAAATAAGGTCAGATCAAGTGGCTAGTGCAATTGAAGGGAAGATCAATTTTGTATTTTTATAATTGCCTTAACTGTTTCTGATTGACAGCACTTCAGCTTTGCCATGAATTATGTTTTGTTCCTGATCCTCTGTATTTTGGACCAAAAAAGTTCAGTATTCTTTTTTTCCTCAGCTGTTTTTAGAGCTTGTGTAATTGAGTTATTTTTTAAAGGATTTGGAATTGATATCTGAAAGCTGCTCTTGATGAGTGTTCAGTTTGTCTTGCAGTGACCTCACTTCAGTGACCAAGAGCATTTCTACTGCAGGTTTTTCAGCCATTTCACTCTGTTATTTTCAAAACAGTAGTGTGAAATGGCTGTTTTGGAATTGCCCAAAACTTTTTGTTCACAGGTAGGTAGTAATGTAAATACTTCAGGCAAATGTTCATGATTTGCCATTAGTTGAAAGTGGTATTAGTTGAAATCTGGCAGTGTGTAGGAAGATGTGAAGATAAAAATTATATGCTGCCATTTAAATTCTGTAGTTTTGTCTGGTCTTCTGTGACCACATAATCTTTGTGGAGGAGAAGAGGATGATGTGCTTACACAATATTCCTCCTATTTATTTTAATAAATGTATTTTTTTTCATACATGCATAATATGCATTTCAAGAGACTGATGGATAGTACAGAATCATAGAATGATTTGGGTGGGAAAGGATCATTCTACTCCCCTGCTTTGAGCAGGGATACCTTCCACTAGACCAGGTTGCTCAAAGCCCAATCCACCCAGCCTTGAACACTTCCAATGATGGAGCATCCACAGCTTCTCTGAGCAACCTGTTCCATTGTCTCACCACCCTCACTGTAAAAAACCCCACTTTTGTGAATATGTCCAATACAAATCTCCTTCATTTCTGTTTAAAACTGTTGTCCCTTGTCCTGTCACTAGAGCACCCCCTTTATGTATAGAACGATTGCAGTAAGATCTCTCCAGTCCTTCTCTTCTCCAGGCTGCACAACCTCACTTCTCACTCAGAGGTGCTCCAGCCCTCTCATCATCTTTGTGGTCCTCCTTGGGACCCAGCCCAGCAGGTTCATGTCTTTCCTGTGCCGGAGGCCCTAGAGCTGAATGCACTCGTCCAGGTGGGGTCTCATGAGAGCCGAGTAGAGGGTCAGAATCACATCCCTTGTCCTGCTGACCACACTGCTTTAGATGCAGCCAAGGATATGATTGGTTTTCTGGGCTACAGGTGAACACTGCTGGGTCATACTCAATTTTTCAGCTACTGGTGTCCCTAAGACCTCCACAGTGCTCCTCTCAATCCCTTCATGCCACAGTCTGTATTTATACTGGAGAGTGCTCCAAGCCAGGTGCAGGACTCTGGGTTTTCACATAAGCAATACACATTCTATCTAAGTAAGTAAAAATCTTTAATCTGATTTTTGCTGAAAACTTCACACAATTATTGACTTTTTTGTTTTCAGTAGTCTGAAAATTCACTTTTATCTCTTGTTTCAATAGGAAACATCTGTCGCTCTCCAATAGCTGAAGCAGTTTTTAGAAAACTTGTAACTGATGCAAAACTTGAACATAAGGTAAGCTATTTATTTCTCGTTCTGCCTAAGAAATAACTGTCTTGTAGCCAGTTAGAAGTGTAAGCCGTGAAAAAGGAAACATAAAAATATAAATCTGTTTTTCTGTAGTGGAGGATAGACAGTGCAGCGACATCTGCCTATGAAATAGGAAGCCCTCCTGACTATCGAGGACAGAATTGCATGAAGAAGCATGGCATTACCATGAATCATATTGCCAGGCAGGTACTGTACTTTAATTTTCTTTAAATATGTGTATGTATTTGTTTTGTTGTTACAGTGGATGACAGACAGTGCTGCTGTTTCAGACTGGAACGTGGGGCGCTCCCCAGATTCAAGGGCTTTAAGCTGTCTAAGAAATCATGGCATTGAGACAGTCCATAAAGCACGGCAGGTAGAAGAGAGTATATTTTCTTTCTTATTCATACCCATGCTTTGTTTAGTCCTGACCATTGCAATCACAGAAGTCATTTGTGCAATGCATGGTTAAGCATCAAGTAGTAAATACTATGTGCAGTTTTTCAAAGGACTCAGTGGCCTAACTCTTATAGTTGGTCTTAATGAGTTTCTTGTTACTAAGCTTCATTGGAAGCATAACTAGGAAGCATTGGAGCAGTTTCTGCATTATAGAAAAATCCTGCCTTTAAATGTTTAGTATTCTGAGCATTTTTTTAAATACTTTTTAAAAATGGACTTACTCTAGTAATCTGTGATGCCTCCTTCAGCAAGGAATTGCATATCTAGTTAACAGGTCCAAAAAGAAATAGAATACCCGTTTGTTCATCTGTCACAAAAAGCTTCTGCTCTTCCATGAAGATCTTTCAAAAAATATTTAAAATTAATAATTAGAAATTACAATAAGAAAGCACTCAAACACAAGATTAGGAGCACAGCTGGTGGTAATTTCAGAGGAAAACATACTCTTGTAGCATTCTTAAGGATAAGACAGGTTTGTCACTTAGTGAAATCCTTTAAGTTTTACCAAAACTCATATCTGTTTTCATTAACAAAAGAACATGGATTTCTATGCTGTATTCCAGAGAGATTGGAAGTAAATGTGCCTGCATCTATTTAAATTGTTCAGACACTCAAATAAATGCACATAATTTACTTCAGTTAACTATTCTCTGGATATAAGATACTCCTTTAGGGCTTGACCTTTACTTAGTTAAGGTTTATGCCACTAGTTCTTGTTCTGACAAAAAGATCAAGTAGTCTTGTTATTATCTTACATTTCTGTTCCCTTCAGAAATTTACTAGACCTGACTGAGGTCGTATTTACTTTCTTCACTTTCAAAGACCACATGTTTAGTTTTTTGACTTTTTAAAATAAATTCTCTCAATTAGTCAATTTCCCTCTACTGACCTCTCCTGATGTTAATCTCTGTTTATATAATAAACAATATTAAGCACAGCACCATTTCAGGTTTTTAAATATCTTACAATTAGAATAATTACTAAAAAATGTCTGATGTAATCTTTTCCTGTTAAAAGTTCTAGATTTACTATTTATCTGCTTACAGACATCATTATTTGTCAGTACACAAGCTAAGTGGTACTGAGGCTATTCAATCAGTGTTTCAGTCACAGTAGTATAACATGTTTGTCTTCTTAGAAGATGCCTTGGAAACTTAAGAACTCTTCTTGGGTATTGCCAGAGTAGTTTATAAGCAGTTAAACTAAAGCAAAGGACCCAAAATGAGTTGATCCTCTGCCTTGAAACAAATCAATATATCCTCCTTTGGCAGAGAGGGAATGAAAACACTTTAATGAAGGCATTTGCTTATACGTTCTGACAAATGAAGACATTTTTAAAGCAGAAGACCCTAAAATGTTACATATACAGGGAGAGAAAATTAAGAATAAGACAATAAAATGAAAGACTAAAGGATGAAAATTTGTCAACAATGCCCCAGTAAAAGCAGTTTCTTTTATAAAGAAAATCTTCCAATTCCTGAGCTACAGGTAACTGTTCATTTTGCACTGATGTTAACTATGTAACTCCAATTTATTGTTTTTTCAAAACTTCTGTCAAATGGTTTCTGCTGATTCTCTAAACTGCAAACCTCATATCATCTTGTAGTACTTCTGAAAAGAGTGGGACTCAACAATGTAAAATAGGACTTTTCAGAGTGGTTAGGTTAGTACCAGTGGACATGTTTTTGTTTCACTCTTAAACTCAAGGATAGAATTTTGTATGAGACTTCTTTCAGAACAGATTAAGGAAATTTTAATACAGAAGGTGCAGAAATAGCAGGGATTTATCTTCTGTTGCCTTCAAAATACTGTCATAAGTACCTCATACAATTATCCCCTTCACTCCTGTGGAATACTGGTACCCATCCAGTGAAAAGCACCTTCTATCATGTAATTTTGTGCATAATTATGATAATCATGGATTTTACCTTTTTTAAATTCAAAACCAGAAGAATGATTTATGTAAAAGAGAATGTTAAATTGGTTACATACTACCATCATGTACAGTGATATTTTAAGTGAAAAGTGAAGTATAAAAATAAATGTATATATTTATACATAAAAGGAAGAGTTGTTAACATTTTAGTTGACGGTGGGCTGCTGTTATGTTTATGTGCCCGTTGGAATTTTATAAGCTCTTAGTCTTCATGCACAAACCAGATAGGTTTTAATCAGTTTCACTTTTATTCATGCTGAGGCCAAAATTTATTTTGGCATGACTCATACTGTGCACTTGCTTTAAATATGAAATTGAGATTAGAAGAAGTTTGTATTAAACACTGTTTCAAAACTGGATAAATTTGACGATTACTGTCTCTCTTGGGATTTTAGACAGAGAAAATGAGATTTCTTTCTGAAAATAAAAGGGAATTTTTAACAAATTAATAATGGTTATATGCATTTTTTAATGTAAGGTTATTGTTGTCTGCGTAGTTCCATCCAAAGTTGAACTCTTCTCAAAATGTACATAAATTTTTATGTTCTCAATTCCTCCAAAATACTCGTTTTCATAATTTTGAGGAACATCTTCAATTCACTGGAGTTTGCTCAGTTAAGCTTTTTGTATCTGATACTGTGGTAGGGCTTAAGAGCACAAGCCAAATGGTAATCTTGGGTTTAGGGCTGCATTTGCATCTGTATTAGTGCTTGTCATAGGGTAATAACTGTCACATTGTCAAGTGGGTGTGTTTTTCCTTTTTTTTTTAATTTATTTTTATTTTATTCTTACATATGTCTGTACAACAAAGAAATCTGTGCCCTCTTATTTTCATAGGGGCCAGTGTTTAGCTGTGTAGAGCATTCAGAAGCAGCTTGTAGAGGTACTGCTTAGATTTGCCAGGAAAACAGAGCTATTTCCACTGCAAAAATATTTTCATAGGTCAAAGGCACTGCATGAATACAGCAAATATTTTTACAGTGAAAATAAACAAGTCTGCATTAGTTTTCACCATTAACCCTTTCTTTTCTCATTCCCCCAACACACCTCATCCCTTTGGTTCTCTTTGTGTACGTAGTGTTTCATTTATGGCTTTATTGTGATAAATTTCTGTCTTTTCTTACTCCCTGTTATGGGAGCTTAATCAGTATGTATTTGCTGTTTTCACAAAATGCATATTTTGCCATCTAAACTTTTTTTTTCCTTAATATGTAAGTTTTACAAGTTAAACCTCTGACTTACAGGATGATGTTTTGTGGTTTTGTCTCTTTATTTACCTACTTGCTTCTCTAGCCCATCCTTCCCAGAGATGCCTGCCAGAAAAACCTATTCTCAACAAACTTTCCAAGTTTCTTGGTTATGATACTTCAAATAGAACTATGTGTGAAATGCAGTCTTAATGTGAACTCATTACAGATTTTATTCCTTTTATTCATCCTGACTACAGACACTTGGTTCAGAAATCTTATTACCAGCATCATGGGCATTATTGGGAATATTTCACCCTGAGCTAAGGCTTAAATGTAAGCTGAAATATAGTGACAGGTAAATATCTGCAGCCATCCTTGTAACAATACAGATGACATTAGTACTTCAGTTAATGGTTTATTGCTATGTCTTCCTATCTGACTCTGAACTCAGATCTCTGAATTTTGTAAATATTCATGCTTAGGAGTCAGTAAACTACAGGGAAAAAAGAACAGATCATATAATAGTTAGGAAGATGTACAATAGATTTTTTTCAGATCATACTATACATTTTGTGTATTTACATGGCCTAAAATACTGTGGATGCATTTGTTATTATGACATTGTAACTCATGCCATCATAATTGAACTTTGAATTTCACTTGGTAACTTTTCCTGTGCAGTGGTAAATTTCTAGACTGGAAGTATTGCAACTGATTCCAGGTTACCTACATTTTTGTTGTCTTATCAGGAAAGCAATTTTTCTATTTTATTTTTAACCATTTTCATTGCATACCACAATTGGAACTCTGCTTTAGTTTTAGTAGTTGAAAAGTACTGGAAATGTCATTTGTAATGATGTTCTAAAAAAAAAAGAAAATCGTTCAATAGCTGACTGAAATACTTGCAAAAATGGATAAATAATCATGGTAGAGTGTATTTAAAATGCCACAACATGCTGTAAAAGTTTAAGATGATGCAGTCTTATTCTTTCCACCTGCGTCTTTTCTAGTAAATCAGAACTACAGAATTTGAAAATACTTTTTTCCCCCCTCTTTTTATAAATAAAACACAGTTTGTAGTCTAAAGCACCTATTTTTAATTCTAGGTTACTAAAGAGGATTTCCGGACCTTTGATTATATACTTTGTATGGATGAGAGCAATCTAAGGTAATGTATGAAGAAATGGAACCAATTCATATGGATTACTTATAGTGATCTCATAAGTCACTTTGAAGACAGATGTCACATTTTACTGTTTAGCTTGTCTTGGTGTTCTTTTGTTTTGTTTTTTTTTTTTTAACATGTATGTGAATGATATCCTAAATAAATGGATTCTACACTTCTAATAAGTTTAATGAGCTAGAAGTCAATGCTTTATTTGTGTGATACATGTCACTCAAAGATTAAGGACATGTAAATTTAGTTACTTTGTGCTATATACAGCTGATGCCTGTATAGTTAAGAATGAGGATGTACTTGCTGTCTTGATTGAAGTGATCTGTCTTTCTAATTGCATGGCAGCTAAAAGACAAACTGGGGGAAGGATTAAATATGGTGAGGGGGCTTTTTACTTTATAGAAATAGAGTGAGCTCTGAAATAAGCAGGGTTGTTAGCTGAGGGAAATCTTGTTTTATTGTTAGCTGTGCTCTAATTAAGTGTGCTTTAGAAGAATGTGGTGAAGTAGCTGCCTAGTGTAAAAATTTGAGTATCACTAGCAAAATTTCTACTCAAGTACATACATATTGAGGATTAAGGAGCTGACCTTTAATAAAATACAGGTGTCAAAGTGCTTGTCAGGGCTATTTTAAAGTTAGTTTAAAAAAGCCCAAACCAGCACAACCAACAACAGAACCCAAATAAAATCCTTTTAGTATTGCACAAAGACTTCTAGAAGCAGCACCACTTAACTGAAATAAATATGATTTTGTTGAATTTTCTAGAATATGTTGAATGACTCTCTTCTGGAGTCTGCATGAATAAAGGGTATATAACACTTGGCTTGATTGCAGTGTCTCAGGCAGTGACGTGACTAGGCTTACTTCTATTTTCACTTGAATTCTTAAACAGAAATTTGAATTAACAATTTATATGATATGAGCTGTAGAGCAAAAGAAACATCAGAACTGTAACTGGGATAATACTACTGCTGGGATAATGCTGCTTACTTCAAACTTCCACTGAGTTTAACCACTTTCCCTGGGGACACCTGTTTGTAGCAGTAGGAGGGCAAGCTGATTCCAGTTGTGGATGGAATGCCTGTCATGTCAATAAAAGAAGATTTGAGACATCTCTTTTCTTTAGTACCAGGTCCTCGCCTGTCTGTCCATTAAGTGGTATGCCAAAAGCCCTTAAGAAAATAGTTCAACATTTTTTTCAATAATGAAAGTCTAGAGAATTTATTGAAAATCTGTAAATTCAAGCAATACCTTCTGAGTTGAAAGAGGAGCCCTGATTTTTCTTCATGCAAAACCAGTATTGTGGTCTCACTACTATTTCTAAACTATCTGAAATTAATTTATCAGAACTAATAATTAGAATTTAATTTCTTAAAAACTGGTATTGTTATGACTAAGTATTCACAGAGGGGTTTTTTGCATTTTTAATGGTGAGTAAGTAAAATGATGATTTGGTATGGAGATTTGTAATATTAAAAGAATTTAGTGTATTCTGGCAGTTCATTGTGAAAATCATAGTACTTTAATAGCCTTTAATCAGAAGATGATGAGAGGTGCATTTTAACTGTCTCTAGGATCATGGATGGCCACTTGTAAGTAGATGAGGAAAATGCTGTCTCAAAACCAGAATGTTTTATCAATGAGAGGCAATGTAGAAGGCAGAGGATGTGACAACTGATGAAATATTACAGTGTATCAAGAGAAAAACAGATGTAGCTCACTAATTTACCATTTTCTGTTAACTGACTATAGTAGGACTTCACATGAGTTTGAGGTAGTATGGAAAGAGCGTGCAGCATACCAATCTAAACCACTTGCTTTGAACAGCTAGGAGAAGCTTACTCATACTTTTGGAGATCTGGGTAATTTCCATTGGTTTTTGTTCAACACAAGGGAAGGGTAGATATTGAAAGTACTAATGATTGATTTGAGGAAGCAGTTGACGACCTTATTGTTACAAAGTTTTGTTAAGGTATATGTCCAATGCCTGACTGCTTGTTTATGCTCTGAAGTAAGTTTGTCCTCCATGTTCAATTAAACGAGACCCCACATAACATGAAAGAAACAAAAACAAGCAGCGTAGAGTCCACAGGATTGACTGAGTCTAGACATGTTATTTTCCTGTGTCGTCTAGAAACAGTTATGAACACCTTGTGCCGATGCTAAAATTCTGAAGAAAAATTGAGGGCAAAATTTTATTTTCTCTTTTACAGAGATCTCAACAGGAAAAGCAACCAAGTTAAAGACTGCAAGGCCAAAATTGAGCTACTTGGAACTTATGATCCACAGAAACAACTTATCATTGAAGATCCATACTATGTATGTGTAAGAAATTCTTTGGGTGGCTTGATTAAAAATTGTGTATGTGTAATATATAATCTTTCCAGATCCCACAGCTGGCATATGACATACAATCTAAAGTTATACAAAGCCAATTGTGAACATATATTTTTTTATGACAAGAAAACAATATAAATTACTGGGATAGGAAAGGAAAAACATGTCTTTATGCTTACATTTATTTACATTCAAATAATGCAGTGCACCTGTATTTTTAATATTGGGTGAAGCCCTGGATGATCAGCCTCCTTGCCGAGGATATAATCAGGAAAAACACAAAGGCCTGAACACAGGTGGTCAGAGAAATTGAATAATACCAGCCAAGACCAAGCAATTAGATTAATATTCTTCAGTTTAGGAAAGAAAAATGGATGAAGATGCAGTAAGGTTCTATAAAATCTTGATATCATGGAAAAAGCTGAATAAGGAATTCATTACCCAGGAAGCAGAGAGTATCAAATGGTATTAGTGGCAAGAAGGTTCAAAACAAAAAGAGGTTTGCTTTGGTGGGGTTTTTTCCACACAGTGCTTCTTTAAACTGTGAGACTCAACGTGACAGGTTACTGTGAATGTAAAGAAAAAAGGAAAGGACTTATAGGGGCTCAAAAAGTGCATGGAAGAAATATGTGAAGGAAAGTCACCCAAGACTGTTCAATACAATGTCACATTAGTTGTCTGTGGAAATTCCTGAGTTCAAATTGAAGAGAAATATGCAAAGACTATCACCAAGTATTTGTACTGTTTTTATTCGTTCATAATGTCCATTATTTGCCATTACTGACAATGGGGAAACTAGTATGCAATTTTTATTTTTTTCAGGCAGTATCGTTATTCTTACAGTCTTTTTTCTTTTCTTTTCTAGGGAAATGAAAAGGACTTTGAAACTGTTTACGAGCAGTGTCTTAGATGCTGTAAAGCATTTTTGGAGAAGTCTCATTAATGCTTCATCATTTAATTTCTAAAAGAAAATAATTAGCATCTCCTGAAATACGTAAAGTTTACTTGATTGATGTATTTAAATTGTAAAATTATGCCTCTATGTTCAATACTTACTCAGTTATTCAATTTTGCATTTTAGCTTTTCTGTCATCTAATGAAAAAATATAGAAATATTTTAATTGGATTACATGATCAACCATTTTGTCACACATCATTGTAGTAATAAAGTACATAATTAAGGTTAAATTTATCTGTAAACTCTTCCAGTGCTTTCTCATAAGCACTGCAAAAGTAACATCTTGCTTTATGTGCTCTGTTAACTAAACTGAGGTCTTGTCAATGTGTCCTCAGTGAGTTAATTTCAGTCAATTTTCAGTGGGAATCTATGAGATGCTAGTTGATGTGTAACTTAGATATGTCATCCCAGTATCATGAGATAGCCTTTGGATGGATGCTGTTTCACATGGAGCCTGCTAGACTAAAGGAAGTGCTGTCTGACAGACATTGCTCTTAGCACTGTTTGAAAGCTTAAGGAAGCAAAACCTCTGTGTGTATCATCAGGATCTGGTGAAAATAGCTTTTTCTATCAGTTTAAATGCTTAGTTATTCAAAGAAATAATTTTTGTTCTGGTACACTTTTGTACTATTTAAGATGAGCACAGTTCAGAAATTGATTGGAACTTCTAGCGTTCCTTTGGTTTTCTGGTCAATTCCTAGCACACTGACACAAGTACATGTAACATAGCATTTACTTTGAGGACAAATTAAAAGCTGAAATGTGAAATCACATTTTGTATCTCATGGTGGTAAAATACTCAAATCCATGCAATATAATAGATGAGAAATTTGCTGTAATTCCAGTTCCTACATGAATGTCAGACAGTATTTTCAGATTTACTCAGGAGAATGAACAGTCTATCAAAAGTGTTCTCTGAGAGTATAGTTCAACCCGAAAACAGTCCATCTGTAATATAACACAAAGTTAACTGAAGGCCAGTAAGTAGATAGTTCTGCTTGTTAAAATCTATAGCTGCTTGTCTGAACATCACCCTTCTTGCCTGCCTTAGAAATGTAAATGCACTGAGATTAGTAATCTAACTGGTACCATGATGATTTTCCTGTTTTGAATAATACCAGCATTGGTATGAGCTAGCATTACCACATTATCTGTAAAACTGTATCTATAAAATTTGCTTTGTTATTTATTTAGCCTTTTTTTTTTTTTGTCTCTTCCTGCCTTCCAATTTAGTAGTCTCTGTGTTTGTCACCTATTCACCCTTCTGGGAGAAGGATGTATTTCAATAGAGGATCCTATTATTCCTGGGGAGACTGGAATCCTGGTATCACTTTGTGTGTGTTGCAGCCTTCACAATAGGAATGAAGATTCTTGGGAGTTTTGCTGTAGAACAGCTGTGTTTGTATTAGGGGGGGGTTCTGTTCTGTACAAAAATTTCAGTTAGACATAAAACTTAAGAACCTGCTTACAAAAAGGCAGGTGGTGGATGGAACAAAAACACAGATATCAAAATCTTTGTGCATTATTGGATTACCAATAGTTTTTACTTTTAAAAAACAAGTTAGAAATTTTCAAGTTAATAGCTGTTTCACTTCAAGGACAAAGAGTAATACAGTATTTCAGGTCCAATTAAGCACTGACTGGAAAAATTATTGTCCATTTCTTTTATGAATGCTTTGATGAAGTAAATGGGGAAAAATGATGACCAGTTAGGGACAAACCATCTTAAATGCGGTTTCATGCACTAACCTCAAAAGTGGAAGTATTTAGGCGTAATCTAATGTTATTCTCTGCTGGAATGACCATTTCAAACATTCCAGTGAAAGTAAAATAACTCAGAAGATCAAAAACATGATGAGTTGTACTTTCCCATTCATGCCTATGTAGGAATTCAGCAGTTTCCTACATATTAAAGCTAAGATTTAGAGGTCTTAAATCTTTATCTTTTAGCTGCTGGGGTAACAAAGGAGATAAAAGGCTATGGCTGTTTACCTTTACTAGGCTTAGCAATCTTCCTGTAAAGTGATGCTTAGTCAAAACTATTTGTGTTAAACTCAGTTCAGATTTTAAAAGTTTCAGTCTTGAGACAGATTTTCAGCAAGTAATCTATTGGCTAAATAATTCGCCAGCTCTACTAGGAGGAATAAGCTGATTGATTTTCATCAATAATAGAGTTTCTTCTGGAAGAGGGGAAGGAGATCGCCATGGTATTTTATACAGATTTGTAGAAGCCAAGAATACAGAACAGAAATTGCCTTCAGGAAGGACAAGTTGCACAGTACTGTTATTTGGGTTCAAAAAGAAGCGATGAACACAGGATTAATACACAAATCATGTATGGTAGATGAATAAGTGCCTACACATTCAAAATACCAGTCATGAAAACTGTAATTTCGAATGAAAAAATACAGAACTGATTCTTCCTTCTCCCTCTCTGTCCCCACAGCTTGTTATATTTTAGGTAGTAGAGTTAGTTAAGATTAAATAAAAAAGAATAAAAATCTGCTATAGTATAGTCGTATCTTCTGTCAAAGTGTGCTGACTTCAGCTAAATCTAAAGAAAACTTCCATGGGATTAATTTATTTATATTAATTGTTTAAATCATTAAACAAGTTACTATTTTCCTTTTACAAGGAAATTTCTAGAAGGTTTTTTTTTTAACCAGATTTCAGGTGTCCTACTAGAAGAAGAAAGATTTACAATATTTTAAACTTGCATGTTTAGTAGTAGGCTGTGATGTGACTTCATTCAGTGGAATCACAATTAAGCAGAGTTCCACCCACATTTACTGCAGGTGAGCAGCTGAGAGAATCCTACAGAGGTAGGTTCCTTTAACAACCAGCCTTTTATTGCATCCATTGAGAAATTAAACTTTAGCATTTAGTGACCACTGAAAGCAAATAAAAATATGTACGTCTGCCCTGCTAAACATAAGCCATGTTCTAGGATGAGATTTTGTACTTCTGCCATTTTCTCTTCTAAAGAACTGGGTGCCGAAGACTCTTAGTGTCAATGTGAAGAAACTCACCTCCTAGAGTTCTCAGGGTGGGGAGGGACATGTTTGGTTTTGGGTTTACATTTTGGGGTTCAAATTGAGGATAGAAATGTAAACTAAATGCCAGTATTAGAAAAAAGTACGTGTGGTTCATCTACAGATTGCACATAAAAGAGTTCCTGTTTGACCCATTTTTTTGTGACAACTGGATTTAATATCCGATGTAAGGAAGAAAGGGAAATATGTATTAAGGCTTCTCGAGTAATTGTTCACTGACTCCTTAACAATTCTACAATAGTAAAATTATTTACTTTCATTATCATGAATAGACTGCAGATTATTTTTTAAAAAATCAAAAAACAAACCAACAAAAAACCCCCACAAACATGAACAGAAAGCCCCGCCGCCAAAAAAACCAAACCCCAATAAAAAACCCAAACAAACCATTATTCATAAAAAAGATTCCATTTTATAATACTGTAGAGAATTGGAGCAGCCTTATGGGCATTTTTTGGGATTGGAACATACAGATCCATCCATCCTCACAAATCCATAGAGAGTATCCAGATTACTGAACTTCTCTGAGGTGGGTATAACTTTCCTTCTTACACTAGTGAGCTGTTATTGGAAAGAAGTTAAGTGCGGATAAATGATAGGAGCTACCAGAGGGTAGCTTGTTTGCCTGGATTCAGTGAACAGAAAGCAAACTGAGAACAACTTAATACCAAACACTTTATTACTTATGCTTGTTATTTACAGTATTTACATATTGCACGTTTGCTGGAATGTTTTATACATTTATTATATAAAGTAAATTAATGGCAGCTTGTGTTTGTGTACAAAATCCATGCTCCGCTGTCCCAAAAAGTATGTCTACTTGAAATTACGTTCCTGTTTGTCATGCAATTCGTACTCCTAGGGTACAATGTGACCCCAATGCAAGTCTGTTTTAACCAGACACTTAAAAAATTGCATAAGCATGAAGGATATCAAGTGACCACAACTACTGTGGAGCAGATCTTTAGTAGTTCTAGATATACAAACAAACATTCCTTAAAATTTTAGATTTAAGCAATAGAACATCAATTTTCTTGGTGAAATATTTGTGTTTACATAATTTTTGGCAGCATTACACATCAATTGTAAAGTGTGGTTTTAAGTATGGAGCATTAAGTACTACTGGCAGTTATGCTACTGTAAAGAATGCCAATCTGCAAACTGTTGATGACGTACAAAACGCATGTTAAAAGAATTATGGGAAGTAGTCTGTCAATCTGCAAAAATAAATCTCTTGTTCACAATGGAATTTGCTAAAAGGTAGTAAGTTCTATTTCCCTGTTGGTTTCCAAGGCACTTCTCTTGGTTCTTGGTGTTTCTTGTCATGGTAATAACATCTGGTGGATTAAAAGGAAGAAGAAAATTGCCTTTCATCATTTTTATATTCACATACTTTTGTTTAAAAATGTGTTTATCTTAGTGAAAATAGTAAATAGGAGAATTCAGCAATAACTTTTAAAAGATCCGATAGTGCATTTCTGATCTAACTCAGTTCATATCACCCCAACTGTTAAATTAATGCTTTGTTTGTTACTCAAGGCTGAAATTTTGGAAAAGGTCCCTTCTTGTCCTTGTTCATTTTAGGTAGACAGACTAGGAAAATGCAGTTCTACCTATTGAAAATGTGCTCATAGTTAAGTCTGGTCTGGTCTAATCACTCCAACTGTGAAGTCAGAAAGTGAATAAACCTCAAGAACAGCATTAACAAATTGCAAAATTCTGTCTAAATGCCTTGGTGTCAGCTGTTAACAGGATCTAGGAAGGATTTGATCTTTCATTGGGCCTATTTGTGAAGAAACTTGGATTCATATAAACAAGAAACAAATCGAAGTAACTTTCTGAGATGTGGTCGTATAAATACAGCTCCCATATTGTGCAAATACTGAGGCAGCACAAATCTGAGAAGGAGCTGCAGTGGTTCAGTTTGCTGCCGGTTCTAGTAATTCTTCCCAGAATAGTTTCTTGGAATGAAATCAAAACCATTTCTATGATACTGGTATCAAAATCACTGATACAAAATGATAGGTTTCAGCATTGCTTATGTATGTGTACTATCTGTACTCTAGAAATGTTGATTGAAAGGTTGAGCACTGAAGGTTTTCACACCTCTGTTCCCCCACACCTTTAAACTTTCTAAGAAAATGCTGTGTAACTCTGGACACATATCTAGAAGTCCATCCTCTCTCCAGTAACTTCTGAGTTTGTTTTGTGCAACCAGATTTTCTAGATGGGTGACTACTGAATGGTGCAAGTCCGTCCACCCAGTTTCATGTGTTTTTAAGCCTGTTACTCTTCTTATTTAGAAGTAAAAAACGTACATCTTTTTAATCAGCAGGAACTATATAGTCAAAAGACACTGCTCTTATGTGCAGACAGATTTGAGTTAAAGCTTATGTGTCTCATAGCCATCCAAAGTCCATGTGGGAGATAAAAACCAGTGGTACTCTGATACTAGTGTTCTGCTGATGACATTTTTCACATTTTCCATACTGTCTGTCTGAAAGTAGGTAACTCTCCTTCCCATGAACAGTGTGATCCTCTGAGTTTCTCTACATTTTCTACTGCGTAAGTATAATTCGTAATAGAATCATTTGGATGCAAAGTCAGTTGGACTTGACATAATCCATTGGAAATCAAGCTATTGGTGCATACAGAAATACTTGTTAGTAGTATTTAAACATTTAGTTTTGCAATTTTTGAAAGCTGTTAGGAAATGTAATAATGTTACAGAAAAGCTTAATTTAATTTAGGGTTTTTCTCTGGCTTTGAAAATAGGACAATTACTTTGGGGTTTTTATATCCTTCCTTAAAGGGGGAAATTGATATGAATTTTCCTTGTCTTGCATTCTCATCTAGCTTATTTGCTGTATGTATGCTCCTACTGTACCCTATTTAGGCTATGATGTTTAAAAGTGATGTTTAGAAAAAATTAATATGCTTTTGGTTTGATTAGTGTGTGGTACAACTGACAAGTTAAACACTAAAAATGTAATAAATAGTTTTTTCATTACCAATCAGAATATGCAGCTCACTGAGAGTGAAAAATAGTGGATAGGACGCTCATCTATACCTGCTTTTGTATGGGTATCTGATCAAAAGCTGTGGATCTTAAGATTCCCAGTGTTCAGGTAACTTAGTTTTCTAAACCCCTGCCATTTTCAGAAATCCTTGAAAAGGCCCCAGATTTTTATACTGTAGTTTAATTTTTTTTTTTTTAATTTTATTTCATGTAGTCTGTTGCATACATCAGTTTAGGAAAATTGGACTGGAATATAGCTGAAGGGTGACCGGGTAGTCTTAGTGGAGATTCTGAATACGATTTGACTACAGCCTCTGTTGAGAACATGGGTAACTATGTAATTCCCCTCTTTAACTCAATCTTTAGTTCTCCTTTGCTAATGAAAAAAAAATCACAAAAGCCCTCAAACAGTTGTTCCAATTTTTAAAAGCACAAATTAAAGCTTTTAAAAGCAGAAATTGTAAAGGCATATTACAGCTTTCCAGATGTTTCTAGTTATTATCTGTGCATAATGATAAAACTCTGTAAGAAAAAGCTGATCCATTTGAGAAAAATTTAGTGGTTTAAATATTAATATAAACTTTAAATTACTGTGCCAGTTGGATTTTGTAGCAGAACTTCCATCTGCTTGTATCAAAAAATTCTTTCCCAAGTGTGCACACCCGGGTGGAAGTTGTCTGTGATGTCATCACAAGAGATCTATGCATTGAAGACAATAAAGCTCTTAATGTTCCATCTAGTGTTAGCCACAGACATCCCACAGGAAGCAAAACTACGAATTGCCTCTTAATAAACTTGGACTATGCCACACTAGTAACCATGTACACTGGCTGCTTACTTAATTCAAAGCAGTAGTTCTGATAAAAGTCTGAAATTAGTTACCTTAGGAACTAGTCCCTGATGCCAAGCAGAGGGGATTGAACATGCCCTGAGAAGCTGTGTATGATGGCTCAAGCTATACATTCTAGTAAACAAGGGTCTGCCTTCACTGATTAATACACAAACCCCTCATCTTAATTTCACCTTCGCTTTTATGAAATTAAAGTATCTGACATTTCTTGAATGCACTTGATGTTACTCTGAATAAGAAACAGTGTAAGAGAGCAAGCAATTAAAGGCTGTTGTTTCTACTGTAACAAAACACTTGAGGCAAAATTTAAGTGATCAGATATGATCTTGGTTTAAGAACAGTTTGAAAAAATGGATATATAAAATGGTGTATAGGAATGGGGTATTTAGTGGGGTATTCTAGTATTCATGTATATAAAATTTCCAACCTTATCCTGTATTTTCAGCATTTTTCACATGCATTAGTAGTATGGTCAATACATCTTGAGGAGCTTACACAGATTTTTCTGAGTTCCAAAGGAAATGTGAGTTATCAGTAGGTTTTAGCTTATTGGGAATTTTATAAAGAATCTTAGACCTTCGTATCTACAAATATTAATTACTTGTATCTGCTTTTTAAAGAAACAAGCAACGAATAGATATTTTCATGAATTTTTTATAGTATATAAAATCTCGTTTTCTCTGCTTAGCCTGAGATTCCTACTACTTGCACCAGTCTTGTATTTATTAGTGTAAAAGTGTTTGTGTCATTAGTTTTACATTGTTTATTTGAAATAACCGTAGACACTTAAAAACCCCCACATAAATACTTGTCAGTATAGAGCTTAGAAGAAATCTTCAAAACAGAAGTATATAATAATATGTGATAATGCAGTCCTTAGTTTTTTAATGATTCTGCATGGTACAAGGAGGTTTTCAATATATATTATGAGATCAGTATTAGTCTCTAGCAAACACTTAAAGAACAAGTAATGGAAAAGGGAGGGCACTGACAGTAGTACCTGCAATTTTCAAACGAAAGCGGTAAAATCTGTATGACTGTAGCCAAAGTGGCTGTGACAAATGCTGTCAAAAGGGACAGATTTTCAGATTCATCACCATCTGTCACAGGAAGTACTCAAAATCTGAATTGGAAACTTTATTTAGGTGAAGACTTCAGGAATCTTGTTCCTGATATTTCTTGCCTACTGCAGATACAGACAACATTACAGCTGTGGGATGTATCTGCATGGGGTGGAGCAAGGCAAGCATGGAATAGGGGAAATATTAGGAAGCTGGCTGAAGAACAGAACAAAATAAGAGTATCAAGGACAGGACTCTTAACACAGCTGTGTTGACCACGAGAAGGGATTACAGAATAAAATTCATCAGAGACAGTGCTGGTGGCAGCCAGGGAATACAGCCTGGGTTGCTGACTGGAAAAAGAAAGGACTACTGAGTGATGTGGTAATGTAAATCTGCTCTGGCTTCACTCATGCAATCTCAGCAAGTTGAATGGCTGTTACTGAGTCCCTCCACTGCTCATATCTGTGGGGCAGGCAGAATGGGAACATACGCTTAAAAAAAAAAAAAAAAAAAAAGGAGAAGATGGAGCCCAGTTATATAGTTATATATATGTAGGATAAATGAGAAAAAGTGAAGACTCCATATGACATGTACTATAAACACACACATGGGCCCACTTCGGTATGTGCTGCAGCAGTCACAGATGTCTAATTCCTGTTTTTGCATCTTATTTTCTTGTTTACTCTTAGCTCAGGGTTTCAATCTCTCTTTTTTTTTTTTTGCCTCCAAACTGATCTCTAAACATGGATAGATGTCCACAGATCTGAAAAAACACCAAAACTACCAGTTTGCAGGGTAATAGTCCATCTGTAGCCCAGCCCACTTATAAGCTTCCAATGAAATGAAAATCAGTTAATGAGCAAAACAGGAAACCTAATTCCTTTTGCACAAATCGAACTGATGCACTGGAAAAGCTTTGAGGAGAAAAGATGCTTAATCTTATGGAGACATCTGTGAATTTTAAGGCATATGTGGTAGAGAATAGTCTGTCTTTCTACTAACAGAGGTTACTTAACAATTCTACCACTACTGATTTGTGTCTGTGTGAAGAATAACAGAAGAGGAGTTGTTACTGACATTGAAACATGCTTGCTAGTTGAGCAAAGGTGGTGTCTGAGATGGACATTTTTACATAGACTCCCCAACTTTAGATGTGAACTACTTTAGTTCCTGTTCCTTCATACTACAAGTTCACATTTATGTGAGGGGATGTTAAGATACAGAGAAAACTTTCTAAAGAAAGGGAGAAAAAAAATCCTTACTCTGATGTAGCTGCTTATTGTATTGGTAATAATATTATTCACCTATTTGCAAAGTTAAACAAATTATATTTCATTTATCCACACTGGATAGAATGGTTTGTAGCCACCTTTTATGAAATTGAATAGCTCCATGATGTTCTTCTGTAGTCATCTTTTCTTTAGATTAAATAATCCAAATTCCTTTAACTGTTTTCTTACACTGAGTTCTCTAGGCCTTTGGTCATCCACGTTGTTCTTTGGACTCTTACAAGAAACACTCAATATGTCTTCAAGTGTGGTGCCCTTAATTAAATACAGCATTCCAGTAACAGTGATTTACTTCAGGAATTTCATAAACAGTTATTTTATTTATAAATTCCAGTATGTTGTTGGACTTTTTTCAAGTGTAACAAGGTTGACTTGCTCAGTTTGTGATCCACTACATCCCCTATGTTTTTGACAGAACTAGCTAACTATTCGCAAAATCCCATGTATTTCTGCAGCTGAATACTTCTACAAGAGTTCATAATTCTGCTCTTTAAATTTCATCCTCATTTTAGACTATTCATTTTCCATGATTATTTGTAATTTCAAGATTGTACTGTATCTGGTTGCTTCTCCTACACTACTGTAATCCTTAAATACAGTATCACCCAAGTTATTAATGAAATTATCAAACAATATCATACCCATAATGAAACTGTGATGCTGCTCACTACATTTTTCCAGTTTTTACAGTGAAGCACTAAAAACTTATTTGTATATCTTTTCCCAGTCATTTTTACATTTTTGATCACATTTCCCTAGCTTGCTGTGAGAATGCCATGCAAAACAGTGACAATGCTTTAAAAAAATAAACTAAATCGCTTAATATTTGTTACTTTTTCTCACTGATTTTCTCCACAAGATGTGTATTTTGTCAGAGTTAAAATATCTTGGTTTGACAGCATTTGTTACTGATCAGTCCATATGGTCATTATTTATCCCTTTGTCCGAGGTCACACTTTTGTCTCAGGTAAAGGTTGAGGACAGAATGTAAATCAGTCCTTTTGTATTCTTTTATGACAGTTTTCTAAAAATACAGATAGTTTGGAGGTACTTTTTGGGTCGGTTGGTTGGCTTTTGTTTTTTTGGGTTTTTTTGGTGCATGAGGAAATTTCCCAAGTGTTTGGGGTAAATAGAAGTACATGTAGGAAAAAAGGGAGCGGATTAACCCATAGACATGAGAGGTAAACACAATGAAATCCCAAGAAATCCAAGTAGCTTGAAGTTAGTTTATCAATGCTACTAATAATACATTTTAATTGAATTACTATAAAAGCACCTGCAGCCCATCTGCATTTATAAAGCTTTCATGTGTATAGCTATGTATATATTAACTCATACTAAAGAGTACATCATAGATGTACAGCTGCACACATAAAGAGTGGCTGCTGCTCCTGATACAGGCAATTGTGTACTGAGTCAACTCTTGAAAAATAAGCCACAGCTGTTGTGTTTTGTTCTGTAACAACAAATTCACTATCTGATAACTGTATGCTGCTATAAATAATTCCCAGATGATGCACATGGACTTTTATGTAATGACTTCCAGTAGGGGGTACCCTTTCCTTGATGCCAAAATTTGCCAGAATAAGCCAGTTACTTCAGGTTCTGTGAGAGGGAAATACCTTAGCTAAAGGACAGTTGTTATTATGCACCCATGAATTTTCATGTATGAAACATAACATCCACTGCTTTGCTCTACAGTGGAATGTCATTACTGCTAAGAAACAGCTTACCTTTATCCTTCCATGCACATTGGGCTTACTGCCAACCGAGTAAGAAGCCTGGCACATCTTTTATAGTCTGTCATGAAAAAAAAGAGCATAAATAGATTAACAAACTAACCAATTTTCCCCTTAAAAATCAACATTGATATCAGTGTCAAATTAGTGTTGTAATAAAGTTTAATGAATACCTTAGTTTGCAACAGAATAAAAGTCGACTCCTTGGACTTAGAAATGCAGTGTGTAAAAACTGAAACTGAACTGTAACTGAAAGCCATGTCTAATGGCACATTAACTATGCAACTGACTTCTGCATATGTTCTATCTGTAAACAAATACCATGATTGTGCTTGGAGGCTCTCCAAGTGTGTGTATGTAGGAACATTTATACATCTGTGTCTGTGCTAATGTGTGGGATCTAAACATGATTTTAGTATTTCCATACCAGAGGAAGAGTAAGTAGTGCTCATCCATCTCTGAAATCCAGCCCTCAATGAGCAAGTCTATCAACTTAGTATTAAGTAATGCCACTCTCCAGTAGATTTCCTTCCTGGGCAAACTGTTAAGCTAGACAAATAACATCTTTTAGTCATAAGTCCAGCCCAAGTAGGTGACTACATCATAAACATTCATAACAGTATCAAGTTTCATCTTAAGACTAGTAAAACTGTTTTTTCCACAGCAGTCCTGTTGTTAGGTGTTCCTATTTTTAGGTAACTCCTTCTCTGTTGTGCATTCATAGTAAGGGACAGAACCAATGCAAAACTAAAGAAAATAATCAAAAGCGTTTGTTTTTGGTTTTTTTTTCACTAACATGACAATCTGAAAGCAAATATTATGAAAGTTGGTTATGGACTGACAGAAAAGTAAATTACTTTTCTGATGCTGCTAATGTTACCACACTGTACAAAGTACTAGAAAGTATGCCAACAAAATGCTTTCGAACTGGCTGCCACCATGTTGCAGCATCATAGATACTTAATTTTTTTGTCGTTTGGCCTTTGAACTTGTACACAAAATGAACAGTATTATTTGAAGACAGGATATTACCGAAAAGTAACATCATTCTGTGCATGAAGAATTAAAGTGGGCTGTTTACCTCATTTTCCTAGAAGAAAGTTACTTTGAAGATATGTTAATCAGTCCAGTAACTGATGCTGATTTTCATTAGGCATTATTTCATTAATGAGTAACTATGTCTAATGTATCCTAGAGATGCAATGTTAACAATCTCAAACTCACAGCATAGTTATAATTGCCATTCATACAAATCATCATCCATTATCCAGACATTATGGTGGGTATGTCACCTGTCAGAAGGAAAAGGCTAATTTAGACTTTAAGACCAACTAGTTTTTAACTTCACAGCTTGGGGTACTCATTAGTGCTGAGCCAAATGATGTTTGTGTTGTGATCATTATGAAAAAGGTAATATGACCTTTTACTTGTTCAAAACAGACAAGTTATGAACAACTTACATCTCTACTCATATAAACAGAATGTGTTCTGGTTAGCTATCATCTATAAATCCTTGTCTTTCCAAGGCATTCCTAAATCTGAAGCCTTACAAACAGGGAAAAAGTCCACAAATATGCCTTTAAAACATATTGGGCTGACTTGAAACTTGGAATCTGTAACTCTTGTTTCTATTCCCAGCTCTGCTACTGACCCAACTGGTTGACCTCAGACAAGTAAAATAAAGTGTGCTTCCATTCTGAAAAGGCTCTACTAAAATTGCGTCTGCTTACTCAACAGGTCCACCTCAGTATGAATCTAGAGTCACATCTACTGATAATTGTCAATGTTCGATTTTTTATTTAATTCTCTGTGCTTCCAATAGTGAAGCAATATTATAAACTGCATTTGCTTATTTGTGTCCATCTGCACTTTTTTTTTTCCTAAGCCTTAGGAAGTTGTATTTTTGTAATTCACAGAGCGCAAGTGCTGCGAAGATTCTTTGTCAACATCACTGGTAGATTGGTAGCTGAACAGGCAAAACAGAAAATGTCTATAAAATATGTTCTACATAAATAATGAAAAGGAAATAATCACACCTGGATTTCAGATACCATATTGAATTTGCAGCACTAGAAATTAATTATGAGATGTTTGTGAGAAGAGTCGTGTCCCTGTGAAAGTCAAACACTTGGTTTGGAACCCACAAGGTATAAACATCAGTATCTATGGACACAATGTTTGCAACCATTCTACACAGTGTATTTGCAGTGAAAAAGTTTTGTTTCCATCTTCCTCTCTGTAATGCTGATGCTGTCCTAGCAATGCTGTAAAGAATACTTAGTATATTTTAGAGTACTCCAAACTCTTCATTGCAAGGAATGTGTTCTGACATTGTGTCGCTACTGGTACCTGACAGAGCTTTTAAATTTTAGAATTTCCCACTGTTTTAGGAAAATGTCTGGTTTTCTCACTTACATGCTGGGATGGTGCAGTCCCTTGTATTGTGATAAAGCCGATGAAAGTGTTTACTACATTTTGGGCTAAAGTAGAGTGGACCTGAAATATAAAGAAACAGTAAGTTATGAATCATCACAGCTCATAGGAAGAGCAGCACAGCTCACGGTATGTGTGTGAAATGATGGATACCAATGCAAAATTAAAACATACCTGTTAAATGCTTTAAGAACTTGTCTTTCATCCTCAGATCTCTGGGAACTATTTCTGTTGGACAGAAAAAAGAACAGTCACTCTGCTGCACTGGAACTGCTTGCCAAGCACAGTATGGGGACAGGGAGTATTCTGTCCAGCAACCACCACTACCATGTCTTGACAGGTGCAGAGAGGTCAAAAGTCCTTTGCATACTGTAGGCCAGATTTCAAGCAGTTGTTTTACATAGGAATCCCTGTAAAATGCTCTGTGAAACACGTGGTGATGAAATAATGTCTGTTAGATGTGCAGTCATTAATGATGATGGCAATTAACTAAGGATCAGATTTTAGCTCTCTATGAATTACATTATCAAGTTTACTTAGATTTAAATTCTTAAAATAACTTTAGTTCATGGGTGCTCAGAAATAGCAATTATGCTAGTGGTAAAGATCCAAAATAAAACTCAAGTTTGGGGTTGTGTCTTCTAATTCTTTTATGCCAATGTGTTCACTATTCTATCACAGGTATGTTTTTACAAGCACTGTTCTGCTGTAATCATGAAACTGGATTGATCTACTTACAGGAATCCTTTTTTCCCTCCCCTTTAGCAGTAAATAAAATTCACAGGAAATGATTCCAAGCAAATTGCTCTCTTCTGGCTCCCTGTATTTGTGGTTTACCGCCTTGTGTTTTGTGTTCAGCAGATGGCAAAATGAAACTGGTTTACTGAAATCCATTTTAGCCCTAACCCTTGCTTGTGACTTCCTGATTTACAGCTATCTTTGATTGCTTTCCGTTACAAACTCTATGCTGATAGCTTAGTGCTGATTGTGTATGATACCCTACATGGTGCTTTATTTATTTGACCATAAATGCCTGAGCAGCCTTTTTCATTCCCCTGGCACCTCTTATCAGATATAAAGCGAGAGAGCATTTCCATCCAGATCTGATTCACTTGTGAGCTTAGACACTTCTCGAAAGTCATTCTTCATTTACTTCTAACTTTAGTCAGTGTAAGTAAAACTGACCTTAGCCAATTCGACCTAATTATGTCATGAAGAGCATTAAAAACACACATGCTTCACTCAGAAATTTCCCATGGGACAGACTCACTGGGAAAGTGTTGCCCAAACTGAAATGAAAGCCTCTAACTAGTAGTTCCTTTTCAGAGTTGCTGGGAATAACTCCATTATAATAACAGAATGAAAAATTCTGCTTAGGAGTCAATAACAACACTACCAACTAATCTGCTCTAAAGCTGGTTTATTAATTACACTGATAACTGTTCAGCACAAGCCAGATGTTTCACACCAATATGCTGATGTAGGGTGACCAAAAACTATGCCCCTGTTCCAAGGTGAGATTTAGAGTTATGCAGAGCAGGCTTTCCTGCTTAGTCTGGCCTCTTTGACTTTTCAACATTTCTAAAACAAAATGTTCTCCCCATGATGATCTTAAGCAGAACAAAATTGTCTTCCTTTGTACATTCATTAATCATCCAGATGGAGAAGCAACATTTTCAGGACAACCACCAATAAATGCAAATCATGAGGATATTTGAATATGAATGAGAATGAAGAAAAGGTACAATCAAGCTTCATGAGATCAATAAAGGCAAATATAAATAGCATACTACCAAAATGAAAGTCAGTTTGGGAAAAAGTGAGTAGACATTTGCTGAAAAATATTCAGAAAGTCACTTTCAGTAGGAGGGGTAAGATGAGCAGGTAGGGGCTTGGCAGTGACAGGGAACAGTAAATTAGACATGGCAGAAAGAGAAGCCAAATCAATTTTCAACTGGATGCACAGAAGTACATCACGAAACTGAGCAGTAACTATTCATCAATATGTGCATTTGTATGACTACTTCTGGACTGGTCTGTGCAACCCTGAACAGCTCACAAACCTGGGCTTTCACTGAAGGTTAAAGAAGAGCCAGTTAAATAAGCAGGAGGATGACTGCAAAAGTGTCCCAGACTGGTCACAGTCTCTACAGTGACAAAGGACTACTGGTTCATTTCCCTAGTATTTCAAAGGTCTTGCCTCTGGAGTTTAAAAGGAACGAACAGGCAGGGCGAAAAGTTCAATGAAGCTGAGCTGCAGAAAAGACTTCTAGATGTGAGGTCTTTAAGGACATACTATAGTCCTGCAGGGGAATTCTTACTAGGGTCATTTCCAAGAAACATTTAAACCAAGCACATTACAATAAGTGGTACCTTCCAGGAAAAAGAGCATTTTCATCCATTGTTTCTTTGATCTCAGCCCATTTCAGTCTTTTCCCTTATTAATAGGTTTTGTTCAAAACCACAGGAAGTTGGACTTTCAGTTGAGTACATTAGCCAGAGAGTAAAAGACTCTGAGATGCGAATGGAGGTATTCTATTCCGAATTTGCCATCTGTGTCTGTTTCTGATACCAAAGGGAACCTGCAGTATTCTGAACAGTGAATTCTTGACATAAAATTAGTAGTCTCATTCACCAAGGCACCCTAGAGAATAAAATAAGATCTCCTATTTCATGGACTGTGACTTACCAACTCTCTGCTCATCCTGGTATCCTCCATAATCAGTCACTTCCCTTCGATCCAAGTTGTAGTCGTGCTTGGAGAAGTACTGCATCCCACTCTCCTTCTCCAGGTGGTACCTTTTCAGTTCCTGGATGATCTCCATGATCAGATTTAAGAGACTTTGCTTATCCTTCAAATCTGTGGAGTCAGTTTTCTCTTTGCAATATCCTGCTGAGAGCATTAAGAGAACCAGCCCCAGCAATCCAGGAGACCTCAGTCCACTCATTGCAGTCCGACCTGAAGAGTGCACGAGGGGATGAAGAGGAAGGATCCGCTGCTGTGGGAGGCCTCCTGTTTCACTGGAAGAGAAAATCGGGGGTGGGTCGCAGGTGGGGAGACTCGTGGGAGTGAAACTGGAAACATTACAGGAGAGAAGAGCGAGGACCGCTTCGCAGGTTACAAAAGGCGGGGGCGCAGAGGTCCCGGGGCGGAGCGGGGCGAAGGGTCCGCCGCTGCCCCCGCTGCCCGCCCCGCGGTCAGAGCCTCCCCAGCGCCCGCCCGGCCTCCGCAGCCGGCCCTGCGGGATGGGGGAGCGCAGCCCCGAGCGGGGCCAGCCGGGCGGCCCCGGCGAGACCCCTCTCCCCGGCGGAGCGGATCCCCGGGCGCGACGGGCGCTCCGCCCCGCCTCTCCCTGCCCCGCCCGCGGCCGCGGAGCGGAGCGGAGCAGCGCAGCGAGGGGGACAACTTTCCCCAAGTTTGTGCCGGAGAGCGGCGGCAGCTGCGGGTCCCCACCCTGGCTGCGGGGCTCGGGCCGGGCGGTGCGCGGCTGTCGGGCAGCCGTCCGGGGCAGGGAGCGGCACGACAGCCTCCCCTTCCCCTGTCCCTTTTCGCGGCTCGGGGAAGGGGCGCGGGCGGCCGCGGCCACCTCCGCAGGGAGCAGCGGAGCGGCGGCCAGCCCCAGCCGCATCCCCGGAGCCGCTGTTCTTCGGACGGCTGACCCCCCACGCACACGGCGGCTCCGTGGGACGGCTCTGCCCTGCCAACTCCGGCGCGGTCCGCCCGCGGGCTGTCAGTGGCCCCGCCGCACGCAGCGCTGCGGCCCGGCGGGGCGGGAGGGACACGGAGGGGAAGGAGGGTGCTGGCCCTCGCCGGCCGCTTTACCTGACTCTCCGTCCCAGAAGCCGAGGTGTCTTCCCCCTGGGAGCCGCTCCCCGCACAGCAGCAGCCCGCGAGCGGCAGGGAGTCCAAGTATTCCGCGGCTGGCCCGCCCGCCCCCCTCCCGTCCCTGCGCTCCCGTTGTATCCACAAACTACTCCATCGCCGCCAGCCCCAGCCGCTTATATAGGCTATAGGATGGACATGAGACGGCAGATAGTATCGACTTGGAAGTGGGTGGAAAACAATAAAAGTCCACTTGGCAACCTCGGGAACGTCGCTGCTTGCACAAGCCCCCCCTTTCCCGCCCTCTCTCCCCTCCCGCCCCGGTCCCCCCCGTCCCTCCCCCTGTTCTGCTCTCCCGGGCAGGGCTCAGTCACTCCTTCGCCGCTCTCCGACGTAAGGAGACGGTCCCAAGTGTGTGTGTGGAGTGGGAGGGGGCGGCGGCGGGAAGATGGGAACGGGGGGGGTCCGCCTCGCCCGATCCTTTAATTAGAAACGCGTTGAGGAGCCTCTGAAATATTGATGTGGCTGGCGCAGCTCCCGCCGGGCGGGTCCCCGGCCCGCGGCCGCAGCCCCGCGGGGGGCGGGCGGGGAAGCCGCCTGTTTACCGGGAACTCCGGGCCCGGCTGCGGCGGGGAAGGGGAGGTGTTGGGGCGGGGGCGAGCTGCCGGGGAAGGGAAGGCTATTTCTGCCCGCGCCGGCCGGGAAGCCCGCGGAGAGGCGGCTGGAGCGGATGGGGGGAAGCAGGGACCGGGCGTGCCGCCTCTCTCGCCGCTTCTTGGCACGGCCGGCCCCGGTGGCAAGCCGGCTTCCTGGGCTCCCGGCGTGGGGCTGCCTGGAAGCGCTCACAGCGGGGCCCGGCGAGGAGGAGGAGGACGAGAGCGAAGGCACTGCCCCGAGGGCAGCGCCCCGTCCGCTCCCGCCGGCCGAGGGCGCTGCGGGCGGCAGTGTGCGGGGAGCGCCTCCCGCCGGGCCCGCTGCCCGCGGCGGGGGCAGCTGGAACACGATCCGGAGGATCTTTCCCCCTCGGCTCCGACCGTGCGGACACCGCTCCATCGGCACCGCCAGCGGGAACGCGCCAGGCGGGGAGCGCGCCCGGCCCTCGGGCGGCCGCCACAGCGCCCCCCAGCGGCCGGCCCGCCACCCGAGCGTGGCACTGCCACCACGGCCGCTGCCGCTGTCACTGTCACTGCCACTGTCACTGACACTGACACTGCCACTGTCACCGCCACTGTCGCTGCCGCTGCCACTGCCACTGCTGCTGGTACTGTCACTGCCACTGCCCCTGTCACTGCTGCTGCTGCTGCTGCCACTTCCACTGTCACTGTCACTGCCACTGCCCCTGTCACTGCCACTCTCACTGTCACTGCCACTGCCACTTGCACTGCCACTGTCACTGCCACTGCCATTGCCGCTGCTGCTATGCCGCTGCTGCTGCTACTGCCACTGTCACTGCCACTGTCGCTGTCTGCTACTGCCACTGCCACTGCTGCTGCTACTTCCACTGTCACTGCCACTGCCACTGTCACTGCTACTGTCACTGCCACCACCGCCACGAGCAGGCGGCACTGTGGGCCCCTCCCGGCGGGACCGGACGGGACGGGACAGGACGGGACGGGCTGCGGTGCGAGGGGCCCCAAAGAGCATCGGGGCAGGAGCACCTCCCACCAGACCAAGGTGCTCCAAGCCCCGTCCAGCCTGGCCCCTAACACTTCCAGAGGCGGGGCATCCACAACTTCACTCCCTGTATGTGTCTTACTTTATGCAGTTGGGTTCCCCAATTGTTTTATTATTTTTACCTCTATTAAGCGATTTATCTTCAAAAACAACATACAGATGTCTGTTACTACAAAAACCTCAGCCTATGGTGTCACACTGAATATACAAAAACATTTAAAAAACCTGGAAAAATACATACTGCATGATGAAGAAAAAGACCCAGAGGCAAGACTGAGCAAGACCGCTTTGTCAGGAGTCCAGAATCCTTCCTCCTCTTGGCTTCAAGGTTTGTTTCCAGTCACCTTGAGGCTCAGGGGAAAAAAGAAATTGAACAATCAGTTCAACAGTGAGAAAGAATGTCCCTTTGCATGACATAACTTGGTTTGGCTGTATTTACATGTTAGTCATTTCAAATATTGACACATTGGGGTCACCGATTGGAGACAGAGAAGATGGAAAACAAGCCAGGCAGTATACAGCCTTATATTCTGTTCCTAAGATTACATTTCAAGCACTGCTTCACCTGAAGTAATCTCTTTGGAAAAAGGTAGATATAGCTGCAGAAGTGAAAGAGGAATTCAGCTATAAAATACCTGAGTGGATTCTCCCCTTACTTATAGCTACAATTTCCATGTCGTTTTTGGTCACCATCCTGTAAGGGAGAAGCTGCCTGTGTTTTGAGGACACACAAATTCAAGTCAGGAATGCTAGGCTGCGTCTTTCCTAGTATGTTAGATGTACCCATTTTGTACGTATTGTTGAATAATACGGTTTATGTAGCTTTATTCCTTTTGAAGAGACAGTGGACGTTATCAAAAACTTCACTAATCCCTCTTATGAGGCAACTCCACCATGAGTCCAGGAATGGGATATCTGGAACTGGCTAAAGACACACCAAGGAAAAATTAACATCATAAATCATTGAATTCCAATGCTCATGAACATTCCATTTAAATTTACTAATACAGATGTAGACGCAAAATACAATGAAGGCGTTAACTAAGATACGAGGTAGATGAATAGTCTGTCATCTTTTTCTGCATGCAGAATCTGAGGCAAGGGTCTATTCTGATTTGTTTACACTGAATTACATGGAGATAAGTAATAACTCCCATGACTTCAATGAAGTTAATTGAAATTCCCACTGATAGGTTTAGGATGGTAATTTAATATTTTAACAGATTATATTTTCTTAGAGCTCCATCTAAGCTAGCCATCTAGATGATAATGACCTAAATGCTATCAGGCTCCTACTCTGCATATATATTGCCAAAACTACAATCCTCAAGCCTTTCACTCACTCTGAGGCTTCTAAAATGAGTAGGTGCACAGTTTGCCACAACCGCTCACAGATTCTTGGACTTCTTCCCTGGATACCAGGAAGTGCCTGACTCTTGTCAACACTAAGCAGCCAGGAAGGTGAAGAAAACATTCTTCCAAGATTTACAAGATGTAAGTTTTAATCCCTTCAGGCAAGGATGAAAGATGAACACACCTTCCCTGCTAGGATGAAAACCTGCTTGCTTTCCGTGAAAGAAGGTGGAGAGGGAGATACAAAATTTGGTCCTGAAAAGCAACGTGTACCTGGGAGAGCAGATCACTAGAGTATTGCTATTCAATTAGCATTCAGTTAGCATGCTATTCAATTCGGCTTGTCCCAGAGTGGTAGTTTTAATTTAAAACTGATACGATTTTTTTTGTCTTATTTTTACAGGACATCAAGTTAGTTAAACCTTCTGCAATTGAAATCTATGCATAGATCAATCTATAATGTTATTAAATGTACTCTATTTTTAAAGTAAACATCATGATCCTCAGAATAAGGACCTTGTGAAATAAGCATACACAAATGTGAAGATCAAATGCAGTATTTGGTGGATAGTTTTAACCAATGTACTACGGTTCTGTGTTCCCTTGGTCGTTATGAAACAGAGGCACTACATTTGGGATTCGGAACAAATGCCAGGCAGAATTTCTAGTTTTGTTAAATAACACACATTAGTCACTGTTTTCACCGATTCCATTCTAGTATGCCATGCTAAGACAGTAAAGGAAAGATTCTTTTACTTATATGGTCTACATGAAAACAAGAAAATGTGTTCTCTTTGGTTCTGTTGTCTAAGACTGGTGAAATTTTCATGCTAAGAGCCCTACAGTTTCAAGCGTGCTCTTGTTTCAGCTGATTATAACAGACATAAGGGTTGCTATCTATATTTAATAAAAGCAAGTGCAACATTTTCTGCAGTGATTGCAGAGCAGAGCTGATTGTCTAAATCAGGCTCATAACCAATACATGAACTAAGTGTATGCTTAGGAGACAATTCCAGTGGACATTCATATGACTAGGCTAAAAAATGCTTCTTGAGTTGCTCTTTATCGACCTCAAAACCTCAAAAAAAAATTTTGAAATACATTTTTTTCCTTAAGCATTGCATCAACTTACAAAACTCTGGGTTTTAAAAACAGACTTTTTACTCCTTATAAAAGAAAAACCTTAATCTTCAGGTTGCATCCCAGTGAAGGTTAATGTGATGGAATGAGATGGGGCCAGTAATTCTGTTGGGTTCAGTGGGTATCAGCTGGTTGACATGGCAATTGGACTTGCAAAGTGTTGACCACACACGTGGAATCTGCATACGTGATAGTTAATTTTAAAGTCTATATAGAAAGATATATACACTGCATCCAAGAGATGATACTTTCCAAAATCTCTGCTCCAAGTCATGGAAATGTGGAATATGTTTTCAATATAATGTATTGTACATAAGTATGAAATAATATTTATGCACCTGGCTCAGTCATCTCTGTGAGCCTCCAACTCTCAGAGGCAATGCCCACTGACAGCTGCTGGGGAGAGTAAAGATGAGGCGTTAAGAATTCCTGTAGCACTGAAATCAGCCAGAGAACATATATAACTAGAACAAAAACCTCAACAGATGTTAGGGGTATTAAAGCCAATTGAGCATTTTAAGGACTTTCCCCACTTCCTACCTGATGCAAATGCCAACAAGATTAAAATCCCATTAATCATCACTGCAACCAAAACTGAAGAACTTTGATACAGTTTCCAAATGTTTCACAAGAATTACAGCCAGGGCCAGCTTGATGTTTGGTAGTAAGTTAAAAAAAGAAACCACAACAAAACTTCCCAACCAGATTTTTCCTATAACTTTTCTCTGCCTGTAAATTCAAGGCTAAAGACAGCTCTGAGTTGGCCAATGCATCAATTATTGAGCCAGTTTCAAGATTACGTTCAATCACCTTTGCAGTGCTGCACCAGTGCAACAATACTGTACCAATGTAAAACTCCTGTGGAAATCCTACTGAACCAGCAGAAGGAAATTTAAGTCTTAAAATGGTAGCCTCTCTTTTTTATTTGCATTTCATGGTCTTCAGAATATCCCTGGAAATCTCCAGAGATCACTCATTTGAATTATTCCGTATTTAGGTTTTCAGAGATACCTTCTTTTGCATAGTAAAGATAAATACCCCAGTGAAGCAAGTCAAATCTCTCTTGACTATAGATGATTGCCTACAGGAAGACACTAACACAGACCAGACCCTAAAGTTTTAAGCAGGCAAGGGAGGGTGGGGGGTTCATGTCATTCTATGAAACTATTTTCCAGGCCATAAGTAGCTCTATAGCTACTGTACAACACTGAGCCAATTACATGTGGGTTCACTGTTGACTCCTATATATTCACTTAGAGTTATATAGCTGCAGCTGCAGAAATGCTTTCCTCAACAAATTAAGATCACAAGTAAAAGCCCTAGCTGATGTCTCATTGGATGGTAGAGTGCATTAAATTTTCTGGACTGCTATGGTCTTTCTGCACCAAAGGAAAGAGGATGGCTTCAGCATACGTAAGAGCTCAGTAGTTTCAGAGGTAGAGTAGCTTTGTCTTTCATTCAAACTGTGGTCCTTAGCTTGAAGACACAAATGGATCACATGTGTTTTTTAGAGCCATGGCTGATAAATGATGACATGTTTTGATAGTGTACTCTGAGTTTGAGAATGTTATCTCACGTTGTGTTTGCACCACTTCTTTAAAAATTTATGCTGAAAAACAAATGCCATCTCAGGCAACATAAGGATATCCCATATGACTCACTATCAGCATCTGAATGCTAAGCACAAACATCAAGAACTTTAAAAAGCAGAGGTACTTCTTTTCTTCTGCAGGTCATCAGTAGGCAGGCCCACTACTCATTTAGTGAGCAGACCCTGTGACTCCCCCAGTGGAGAGCTGGGTGATGTTTTACAGATCGGATGTAGAGCAGGTCTGTGGGCCAGATTGTGTTCGAGAGATTTCTTGTAGGCAAGCACACCCTTTGGAAGACCATGTGCCTACCAAAGCTGCTAAGGGAGGGAGAGGGGTTAATCCCCCTCTAGGAAGATCTCTTTCAGGCCAAAAGCAGTTCTACTGCTACTGTGCAGCACTGAGCCCCCTACACATGTGTTGACTGTTTACCAGAGGTTCTCCTCTTCCAGAAACCAGCATTGCAGTCCCAAACTGTACCCAGGCAGCCTCCTCATGACCAGCTTAATAATGAGACAAACTCCTTTCTATGGTAAAGGTAGAAAAAATTTATTCAACACCAACAGAAGACTGTTAAAAGCTGTCTATAGATTTCAGAGTTCAGATCATAGCTTTCCTTGGTTCTGCACTTGAAGTGATACAAAGATATGAAAATGCAGAATGTTTTCAGTATAATGTATAGTACATTCACTATGCCAGGGTTGTGAATGTTTTCTTATATGGAAATCTACTGTCCTTTAGAGGAGAGAAAATATCCTGGGTCAGCTGAAATGCGGGAAGCCCAGGACCTGGTACACAGGATACATCTGCAAGAATAAATATAATGCGCTCAAGAGCATGGATAAAGTCTGTGGCACTTAAGCCAGCTGGCACAGGATAGGCCACATCCATTCTGTCCATCCTTCTTACTGCCAGCAAGAGGACAGCCTTACGCAAACTGCTCATTAGGAACACTTCCTGGGCTGCTGGCTTCCCAACAGTACGCAGGAATCGATCAAGAGGGTTGTCACAGACTAACCACGTGCCAGGGACTGGCCTAACAATTTAACAGTATTGACAGGTGGGTTCCAGTGCCTGGAAACCTCACTGGCAGTGTTCAGTTTCATCTTCTGGTCTAAACACAACCTGTGGGCCCACCCATGTTGCAATGGGTAGAGGCAAAAGCTTTGGAAACTATTACCAGTTGGTACAACTGCTGGAAGCCTTTTTGCATCATGGCCTAAGTGGGAATAAAATAAGTATCAGAATCTGGGAACTGCAACAGCTTTAAAAAGCAGCTTCAGAACTTGAAATCAACTTAAAAAAATAGTTGTCTGTGTGATCAGGCAGCTGTACACAGCTTCCACTGGAGGCAGCAAAGAATCAGTGCAAGTTGGGCAGAACCACAGTGACATCAACACAGGTACATGTCAGAATAAAAAGATTTTTTTCTTTTCCCCCCCTCAGGTCCATTGTCTTTATAAAAGTAAGACATTTTAGATCTTGCATGACAGTGGGCCAAAATTTTCAATATCTTTAGTTTTAGTTCAAAGGAAAAGATTAAAAAATAATTTTATATGACCTTTACAAGCTGGTTTTTCTGCTAAGACAGAAAATGACTTAGTCTCAAATTACATTATTTTTAACAAGATATAACATACTTACTGAATGTTTTGCTTTTGTGACAGCTCTCTTCAGCCTCTTTCCTGACCTGATTTTTTTGTGCTTTTTTACTCTTCTATATAATTTCTAATTTTATTATTATAGTTTATACATATATAACATAACATATATTGTATAGATAATTTATAATGATTTATCATTTTATTATTGTATATAATTGAAGTTACTCATCTATTTTTTAATGGAGAAATTTTCACACATAAAAGAATAATACCATTTTAAGACAGATCAAAACATTTGATTAATTCTTCTTCTTCTTCTTCTTCTTCTTCTTCTTCTTCTTCTTCTTCTTCTTCTTCTTCTTCTTCCTCTTTTTATTGTTAATATTGTTGTTATTATTGTTGTTATTGTTGTATTATCACAATCTTCATCATCATCATCATCTTTTTTTGTCTTATTCTAAGCTAAAATTTCAGGTACGTTCAAGTTTGTCTCAAAACATTAATGCTAAATAGGTTTGAAACTGGAAACTGTCTTGAATGTGACATTCATCACAAAGTCGGACTGATGCTCAGTTTTTATGGGTTGTTTTATTGTTGGTGTTGAACTGTCACATTATAAAAGTCTTTTCTACAATAGAGTCTTTTCAACTCTATTAAGCAAACACAGCTAAATGAAAAAAAAAAAAAGAGCAACAGATACAGGTATGAGAAGACCTTATGTTGCTGAATTAGTATCCATTTGGTTAACATAAAAAGTAAAAATCAAATTGACAATTCACTCTTAATGTCATTCTTTTAAATTTTACATTGAGCTCTGCCTGAATAACAGAAGCAGTACAATTGCTTTCATGTTTTCCAGCTGGCATACTAATCTGGGGAAGCCTTCCTGCATTTTTTTAAAGATTTAGTGACAAATACCACAAGAGAAAAGTTTCTGTCTTAAAATGTTAATTGCCGATTAAAATATAAAACCAAGAGGTTATTTTTCTAATAGGCAAATTTTGTAAAAAGTTCTGATAGACAAAAGACTTTGTAATTGAAGGAATGGAGATGGCTTTCTTCACAGCCATCAGGTACTGCACATAGATACTGCTATTTACACCCATCTTTTTATATTGTAGTGCTAGTTCAGTGGAAATACCACTTTGGTAGTGTCAGTTCAGCTAGAAGTTGCAGAGAGATGTTTCTGTTAGAGACTGACATGGAGTGAGAATATTTCCTGGGCAGTGTTGCCCAATGCAGCTATGAGCTCTGAAATTATTTGACTTGAAAACATGGAATTCAGAGAAACCCCCCTTGTTTCAGATGGATCTATTTGTAACCTTTTCTTTGTCTATTCCTGTCATCTTAGAGAAGCAAGAGAACAATACTCAAAGGAAGAGGGTTATGACCATAGTAATAATGATTAGAAACTAGATAAAATCTGGAACTTTCATTCTCTGAAAAAGTCCAGCATTTCAAAACATCTTACTTTTGATTTGAGGCAATCTCACAAACAAATAAAAAAATCCTAAAAGATATTGACAATGGAAAATAAATATTGAAAGAATTTCAGAAAATCATGATACCCTGTGATTTTTTTCCAAAATTAAATGGTGCACAGAGCTTATTTAGAAGTAGGAGCATTTTGGGAGTTTCCCAGAATTAAGTCTAGCACAAGGAACATGTGGAACAGGATGCCTAGCAAATCAAGTCTTGAAGGCATTTCTATGATCTTTAAAGCATGAATCTAGATTTCCCAAGACTGCTGTGTTCTTGGCTCCATGGTGTTCTGCAACTCCTGACTTTGCCAAGAAACTTGAGATTGGCTATTCAATCTGTTAAATCCCCAGCTGCCTGACTCCAAAATAATCTGTTTGGTGCAACCTACTAGGAAGCAGCATTCGTGATCTGTCAGATGTTGATAGAAAGTAAAATATTTCTGCAGAACTTTATCAAAGGAATGTCTCCGCAGTGAAGTATTGCAATGTTTGAAAACTTCTTATGAGCTCTCTTCATGTAGTAGGAAGTTCTCAGTCTGAGAAACTGGATGAAGGAGCAGAAATTAAATGATCATGATCTATTTAGGGTATTTCTTAGTAGCGGAACTCTAAATATTGCTGGTTTGTTTGTTTTTTTGTTGTTTTATGTTTGTTTTTTTTAAATTTTGTGTGTTTGTTTGCTTGGGTTTTTTTGTTGTTCTGCAGACAAGGTAAAACTCACTGTGTTCAACATACAAATCCTTGTGTAGGCAAGCAGATACCTATTGAACAAAAAGACATGAAAAAGTTATGGTTATTTATGTTCATGGCAAAAATAAGTATTTTCATTTTATTCATCTTAATCTATATTCAAGGTGAAATGGCCCTGACAGCAGAACAGTTATCTGTCAGCAGCGTATCCCGTGAGAATAGGAAATAGATCTGGCAGTCTTATGTAGCATAGGTTGGAAAAGAAACGTTATTCCAATATTGATCATATATGTGTCCAGAACAAATGGATACTTTGATTAGTTGCTCCAGATAATGTGGAAAACAGGTGCATTTTTGTTGCTGTGAAAAGGAAGTTGAATAATTCCTTCTTATCTTACCCAAAGGAATACATAGAGAAAATCAAACTCAGGTGATATTTTACTCAGTGAAACAACATTAACCTTGCTCATAATTCTCTCAGTTGATGAAATATCCCTATACTTTATGCCTATAGAAAAGGTTGTAATGAAGCCAGCCCAATTAACTATTCAGACATCAGTGGATTAATCACAGGCTAATGGAAGATTACAGAGATAAGTTATTTGTTTGTTATTTGCTGTTATGTTTGCCTATTTTAAAAGATTTTCATGTTAATTGAGGTAAGAACAATTGAGTCTTGTTACTGTTTATATAACATGTTTCTTGTCTCACTTTCTACAGCCTTTGAATTATTTTATGTTCCCTTTTTTTCTGTGCCTTCCAGATTTTTCCCTACATCCTTTTGTAAAAGGAAACATCCAAAGAATTAATAGTATGCAGTAATTCACCACTGCTGTATCTGAATTTAGAGTTGTGTATCTCTTGTTAATAAACTAAAGTTCAAATTCATTCCATCATTTTGCTACAGGATGACATTGAGTTATTATGTAAGAGGCACATATTTAATTCCTTAACAGCATCATATCTGTTTGGCTATTTTGTCAACAAAATTATATTTTCTAAGTTATCTAAAATATGCATTCTCTATATTATCTATAGAAAATCCATCCCATCTTGTCTGATAAAATGTATTCTTTTTTTTTGTAAAATGTATGTTTAGTGAGATTAATTAGAATTCTTTCTTTTAATTCTTTATTTATGGATTCCTAAATAATTTTCAATTAATTTACTTCTGACTGGAATCAGACTAATTAATTATTACATTTCCTCATCCCGAATGGTGATAAAAAATAGTCAATGTTTTCAGTCTTCTACAGGTTTATTGTTGAGGTAATAAATAAATAAATAAATAAAATCAGAAGGCCAGATATTTCTTCAGCAAACTATTAAGTGTTACAGGAAACATCTTATGCACCTGTAAGATGCTTATTTGATTTTGATGTTGTCTAATATCTTTCTCAGTTACTAGTGAATTAAGACTATTTCCTTTATTTCTATGTGATCCATGTGTCTTATCAGGCTTTCTTCTAAAGACAGAGAAAAACATTAATTGAATAAATATTCCTTTTCTGCACTATTAATACTTTAACAAACCATGTCTAGTTAAAAGGCCTGTTTCATTGCTATGATTAATTTCTTTTTCAGTGCATTAGAATTTCTTTGCCGTGCCACAAATGGATTTTTTTCCCCATTGTTGTTAGCTTTCCTATGGCTCAGGTGGTTTTATTCAGGTGGTTTATTGTGTTTCAATATTATTAACACAAGTTTTGTAAAGGAAAGTCATACCTTAAAATTGCACAATACCTACTGTGCTTTATTTTTGAGAATTAAGTGTGCATTAGGGAAACTTGATTGATACTGTTAACAAGCTATCTCAAAAGGCTCCTACATAACTAAAACATCCACTAAATATGAACCAAAGTTGTTAAATATGTAAATGTGTAGAATACAGAAAATAGAGATTAAAGGAAGGAGTAAATTTTCACAGTGCAAGAAGGTTATCAATAAAGCCCTTCAGAGATCTGTTCTAAGACTGATAATTTCTGGCATATTCATAAATGAGACAGCCCTTGGGAAATATGACACTGTTTGTTACTTGTTTATTATTATTTACTGATATTAAGTTATTCAGGAAAGCCTGGCCATCAGAAAAATTAAGAAAGAACCATATAAGACTGAATGATCGCAGTAATGGCAGTGCAGATGCATCTGATGTTTAGCATAACAGGTGAGGAAAATAATCTAGACCTTACAGAAAAAGGAGATTGAACTAATTACTACTGTGAATGTTGTCTTGGAATTAGAATAGATTGTTGTTAAAAATGTCATTCTGTTGCTCAAAATCAAGTCAATATTAAGAACTACTTAAAAGAAAACGGAGAACATGGTGAAAATCACTCCTTCCCTCTCCGTGGAGCATGGTTATCTGTCTGCAAATGTGTTCCCCCTTCCTACCCACTGCAGAAATATGTCCTAGTACTGGAGTACGTTCTGAAAAGCTTAACAGAAGTGATCAGATACTTGAAATAGTTTCTATACAAGGAGCAGCTAAGTGCATTAGGACTTTCAACATGGAAATTATGAGTGAAGGTGTGTAGTAGAGGCCTATGAAATCAAGAGTGCTAGTAGAGTAGTACATAGGGAATGATTGTGTCTTCTGTCAAAAGGATTGGGGGTCTTAGATTCAAAATGGATGATAGGAAGTGGTCCTTAACCTATGGTTATCTGCAAAACACCCTGACACAGGATGCTCCAAAGGGTGAGAATTTAAATGTATTCAGAAGTGGAGACATTCTTGACAATGTCATCCTTACCAATGCCGTTCCTGGCATTTGATCCTGGCTGAGAACTCACAGAACCAGCAGAAGAGGGTATTGGAGAAAGAGGAGAAGGCAAGCCTGTGCTTCTTGCAACACCTGGAGAAGATGCTTATATTAGTCTGGAATTAATCTTGAAGTGCTCATTCAGGAGCCTGGAATACCGTATTGCGGTGTCTTTTTTTGTTTGTTTGTAACCAAACATTGCCATGTGCAGAATGGACTGGCAGCAAGAATTTTTCCATGTGAAGATACCGAGGAATATTCAAATGGTTTCAATGTCATCATGATTTTGATGAGAACTATTGTGTTGCTGAATATGCTGTAAGCTGAGTTTGGTTCCAGGGCACCTGATTCCAAGGCAATCCCATATTTCATGAATGAAAGGGCAGCCTCTAGATACTGAAAGGCCTTTTGAGCTTTGTTGGTCATTGCATCAGCTTTGTGCTTCAGCCTCTTGGTCTTTTCTAAGTAGTATTACTTTGAATGCTGCTTTTCAAACTTGACTAGAGGCCTCCTTGACTTGAAGGTACCATTTGGCAAAGAAGGCACTGGGAAAAAATTTGTGAGATGCCCTGCAGATCCTTTGATGTCCTTCCACAGTTCTGTGTGATTTCTCTTCACTTTCCTCTGCTTGGCGAACAAAGGATTCTTGTGGTTGCTCTTGTTTCTGTCAGTGTTATCCATGGAATCAGCTCATCTGTCTCAGTTCTATGTCTCTTTTTGGGCCTTCTTGACTGACTTTGGTGCAGAATGTGCAGTAGACGTGGGTGGCAGTGGCAGAAAAAGGAGATCTTTCTTCTAGGTTTCAGATGAAACTTTTGATGCTTTCAATTGATCAGTCTTTGTTAACTGAAGACTTCAATTATTTTGTATCTTTTTCTTATTTCATTTTCTTCCTATCATTCTTTTCTTTTTCTTCCATCTTTGTCTTTTGAAGGAACTCTTCAGATCTGTCCATGCCTTTCCTCTTCAAGTCCTGCTTCTTTGCACCAGGTAATTCCTTGTTCTCTGCTCTTCTCTGGTGTCTGTCTTTTTCTGGGGGACTGAGGGGCTTTTGGCAGGAGGCAGATATTTATTTTCACCATGAGGTCCTCATGGGCAATGGGTCCCTCCCTTGTGAGAACAACTTCGCCTTGATAGGCAAGGGCAGTTTCTCCTTATGAAAATCCGGAAGCCTGTGGCAGGTGCCCCAGTGTGGGGCACCAAAAAGGACTGTGGTGAGTTGACCTTGGGTGGATGCCAGGTGGATGTCAAGCTGCTCTATCACTCCCCTTCCCAGATGATCAGGGGAGAGAAAATAAGATGGGAAAATGACTCAGATTCTGATAAAGCGGTTTACTGAAGCGAAAGGTTATATACACACAAGCAAAGGACCAAACCAGAGATTTTATTCTCTAATTCTCATCAAGAAGTCATATCTGACCACTTCCCAGGAAGCAAGGCTTCAGCATGCACTGCATTTGCTCCAGAAGGGAAACATTGTAAATAGTTAATTTCCCCCGCCTCTCCCCCCCCACTTTCTCCTTGTTTCCTTAGCTTTTATATCTGAGCTGACATCATATGGTATGGAATAACCCTTTGGTCAGTTTGGGTCATCTGTCTAAGTTGTCTTCCAAGATCTTGCCCACCTCCAGCCTTCTCACTGGAAAAAAAATCTATGGAAGAAAATAAAATTTAAAAAAGAAAAACAAAAGTTACTAAATTTAAAAACCCCTCACACCTCTGTCCTCTGAAGTATGTGAATGATCTCCTGGGGATTATAAAAGAAATTTTTTCTGATAAACATATTCATTAAATACATGCACTTCTATGCTATTTCCCATGTACCCTCTTGTCAGAGTCTGGATACTTATCTCCATTCAGCCTTAGTTTCAACAGGCATGGCCACTCTTCAGAAATATTACGTGTGAGAATAAGTAATTTCACATATGGCATTAAGAAATTTAGAACACATTGCAGTCCAGATCTGTCCAAATCAAAATTTGTGGTTGTGATTGTTAGTTTGGTGCTACATTTTAAGTCTATCCAGAGCCCTTTTGCCTTCAATTACATAGATATCAACTACAGAGTGCGTCACTGGCTCTACCTTTTCTCCTACCTTTGAGGACATTATAAAACATAGCAATTAATTAACATCTTCTGTCCCTATTTTTACAACTATAATCTTATTTCAAACCTAACCATGTTTTTTAACCAGTTAAGTTTAGATCAAATCAATTCACTCTTACTGGTGTCAAACATTCTTGCTCTGCAAATTTCATAGTATCAAAAAATAAATCCTCTTTCTGCCATCATTTATAAAATGCTGTTAACCATGAAATCATGCCCAGTCTTAAATTTAATGAAAGTGAATGAGATTTTTCCTGTAGTTTTTGATAAATCAGTTGCCCATGTTGGATACAGTCCTCATTTTAACCCTGAAGGTTTTGAGGGTCCTGACATAATCTGATAATCCCTGTGCTACCAAGCCATGACACAGCAGCATGGGAAATTGCAGTCATAAACATTCTGATTCTGCAAACACCAGCTCAGTTCTTGGCTCTTGGGGTTCAGCTTCTCACTAATGCTGCCCTAGCCTGTAATCCTAATTCCACCTCTCACTCAAATCTTAGTTACAAGCCTACAAAGCAATAGACATGCCGAAGTGATAGACTTGAGTAGAGGACAGTTGAGCAGTCCGTAATGGAAGTTAGATAGTTTGTCTTTCAAAACATGAGTATTAATGGATATATTTGATGAAAAGTCTAGGCAATGCTAGGTAGCTTCCTTCAATAAGATCTGGTTGTGACAGAAGTTTTGAGAAACTCCCTGCCACTTGAAGAGCTGATACTTCAGATGTCTATGCATAGCCAGTTCCTTTAAGTTCAAAGTGCTCACCAGTTCAAAACATTCACATATTTTTTGCTCTTGTCACCCTTATGAAAAATTTTCCATTTTTTTTTCAAATTTTATTATTTTTTGTGGCTGATAAAGGCCTTCACCCCCAGCGGCTGCTGTGTCTGCACTGACTGTAATACTCTTCCTTGGACTTTACATATATTATTCTTATGTTGTTGGTGTGTGTCAGGAGTGTTAAAGTACATAAAGGCAGCTACTCATTTATGGGGTGAGGGGAAGCAATGCAGTTACAGGTTATTTATGTTGTTATTCATGACAGCAAGAAGTTACTTCATAGTCAATTCAGAAAATGTTAACCAAAAACTGTGCTTGTTAAATCCAGTTTTCGCGCTATTCAACCAAATATTTGAATTGTGTAGCACTTTGTCCCAGCTCTTTACAGTCCTGAGCTTTAGCACCTTAGCCTTATCTCCAGACAAAGCTGCTTGCCTAATAGTAATCCAGGATGCCACCACATGCATCTATTTTGAATTGTTGAAAATCAACTATATTTCTTATATCATATGATGATCATGCTTGCCTCAGAAATAAATGTCATGGCTACAGACCTACAGCTGTCCCTGAAGGGCTTGAAAATCCCTCTGAAATAAAAAATAAAAAAAATCAGCAGTTTCTTTTGAGAAACTGTAATCGGAATCATAACTAAACCTACTGTAGACCAAAGACCCATGACAGTTATGGTCTCTGACCTTCATTATACTCTTGTAGATGACTATTCTTTGCTCTTCAGCTCTGGCAGCCTTATAAACCACATATGAATACTTACTAGAAAATAAAATAAAAGCCATTATACACCTACTGGTTCTGGTTTTATTCTAGCTGTGTGAGCTTTGCACAGTTCATGTTTAAAGATAAGTAATCTAGTCTTCCTGTTCTGAATACTTTTACTTTACCAGCAATGCAGTGATGACTCACAAGAACTAATTTTGTTAGTTCCCTCAAATAGAGTTCATGTGTCTTTTTTTGAATCCAGCAAATTCACTGTTTGTGTTCCATAATAAAATGATACACACACGCTTGTCAATTCCTACCTCAGTGAATGAAGATCCAGGCTAGAAGGAGTAGGAGAGCTTGCATACCGATTTTTCAAGTATTTGTGGATTTTAAAAATATGGGGCTGCTATGTTGTGTCCTGATTCTTCTGTAATAATTGAAAAAACTTCTTGGTCTACTTGAGAAAAAAGTTTCTTGTTCCCTGAGTAGAATTTCTGCATTTGCTTTGTGTTGAAATGGTGATCAAGAGTTGTTCAGTGAAGTGATACCAGCAGTCCTGTGGTGACCATAAGCAAAACCAGACCACCTGAGAGGGACAATGTCTGCAGCAAGGCTGGTGCCAATAGAAAACACAGATTCAGAGTTCCTCGATAAGAAAACCAGGAGCTAGCAGCACACCATCAGCAACAGTTGCAGCAAATGTACCTACAGGCACAGTTAAAGGTGGCAGCAGCAGACCTGGTAGAAGCTTCAGAGGATTCTGTGAGCAATTGCAAGAACTTATGGCACAGTAACAGCTATAGCTACAGGATCAAAATTGAAAACAAGAGGCTCAAGGACTAAGGAAAAAAAATTAAAAGCTGTTGCTTTGATCAGTAGACCACAATAAAAAGAGAACCAACACATTGGGTAAGTACAATGATGTTGAAACTCACAGGGAATGGTTGGCCCCGAATAAAATCAGCCTGAAGGTAATCTGAAAGCTTTCAAGGGGCTTACTGAGATCCAAACACCCTTGGGTTGTCAAACCATCCAGTTTGTGGAAGGCTGTTTGGGAAATCCCAGACCTGCTGCAGTAATTCATGCAGGAATGTACGGTCACATATCAAAATGTGGTCTAGAACTAAAACTGAAGGCTAGATCTTCCTAGTTACTTGACCTGAACCTAAAAAGAATTTTCAGGAGCTATTAGAGCATCCATAGACCAATACTCTATTTTACTTCATTAAGAGAGATGAAGTTGTTTATCTTCATGGAATTCTGTGGCATGTTGTGAAGGATGACTATAATGTACAGTACCTGGATCTTCTACGTTTGGCAAATTGTTGACACTTTAACTGGCATCTGATTTTCAGGAATGAGGCAGAGAAATAGACATCAAGATTCTGTCCTCAGGATAATAGAAAAGATAAGTAGCTGCCTGGAAAGTTTTCAGAGACATTTGTTTTGATATTAAGGGCATGCATTTTTTTGACATTTCTAAACAGGTGGTTGTGCAACTTCTGAATATAGAAAACCTTCAGCATAGAGCAAAAGAATAGCAGAAGATTGAGGTTAGGGATATTGAAGAGTTAGATCAGGAACAGGTTAGTTTAACCATATTAGTTACAAAGTATGACAGGAGATGTGGCTCTGTATCTTTTGTGGATCTTGGAACATTTTGATGTCTTTATCTCAGATGAAGTATCAGCAGGCTGACCTGGGGGCTTCTCTCTTGCAACACTGTTAACAAGGAGTAATACTGAGAAATGAGTTGTGAGGATGATCTGCTTTCTTAGGTGCCTGTTTGCTGTTAGCATACATTTCCTCCATTCAGCTCTCATGGTAGGAGGTTATTGCTAAAACATTGGATCGGTGTTCCCCACCCACTCTTGTTGTCAAGGCCCTGAGTACATCAACAACAGCCTCTTCATACCTTTGCCCTGAGGTGTTGACCATCTGTGGTCAAGACCAGCTCTGATACAGCGCAGCTGTGTAACCTGGGATCAGATTCCTTTGAAAGGATTTGTGAAAGCTGTGTCAGAGGCCTCTGCTGGCTCAGGATCTGAATTCCCGTTCAGGCCCTTGTCCCTGGTCCTTATCAAACCTCTACATTCAGCCCAAATCCATTCTCATGGTACCAAAGGGTATCTCTAGTAGCTAGACAAACAGCTGTAAAACATTTACCTGTATCACATCCAGTACATGTCTCATTTTGAATTTATATGTGTTATGCTGCTAAGCAGAACCTTTACAAAAACCATAAACAGAATTTTCAATAAATTGATAATCCAGACATTCAATAGATGGGAATGATAGATTGGAAACTATTACATTGAACCCATCCACCTTTGTTATTTCAAGTTTTGCTTCTGATGGCCCTTGAAAACTCAGGAAAAGTTAAGTTTTTACCGTGTCATATAAGAGCCTCACACCTTTTCCAAAAGCACAGACACTTAACTGCAGCCAGGAGATTTCACTCCTCCCTAAATCCTTAGGTAAGAAAAGAGTGCCCACCAGTTTCATATATTACTAAGTGTTACAAAGTGAGACCAAATAGATAATAATACAGTACTGGAATAAAGATTTGTGGTCTTGGAATAAAAGCTGTTGCTAACAGGAGTGGGGGGAGTCATGGTTCATTTTATGGCAGTTATGACTAATAGATGCAAATTGAGAGCAAAGATTAGGAACAGTGATGCAATTAATGCAGGCAGGAGAGGTACTGAAGAACTTGATATTGCAGACATCTTGCAAGCCATGCAGACCTAAGATGAGTGTGGAAACCACCAGGATAAATATTTTATTTTTATTTCTGGTTAAAGGTAGATGTATGCTTTGATATCAGGTTAAGTAGAAAAAGGACACAGGCATTCCAGATCCAGCTTTCATCCAGTTTTTGCAAGTTTAGCAAGGTCCAGCAATAACACCAAGAAATCAATCCCTCCTATTCTTAAATTTAATCTCAAAACTGGGGAGTGAACGGCATGAAGGTTGCTAGGAGGGCAGGTAAAAGCACTATGCATTATATGGCTATATCCCCAAATTTCTTGATTTCTTCTCCCAGTAGTGCTACCAACACTGAAGTAAAATCTTATTTTCAGACTTATCAGCCTACAATAATCTAGGAGTTAACTGTAAAATATAAGACCTTGTGAGTTTCAAGCCAAGTCTCAGTTTGCCAAGTAGCATTCATTGACAATATAATAAATTTTACCATAACCTCAACCTTTTCCTTTGTCTTAACTGCACACTAGCAGGCTGGGATAGCCACAGACCTATCTTCTAGAAAGTGCTCTTTACAGACTCTTTCCTATGGAACAGACTACTGTTAACAAGTTTAAAAATAAGAAGCAGGATTATAGTAACAAGTACTACAGAGTTGGGATAATGGCTTTATCTTTCCTGAAAGATTTCTAGGACCAGAAGAATTATAGCTGTTTGATCTGAATGAGAAGTTAAGGTTAGTTCTGCAAGGGAAGAGATCATGGTTCTATGGAAAAGGTAAAGTTTGGGACTAATTTTATAGTATGGAGTCTTCTAAGGTGTTCTTTAAAGATGTATTTTAAGAAGCAGAATGAGGGTGAGTGTTGTTAGAAGAATTTACTTCTTTTGAGTCTTTATGTTAACTGTGTTGGATAATTTATTGTATTAATGAGCTTTAGCAATAGAAATAGGTGAGAAAATCAAACAAAGAAATTAAGCTTTTTGCTAGACTGAGCAGAGCATACAGGACCAAGAGATTCTGTTAAGGAGTTTATGGGTGTTTAAAGCATAACTGAAGCAAGGGCTAGAATGGAGGTGAGGAAATATAAAATGTAGGTTCTGTACAAGAGGTGCTGAAAACTTTTGAGAATTTTGTGTTTTTAATGCCTACAGAATTCTGGTTCAATTGTGCTTCACATATATCTACAACAGGGTATGTAATGATTGTAAGGGAATATAACAGTTCATCGGTAACTGAAAATAGTTAATTGTTGCAGTCTGTGTAGACTGAAACAACTGGTGTATACAGGAAACTGTGGTTAACACTAGAGTAAAGGTGGATGTCTTGGTAAGAAATTAGTACAGAACATACCCAAAAATTATGTTTTCTGGAACTACAAATCTCATAGAGCTGGAATAAATGTTTAGGAATAGAGGTGAGTGAGTGTTCCTTAGTTTTAAAGCATATTTAGATTATATATCTTATTTAAAACTATATTTATGCATGTTTTAAAGATTAGGTGCTATAAGGTAAGGCCTCTAGAGCTAAGCTGGTAACAAGATAGTTCAGGATTTTCTGATCCAAGAGGAAGGATGGTCTTGGAAGACCTAATGTCTACTATTCTTGTGGAGATTGATCGTTGGTAAAAGGAGGTTATTTATTACAGTTAAGATTTTTAAAGACAGAAGATCAACTATAAGAAATTTGTTTATAGATCTTGTTTTCTGCCTTTTTGCTACTTCCAAAAATAGTCTTAGCATTTTAACACTTTCTGTCCCTGACTCTGTGAGTCTTATGTGTTACATGTAGTTCATGAAACTGAAAGTAAATATAACTGAACTGAAAGTAAATACAAACCAAACTTTAACAATAGACTTGCTGGCCATATCCATCTCATTCTGACCTATTTGACTCTGCTAAACACATAATCTTAGGCCTGTAAATCACACATAATGAACCGAAAAATTCAGTTCCTGCTTTGCAAAGGTAAACTGCCACCCAAAATATAAATTTTGTTTGTACCCTGCAGTTGTGAACTATACCATGTTGTGTTGTGATCCACTTCAGGCTTCTAGTGTTGTGCATTCTAGAGTACAAAGCTATAGGAACCTGAAAAGAAATCAGTTCTTTATAGTCTAAAAGTTAAATCAAAGCTTTCTTCAGGTGCACATAATGCATACTTGTTGTAGGTAGCATTGCTGGTAAACAATTCACATGCTGGTTAATTCTGTTTATATTCTCATGGCTGAATTTTATCCTTATTGATAATTATACCCAGAACCCAATAACAGTTCAGAAAAGATATTGAGGTTCTGGAGTGGGTTAAGAGAAAGGCAATAAAGCTGGTGAAGGGACTCGAGCACAAGTGCTATGAGAAGAAGCTGAGGGAACTGGGGTTGTTTAGTCTGGAGAAGAGGAGACTCAGGGGTGACCTCATCACTCTCTACAACTACCTGAAAGGGGGTTGTAGCCAGGTGGGGATTGGTCTCTTCTTCCAGTCAGCCAGCAATAGCACAAGAAGGCATGGGTTTAAGCTCTGCCAGGGGACGTTTAGGTGGGATATTAGGAGGAAATATTTTACAGAGAGTAATCAGGCATTGGAATGGCCTTTCTAGAGAGGTGGTGGATTCACCGTCTTGGAGGTTTTTAAGATGAGACTGGACGTGGCACTTAGTTCCATGAACACAGTGGTGTTGGATCAAGGATGGGACTTGATCTCAGAGCTCTCTTCCAACCCAGGTGATTCTATGATTCTATGATGAACATCTAGACAATTAACCAAAATCAATTTGCTGCTCCAGAATCAAGTATTACACAGCCCTTTGTGCTTTTCAAGTGCTGACAATAATACTATGCTCCTTCATCCCTCCAGGTTGTGATCTTACAACTTTTCTTAAACTAGCAGTCCACATCTGCCTTCAAAGTAAGTAGAAGCCACTGTCTGCTTATATGCCCCTATATTAGCTTTGTAAGGCACTGATGGATCCAGAAATGAACTAGATCTTCAGCCTTCTCTTCTCAGATACTAAATCTATTTTGAATCCAGACTTAGCCTTACCAATAGGCTGAATTCCTTTCTCTAACTCACTCAATGCTATTTTCTCATGTTCTCCAGTATCTGTGTTCAGAATCCAAAAGTAAAACTAGGTCTTTGTCCAACTATAACTGTAATTCCAAATTTAGGCAAATAATCTCAAAAAGATAAGGAACTAGTTAGAATTATTGTTGGCTTCCACTGTTGTACCAACTCTACAGGCCTTGCAAGTGCAAATATATTAACTTTTCTGATTCTTTTCTCTAGGACTTGGAAATATGTAATAATAAAAGTGTTTTGTTTTTTTTTTTTAATTTCTAATGAAATTTTTCTTGTAAAGGCACTTTAGGCTGTCATTATTGGTGCTAACATAAATCTCCACTGGTGCCAAACCTGGCAGCAGTGTCAGGAGTTTGCCAGTTCTACTACAGAGAGTGCAGAGCTGGGCTAAGCCTCATTTCTGTTCTCAGCCACAGGACTTGCTTGATGCATGACCTGTGGCAAATTTACTTCTGAACTGCATCATGAGGATCCCTCCTGTGCGGGGTCTATATAAGCAAAAAAATGTGTGAAACAGGGGTTATCCTATATATACATCTGTATTATATGTGTATATAATTCTTCATTACAATTACATGAATCTCTTTTTCCTAATAATATGGTTGTTTTAAAATGTTCTGTAGCCTGAAAGAAACTTTGTCAAAATTTCTCATATGCATTAAATAATAGACTTTGCTTGCCCTATTCATTGTATAAACAAGGTTGCTGCTCACCTTCAGAATGAAAATTCGGTACTCAGGTGCTAAACTTAATCAAAATTGTGTTGTTTTCTGTATCAGAGTTAAGTGTTTATCTTCTCACAGAGGCTTCCTTGTGTCTTGTGCTTTCTATTCATGAGTTATTAAATGAGATCTTGTAATCCAGAATTTATGCTTACTATAAATCCTTACATTCTTTTGCTTGCCGACTAAAAAAAAAAAAAAAAAGTAGCACTAATCACAGAATTGATGGAAAAATTAAGGTGTGGATTTTTTGTCTTTGTTCTCTTTTTTTTTTGTGAGTTTTTTTTTTTGTTGTTGGTTGGTTTGGTTGCTGTTGTTTTTTTGTTTTTTTGTTTTTTTCCTTTTTTCCCCGGAAGAACCCTGTCAAAATGCTTACTGGACAAAATGTTAAGGTAAAGTGCTACCTTTCACTTCACTATGGTAGAGAATATATATAAAAATACATATTATGTGCTATGATAAAATATTAAGTTTTAGAATACTTTGTTTATTACCCTAGAATGTGTAACTAAACCATTTTTTGATTTATTATCTGACAGTTCAAAAGCCACATTTTTTTTGAATAATTGAGAGCTAGAGCTTTAGCTTCTGAGATGTTAATTTATGTTACCAATATATGTTACATTTAAAATGATGAGTTACTGGTGGATGGAACTAACTACAAGATTGCTTGTAGACCTTATGAAAAAATTGCAATGCTTTATTAATATTTAATTTTCTTACTTTTTTTTTTTTTTTTTTGGTTTGCAATTATTTCAGTTATAGTGTTTCTCCACCTGCCTTCCCTAAAAATTAACCTAAACAACAGATCAGTTGTAAGAATGATCTGTTTAATATATGAGCTCAGTCCTAGAAATGGATGAAGTGTACTAACAGGTGCTGAAAAGAAAGTTTTCCCAAGGCTGAGATTCCACCCACAATTTTTGTGTCAATAAAGAAATAAAAAAAAATATAACTAAAAATATCTATTATTTCCATACTTAACAAAAAATTGCAAGTATCTTTGCATGTTTTGCTCGCAAATAAGTAAATTTAGGTAAAATATAAATGATCATTTAATAAACATAAAGAAGTTAAGCTGAGAGAGCACAGGAAACCTTAATGTAGATATTTCCAAATTTTTGATTGTATAACTTTGAAACCAAAATAAGGTTATTTTTCTGTAACTCTTTTTAGGTATCTGAAAGTAAGTTTTTTGTTTATATTAGATCCTTCTGAATCTTTAAGTAAAACTAAGATAATTCATCTGGGGGAGACCTGAGTACTGTTTTTATGTTTACTTTAGAACCCCTGCAATAATTTGTCTTTTTACCTCCGAGCATGATGAAGTTCAATTATAATTTGCCCTTATTAATTGTCACTTACCTACAAATAATCTCTGGTTATGTGTACAAGTATCTGAATGGAGGGTGTCCAGAGGATGGAGCCAGGCTCTTCTTGGTGGTGCCAAGGAATATGAAAAGGTCAATAGTGAGAAACTGATGCACAGGAAGTTCCACCTGCATAGAAGGGAAAACTTCACTGTGCAGGTGACCATGCACTGGAACTGATTGGCCAGAGGGGTTGTGGAGTCTCCCTCACTGGAGATATTGAAGAATTGGGCACAATCCGGTGCCATGTGTTCTAGGATTACCCTGCCTGAGCAGGGAGGTTGGACCAGGTGACCCACTGTGGTCCCTTCCAACCCATCTCATTCTGTGGCTCTGTGATTCTGGAGTACTTTCTTTTGAATGGCTTCTTGTGTATTACTTGTTTTAGGTCCTATTCTGAGGTGGCTAACATCCACAAACACTATTGAGAGACTAGATCTAAGTTTCAGGGATCTGAAACTTACCTGGAAAATTTACTCTATTTGACCTAACATAAGCTTGATTGTAAAAAATGTCATTTTGTTTATCTAAATGCAAATAATAAGCCATAAGTTATATATTCAGATTCATGTTTTTTTTTTTTTTTTTTTCAAATTTTGTCAATATCACAAAAGGAACTTTATTAACTGATTAATCCCTCAATATTTTATGATTTTTTTTACAGGTTTGTTATCTCCATTCCTGTGTGAATTCTTACTGGAATTCCATCATAAATAAAGAGACAGATAATCCTGGCAAAGTATTTACATCCCTTATATGTCCATGTTTAAAGAAGGCTGACTAGATGGGACTTAACACCCTACGTGAATTCTCTTCCTAATGGAAGACATCTGTTGAATGTGTTATGAGAGCAGGACGTCATAAGGCCAACAGGAGCTTTTCTTTGTTTAGTGTGAAAAAGAATGGCAGAAGCCCCTTGGCAATTTAAAATGCAAAAATATACTTGGACTGGTTTCTCCAAATCTGTTACAGTATGAGATCTGATTTTCTTTGGGAAGTGATGGGGTTTAGTTGCTCTTTATTCAAATAAACTGTTTTATTTGGCTTTACATTTTCTAATGGGAAAAAAGAGACAAATACAGGTGTCAGAACCATACTTTGACTTGTATCTGTAATTTTTTTATCTGTGCTCCCAAAGTATGTACCAATCATCTCTCTAATCTGGATTATATAGTAGAATTAGTAGGGTAACCATGTCTTGTCAGGTGACTAGTCTCTTCCAAAACTTTCCCCCCCCTTTCATATAACTGGCTTTATTTTGGGTCATGCAGGGTGAAAAATCATCTCTGCAGTTTTAAACTGCATTCAGAATGAAATGGAGATTTCTCAAACCAGAGCCACCAAAGAAGGTAACAGGGAAATGCTGCAATTTAACTCATTACTTGGGGACCAATGGGAAGTGATGAGAGCTCTTCAATACTGCTTTTCCTTTTCTGTTGCACGCCACAGAGTATGGGTGTCTACTGTATTCTTCTTGGGCTGGTGAAGCCACAAGTTTCTGGAAAATCACTCTTTTGAAAGCAATTTTCATCATAAACATGTCATCAGTCTGTTTTTAAGAGTTCAGACACATAGCTAAACTATACTGAGTTTGTAAAGAACCCATTCTGTTATATTAAAGTGATGCCTAAGGGTTTCTTTGGTTTTTGATTTTTTTAATTTTATAAATTTTAGAAGTTATTGTAGAGTTAATGTACCAGTAAAATAACTTCAGTAGCTTAATGTTTACACATATCAACCCCATCCTATATCAATCCCTCAGAATTCCAGTAGCTGTCTAGTCTCTATTTCAAGGCAGAATTGCAGAGAAGCGCCACGAAGCCTGCACCAGAAGATAAAGACATAGACAGAAGGACCTCCAAATCTGAAGCTTTGGAAGGCCTCCAAGCACCCGACATGCTGTGAAGAAGACAATGACGATGAAGGAAGGGTCCCGAGCCCCCAGACCAAATTTCCAATGGGGTGTGCCAGGGGCAGAATGGGGCAGGACTGGGGGGAATAACAGAATGGGATTGGATGGACATTATTATAAAATCTTGAAACTTGGGTCAAAGGGAGGGATCCTGTGTAAATGTATTCCTGGAGCCTGGAGGCTCATTAAAGCTCCTGCTCACTTATCTCCTACTAAAAGTTG
>JAWWEE010000105.1:96795312-96807820 GCA_035221455.1 Xenops minutus
ATCCTGTGTAAATGTATTCCTGGAGCCTGGAGGCTCATTAAAGCTCCTGCTCACTTATCTCCTACTAAAAGTTGCCTAGAGTTTTTTTTCCTCACTCTTTAAGGCATCATAACGAGAACCAAATTTACCAAGCTTAGCCCTCATGGAAGAAATTTTTCAAATTATCTTACTAACAATATTTACTTACCTGAATTAGTAAAAATTGTTTAACCAGGCAACTTCAACATTTTCTGATGCACTCAGTCTTCAGTCAGTCTCAAGAAAAAGGATTTTGACATTGAATTTAGAGACACTATTGCTTTTGGAAAACTCAGCATGAATGGAGAAGGGAGAGAGCTGTGTTACAGCCATGCAATGAGTATTTGATGTGGTTTCATTAGCACTGTTACAACTAATGTCACTGACTTGAGATTAAGGGAAAGTGACTGGAATAAACTATGTAGTGACTAGGTGGACCTACTCTGCTTTGGAATATGGCAAGCTACAAATATAGATGACCTCTTACCTTGTTGGAACAGGTTTCACTGTACTGGCTTGAAACTGCCTACTCATAAAAATATTTGAAATAGTTTTCCCAGTTTTGCAACTTGAAAAATTCTTTGTGCCTTTATTGAGTATTAATTTATTTTAGCTTATTTTATACGGCATATGAAGATGCATGAATATTATTGTCACATCTATTCCTAGAATAAGCTAGTATTTGCTCAAAATTTTCTTCGGTTTTAATTGTTAAATGAGATATTCAGAATAATCAATAAAAACCCCTCACTTTTCAGTGGTAACAATTATTTCAGTTATGAAATACATTACAAGTATTTATAAAGAACTTGTCAGACAGCATTTAAAAAGTCAGAGGGCAGCATTTAAAATTTCTGCCCTTACCTCTCCAGAGTTTTCCTTTGGAAACTGAATTCAAGAATGAGGTACAGGGATTCATACCTTTGTGTGCAGTATTGGGTTAAAGTATGCAAGACAAGGCTGTAAGTATGTGAAAATACAGAACTGATGTTCAAAAGGTATCTGATTGTGTGGATTGACCCTGACTGGGTGCTAGATGCCCACCAGGCTGCTCTATCACTCCCCTCCTCAGCAGGATAAGGGTAGAGGGGATAAAAAAAGATAGAAAAATCTCATGGATGAAGATAAAGCCAGTTTTATAAAAGCAAAAGCAAGGCCTGGTCACAGAAGCAAAGGAAAACAAAAGCTTTATTCTCTATTTCCCATCAACCACTTCCTGGGAAGCAGGGCTGAAGTATGCATAGTGGTTGCTCTTGAAGACCAATATTGTAATAATGTTTTTGTATCTGAGCAGATGTCATATGGGATGGAATATACTTTTGGTCAGTTTGGGTCAGCTGTCCTGGTTGTTTCCCCTCCCAAGACCTTGCCCACCACCAGTCCAATGCATAGACAGCACTGATACTGTGGGGAGCACTGCTCAGCAGTAGCCAGAACACTGGTTTGTTATCAACTCCTTTCTAGCTACCAATACAAAGCACAGCACTGCGCAGACTGCTGTGGGGAAATGAACTCCATATCGGTCAGATAAAATACACTGTACCTAACCTGCAAACACCCTAGTTTTTTCTAGACATTATCTCTGCTTGAAGCTGAACTTTGTTTATCCTTACACATATTTAACAGTGTAAAAGGGATAAAAACATTTTGCTTAAGGATTCTAATTTAAATCTGAAGAAAGATTCTTATGACTCAAACTTTTTCAATTATGTCACTTATAGTCCTCCTAATTTTGAAAGGATGCTATCTCTGAGGACATCTGTTCTTTTCCACCACCTCTTTTATCCACACAATTTCACAATACTCATACAACTCATGCTTAGCTGTAGCCACTAAGAAGTAATTCAGAAAATCAGAGAACAAAAGAAGCTAGATCAGAGTCTAAGTTGCTACTGTTTAATTTAGCACCACTTCATCAGTGATATGTCTTCAAAACAATAGTATCATGAGACAATGTTATAAAGTACATCTGAATCACCAGAATGAGTGTTTTCTTTTAATGGATGGTGTAGAGGGCTAGAGACTGCATACAGTCTTCTACTTCTGCCTGTTTGTTCCCCATGCTACATGCATTAGTGTACAGCCTGTAGTTGTGCTGATTTCCCAAAAGTGTGAGAGTTTCTTCCATAGTGCAGTCCTCTAATTGCTCCCATATTTATGTCATAATAAATAATGTCTTCAGACCAGTTTTGATGATTGCCCTATCTCTCTTGTTCACATCACCCTGCATCCTTTCCTTGCCATCTCAGTCTACCACTTCCTCATTGGATTGTTGATCATTTGCCCCCCTCCACCATCTTTCCTACATGAAAGCTCTCCTCAGCAGTTTGGCCAGCCACTTGGCAAAGAAGATTTTCCTCCACTTGCTCAGATAGTACTGTATCTCAAATCATCGTAAGTAGCCATAAAAGATTAATCCCTGTTGTTGGTACCAGCTCTGCAAACTGTTTACCCGCAGGATCTTTCTACTCCTGCTTGAGCTCTTTCCTCTCACCAGGAGGATTATGGAGAAAGAACCTTGGGCCACCATGTCCTTGAGCATTACCTCAAGAGCCTTGTGGTCATGCTCTGTACACTCCAGGTCTTCTCTGCTAATGCCATCATGGACCAGCATGTCCCTGACATTGGAGCAATCAGGGGTAATAGTCTGAGGGCTGGACAAGCGATGACAGTCTCCTGACAACATCCTGGGCCTCAGGACCCATCAAACAGCAGGCAGTGCAGTAACAAAAAAACCCAATCCTAGTTTTTACTGCAGAACCTTACTTGTCTGGGCATGTTGTATCCACACTGACTTGTAGGCACGATGTATCCATAGTGACACAAAATCATTAAGGTGTCTAAAAGAAATGCAACCCTCAAAGGTACACTTAAAAGAAGCTCTACCAGCCAAGGAAGTGGCTTTCGCCAGTCTGATGAGGGTGTCTGTGCTCACAGCTCCTGGTTGTAGAGAGTTTTACAGGGAGACTCTAGAGGGTTCCCATGTCCAGGCACTAGCATGGGAGCTGCAGGGGGGATCTGTGAGGGTAGATGGGGCTGCCCCAAGTCAGACACAGTCCATTCCAGCCAGGTCCAACCCTCCCACTGCTGATCATGGCTGAGCCAGCAGCTGAGGGGAGGTACCTTGGGGAAAGTGTGTGCAAGAAAGGGCAAAAAACACTGAACAAAAGATTGTGAGGGAAAAAGTATGTGAGACAAACAACTCTGTGAATACCACGGTGAAAAGAGAGAGGGGGGAGGAGGTGCTCCAGGCACCAGAGCAGACATTCCCCTGCAGCCTGTGGAGGAGCCCACAGTGACACAGATTGTGCCCTTACAGCCCATGGACAGGACCATGGTGCCCATGGAGGACACCCCACTAGAGTAGGTGGATGTCTTCTGAAGGAAGCTGTAGCCATGGATGTATCGAATATGTTGAGTTGGAAGGGACCCACAAGGATCATCAGGTCCGACCCTTAGCCCTGCACAGGACCACCCCCAAGAGTCACACCATGTGCCTGAGAGTATCATCAAATGCTTCTTCAACTCTGTCAGGCTGGGTGCTGTGACCAGTGCACTGGGGACCCTGTCCCAGTGTGCTGCTCCATGCCAGAGCAGGCTCCTAGCAGGAGCTGCAGCCAGTGAAGGCTCCATGGTGGAGCATGTTTACTCTGAGAGACTGGCACAGGGGAAAAGTGTGAGAGGGAAGGAGCAAGAGAGAGGAGCTCATATGGACTGACCACAGTGCCCATTCCCCTTTCCCCTGTGCCACTTGGAGCTAGGGGAAGGACATAGAGGAGTCAGAAATGAAGTAGTGAAATTGAGCCTGGGAAAAGGGGGGGGTGTGGTGGGATGGTACTTTAGTCTTTGTTTCTCATCATCCTACTATATTTTGAATTTGCAATAAATTATTTTTTCCTAAGCTGAGTCTGCTTTGCCTGTGATGTTAGTTGGTAAGTGATCTCAACGTCTTTATTTTGACCCATGAGGTTTCCATCTTATTTTCTCCCCTCATCCTGTCAAAGAGGGAGAGTGAGAGAGCAGCTGGGTGGGCGTCTCTCTGTTGGCCAAAGTCAAAACCACCACAGTCTTTTGTCTTCCTGCATGATGCACATGGAAACAAAATTTCTTTGAAAAATGTGTATTTCAGTGCTGATACCAACTTCTTGTGAATATATTTTACTTATGAGTTTTTAATGTGAAAAGTAGCCTAAAAGATGCAGCTGGTTTTGTCATGCAAAGTATTAGAAGACAGGAGGAAAAAAGTAGAAATAAGACTATTTTATCAACAAGGAAATACACATACCATTGCACAACCATATGCAGCAGATACAGTGCAATTCTGGCTACATTGAAGATAGTAATAATTTTTCATAATTTTCATTTTCATTTAGTAGGAATTTCTTTTCTTTCTAGTTGTCAAGGAATCAAACAACTAGCTGGAACTAAAACAGTGATTTTAAATTCATGTGACTTTATTTTTTCAACAGAGCATGTCAGATTCCATATGTTTAAATGTCAAAATTCATTTTCCTGTGTGGAATCTATCTTATTCCAACTAAATTATAGAATTAATACAGTCTGGTATTCAGTGTAATAATATCAGAATTTCATCCAGTCCTTCTTGTGTTAAATTAAGGTTTTTTTAATCATATCTTGCTCAAAATTGAAATGTATGATTTCACTTTCTCACAGTTTTGACAGAGATTGTTCCAATAGCTTATTGTTTGCATAATATTCTGCAAAATATACAACATAGTGGAAAAATTCAGTTTGAGAGTGTACAGATAAATAAACATGAACTCAACAATAAATAAACACAGTATCAACAATACTTCATATTATAATAGCCTGAAGTTTTGTATTTTCTCAAGTGCCATTACTTTTCAAGTTAGGAAATTATTTCAGGGTTCAAAAAGTTAATATGTATCATGACATTTTTCTATTTTTACACAAAAAGATTTAACATGAGAACAGTGAGAAACTTCTTCCACCCAGGCTTTCCTGCCGGAAGGAGGGACACGGCAATTTGTAATTTTTCCAAGATATAAACAATATATATTTTGAGACATATGATCTTGGCAAATGATAACATAATGGACAAAACCTTACCAAGTACGGACATATGGGACTATTTACCTTAAACCTAATGTGAATTCTAGTTAAGTTTTATTACTTTCAGTAAGTTGTTTTTTGCTGTTTTCATGGTATTTTCTTCTTTTGCAAAAGAGTAACATGAACTATGTGTGCCTGTGAGACACCTCCATCTAACACACAATTTTCTACTAATGCCTTTAAATGTCTTTGTTTTATCTTTCTTGTTTTCTGTCTCCCTACCTGAAAATCACTGCATTTAAAATGCACCGTTTGGCCTTGTAGCAGACAGTTTGAGGTTTGCACTGGAAATCAGACATCCAGTTTGTCTAAGCCACTGTTGATGACGGAGGCCAAGAGTGGGTGCATGGGAAATAGTATTCCTAAATGTGTCCTGATATGAACATTTTTCATATAAACTTCATGAGGTGTGGTATCAATACCATTATTTTTAAAACTACTAGAAAAAAAATTCTTCCAAAAATTTGAATCCATTTTTGTATCTTTATTATCCCGAATTTGCTGTGGCAATGAGTTAGCATTGTGAGAAAATAGATGGTTTTTATGTTTCAAAAGGCTCATCTGTGATCCCTTTGCCTGCTTTTAAATATTTATTTGTGATTTTCCACTTCAGGAGTGGCACTGAAATGCTTAAAAGCCTATAAGCATGGTCCTGACAGACAGGAAAGAAGTTTCAGCAAATGTGTATCAACCTCAGTCATTATCTTCCTTATAATTCCTCTTATGGATTTGTTCTTAAGAGGAATTATTAGGGAGCCAATAGAAACTTACTCATCTAAATCCTTTTGGATTTTTTAAGGAGCATAATGAGTATTTTCATTTCCCATCTTGAGGCACTGTGCGGTATCTCTTTACATTCCTCTGTCATAGCTCTTCACCCTTGTCAAAAATGGATGGATCCAACAATATCTTCTGTCTTTTCAGCTTCTAAAGGTATTGTTCAATTCATCTCATTAACATTTGTACAGTGACTGATCGGGACTACTACAGACCCAAGAGTACTAATCCAAAGCTCACTGAAGTTAATGGAAAGATTTCCATTGACTCCACTGGGTGCCACGTGGTTCTTAGGCTCCAGAAAGGCAAGGACCTGACAATCTTCTTAAAAACATTTTCCATCATAGGCTGGAGGCTTTTATTATAAGGCTAGAATGTCTAACATCTGCTCTTGGACGCTACCCTCAAAGATACTACACAAGTGTAAATAAGGACATACTGCAAAGGGTGCTTAGTGAATGGTAATGCTGAAAATACAAAACTGTGCTGAGACATCAATGCAAAACATTGCATGTCACTTAACTAATGTATCATTTTATTGTAGAATCCAGACTGTTAAGAGCACAATATATTTTCAGTCTGTTCAATTGTATTTTCTGACAGCTGGAATGTTAGAAACACAGAATCAGTCATCAAAAGCACACTATAGCTGACATCATTGTGTACACATGTAAATTATATAGCTGATGCCAGAGCTGTTAATTTACCTTGATGTTTATCTGAAGTCCACAATGCCTGTAAATGTGCAAATAGTGGAGAGGTAAAAGGTATAAGGAAGAACTGTTTTACAGTAATTTTCTTACTTGTCCTGTCTTGACTCAATGGAGCCAACTTCTAGGGCTGGCTGTCTTTAGCTTCACAAGAGGAAAAATACACATTTAGTGTGTAATCCCAGCCCAGAGCCCAGCACAGGACTCACAATGCTAGTGTTTTTCCTTCAGGAAGATGCTACTTACATGTTACTTATGAGGCTGGCATAAGACTTCACAGGCTAAGAATTATGATAAGAGTTTAGAGGTATGTGAACACTTTTAAAATGTGAATTACTGACTTTATTCCCCGCCCCCCCCTAGCATTTTTAACATCCTACTTCAAGTTGCTAGTAGAATAACTTGATTGCCAAGCCATAAGTAAGACTCAGTAGATATGGGAGCCTTACCCATTCTTCCAGAGGCTGTGCCACTGACTGGACAAAACCAACAAACTCCAGCATGAGAAACAGTAAGGGTATGTGAGTACACATATCTACTATGCAGAGATAACGTCCTTTTTGCCTACTAGAATGCCAGTTTAAAACCTTAAACAAAAAATTTGCTTTCAACATTTGTTGATACATGGATCAAAAAAGGAATCCAAAGTTTTTTAAAATTGTAGATGGAGAGAAACCTCCCCAGGGAAAAAGTGTTCTGCCAGCATCTGCTGGCAAGTAAGGGTACCTGCCAGGGTAGGCTAATCCTCATTTGCAAGCAAGTTATTTAAGGATTTGAGGCAGTTTTAACATTCCAATGCATTTTCATGGTTGAGTTTTTGTTCAAATTGTAAACCTGTGGCTCAGTTCATGTCTTGTCTGCAAAAATCAGATTCATTATCTGCTGTGCAACATGCCAATAGTTACACACTTGAGAGAGACACTGATTATTTATTTCAGAATTGCACAAACCTGGGTGCTCATAGGAATTCCACAAATCAAGCACATCAACTATCAGAACTTCTAACTCTTTTGGCATTTTAACAAACAAAGGAATTAGTGTTCATTGGCTACGAATTACGTAGTTCTCTTATTAATTAGTATTCTATCTTCTATTGGTTAATGATTCTCTTGCTTCTTGTGCTAATGAGCCCTCATGCTCAGTCTTTCTCTTCCTTGGGATGGGTGAGTTTCTTGGGTCAGTGGTAGTGAGTGCGTGGTTACAATCTCCTCCTGCTGGTATTAATTTTTACCCAGTTGGAATTGATTCAGCTGAGTTGCTGAGTTGGGTTTATTAGTTTCTTCCTTATCTTGGGAGTTCTGCCAGATATCTTTGTGGCTCATAAATTGTGCATTCTCTGTGTCCACTATCAGTGGGCATCCTTCTTCCCAAGCTCCCCCTAGGTCTGAGATTACTGAAATATGTCAAACCCTAAGCTTTAACAAGGCAATTCTACCAACAAGTAATTTGTCTTTCTAGTACATGGACATGACTTAGACTTTGCTTGTTAGCTGCTTTCTGTTCCACAGATTAAATCTCCCTTCTTGTTGATTAGGCTTGAAAGTATACAAAGATCAAACCATAAAAAACATCGTTTCTTAAGAAAATTTTTACATGTTCTACATTTTGCAATAAATTATTTCACGGGTGAACATATAACCACACTGAAGCCTGTGACAGGATCAAGCTTAAAAAGAATAAAATTGAGAAAATTGGAAGAAGGCACCAATTTCTTTTCCCTGCCATGTTAGAAATTTAGTCAGGAGACTCAGGTTCCTCTGAAAGAAAGCCCTGCTGCATTTGCTGGAAAAAGTGGGCAGACAAGTAGGGTGATAAATACAGCAGTAAAGAGAAGTGGAGTTGGTGGTGGTAACATCATGACTGGGGCCAGAGATAAAAATTTCCAGAAGCTGGACTTCTCTGTCATAGACTGCAAAATAGAATTGGGAAATAATCTAATAGATATTCATAGTGATTAGTTACCTTGCCCATTCAAACACTAGAAACTATCTTTTTCTTTGTTTTTTTTTTTTTTTTTTCAAGTGGGGAAATATTCATTACTGAGTAACCAGACAGTATTGATTACTTCCCCAATTTTCTTCAGGGTGCTTGAGACATGATATTTATAACTTTTGTGGGTAGGAGTCACTAGAAATTCTACACCCAAATGGTCAAAGGAAAATATGCATAATTGCAATAACATTTTCATGGTTTATCCCCAGCTGGCAACCAAGCACCACACAGCTGATTGCTCACTCCTGCCCCAGCAGGGTGGGACAGAGAATCGGAATAGTAAAAGCCAAAAAAAATCATATATTGAGATAAAGACAGTTCAGTAGGTAAAGTAAAAGCTACACACATAAGCAAAGCAAAACACAGAATTAATTTGCTACTTCCTATTAGCTGGTGGGCGTTCAGCTATCCTCTGGAAAGCAGGGCTGCATCACATGTAATGGTGACTTAGAAAGACAAACACTATCACTCTGAATGTTCCCCCCTTCCTCCTTGTTCCCCCAGCTTTATATGCTGAGTATGATGCCATATAGTGTGGGATATCCCTTAGGTCAGTTGGGGTCAGCTGTCCTGGCTGTGTCTCCTCCCAGCTTTCCAAAAAACGGGAGATGTACAAGTCCACAGGGTTCGATGGCATGTGTCTACATGTGCCAAAAGCTGACCAATGCCTATGTATGCCACTTGTAGTTAGTTTTAAAAGGTATGGTGACTGGGGGAGGTTCATGACAACTGAAAGGGAGCAAATGCCACTCCTGTCTTCAAAAAGAGCAAGAGGGAGTATCCTCAGAATTACAGAACAGTCAGTTTCTCTTCAATGCCTCAGAAGGTGATAGAGTAAACACTCCTAGAAACCATTCCCAAACATATCAAGGACAGAAATATGATTGGGAGTAGTAAACATGGATTTTTGAAGTCCATTATTTAAAAGAACCAATACCTGTCCAACCTTATAGTCTTCCACAACAAAATTACTGTCAGTAGATAAGGGGAAGACAGTGACTGTTGCTTGCCTTGACTTTAGTGAGTCTGTTGACACTATCTCCATCACATTCTCATAGAAATCTTGATGAGACATAGACTAAAGAAACAGACAATGAGGTGCATTGAAAACTGCATTGCTGGGTTCAAAGGGCTTGTCACCAGCAACACAAACTGGGCTGGAGACCAGTCACTAGTAGCATACCTCTTGGGTCAGTATTGGGCCCACTTCTATTTAACATCTTCTGTTTAACATCTTCTTCAATGAGGTAAATGGTGTAGCAGGCTGCTCCCCCTGCAATATAAAACTGAGAAGAGTGGTTGGTTCCACTAGCTGCTTATACTCTCCAGGCTGGAGAAATGAGCCTAGCAGAATGTCATGATGGGATGTCCTGGTAGACAAGAAACAGACCATGAACCAGTAATGAACATTTGTGGCAAAGACCAACAGCATCCAGTGCTGCATTGGGAAGAGCACTGTTGGCAGGTTGAGAGTGGCAATCATTCCCCTCTAGTCATTAGTGCTGAGGCCATACCTGGAGTACTGTGTCCAGTTATGGTACTCCTAGTACAAGAGAGACACAGATATACGGGAAAGAGTCCAGCAAAAGGCCATAAAAATGACTAAGGGCTTGGAGCATCTCTCAGATGGAATGAAGAGTCTGGGAGTCCTGGAACTCCTCAGCTTGGAGAAAAGAAGGCTGAGTGGGATCTTATCAATAGGAGGAAATGAAGAAGATGGAAGTAGACTGTTCTATTTGATGCCCACTGGCAGGTAAAAAGGCAGTGGGTACAAACTGAAACAGAAAAAGCTGCTTAAATATAAGAAAAAAACCTTTTTATAATGAGAGTGGTCAAACACTGGAACAGGTCACCCAGAGAGGTTGTGGAGGCTTAACCCTTGAAGATATTCAAAACTAAACTGGACATAGTCCTGAGTTATCTGCACTACTTGACACTTTTTGATCTGGGTGTTGGACTAGACAGTCTCCACAGATCCTTTCCAATGTCATCCATTCTGTAATTTTTTTTTTTTATTTTAATTCTACTGTGAGTAGTTTTATCCTCTTTGGCACGTGATTAGAACCAAAATTACAAGGTTAAAAGCAAATGCTATGCCCTGCTGATTCACAGAATGTCATTGTTCTTGAGATGATGATTCTCTGCAAACAGTAGTTCTCAGTCCCTTCCTCAGTCTGACAAACTGATGATATGCATAAGGATTCTGTAGTTTTATGAGGTTTGGAGAAAAGGATGTTTAAAATGCAGTTCTACATATTAACACATAGGGTGGTTAATTTCTGTTCACAGATATTTGTAGGCTACTACTGAAATTTGAGAAGACACTGCAAAAATAGTTATGTAACGTTGCCTACATATTTCTATTTTCATAAGGAAAAACTGGTGCAGATGTGTTGTAGGTGTATATAGTCTCTTTTGTCAATGCACCTGGTTTTATTATGGATGTTTAGCTTGATTAAACAATAGATGTAATTTCATTTGTCTCAGATGACTTGTGGTAAAACTTTGAACATATGTCTTTCAAGCAGAGCTTCTATAATAAAACCATTTGTTATGATTTCTTAGTTACTCTCTTAAGTAGGCAGCGCCTTATTTAAGATAATGAGGTGCTTATTTCATGGTCTTTTTGAGATCCTTTTCATTAATAGCAAATGAACCTCTCCCTAGATAGGAAGTCACAGATTCTGGGTATGTTCTGGGCACTTATCCACAGTCTAGAGGAGTTTAACATCATAATTTAGGACAGATATTTCCCTGCATCTCTAATTTGTCACCAGATTCCAGAGAATGTTTCTAATGCATGGTACTGATATTCAGGCAGCAAGGTATGTCAACAGCAAGACCTTTACTGACTCCTTATTAAAGGATAATATTTCTTTTGAGAATCCTGATGTCCATATATGAAAGGAAAGAGATACACAGCCTGAAGGTCACACACTGTTAGGTGTGCTTCCCAATACGGCAGCTTGTTATTAGCAATGAGAAGGCTGCTAAAGTTGGTCTCAGGGTACATAATGCCAGGATGTCTGGACCCAGGAATATCCACCCATATGTAGGGTTGGTCTTTGCAGATGTCATGCCAGTAGGCAGTCTGAGGATGCACTAACAGGAACCAATTATGATATTCACAGTGGTGCTCAGATACCTTTTGAAAGATGTATGGAACAAGGTGAGAATATGAGCCTTTTTAGTGAGTCCAAGACATCTGTAAAAGTCCTGGGATTTGGTGCTGGAATTGTCACACCCTATCCTGGTCAGGCAGCTCTCAAATCTGTGCACAAAGACATTGTGCCCTGATGAGAACATAATAACATGTTTTGGTACTTTTCTCTATCCTCTGCTGACCTGGACCTACCTGCCTTGGCCTCATCCAGTCCCTATTCCAGGTCTTCCTCTTTCCATATCTGTTCCACTCCCCTGCCCACTCACACTACTGTTGCTGTGCTCTCTCCTTTATCTGACATTCTGTGTGCTACTGCCATATCTCATTAGTTCCTCCAGCTTTTACTGCTTCAACAGCATCAAACCCAAATCTGGAGAGCCAAGAAAAGCCACTGGTCATGCTTGTTTGTTCCCCCATTCTCTCCTACAGTCTTAACTCACACTTTCACAAATCCTATGGCTATGTCAAGCCAGTTTTGGAAGGGGAAATACTTAAATTTTATCATCACTATGACAAAGTAAATGGCAGACAAAAGTTGAGTACAGCCCATGTGGGAGTGATTTCTTGGAAAATTTAAAACATTGGTTTCTTCTTTTCTAGTTTCATGGTTTTCTGAGATGCCATCATCATGGCTAGGCTTCGCGAACGAAGATTTACAAGGGCTCTACCCACGCTTACTACAAGCACGCTGGTGGCTAAAAAGGCCAATGCAAGATAGGCAAGTCTGATTGCAAAAGGCACAGTGGAAAGTCTC
>JAWWEE010000105.1:96807920-96828573 GCA_035221455.1 Xenops minutus
TCCTTCCTTCCTTCCTTCCTTCCTTCCTTCCTTCCTTCCTTCCTTCCTTCCTTCCTTCCTTCCTTCCTTCCTTCCATTTTTGACATGCACAACAAAGTGCAAACAAATCTGACTTGTAATTCAGAGCAATAGGAAAGAAATAGACTTGTACATAATGTACAGTAGGAAAAAAAAATCAAGAGTAATTTGGAAAAGTCTGCTCATTCTACATATATAGCATTGCATCTCTTGACTTCTTTGAGTCTCTTAGAAGAACTGATATTGAAAAGGAAAGCTGAAAAATTGCCATAGATACCAAAATTTAGCTGAAAATTATTTCTGTAGAAAATGCAAGTATGTATTTTTAAATTTTACCTTTGTTAAAGCTAATAGAGTAAAGCTAATACTTCAGAAATCATTTTCCCCCACTGGATTTTATATCTACTAAGAAATAATCAGTACTATCACTTTTTATTTTCTGCTACAAGTGACTGTAAAACATATTTACTGTTTAGATTTACTGTAAGCTTTCAGACAATATTGGTGCCTGAAACATTTGCTCTGGTAAACGAAACCATAGAGAAAGGGGCGTGTTGGGAAGTGGCATAGTAAATTAAACTACAGCTAATAGACTAATCATAATTATATGAAAAAATTATCAGAAGTAGAAATGATTCTCCTAATACATTAGTCTTCAGGAATTCAAACCTATAAATTGGCTACTACTTAAGATTACAGACTTCTTATTCTGCATACAAGTAAGTAATTAACTTTATGTTCCTTTCGTATGACTCTCAGGCTCTTGTCCTTTTAATTATAAAATCCAGAGGGTAGCTTTTATGTTACTATTATCTCTATTAAATTTTGAATAAAAGCTGCATTGAAACTTGATATATTACTCATATGTAATAGCCTGATAGCTTCTTAAAAGATGTAAAGTGCTATTCTGATAAAGTAGCCAGACATTTGGAAGAATGTACTTTAGTTTCCCTTTTGCACACACACAAACATTCACTATTTGAAATGCCAGCTTGATCATTCTAAGTAAACAATTATTATTTGGATTGTCTATATTAGCAATCTCAATTTACTGATTTCTCATATGTTTCTTTATGTTTCTGGTTATGCTACCATAGGCCAATTTTCTACACTGAAATACTTAATCATTCAGTATAATATTACAGATGTGTGGAAAAAGACAGTGAAAAGTTAAATATTTTCATAGGTCTGAAAAATATATCATACATACATATATATATAATACTAACCTTTCATAAACTATAAATATATTACAAATAGAAACTATATATTGCAGAGCTGCACATCATTGCCCTGTTTTGAAAAGATTTCTCATTGTTGCTTCTGTAAAAGGGAAACAAAAGATTCAACAAAAAAAAATCTAAGAGTTTTTAAACTAAAATAAAAGAACTCTCTAAAATTTGAGCAGCTTTGAAGTGTTGAACATTTTCAATCTTTGCTTCTTTCCTGACAACTTCCTTTGATCCCCAGAGGTGCAGAGCAAACACAACATTCCTCAGCAGTCTTGGGAGATGTTGCTGTTTGCACTTGCATTATAAGGGCCTAACAGGTGTCAAGTTCTTATTAGAAAAACAATCAAGAAACATCAGAGGCCAGAACAAAGCTTCCCTCTTTTAACTTTCAGACAATAAAGATGTTACTCTCATTTCTTAAAGACAAAAGACAGTAAATATGAACAAGAAGGATTTTGTAGCTTAATGGTTGGAAATGGCTACCAGAACATCTAGGTTTTGGGTCCTGGTTCGAGGAATGCCTTTGCATTTCAAGTGAAAACAGGGAGAGATGATTTGAAATACTTTTGTAACAGGGACGAGTACCCATGCTCCCTACCCTTTAGCCAGCTGTGTTCTTCATTAGACTATAGGGTCACACTCTCCTTTCTTTGATCTTCTGTGTCTGTGACTCTTGCAATTTTCTTTTCAGGATAGCCAGTTTCATCAGGAGAGGCACAGAGATGAATAGACCTGCCCTCTGCCCTCTGTGACCCCAAAGGGCTCAAATGGCAGAAGCAGGTGGGAAGTGAGCTTCCCCCTCCTTCAGAGGCTTGAGGATACCTTCCCCAGGGGAACCAACGATCTACAGGCTCCACACAGGGAGTGCCAGATCACAGGCGTGTGCTCAGCTTGGGCAAATGAATGGCTCATGTGTACAAATTAACTGCAGCAACTTCTGGAGACCTTGCACTGGATCCATGACACTATAATACAATATCTGTAGACTTTTCAACTAGATAAACCAATCCTTCCTAAAACACCAAGAGCACCATGTTACAAAGATGATTAAAATAAATGTATCAATGCTGTCTGCACCAAAACACTGTATAATAAGTTCCACAGAGGGGGAAAGGTTACCTAATGCCTTTTATTTATTGTTATAATTCATATAAAGAGTACTTAAGCTGGGAGTGCTTGTCAAAACCATCCACAAAACAACTAAGTCACAATAAAGATGTTTCTACTGTGCCGACCACTGTTAGGTGAAGGGGAGAAGGAGTATGAAGGTCACAGAATGAAAATGGACACTTGTGCACTAGACAAAAATTCCCCTAATACTGAAGCTGTTCACTTGTGGTTTGACAGTTTTAGGGGCTGCAACATGGTCTTGGCTTTAGGGCTGGATTAATTCCCTGCTGAGCATTGACTTTTACAATTTATGATGCTTGCAGCAATTATATTGTTTAGTTTGTGTGATGAAAATATGACAGAGAGAGGAGGAAATACAGCTAACCTTGGTATTATATTTTTTACCTGAAGAGGGTAACCGTTCAATAAATTATTAAAGAGTGTTAGCAGAGGAGGAAGATTGCCAGGATAAAAGTTGTTTTAATAGGAACCATACTGCTTTCAATATTGCTTGATGGCAAACATTTTAAATAAAAAGATTTAATTTAGGCGATGTAATTTGAATGGCGGCCCTGTTACTTGGATGTATCATATTTTCAGGTGGGTGATTTAAATAATTGAAGAAATCCCTGGCTGCATCGGTCCTTTTAATATCTTAATTTATAGGGCAAGATTACTAAATTATTTAGTTGATTTCATGGATTTTGGCATTGAAGTAATAAGGACCAGAATGAAATCACCACATAGTTCTATTAATATGTATCATGAATGGAGAATTTAAGATATGTCATAGATAGAGAATTATAAGGAAAATTCTGACCAGAAACACAATTTTAACTTCTCCTAAGAGTCTTTTCAGTCTCAAGTATGCACATCGTTGCCTTATATTGTTACCATCTTTTGAAGCAAGACTGAAAGAACATAAATGCCGTAGGACTACTTTAGGCATGTTTTAAATATTGACTTTTAACAAAGCAGTAAAATGATCCCTTCATACCTACCTCTCCTAGTTCCTTTTGATGTCCACAATTTTGTGCATCACCACTTTCTCTGACAGGAGACAGGACTGTTTAGGCATCACAAAATAGGTCTTGCCAGGGCTCTCCCCAAAAGGGTTGTGCCCACAGTCTCCTAGAAGGCATTGATAGCATTAAGTTCAGATTGATGGGCACAACAGGACCATGGGAGGAGGAAGGGTGGTCTTTAATACTGGAGATCTGGAGATCTGGATTTTAGCCTACCTTTGGTTCAAACCTCCAAGGCTGAAACCATTGTGGAAGCATAATGTCTTGTTTGTATCAGGCCAGACTGCAGTGCTTAAGCACTTTCCCTGTCCTCTGTGCTGAAGCTGACATGGATCTCTGCAGAAGCCTATGCAGCCAAAGAATTCTCTTAAAAAGTGTAAGTCTTAGGAACTGGGTCTGACTGCCACTACAGTTTGCACAAGAATTCCTTAATGCAAAAGACAAGTGTTGCTCCTAGCATCTTCTGCACTGGAAGATATTAGGAACAGCTATATATTCACCTTGTTGCATAGGTAGTAGTCATGTCCTCAGGTTTGTTAATGCACTTTGTCCAAATTCAGCAGGTTTTGTTCGGGTGTTTCTGATCACCCAAGATCTACTGATCCCAGCAGCCTGCTGGGAAAGGAGAGCTGACTCACAGACAGAGAAAGGCCTTGAGCTCTGGTGTCTCATTTCTGAATTAATCAATCAGTCCATGGAACTGAAAACACATTTGTCTCCTGAGCCTTTGCCCACTGTACTTCCACTAGGCAGCATAGCTTCTATAGAAAGAGCCACATATATACATGTGCTGATCTTGGCTGGGATGGAGTTACTTTCCTTCACAGCAGCTGGTATGGGGCTGTTTTTAGGATTTGTGCTGAAAACAGCAGAACTTGTTGACAACCATGGGATGTTTTCTTTATTGAGAAGTGCTTACACAGCATCAAGGCCTTTTGTGCTGCTCATCCCACCCCACCAATGAGTGGGCTGGTGGTGCTTTCATTTGTATTTCTTGTTTATCTTGGGGTTTATTTCTCTTTGTTATTTTCCTTTTAATTACTTTTATTATTCTATTATTATTATTACTACCATTACTATTATTTTCAAATTTCTTAATTTTATTTAAATTATTGAACTGTCTGTGTCTCCACCCATGAGTTTTCTCACTTTTACCTTTTCAGTTCTCTTCCCCATTCCACCAGGGCAGAGTGAGTGAGTGGCTGTGTGGGGCTTAATTGCTGGCTGGAGTGAAAGCATGGCAATATGAAATGTACACAAAATTTCTTCACATGGTGTTCATATACCTTTTCTTTAGATTTTCAGTCCTGTAAGTAAAAACATATTCTCCAATGCACTGTGTGATTTCTTACAGGTGTTTCTTACAGAATCAAGGAACCTTGAAAGGAATACCGGAGAACACAAAAGGACTTGCAATCAATGGTTATGATTCCGTGAAAGTTAAAGAAATGTATCTCTGAATTTTCTCATCAGAGTGTGGGGTTGACTATTCTGTCATACATAGAGTTGTTCTTGATGGCTGACTTTCAGCAGAGCAATGCTCTAGAAATGATTTTGTCTGGTGACTTTTGTAGGAGGCTTCTTCTACAATGCAATGCCATTGTTTATTTTAGTCAAATTCATGTGCCAAGGGATGTACAGACATTGCAGCACAGTTTTAGATAAGCCATCAGATGAATGGATTTGCTAAAATGAAAGCTTATCAGATTAAGCTAAATATTTAAAGATGGACCAGGCTCCCCAAATCTACACCATGTTGATCTTATCAAAACATTTCTACTGGAAAATTTTAAAACAACTTTTTGTCTGGAATGTGTCTAATTCATAGAGAAAATTTTTACTATAGGTCAAACATCTATAATCCAATTCTGCAAGTCTGAAACAATGGGAAATGTTGATGTGGCCCTCAGTCTCCAGGTGATGAGTTCTACTCCAACTAAGTTAAACCCCTGAGCCAACATCAAGAGAGTCAGTTAGATGACTCATTTCTTAGTTTCCTGAATTTCAACTATAGAAGCAATGCACAGAGATTGTAGCGATGATCTTATATACTTTTCTGCATTATTACTTTTTTCCAACAAGAGCCATTAAAACAAATAATTAGCAGTCTGTTCTTGGCAGCTGCACACTATTACCTCAGCAGAAAGGTTGTAGAATCTGATTTGTGTGTACTGTTTGTGCAGTATAGGAAGCCTTTCTAAAATCAAGATCCATGCTGTGTACTGCTTCATTTCTGCTGCGTTATTCCAGTGCCAGCAGGAATATTCATCAAGTATGACCTTCATTTAATTAGTCCATTCAGTTTCCTCTTGGTATTATTTCTTACTATATATGTATGGGACCTATGTTAGAGAGGCTGCAGCCTCTAGTACTTGCTGTAGCCTGATGTTTTAATCCTTTTCTTTAGCCGTTTTCAAAAAATTTGTGGATTCTTTCTCTCTGGTTCTTGTTCCTCATAAACTGTTTATGTTCTTAAAGATTTAGGTCCATAAAGGCTTTAGAAAGATGTTGGAAGTCTTGCTTGGAAGAAAAAAGTTCTTCTGCAAATACAAGCACAGTAATGTATTTCACACAGGGTTTTTACTGAGCAAGAATAACAACAGGTGCAAAACAACACCAACTCCAACTTCTACTTTCTCATGTAAACAGTGCCTTTGACTTTATGGCAAACATGTGCAAGACATTTGCAGCCAGTTTTGGAGGGAAAAAAATGAAGACTGTCATTAGGACCAGATGACCTTAAGAGTGTGTTTTCAACTTCCCACAGAGTGTCTGAGCTTTCTAATTAATCATTTGGTTATGTTAAAAAAGGACCAGAGGAATATTTGTGTGAGTTGCTCACAATTTAGGAAATATCAAATGGTGACAGAGAATGACAACATGAGTTAGAAAACAAATCAAGATTATTGGAAAATTTCCACTACAACAAGTGAGACTATATTTACATTGAAAATGCAAATATGTGTCTATACAGGTATCAGAACTTCTTATAAGCGTTAGAATCATCAGGCAACAATATCAACTGCATTATGATATCACATGCCATGAAAAAGAGAAGAAGCATACTACTACAGATATTTTTGTAGTTTAAGTCATACTAAAAGAATACAGATTTAATTCCTATGTAGACAACTCTGGAGGTATAAAATTAGCTGTTTTAAAGATTTTGACTGCATTGAACATAAACACAACCTTTCTGCATGACCAGCTTTCTTCACAAGCCCTGGGAACAGCTCTCTAATGTCACTTCCAGTCTAAACTGAAAAGACATGAATCTTATGTTTGCTTTTCTGTCATCATAGATTCTTGACCACCTAAGGCCTCTTTTCCAGCAGTGGTCATAGCAATTTGATTTGCTGAAACACACCGAGAAAGGCTGAGCCAGACTTCCTGCTCCCTCAGTTGAGCAGAAAGTGGCAAAAAAAAAAAAAAAAGTGTGAAATAATCAAAACAGCTGAGAAAACACAACACAGTCTCCTTGGTAAAATTATTTTTGTTCTTTGAAAGCAAAGAGTTGTGTTTTGGGATCTGCTACATACAGAATGTGGCAGAAAAATGTTTTTCCTTTACAGAGGCCCCAACTCTGCCACTTTTAACTCTGAGCAGTGGAACGAACATACACACACATACAGTCATACTTAGAAAAAAGTGTGGTTTAGTTAGAATGTTTTATTTCAACAACATCCTATATATAACTACTTCTAAAGTGACAATAGGCATGAACAAGTCTGCAGAGAGCAGTGCCCCAAAGCTGCCTTCCCCAAGTGAGCACCTATATACCACTGCACTAGGAAACCAAGGACACACAGAGTTCTCTTCTTGCCACTCCCTCCTCATGTTGAGAACTTTGCATCCTTCTGTGTAGAAGTCTTGGTTTCAGCCCTAACTTCTGTGGACTTCCTAGCTATCTGCAAATCTCACTGAAGAAGGCCTTAACCCTGAACCTGGGTACGCCAAGTTGACATTATCATCTCTTCCAAACAAGTTTGTAAATAACACAGACTGTGTGGGAATTTGATGGTCATCGTTAGTTTGTGCTCACAGGACTGTGTTTTAAGGTGGTAGTTCAGTATCTGCAAATAAATTTAACCTTTTAAAATTTTCTGGGGAAAACACAGGAGCTATAAATTTTCAGGTATGAAAGAGCTTAGAATAAATCCATAGGTCTCATCTTTGACCTTGTATTCCTTGGGTTATGCTTGTATTCTGCCTTAAATGCTGTGGGTTTTTTATGTTCAGTGAAACCAATATGCAGTAAGTTCCCCTGATTTTAACTGCAGCCAAAACACTGAACTGCTACACAGTTAGAGCAAGGACAGAAATACAGTAAGGCATATTTTTTCCCTATTTAACTGAAAGAGATTTGTAAGAGATTTAGAATTATGTAATGCCAAAGTGACAGAAAGCACATTCAGCATATAAGCACCTTTCTAATCCTACCCTGGATTGCAATGCTATTTCCACCAATGAAGACAAAATGTAATTCCACTGAAATCAGATGAGTTATTCTCAGGTACGTGGGTGGCTGTAAAGCACAAAGAATGGTGTTATGGCCTCCAGACAATCACAGATTTAGTATTTAGTATGACAGGATATAAAAGTAAGAGTAAGAGCAGCTACCCTTTGCTATTTCCATAGTCAGAATTAACACATTGAATTCTGTAATTATTGTAGCAGAACCAAATGAGAATAAGACAACTGGCAACACAATGTTTTCCTCCCCATAAAAATATTGCCAAATATGCTTTTTGGGATTTAAGGAGAAATCAGCGAAAATTTGTAAACCAAACAGAAGAAATGTAAGCAACAAAGAATTTTAAACAATTAGTCTCCTGTTTTTCAAACTTGTCCATGAGATACAAGTCGTTTACTTGTATTAAGGTCTCAGTGTGTCAGTGCAGACCTTCGAAGGTTACTTAGAGGAGGAAAGAAATGACCAGGTGGCTTGACTAGGAAAGATATTCCTGGTTTCCTTTTCATGGTATTTTCACAGAGAGTGTTTGATAAAAAGATGTTATAAATGTAGGCCCAGGAATGGAAGGAAGTAATACAAATCCCTTTTTAGAGACTTTTTTTCTGTCTACAACTGTTGCTCCCAGGAACATGAGAGCAGTGTTAATGTGTAGCACAAGCAAATATTCCAGCCTGACCTGTGCTGACTGTATGGGAGAGGTAGTAGACCTGGATCCAGAACAGGAGAGACAAGAGGAAGGAAGAGCTGAACCCAGTGACATGCAGAGCAAAAGCTTTCAGCACTCTCAGGCATGAAGATTACAAAAATATTGGATTCTGCTGATGTTGGCACTCAGTCATCCCTAGCAGTATATTAGCAGAAGCCAGGAGACTTTCATTTTAAAGTCCTGTCTGAATATTGAACTGAGCAAAGACTTCAGGGGCTAATGCTCCATGAGTCTTGCAGACTAGCAGCATTACTGACGCTCCCAGAACCTAAAGAAATCTCAAAAATAAATTACTTGGGTGCTGAACAGAGATAGTTATGGAAAACAAAGCTTTCACATTTAGCAGCAATTTTCTGTAAGAGAATCTTTAATTGCTTTGTTGAGCAATTCTGTGATGTAGACATGCAGTGTCTAACGTGTTGGCTTGCACAATTAAGACTTTTTTGCTTGTGTTTCTAGTACCTGGGAAAGTTGACTGAGCCTAAGTAACTGTTTTGTAATTTGATTATATATGGCAATATTAATGGTCCAGATGTTTATTCAGTATATTTAAATTTGTTTATACTTACTTGGGACACATCCAGAATACAGTGGAAACATGGCAAGTTTAATTAATTTCAAATTTCCAGCTTATTTCCTCTGTTGATGCTCGGCCTGATGTTAGGAGTAATGTACTTTGTTGTTCTTGGAACCCAGTAATAGTTAATGTATTTGATACTTATGTTCTTCTACTTTATTTTTCCTTGCTATTCTCAGATATAAACAGGCTAAGTCTTTCAGAGGCATGAGTTCAAATCTAACCATGCAGTTACACCACTTGCAGTATGTCAAGGTTTGTCCCACATTTTCCTCTGAAATACTTTGTTTGGATGTTTGGAGTCAAACTGATCCCTGTTTCATATTAGCTTCATTAATAGACATCTAATTGTAATGTAATTGAGCAATAAAACTTCTGTCTCAGAGCAAGTTATGCACATGTATTCCACTTCTTTAGTTTGTAATCATCCAGTAAGAAATCCTGAAGCTATTGTCATCACTTTATTAGAGTATTTTATAATGCTTTTGCATGAATGAATAATAATGACAACTTTTTGCTTCTTTGTCAATTAATTATCAAGTAATTTTTTCACAAAAATATTTTCTTCTACTCAACTAACTCTATAGATGGTCAGGCAGTATTAATAAAATTAATTATTTTCAATTTTGTCCATTATTTTGTGAATAATTTATCTGGAAATAATTGGTCCAGAATCTCAGATGCTTTTAATCAGAATAGCTCTATTGGAACCTAGAGAATTTTACTGATTAAAACCAACTGATAATTTGACCATGGTGGCCATCGTGTTGAACATAATCTTTTACATGGTGTTAATTTGTATAAGTTAAAATCACTTTACTTTTTATCTTTTGTTAACTGTCTTAGCTTCAGTACTCTCACAACCCTGATGTTATCTTAACAATAGAACATTCACTTGAGCTCATTTAGTTGCCTAAATCTTGAAAATCTTTTTCAACAAGGCATTAGTTGCTCAAGAAAACATACACTTCGAAGAAAACCACAGACAAACCATGATGTTTTAGGAGCAACATAAGGACAATCCCTTTTATATACTGATCATGACACTCAGTGTCAATCATAAGTACCATGCTTGCAGTTCTGCTCTCCTTTCTGTAGTTACTGTTGCAATTGCAAGATTCACAATCAAAATAACTTTGCACTAGCCTTCACATGACACCACAGTGAGGAACAACAGATTGTAGTGTCATTGTCCCAAATGTTTCTATTCTACCAGTAACAAATGCAGTCACTGAGAAGCTGCTCCTGCGGATAGTAAGTGGATCAACATCTCAGCATGTGCATTATCTAATGAAAGTGGGTGATCATTTTAGCATGTCATTCGGAAAAGATCACAAAATTCAGATTGTGAGCTTTCTGGGTAATACTCTAACTTGTAAGCAGCCTAGCAAAGGGCTGAATTGTGGAGATTTCAGTTATATTGTAAAAGCTATTCAAGTAAAAATTGAAAAGTAAAGAGTTTAAGAGGAGTGAAAAGCTATTTTTGACCAAAACTTCTAGAAGGAAAGGTAGCATTCTCCTTCATTAAATTGTAATATATCTTCTTTCCTGTCCTTTCTGTCATCAACAATGGTGAAACCAAACTGAGCTGCATGAGGAACTTTTAACAGCATTTTTAAGGCCCCATTTTCACTTCAGTGGGAAGGACAATATTCCTGCAAGGAATAGCTAAGACTGAAAGTGGCAGAATATATTTATAAATGCAATTCCCCAGTTTTATTCAGGAAGTTGGAAGAAACAGGGAGCTACTCGCTACTCAACCTCACTTCTGTCCGGAAAAAATGCTAAATCTTATCCCCCACAAAATCATTTACAAGTACAAAAAGGAAAAGGTTATTGGGTGATTAGCCAGCATGGACTGAGCAAGAGTATAACTGATTAACTTCTATATTGGAATAATCTGTGGATCTATTCATCTGTGGATTGAGAGATGTGGATGTTGCCTATTCTGGTTCTAACATGGCTTTTGACAGTGTCCCACAGTATCCTTGTATCCAAATTAGTATGTTATAATCTAGATTAGGAGTGTATTAGAAGGGTGAGATGTCAAGTTCAGATGGTATTGAATAATGTCTCATAATCTGCCTGTATACCAATTGTAACTGGAATACCACAGTGTTCTGCCCTGGGACCTCTTCTGTTTAGCACCTTTATCCATGACATGGACAAGGGAGTGCAGTGCACTCTTTATTCAGAACTTTTAAATACCGATTAGGTACAGTTCAAATACATATCAGGCAGCATATGGGAAACTCTGCATAGTTTTAGACAACCTCATAATAAGAAGGAGTGAAGTGAGTTCAGCAGAGGCCACAAAGATGGAAAGGAGCTGGAGCACTTGTGCTGTGAGGAGAAGTTGTCCTCACACATTCAACAGCTTCAGGGGGACTGAGGAGGGTGTACCTGGACACTGCATATCCAAGAGGAAATTTCTGAAAAAAGAGACAGGCTGGTAGGTTAACTAGAGACAATGGTCTTAAATTAAAACAGAGTAACTTCACATTGGGTGAAAAGAAAATAATATTCACAGTGAGGGAAAAAAATCAGTGGAGCAGGTTGCCCAGGGATGCTGCACAGTCTTCATCCTGCAATGTTTTCCAGACTCAAACAGATGAACTCCTGAGCAACCTGATGCGGTCTCAGATGATCCTGCTTTCAGTAAAGGGGTTGGAATAAAGACCTCCTGACAGCACTCCACCCTGAACAGTTCTGTAAGATTCTGATTCCCAAACATTTCTTTTTGACAACCCCTATTGACTTTGAATGGCAAATCTACACACTATTAGTCACTTAGAGAACTATAGAGGATCACACATTTCCACAGGCCAACAGGTAGGTTAATAGATGAACTGCACTGTGCTAGATATCACAGAGAACAGCACCTGCACTAGAATTATTTCTGGTCATTTGAAAACAATTTGGCCATTAAAAGAAACTTGGCCTTTGTAGTCTTGAATAGTCAATTTTGCAGAGCAAAGAAGTGCAAAAATCTAACATCAAAACATGTTCTCATTTTGTATCCATTACCTTATGTTTTTGTTGCTTCTGTGAATCAGCTAGATAAATCAAGAAGAGCTTCACTGGCACTAGAGTTATTTACAGAAACAAGAACACATCATTATATTTCTGAAATAGTTTCATTGTCTCTGACTGTATGATTCTGCTTTCTTATTCCGTCAGTTTTATTCCTGTATTTGAAGTCCAGTGTTTTAAAATAATCAGTTAAAGCTTTTCTGGTGTATTCTAATGAAGCATGCTCTTTCTTTTTTCTATTTTTAAGGGAATTACATTGAGTCACTTAATTTAGAAATTTCTTCCTGAAAACCTTTTTCTTTCTGAAACCTTTTTCCTGTAAGTACTAATAAAAGTACAATGTTATAACTGTAGGTAGGTTTAGATACCCCTCCAGCCATATATATACTTTAGGAATATTTTTTTTCAATAATAAAATTAGTATTTAGTTGTTTTTTCATTAATAAGTCAGGAATGTTTTAGTGCATACACCGTCAATATGTTTTGTTCCTTTATTATTTTTTTATTCCTTAAAATGTTGCTTCACACACACACATATATATAGCACTTTAATAAAATACACTTCTTCATCAGATAATATCACATTTGTCACTTAGTAATTTTTATGACCATCATCACTGGGATTTTAACAGGAATGTACCTTACGTTTTAGGGGAATTACATATTTCAGACCTAATAAGAGTAAGAAATGCCTTGGCAGGCCAAGAATTTCATTAGTGAAAGTTCACCAGGTGTTCATAAGGATATTTTCCTTAGGGGACAAAAGGAAAATTAGAAAATTAGAGATTTTACAAATTGCAAAGTTGGCTGTTTCTTTGATGAGAATTGGGAGCGCAGGAGAATCCAGGTCCGCAATTTTTCCTGTAAATAACAGGAAACCATATTTTGGCAAGAAAGAAACACCCATTGTGGGAAAATGTCCCTGCTTACCAGTTTTGGACAGGAACCCAAGTTCAAGCTCCCCAAAAGGTCTTAATTTTTGTGGGTCGTTTACTTCTTCAAAATGTTTTGAAATTCAAAAGAGAAACAAAATTTCAATCAACTGACATACACTTTCAAGGAGTTTTCTCCATCTACCAGCAATAACTGCCTTGGTAAAGATATTGCCCTACTTTGAACACTTTTTCAAAACTAGAAATCACAAAAATTCCAGTCATCCAGGTAGGTAGCAATTCATGTGGAGGATTGAAATTAATTGTATCAGGTTAGAAATGCATGAACATAAATAATTCAGTGGGTTCCAGTACGAAATGCATAAACAGAGACCTATGGTAGGAAAGAGAAGTCTATGTCAAGTCATTTTAGACAACTATAGGTAACCCTAGGAAAATATATTACATTTCACAATGATGGGTACTGCATGAAATACTTGTATCCGGTTGAGAAACTGATGCTAGAATATGTTGCTTTTTTATTTCTTATTTAGAAAAATTTAAAGCCTTCTAATTTTTGTAATTATTTTGTGGCTTTTGTCTTTCCAATTAAAAATAGCTTTATCTAATAATATGAGGTTTTCTCAAAATACCTAGGCATAGAATGAGAATAACTCGATAGTTGAAAAAAATGAAAGACCAGAAATTCTCCCCACAAGTTTTATTGAAATTAACTTTCTTTTCACTGCATTTTTGAGGATTTGGGGTTGTCACTTGGAACAATTTTGCAAGTTTCATTTGACATTGATCTTGCCCACATCAACTAACTGCACTCCAGTAGAATTTTGCCTGTTTCAGTGCCATAGATCTCAAGTTATTTCATTTCACTTTCAATGAGTGAGAATTTTCTCAATTACTTTGCTTTTAGAACTTGAAAATCAGGGAGCTTTTCATCATAGCACATGCTCCATAAATACCTGATATAATAGTTTCAAGCCTTTCAGTTTTGAAGTTTAATCCCAAAGTGATTTTAACTTTCCTTTACAAATGCTGTAGATATGGACTCCTGTTCTACCTATAAGGAACTTGTTTTCTCTTGTTACCTTCTGTAACTGTTCAAGAACGGTTCAAGATCTCAACTTTGACTTCATCATTACCAAAGTAGGAAGAAATCTTTTTTGGAAACTTTCTAATAAGTTCTAAAAAACTTTTAAAATAATAAAAACATATAAAACCTATTAATTTTTACTTTTGAGGAGCAGTGAAGAAGAAGCCCTTTTATTGTGTTCTTGAGTTTCTTAAAAAGATAGGAAAATATAAAAAACAAGTGAAATAGTATCCTATGAGGCACTTTATATGCAATGCAAAAACTATGACAGCTTCTATAGCCAAGCAGCCAACAGCAGTGATGCAATATTATGGATGTGTGCTGCTATGGTTTTGGCTAAGATATACTAGTGCCCAAGGGGATCACAGAGAAGAGGTGTTTGTGCACACTGTTATTAAGGATGAGCTGTCTCTAAATGACTTCCACACTTACACTTCATCTTGTTCCAAAAGATGAGTTTCCCTGCCAGCTGCGGAAACCAGTACAGTTTTACTAGGTGGTCACCAATCTTAGACAGACCTTTGACTTTGATTTTATGTCCTTAACAAATACACACACACATTCCATGCTTGAATATAGATCAGCAAATATTGTAATACTTCCTTAAGCATTTTTGTAGACTTTGCTCAGAATACTTAAACTGCACTTAAAAAGACTGTGCTCAACATGTATATTCTTGCATCTGAGGATTACATTTGTACATAATTTCAGAGCACTTCAGAGTACTTTTAGAAAAACAAGAAATGTATCTGCATCTGCCTAGTCAGGTAAGCTTTTGATATTGAATGTAATGATATTGTACAGGAGGAATGAACTTGAGGTAAAACTTGAAATGTTTTATTCTTTCAGTGGGACCAGACTTTTTCCCAGAGTCTGTCTCCTGTTTGTTGTTTAATCCTTGTTGAATCAGCAAAGCTTGGTGCCTGACTTTTTTCACATTTAAATTGCTTACTGCCTTTTACCTCTTTCACAAGGGTGATATATGTGCAGTTAAATGTGAACTTCCTTTAGAGAAAGCTGCTACCTTTAGGTGGAGCTCTCTAGACTCACAGTCTCATAGAGTATCTTGGGTTGGAAAGGTCTCTGAAGGATCACTGAGGCCAACTCTGTGCTTCTCATAGGGCTACCTAAAACTAAACTCCAAGTAGAACTGAGATGTCAACTTGTAGATTCTGTCTGGTTAAATATCATTTTGACAAATTTCTCTGTCTAGTCATTTCTTGTGATGCAGTCTCACCTGGAATACGGACACCTGTTTGGGCACATGACTGAATGTCTCCATTAATCATGACATTCACATTAGTCAGGCACTGAGGTCACCCTTGCTAACAGCTAAATGTCAACAGAGAAAATTCCACAGGCCTAATGTAACTTCCATTTAGAACAGTGATGTCTAAAAAAGCCTTCTGACTCCCAATGTTATGGATTTTCTGCGTCAGTAAAAAAACCCCATCATTTAATACTTAAACACAGTAATATTTAATCTTCTTTTAGCTAAATGGAAATGTGTTGTGTTTAGTGAGTGTGTATTGGCTGCAGTTAACATATATTACACATTACCTGCATTTTAAAGCTAAACCTGGTGTTGAAAAAGTGTAGAAAGGAACACCATGGAGAAATAGTTCTTGTGGATCAGAGGAAATATGCATGTGTATCTCCAAACCTTGGGCACATGCAAAAAATATTTTCTGTTTTGGAATGCAGTGTCTGAACTCCCGTATCAATTATGCCAGTCAGAATTTGATTTGCTGTACCTTCAAGATGTATTTCAGTAACATACCAGCTTAGGGAAAATACAGTAGCTTATCATTTATTATGCTAACAAACCTCCTTTTACTGGTTCCAGGAATAACTGTGTATTTTCAGCAAGAAAAAAAAAAGTTTTCCTATGTAAATAATAGATAAAGAACAACAAAAAAAGCATAATCCAGCTATCTTCTCTCGAGGGAAAAATAAACTCATATAAGCCCAATTTGTGTAAAAAGATCCATTAGACAGGAAGTTAGTAAGCCAGAGTCTGTCCTATGATTCTGGAGGGAATCAGTTAATGTCGGGAGTTTGGTGCCCTAAATAAGAAATTGCGGAAGGAAGAAATTTCAGCATTTCATTATTTCTCATTAGCAATTTGCTCTAAAAACACTTTGTCTGGACAAGCGTTTTACGATACTAGTCTATAAGCTGGAAGAACATTGAGTGTTATAATAAAGCTATTACTGTCAAGAGGCTACCTTGTGACTCCTAGCACTTCCACTCTGGATGTGTTCCACATCCCCAGAGGCCTTGTAGAGGTGTGTCATTATAATACACACCAGGAAAAGTGAGTAAAGTCTTGAGTATCATCAGTCTGAAGGTTGGATTCTCAATTTATTTATGTACAAGGAGATTTCTAAGCCTCAGGTATATTCTGGATACAGGTATGGTATTTCACCGCTTCTAATACATTAAGCACACTGGTCCCTGCTGCGACAACTTTAGGCACAAAGCTGTATTTTGAATGCCTAAAGGAGTTAAAATACATCTCCTTCCTGGATAGCAAAATATAGAAGTAGTGGGATTCTGTGGGCATGCTGGCACACTATGTATGCAAATTCAGAGTCCTCGGGCTTTAGAAAATGGGAAAGGTTTGGTTGCCATAGAGTAATATTCCATAACTATTTGTGCTTATGTGTCTTACTCCTAAGTTGATAGCGGGATATAGAATCATGGCATCACTTAGGTTGGAAAAGACACTTAAGATCGAGTCCAACTGTAAACCTAGTAATGCCTAGTCCACAAGGAATATGCCTGATGCAAAGTTTTCATGCAAATTACCTGTCTCAGATTTCCTGGAAATGCAGTCACAATGCTACCTAAAAGAGTAAAGGACTAGGGGTGTGATGCAGCTCTCATCTAAGTTATATGGGGATGGATCACTTTTTAAAAACACAATATGTTTCCGAGAGATTCCTGTGATGCCTGTATTACAAATCAGACCTACAAGGATGACTGTGCATATCAAAACTTCTGTGACATAAAGATGGAAAATCACAAAATGGTCTTTGATATTTGTGGTGGACTGTGCAACTACTTAATGGTTTTACTTGCAGTTACTGTATGTTATATGCCTTCAAAAAGAGTAGGCCAGGCTGGCCTTCCTAGGGAGGAAGCTTGGTGGTTTATCTGTTCTGCCCGCTGCATGCAGGGTTGCTCTGGGAGCTTCCTGCAAGGTGAGAGCTTCTCCCCTGACAGTACTAGGGATGTTTCGTGGGAGGATTGCTTTAAACTATGAGGTGGGGTGGAGAGAGTGAAAAGGAAGGAGCAGAAGTCATCTCAGCAAATTAACTGTCCTCAGCAAGGTCAGTTGTCTGGGAAATAGACATGCAGACTAGCTTACAACCTAGGAATCAAACTAATGCTCAGAATACAGAAACAGGAAGTGTTTTTTAACCTGGAAAAGCTCCTGAAGTTGCTAAATTGAAACCATAGGGGGGAAAAATGAACTGGTGCTGGACACAGTGGGGTTGCTCCGCTTTGTCTTTTGCTTAGTGCCAAGTTTTAAACACATTCATTGTGCCTTCCATGTTCTGTCAAACACAGATTATGTCTGTATTAGTATCAGATTATACCCCAGTGGTGAAGCCTACATTGTGATGGGGAAGAAGTTTTGTCTCAAAAGTTGATGTGGCTTCCAGTACTGAATTATTGCAATATCCAAAGCTCTGCTGTAAGTACTAGCTACAGGGAAGTCCCACACTTGATTTTTTAAGCATTTTGCATTGCACAGCACTTCATTCTGCTAGTCATTTTACAGAAGTAAATTGCCATTATTTTCACTGGATTAAAAGTGATAAGGACTAGTAGGAAGGGTGGAAAGTTTTCCTAATGCTTCTGTCTACCAGACTCATTTTTTTTCTCTCTCTCTGCAGACCTGCTAACCCTTGAAGACTCTTTGTGTGATTTCCTATACTTTACCCAAGATGAATCTGACAAAAACTGTATGTGTTGAGCCTGCATAGCAATGTACAATCAGTGAGCATGCTCCACTGTTCTATGAACTGCAACCCAAGAGACAGCCACTTTATCACTTTTGAATCGTTGCTTGCTGACATTTGCCAGGCAATCCATGGCATTACAACCATAAAGCTGTACTGTGGCAATCTAACCCACTTCAGCACTATTGTCAGTCGCCCAACATATAGTGGCTGCCCAGCATTACACAGCCAAGCACTGTGTAGTCTCATTTCATCGTGATCCAGTCTCTACTGGCAACCATCTCCCCCTGCTTGCCCTGCATAGGCATAGTTCTGCAGCCCTCAGAGCACTCTGTACTGTGCTGTACTGCAAACACAGTCTTGTGCCTCAGCAATATTTGTCTTCTTACTTATGATCTTCTCCACCAACACTATCTCTGGCTCGGAAAGTGACGGAAGACAAATTCTATTTCAACACTTGTTAACAGATGTGATGTTCTACCTGGATGTCCCAAACTGCTCCCTACAGCAAGTACAAAATTAGTGCTTGGGTTCACAATGACTCAGTTTGGTGACTTAAATGATCTGTTTCCACAAAAATACAGGGGATGTAGAAATATGAAACGACAAATTAATTCTCTTATTATTTGGTCAATCTGAGTGTTATGGCTTGTTTTTCATTCCTTTTTCATTCCATAAGGTGGCAATTTCCACTTTGTTATAACTTTTTACCCCTGTTATTTGTATTGATTCAATTTACTTTGGATCATTTCACTGATACCACTGCCTTTCAAAGAGCACAATGTCACAAAAAATTATTCTGTATGCATAAGCACAACTGAAGGGAGGCAAATTATTTGCCTTGTGGGAATTACCACACAGGGACAGATAAAAATAAGAACCATTGGAACAGTTTTGGCTCTGGAGAAAATGTATGCTAATCCCATAGGAGGGGTGGATGGCTCCTCCGAGGTTAGAACAAACCCTGAGTTGTTGTAGGACTTGAAGGCTGAGAAGGGTTGGTCTTCTGTCCTTCACAGACTAACACGAGTATATTTGATAAAATAGTATATTCTGTAAAGATTTACACTGTACACTTTCCATTAAAAGTGTGTAGTAAAAAGTAATATGACGATGCTTTACCTTAGAAAAGTCAATGCCCTCATAAAAATACATATAACAGTGATCTTTTCTTGAGGAAGAAAACCCACAATGTTTGGGTTTCTTGATAGAAAACAACTTTTCCTTACTAAAGCAAAATTTCTAAATATAAAGTAACATGATCATATGCCAAGAAAGTTATTTATACAAATGTTAATATTTTGACATTTAATTAGGATCTGTTTAAAGAAAAAAAAAAAGGCATCTTCAATTTAGGTTATTCTGTAGCTCATTCTATGCAGAAAAGATACAGAAAAATAATGTCCACTGTTCCTAGAATTCAGCAACAGCGGAAATGTTGCTGTGGCAGCATTTGAGGACCATTTTGGTCCACAAATGACTGTGGCAGACCACAGGCATTACTTCACAGCTTGTCTGTCAAAAGACATAACCACTAATATCTGACAATGAGGAACTAAGGAGACAAACACGATGATAACTAAAGAAAGCGTTACAATTTTGTGGTGGAAAAGCTAATTGAAGAATTTGCCCTCCCACCACACTAAGAAATCTCTGGCTCCCTCAGTTTGAATGTGGCAAAGTACCAAAACAAAGTTCCACATCTTGACCTCCCTCTTGGTAAACTGAGCAGACATAGCTCCTTTTATTTCTTACTGTTCTTGCAACATTTTGTACAAATGCTGTACAGTGTGTAAGTTGGGCCTTACCTACAAACTCCATATCACAAGCCTCCTCTTTATACACAATTTTCTTACAAATCAGTCTATTATACCAATAATAGATAACTTATTTGCTCAATACTACAAAAGAATAACCTACACCCTATACTTGGAGAGGGAACCAGAGTCTTCTGAATTTTTTCCTGTACCCTTTCCAATGAATTGCTCTACCACGCCATCATATCTGAATTAAGCAACACTTTTCCAATTCATTAGAGTGAGTTAATGTTCTGACATATGTTACAGAAATGCAAGAGTCTTTTTAAATTTAACTAGCATGAATTAATTCCACGCCAGCACCTGGAGTTAGGGAGCCCCCAGTTATCTCCTGTGTGGAGGTTTGTGTTGGCTCCCTGCCAAACTCAGCTGTTGGCCACACAGATTCCCCCCCTCCTGAGAGAGAAGGGGAAAAAAAGAAAAAAAAGTACCCAAAGACAATTGTAGGAAAGGTATATATATATATTCACATGTACTACAATTATATACAATCAAACACTGTGAATATACAGAATAAATCCCAAAGCAACCCCAAAATGGAAAAGGGGGAAAGGGAAATGGGACAAAAATGGGTAAAACGAAAACAGATACACACGCTTGTAAACTCAGGGAAAAGATCAATAAGTAAATAACACAATCAATTCTCACCAAACTCCCCTTAAGAGAAGCAGGTCCTTCCCCTCCGTACGGCTGGGACAGCAGCTTCTCCG
>JAWWEE010000105.1:96833286-96871850 GCA_035221455.1 Xenops minutus
TCTCCTCCCCGAACCATGCCTAGTTTCTAGCCCCTTCTAGCTAGCCCCTATAAAACCCTTTTACCCTGTTTAATAAATGGCCATTTCACCTTATCCCGTGTTTCATGTGGAGTGGTCCTTCCTATTATCCCGAAGAGGTCTGCGTCACATGATCAGCACCTAGGCTGTGGCCTAAATAAAGCTCACAATGAGAAAAATCACATTTGTACTGAACTCTTCCATGCCCTGCATCATTTCATCACTGCTGGAAAAAGTTGCCAGGAGGACCTCAGCAAAGAAGTATTAATGAAATAGAATTCCACCTGGTTGTAGCCATGATTTCAAATATTATACTGAAAGTTGTAGAAAACTCATCAAAGAGTGTGAATTTATAGAAAATCTCTATGTCTTACTGTGGAAGGAGAGTGTCAGCTGGGGACTGTGTAGTAAACTAAAAGCCATAGGTTTCTTCAAACTTTAAAACAAAATATGTCCTCCTGATGAAAAATCAAACCAGACAAATAAATAAATAAATGCCCAAGTCCTATGAGGACTGTAATCCTCTAATGGATTTCCAAGAAGGTAATGTGCTTGGTTTTCCAGTCCCAGATAGTGTGACTTCTGTCGTGATACTAAACAAAAACTGCTGTAGGATGAGGAGTTATTGATCCACACAGCAGCTGACCTGAGTAGCTGCAGTTTTGTGCTTTACTCCATGTAGTACTTGGTCTTTAGGATTGTGCTGTTCTGCATAATTCTCTTGACGTGGGATCACTAATAATGATGCCACTGGCATGTTCTTATCTTTATCCTGAAGTGAAGCAGGATGTTTTCACATTAATACCCTTTTGTTCAATAGCAGAAATGATGAATAGAGTTGTTTACTTGTAGGAAAACCCAAGAAGTAGGTTCCCTGTAATGCTGGTGAACTTCACCATGAACAAGTTATGTATTGTGTGCAATACCCTGACCAGAGATTCATCAGATGCGGCTTCATCACAGCATTCTCAGAAGCAGAATAGGCAAAAAATTTTGTAATTTAGTATTTTGTGATATGTTAGTAAAGCAGCTACCTTTTTAGGATATTTTGTGGCTTTCTTATTGGGTTTCAAAAATAACCAGCACCTACTAGGATGAAACGTAACAAATGAAAGTGTTGATATCAGACAGCTACTGCTCAGCTAATTGTTAGCAAAGAGCTTTAAAACAGCTGATTTAGTTTCTTTAGTTTGCTAATTATGGCCTGCCTGGACTCCAGACACCTTACATGCCCGTTCTTGAGTAAGCAACCTGAGGTCAGCTCAGTACTGAGACTGACAAAAGATTTTTTTTGATGTCTACATTCACATCAAATCTTTAATACATGAGAAGAGAAAAGGAAAACAAGAGGATCCAGTTTGAAGACAATCTAATAGAGAAGGATTCAGAAATTTTGTTTTCTTTGTCATTTATGGTTTGTGATGACACCAACCTAATCTGTCCAGTATCAGCAGCTCAGCTAGATAGTTCTAGATCAATGTGGGAGTGCTCAGATTTCAACTTTACTGCAATTCATAATTCTAACTAGCTGGGATGATAATCTTCACCTAGTAGAGGGCTGTGTAACAGACAGAAGGCATGAGGAAGTGGTCCTCAGCTCTCTGCACACTCTCACATCCCCCAAAGAACCCAGGGAGATAAAATGCATTAAAATTAGGGATTACATGACTGGCAGATTTATAGTGACAAATAAAAGCAATGGCATATTGAGCTAGAAGAAAAAAAATGGGAAAAAAAAGGCATCCTGTGAAGTCAGATAATTTTTGTAAGGGTGTCCAATATTGTGCAGCTCTGATGGTGTTCTGAGACACAGGATGTAGGATCTCCAGGGCCCACTCGAGTTGTTAAAATAATATCGGAAACCAAAGAGTTACAAAAAGCAATGTTTCTCTTGGGAATAGAGAGAGCAATAAACCTAACCAGACAGTGTTTTTGGCTTGTGATGTGAGAGGACATACAACATTTTATCACAAGACCTTATGAATGTGTGAAGCAGGAAGCCCAGACATAAGTATTATTTCCCGAACACCAACTTTCTTTCTAGCCCCATTGTTTCCTGTTTTGATTATGCCCTGAAGCACAATAGCCATTCCCTTTAAAATTGGTTTTATCTGTGACTCAAAATAAACATGTTTTTAATACTGTTATACTGTTACATACCATGTGCACTTCCTTACACAGGTTATTTGCAGTTTGTTGACAAATGATTTCTTGTGTTTCTTTCCATGCAAATATATCTTCTAGTATGCTGAGATAAATAAAAACAGAATAACTTATTAACCAATATTTTATATATAATCTAGTCTCTCAGGCTGTTTTTTAATGGAGAGTTTTCCATGAATTATTACTTTTATCTTGTATATTCCCTTACAACTCCATTTTAATAATACTCAATAATTCATTTAAAGTGACTAGGTCAGACTTTCTTGGTAAGGCAAGACATTGTCTATGACGTTGTCATAATCTTTCACATGGATTAGTTTTCCATGTCAGTGTTCAAATATTTTCTTTTCCCAAGTAGTTAAGTAGTCTCCAAAAGGTTGCACAAAGAGTAGAATCTGTTTTTAAGCAGGTCAGCTTCCCAAGAAACAAAGTCTCTGGACTAATTTTTTAGTACTGTGGAATAATATTAATTTTTTGGTTATATAGCTTTCACTCTTTTTTCTTCCTTGCATGATGAAAAGTCCTTTTATGGATATATATGAAAAGGCTGTTTAAGGCACCTAAATCTGTGAATAGTGATCTAGTATATATTTTTTCTAGAAGTTGACCAGTTTCTAACTTTGGAGATTTCTTATCTCTTACCCTATTTTCATTTAATTCCATAATTTCCTGTTTAGCTGGTTGTTTAAATGCTTTCTGAAGTACAAATAAATAAGTTGGATATCTTTTACTGACTCTTTAGCTGAAATATTATAACCATTATTGTCCATTACAAACCCATATTATTTTAACAAGGTGATTTACAATTCTCACTCCAATTATATTTTGAGGTTTCCTATTCAGATTCACTCTATTCATTTTTGATGGTGCCTTAGAGGTTGTTAAAGATTTAATCCTTCAAATTTGCCACTGATTTTTATAAAAAAGCAGCTCAACTATTTAATTGTTAAATATTTTCAAAAGTGTCAGAGAAAAGCCGGCATGATATGCCATGGATGCTCTATGCTGTAATATTCAATAATTGTCTAGAATCATAGAACGGTTTGCATTGGAAGAGACCTTTAAAGGTCACCTAATTCCGACCACTTAGCAAAGGGCAATGATATCTTCAACTAAATCAGGTCACTCAGAGCTCTGTCCAACCTTACCTTGAATTTTCCAGGGATGGCCCTTCTACCACCTCTCTAGGCAACCTGTTCCAGTGTTTCACCAACTTCAGATTAAAAATATCTTCTTTCTAGTCTGAGTATATCCTCTTTTAGATTAAAACCATTACTCATTGTCCAATTGCTACAGAAACTATTTAAATTCTGTTCTTAAAAGCCTCATTTAAGTATTGAAAGGCTGCAATAAGGTCTTCCTGGTGTCTTCTCTTCTCCAGGCTGAACTACCCCAGTTATCTTATCCTGTTTCGTAGGAGAGGTGCTCCAGCCCTCAAATCATCTTCATGACCCTCCTCAGGACTCACTTTAACAGGTCCGTATCTTTCTTGTGCTGAGTGCCCCAGGACTGGAAGCAGCATTCCAGTTGGGGTTGCATGAAAACGAAGTGCAGAGGGAGAATGACCTCCCTCAGCCTGTTGGCCATACTTTTGATGCAGTTCAGGATACAATTGGCTTTCTGGAATGCAAGAGTATATTGCTGAGTCATGTCCAAATTTTCATCTACTGGGTACCCTCAAGTCTTTCTCTTCAGGGCTGCTTGTGATCCATTCCCTGCCCAAACTCTATTTGTGTTTGGGATCACCCAGACCCAGATGCAGTATCTTGCACTTAAATTTATTGAACCTCATTAGTCTCCTATGGGCACACTTCCCAAACTTGTCCAGGTCCCTCTGGATGTCATCCTATCTCTCAGTCATGTCAATCAAACCACTCAATTTGATGTCATCTAAAAACTTGCTGTGGGTACATTTTGATTCTACTGTCTCTGTCACTGATTAAGCAACACTGGTCCCAGTACCCCCTGAAGGGCACCACTCGGAACTGATTTCCACCAGGACATTAAGGCATTGACCACTACTCTCTGGATGCGACCATCCAGTATAATTTCTTACTGTTTCTTTGTGCACTTCTGTGTTTAGTAGGAGCTTACCTTTATGTGAAAAGATTAGCCTCCATTCTGGGTATCACTTTCAATAAAAAGAATATAAAATCATTAGTTCCCTTCATGCCATTTCCTTTTTTTTTTTTTTTTTACCTGTTCTGTTCAGATTAAAATCTTTTCCCCAAGGTTTTTGTGTGATTCACAAATTCATTATGCATTTCTAATTCAAATACTTCTCCAAAAGGATTATGGATCACCCTTACCTGATGTTGACATTGCTGCCGCCCCTGTGCTAGAGTGAGTCATCTCCTGGGAAGACTGAAAACAAAATTTTTTAAAATACCTAGTACTTAATTTAACTTTAAAAAGGCCATTGTATACTGTTCAGAAGGAAAAGAACTCTTCTGACTGGAAGGAGGATGCCCAAGCCTGGGCACCTAATCTTCTGTATGTTGAAAATTGTGAGTCATGCTCATTGGACCTTAAGCAACCACACAAAAATCTGCATGTTTCCATACAGAGTCTTCCTCAAGATGACACATAAAAATAATTGGACAACTTTGGCTTGTTAATATGTATAGAGTGAACAAACACATAGGGATACCAAGGTGTAGTGGTTTAATGCCAGTCGGAAATGAAGCTCCAAATAAGCCACTTCCCTTCATTCCTTTCCCTCCAGCAAGAGAGGGACAAAGGCAGAGTCCATGGGTTGAAATAACAATTTACTGAAAGGAAACAGCAATGGAATAAGAAATGCACAGTAAATCAGCAATATTAATAACAGAAGTATAGAAAAAGAGAAGGTGCTTTGCACACAAAAGGTATTCACCACCTCAACTTAGCTCTTTGTGGTTGCTGGGACAAAGACAAGATGGCAGACACTCTCTGTAGGTTGGGTCCTCGTGGTGCCCAGGGACAAAAACAAGGTGGTGGCCATTCCTGCACCCAGTGCCACGTGGTTTCCCCAGACAAAGACAAGAAGGCAGGTCCTCCCCACAGCCAGCTTCCCGTCCCATCTGCAAGCCTGAGACAATGGAAAACAATGATGAACAAACCCTGGAAAGCTAGATCATCCATGCTGCACTGCACTGCACATTCACTGCACTGCCGCTTTGGACACTGGACTCGATTCTGTGCAGCTGCTTCTGGCATCGGTGGTGCCGCTTTTGACCACTCCACCCTGTTCCATCCAGCTCAACTCATGTCATTTCAGTTTGGCTCCTTCCAGCTTTGGTCAGACTTGGTTGGGCTCATGTTTGCCTCTCTGCTCTGTTCCCTGTGGCTGCTTCCCACTTTTCAGGACCATGTCCTGGAGCTGTGTTTGCTGCTTTTCAGCACTGCATCTCCAAGCCGTGTCTTGGAGGAATGGGAATAGGATAGGCAGCAATGACAAAGGATTGGATATGCAGGGTTGTTCCTGACAACCTCCCTGATGGAGACAGGGAGATAAAGTGGCTTACTTCCAGGGGTGCACTCACCTTTTCTTCCCTCTGAAACCACGCCCTTCAGGAGTGATGTGGGTGGTATAGAATAGCAAGGTAGCCATGCCTACATGACACTAAGTTCCACTCCCTCTCTGCACCCAGGACACAAGGTGAGGATATTTCTGCTGGATTTCCAATTGATTTGTTTCACATACTGCTTTGGGTCAAGCAAAGTTAGAATTACTTTACAACTTTCCTTCTGCTTTTCTGTCAATATTGGCTTGTATGACTTCTAGTACTGCCTTTCGAGTTTCTGGTAATGTTATACCTTGTATTTTGCCTGTCACAATTAACACCACTTTCTTTACAATTAAATATGGTCCTTCTGCTGCTCTTTTCTCTGGAAAAGAACTTCAGTTTTCATCAACTGTCACATTGACTGTGAGAACTTTGTAACTGAATAGTCAAACACTTTACCCCTTCCAAACCTTAGAGGGTTTTGTCATTGTGCTAGTTTTGGCTGGAGTAGAGTTATTTTTTCTTCATATTAAATGGTATGGATTTGTGTTCTGAATTTACAGTGAAAATAATCTTGTTTTTGTTGTTGTTGGGCAGTGCTTACACAGCATCAAGTCCTTTTCTGCTTCTCACCCCATACCACCAGTGAGAAAACTGGGAGTACACAAGAGGTTGGGAGGGGGCAAAGCTGGGACAGCTGACCCCAACTGACCCAAGGGATATCCCACACCATATGGTGTCATGTTCAGCATGTAGAGCTGGAGGAAGAAGGAGGAAGGAAGATGAGGGTGAGGAGATGTTCAGAGTGATGCCGTTTGTCTTCCCAAGTCACTGCTATATGTGATGGAGCCCTGCTTTCCTGCACTGAACACTGCCTGGCAATGGGAAATGGTGAATGAATTTCTTGTTTTGCTTTGCTTGTATACACAGTCTTTGCTTTACTTATTAAACTGTCCTTACCTCAACCCACGAGTTTTTCTTACTGTTACCCTTTCAATTCTATTCCCTGTGCCATTGGGGGTGGGGGTGAACAAGTGGCTGCACAGGGCTTGTTTGGGTTTAAACCATGACAAATGTAACCCACCAATTTCTCCATGCTTTTAAAAGCCTGAAAGTGATTTAATATTGTATGAAGAGAGATACCTATTGGAATCTCCCAAAAATACAGAGGTCTCAGTAAATCAGATACCTGTCATGAACAGCATTATGCCCCAGCCATCTCCAGCCAGAGTCATGCTAACATGATGTTAGAAACAGCTGTTTGATACTAGGTAAAGCAGAGAGTGAAACTTCAAGCAAGACAGTGCCAGCAGGTGTAATCATTTACTGTATACTTCATCAGTTCCTGTCATCAGAAACCAAAGAGGATGGCTAATTTTTCCAGAAATTGAAAACTTGAATCTTCTCATTTGGACAGAATTAAAACGGAAATTATTTGAAATCAATACAGAAGAGGAAAATTGTTAAGATACTGGAAAGTGACAAAATAGATTTTAATTTATTCAGATTACAGAACTTTCAGAGTACAGAAATATGCCTTAATTCAAAGGAAACAGATGAACTTCTAGCTAAAAATGGCAAAAAACTGCCTTGACTTTCTCTTTGGAAGGACGGTTATTTTCTACAGTTTTTTTCAACAAGCTAAAATGAGCAATTTATTTTGTATTTATTTGCCTTCAGACATGTTTCTATTTATGGCCACATCATATGCTCAATGGAGTCTTAAAATAGTGAGTCCGGGTTCACAGGATGACTCAGTGGATCAGCATGTAGGAGAGGGCGAATGCAGCCACTGTACCAGGGGCAGGATGGCAGCAAGTGTGCCTCCTTACTCCCTGATGGGTGTCCACAGGCTTCTGTGGAAATAGCTGGTCCTGTCCTAGTACGACATTTTGGAAATCGTCACAGTTAATATTTTACATCCTGTTGGTCTTATCAGTTGAAAGGCTAAAGGCTAAGTAAGCCATGGAGAAACATATTGTCAAATTTTGTGAGCACTGAGGATGGTTAAGGGAAAATCCTTCTATTACCACTGCTGGCAGCACATGAAGCATGCGGACTTATTAGTACATTCTCTATTCAGCAATACTGTATGGGTTTTGAGTGTCCAGGCACTGACAGTGGAGCTCCACGAAGAGGGTTCAGGGCTGCCCTGTACCAGACAGTCAATTCCAGCTGGCTCCAACCCACCCACCGCAGGGCATGGCTGAGCCCACAGCCAAGGGAAAGGCATCTCGGGGAAAACAAATTTAAGAAAGGGCAAAATACCACACAGAAGATTGTGAATTAAAAATAGGTAAATGAAACAACCCTGTGAACACCAACATGGGAGGAAAGGAAGAGGGAGAAGCTGCTCCAGACACTGGAGCAGAGACTTCACTGCAGCCCATGAAGTGGACCATTGTGGAGGAGGTATCTCTATCACAGCCATGCTGGTTCTGGCTGGGGTGGAGTTAACTTTCTTCACAGTGGGTAGCATGGGGTTGTGTTTTGGATTTGTGTGTAAACACAGTGATGGTAATAGAGATGTTTTTGTTATTGCTGGGTACTGCTTAGAGCCAAGACCTTTTCTGCTTCTCATACTGGTGAGAAAGTTGGGTGTGCTAGGGATGCTAGGAGGAGACGCAGCCAGGAAAGGTGATCCAAATTGAACCAAAGGATATTTTGTAGGATATGATATCATACTCAGTATGTAAAGCTGAGGAGAAGAAGGAAGATGGGGGGATGTTTGGAGTAATGGCATTTGTCTGCCTAAGTAACCATTACAAGTAATGGAGCCCTGATTTCCTAGGGATGGCTGAACACCTGGCTGCCCATGGGAGATGGTGAACAAATTCTTTGTTTTGCTTGTGTGCATGGCTTTGGCTTTCCCTATTAAATTGTCTTTATCTCAAGCCTCAAGTTTTCTAGATGTTTCTCTTCTGATTCTTCTCTTCTGATTCTTCTCTTCTCCCCAGTCCCACTGCTGGAGGAGTTAGCAAGGGACTGAATGGAACTTGGTTGCTGACGGGTTAAATCATGACAACAGCCCATGGAAGACCCTCACACCAGGCCAGGTGGATATTTCCCAAAGGAACTGCAATCCACAGAGAGCTGCATGGTGGAGAAGGTTTATCCTGAAAGACTGCAGCCCATGGAAGGACCCACACTCCACCACTGAGACTAGGGAGGAGGTAGAGGAGTTGGGGATGAAGGACTGGAGTTGGTCCTGGGAAGAAAGGGTGGATAGAGAAAAAGTATTTTATCTTTTCTCTCTTTTTTTGTTTCCTTGCTACTTAAATCTATTTTCATTGCCAAGAAGTTAGTTTTTTTCCCCAAACTCAGTCTGTTTTGCCCATGACGGTTGAAGGTAGTTTATGTCCTCATCTTTGTCTCAAACCATGAGCTTTTCCATTTTATTTTCCAACCCATCCTGTTGAGAAGAAGGACTGAGAAAGCAGCTCAGTAGTGGCCTGGCAGGCAGCCAAGTTCAACCCATCACAGACAGCTCATGTGAACACTAAATTGACAAATTTCTATTTTAAAGAAATAAATTACTTAATTTTCAATTGAAACATTTTCCAGTTCCGAAAATAAAAGTCAACATTCTTGACTTAGAATTAGTATTGAATTAGAACTCTTGACTTAACATTAGAAAACTTACATCCTTGCTCATGGAGAACAAAGGTGATCTCCAGAAGACTGTTGGAGGGTTTTTCTAGTGTAGTGGTTTTGCATGTCACACACATGCCATTGGAGGTCAGTATTTGCCAACCTTTTTCAGGAACTATGCCCAAGAAACTGATTTGTTTGAGGCCAACCATTTTCTGATGAGCAGGATAACTGAGTTTACATGCCAACAAAACTTTACATAGACTTCACATAACTCAGCCCTTTGCTCTGGTAAGGAGGTCTGCCAGGACTTTACAGTTATTTTAACAAATCCAACAGACCTTTTATGCTTCTAAGCATGTATTATGAATGTACTTTGGTTATAAGGTGGGTTATTTCAGACAATAGTTCCTCCATCCATCAAGATGCTTTCTGACAGGTGAGGAGAGTGAAAGTTCTCTGGAAATATTTTCCCATTTATTTCTCCATAAATTCTCAGAGCCAGATTCAGCTGGCCTAGCCAGGTGGCTTCATTATAGAGAATATTGGCACCAGGTGATTAAAAAAATAATGGCAAGCTTGTGAAAGTAGCTTCAGGTGAATACTCATGTATATTTCATCTGTGAATCAATGCTCCAAAGTCTGTACAGCGAGGGTATGCATGTCTAAGCACATAAATTAAATTGATTATGTTCAGTTAAATTCCTGCTTCTGAACAGGTCTTTCTTCAAACAAATCTATTTTTTGTGCTTATGTTTCTATTAAATTCTTCAAAACCTGACAAGACAGATTACTTCAGAGCTAATACTGTATTTGCTGTCAGGAATCTGCAAGATCCCATAGAAAATGGAAGAAATTACTACAGTGTTATTAAAAACAAGCAGACAAATAAACCATAGCATTGCAATGGGAAGGTATTGTAGCTCTCACATCATTGTTTTTCTGCACTCTGGTGTCCCCAAGGAAGGTACGTATTGAAATGGACGTCATCGGTACAGATGCTCAGCAAATACTTCCGGATATAGTTAAGAATAGACTGCTCTGCAGTACTTTTTTTTTTTTTTCAATGAATTACCAGGTTTATTTTTTATTTAAAACTATGCTTTATTACAATTCTTTTTTATTCTGGAAAAAGGTCCAAATTACTTTTTCTTTGCCCTGTTTTGACTAAGTTTTTATAACTTCTGTATATTTGGTATCATTTTGCAACTAATGCTGTGGATTTGTACTAATTTATTATGCTGTTTATTCTTCTGTTAAAAAAAAAGGAGTTTATCCACTGACAGCAATACCTTCATCTGAACATAAATATTTACTCTGAAAATACACTGTGAATATTTGCCATCCTGTTATGGTTAATTTATTCAGTTGCTCATGTGTTTGTTTTGTTGTTTGTTTTGTTTTGTTTTGTTTTTTTCTCAGCACTACACGAGTTTTTCTATTCTAAATTTACGTATTTGTTAATATTGCCATTTCCCTCTCTCATTCTCATTTTTAAAATTTATTAGGGAAGGGTTTTTTATGTACTTAACTTTGAGATCAGTATTAAATTAGTGATTAATTATAACTTTGTTATATATTTAAAAATAATCTAATACTTACCCAGAAAAATATATGAAGAATTCTTTACACAGCAACACTGTCCCACTGGAAGCATAATAAGAAACAAACAGCTCCATACTGCCAGTGAAATGGTGAGAGTTTAAGACTAGGCCATTTTTTTGACAGGATGATTGATGTTCTACTGTTGTAGTCAGCTGAATTCTGTGCTATTTTAAGAAAAATAATGAGATGATAATTTTAATTATAGAATCTATATTAAGTGGTCAGTTTACTAGTGCATTATTCCCTGAAAACCTATAATTTTGTGATAATATTCCCTCTATGTTTTATGGTTACTATCTTTTAATTAATCAATATGAGCTTCAAGGGAGGAATATATGCTTCCCTTCAGGTCAGCAAGAAACTTTGTCCAATATCATGTACCAAAATCTGGTTGGCTGACTACAGAGTAGGCATTAGCCAAGTTTCCCCTGTGAATTCAAAGTTGGCCATCTCATTTTTCACAAATATGAAACAAAAGAAAAAATCATGAATCATCTTAACTGTTACTTCAGTACTATTTCACTGACTTGGTGTATCAATATTTAAAACACAGATCTATGAAAGAAATTAAAGATTATGCTGAATCTATCTTCTATCATGTGGAGAGTAAAAGTGACCTCTGAAAAACCATGACTGGGAATATTGTTGTCACAAATTAGTGTTTTAAGGTTGCTTAAAGAATCACCCGCAAAGATGTGAACAAAACAAGATTTAATGTAAAAGTGACAGCATAACAAACTTTGTTGGCAAGGTTCATTCTATACTTACTAGATGGTTAAAGCACACTGAGGGAAGCAAACAAAAATAAAAAATCAATCAATCCAATGCTAAATAAATGCAAAACTATGTATGTGAAGGCTGGGGGTGGGGGAAGAAAGAGGGAGGGAAGGGAAGGGATAAGGATAAAAAAAAGGTGTACAGAAGAACCTCCTGTTGAGTCACAAGGTTCAGATCAGACCCCCATGTGCTAAACTCTTACATGACAATTGTTCATTGTCAATTAGAAATGTTACATTTGTCATAAGCCAGTAAACTTTTGAAGAAGATTTTGTACTTTTTGAAGTAATGCTGTAATTTTGAAAAGATCAACAAGTAAATTAAATAGGAGTTTCACTGGAATGCAGAAGAATGGTAAAATAGACAACCAGATTTTTTATTGGTATTTAATACTTCTCAAAACCTATGTGTCTTTCAGATGCAGCAACAAGTGTCAACACAGGTAAATATGAGATTACATATGCAAGCCAAGCATTAATAGATTATTTCACATGAAGTCTAGAATTAACTAGAAAGTGAGAAATACAAAGATACCAGATAAAGTTCTGGAATAAGCCTCTTAGAGAAAAGACTGTAGTGCTTTCTGTGAGTGTTTTGTAAACTGCCCAGATTCTCACTTGCACTAAGGAACTCACTGAGAAGCAAGAACCAGACTATCATGGTAGCATAGTCACAACCACTAAAAATTATAAGATGCTTTAGTTCTGTTTTTCCTGTGATATGTGTTGTAGTGGCAAATTCTATTGCAGCACATCTTGGCTGGACTTATTTACAGTTACCCCTTCCAGGCTATGATTGGTCACACATTTCATGTACCCTTTTTAGCCACCAGGTAACACTGGTTTTGTGTCTTTTGTTTTAGGGACAGCATGATAGAACATTTTTTCTAAACAATTATATTGATATTTTAGTAAGCTGTTTCAGCTCTGTCTCTGTGTTTGTATCTTTATAGCTTATCCTTAGTCACATCTGTATGAAGTTGACCTATGCTATATTTAGCATGAAGATAGATATTTCCTTGAATAAACTGACCAGGCATTCTGAGTGTGACATCAGATTAAAAATATTGCGAGCAGTGTTTTCACTAACTGAGGACTTCAAGTTATGTTGTTAGAAATTATTGGTACGTAAAAAGAAATACGCAGTCAATTCCCACTGGATTTGTTTCCATAGCAATGAGAAGGTTATGATGTTAGCAAATTTGGGTTTTCATCCAATTCCTAAAAACACCTTTTGCAACTAAGTTTTTATAGTCTACTGGGATTATTCTAACTATGTATAGCAGCACAATCTATGACCACTTTTCTTTGAAGGCTATGATATAGGAGTGAGATTTATCTTTATTAGCTTAGACATTTAAAATCAATTGCCTAAGTCTCAAATAATAATTTTAAGCTCCTTTTATACTCAATAAAAAAAATCCACCACTTCCAGAGAAGCTCTTCTTATCATAGAATAAACATACAAAGTCGCATAGGATGAATTTTACTCAGCATCTAGGGCTTGTTTTCAGTGCTGTTACTCGGCGGTTTTGTTTGTGTTGCCTTTTTTTCTGACATCTGGACACGCACAGGAGTCTGTTGATTGAAGTGATACATTAAACTGGAGACACATGTATGATTTTGTGTGGCTTGAACATTGCTTTGATGTGTGATCACTCTCCTTTAACCCAAGTTATCTCAAGAAAAGTCAACCTGTCCATAGATAACTTTAGTCAAACATTGTAGGAAAAAAAAATCCCAGGAAGGTAACTGACTCAGATGGTTCATTCTCTGTAATTGCAAGACTGACCTTGATAGCGCCTCAGATCTGCTCCTGCTCTTGACAAGGCAACCCAAATATTTCTGAAGCCTAACTGTAGGCTTCAGTGCAAAACAGTGCATAATGACTTGCAAATCATGAGAAGATGCTAAGATGCCATCTCATGATCCACAGGCATAGATGCTCACAGACTGATCTGAGCCCCACTAGGCATATGGCAATGAGCCAAAGCCTGAGCTATTCCCAATTTCAGACCAGTGCCTTATTGAACATCTCATGAGATGGACTTGTTCAACACCCCATGCGTGTGAACACACATAATGAGATGAGAGTTTGTGACTGGAACAGTTGTGGGCTTTAAGTATAATGGCTTGCTGGGAAGTAGAGTTAGATGAAAGGGAACAGGTATTACTACTTCAATTAAATTCATTTAGGGTCATTACTGCTGCAGTTTTTGGTCGTGTTTTTTGTTTTTCCTTCTGTTTAGGAGCATAGGCAAGATACCCTTGAGCATTCACTGGGTGCTTTTACAGAGTTTCTTTCAGTTCAAAACATAAGTAAGATGGTTTATATTCCCTGTGCTGGAATTCCCTCTGGGTTTTCTGGGTACTCTGCAGAAATGCTAACCTTTCACATCCAAGGATAACATTTCTACAGTATTTTCCCACAGAATTCAATCAGTAAATAAGTTCCATATTTCTGATTTGTTATGCTAAAACCTTTTAAGTTGAGAGCCATTAAAAGCTTTCCTAGCAACTCAGTTTCTTTAAGGAATCCCACAGTTTGATACTTACACTGCATTAGGCTCTTTTCATACGTTTTTTTTTTTATTATTTGGTTGGTTGGTTGGTTGATTTTTTTTAGAGACGTGAGCTTCTTGGGTTTTATTCTCCAAAGTGGAAAATGTTCCTAGTTACCACTATTAAATGCAGTGTGAAAGCTCTGGTCACAGTCCCATATTTAAACTACAGTTGTTTCTGTTACTGCTTCTGGCTATCTCCATATGTGGGTAGTGGCTTTTGTGTGATGCAAACACCAGCACATAGACTTAACTAAGAACTGTCAATCTTCATACATGGACAATTATCCAGATCCATTGTTTTGATGTTTCAGACTAATAACTCTTCAAATCATGCTGTAACTTCTTGTATCTTTCCCATTTAAGCATGTTTTGCTTATTTACTTTTTGTACAGTTTCCAAGAAGCTTCTGAGGAATCTATCCATGTTCTTTCCTTCTATAGTGACTTTGATGTTCGGAATAAAATGTTTAATCAGCTTAATTTCCCACAGAGTTTTGCAGAGGTGTATTGCAAAAGCTGGCATCACATTATTCAAACAATCCACTTATATATGAATAAAGGCAATCTTTCTCTATTAAATTGGCTTCAGAACATACAGAACCTGTTTGGATAAGATTTAGAAACTGGAAGCTGCCAAGGAAAGCTATGAGTATGACCACTGAATTGAAAAATGCATGTCCTAGCAAAAGAATTCAAAATTTTGGCTTGGTTAGCTTACTAAAGGCAATGGTACAGTGTAACTTCCCCTTAGACATTTCTAAATGACTATACAAGGAGCAAAATTGTGATGGTGGACAACATTCCAGTATATGGAAAAATGGCACAAGGACCAGAGAGGGCTCCCAAAGTTACATCAATTCATATTAGAAGTAAAGATGCTGACTTTTTAACAATGTAATTAACTACCCATTAAAGCACCCTAACATATATGCTGGAAGTGTTTTCTATCAAAAGCAGATATTTTTTCTGAAAAATATTAATAAATTAATCATAAAAAGAGGCATCCATCAGTGAACTGTAAAGGAATGATAAAGGGCCAATGCTCACATTAAGAACTCTGATTATTGTCCCAGCTTCTCCAGTCTAATCATAAAATATGTTTTGGTGAAAGACAGTGAAAGTCAAAGAACAAAGTGAAAGGAAACTTCTTATCTGTGCAAGTTTAAGAGATACACTCCTTGAGGGAGAAAAATTCAGTTTGAGCTCTGAAATGTGGAAGGTTTTTTCAAGACCATGAAAAACTGATGATAATTTTGGACTATGACAGTTATGTAGGCAACTTGCTTACATCTGTTTTCTCTCTAGTATTTGTCTTTACTGCTAAATAGACAGTACTTTTATTCTAAGGAAGCTATTTGGCCACTATGTCTTCAGTCATGCCTCCTGGAAGGTGCATGAACTCAGGAAAAGTTCAATTTGCAAGGTACTGTAAGTCCTTCTGTGATCTAGTGAAGGAATACCAAGCACTCACCACAACATGATTTGATGTGAACATCAAGCTTAAGGATTATCTGGGTAACTGTGACAATGATTAAACAGCCCTCTGGTTAATGAGTCATGGCACAAGCCTATGTTGTTTTCTTTAAGGAAATGGCTCAGCTTAAGCTTTTTATTTTGCCTTGTTGCCAGTGTGTTTTCAGTATACTTTCTCTTCCATACTGTCCTCCAAGACCTATAGTGAAATAACCAGTCAACTTATAATTTGGGTAAGAATTCTCCCGGTTTCTTTTCTCCAGTAATAATTAAACCTTCTTTTTCTTGACTTACAGACTGCGCCAATTTTCTAGATTTTTTTCTTCTATGAAGGATTGTTTTGTCAAATGGAAAAAATAGCTCTATGGTTTTTCTTCCTCCTTTTTTGCTTGTTTCATTTTGGGGATGGGGTTTTTGTTTTTAAATTTTTGGCCTTGCCTCTCATAACACAGCAAGTTTTCAACAGCAATCTTCCCAGAATACATCAAGTGACTCTCATTCCCTACCAGCCTCTGGTCCCTGTTGTGAATATTAAAATTTGATTGATTAAAAATCTATAATTTATTTGAAATAAACAAAACAGTTTTGGGGCCTAGATGATTTTTTCCTGCTGTGTCCAGCTAAAGTCTACATAGAAGGCAACATATGCCATCTGTCTATATACACTTTGTTTGTTTGGAAGATTTTGTACTTCACAGCTGTTAGCAGCCAGTTTGTCAGAGTATGGTATTTTCCTGAACCTCAGTAGCGGAATAGATGGACAGAAAAATGGCTCATATGCATCCTGATGTTGAAATGGATAGGTTGTCATTCCCAATCTGCCTTCTCTATCTATCGATCAGGGAGGCGACAAACAGTTCGCCTGAGCGCCAATTCATTGTGTTACATTTTAGTGTCTCAGTTTCACTACAAAATTCATATTTCTTTTCTGTTTGGAAGCTAAACTGAGCAGGAAATGAAATAAATGACTGCCAGGACATCCAGTTGTTCATATCATGGACTGGAACAGTAAGAACGACCTAAGGGAATTCCAGCAAATCATCCATTTAATTGCACAACTGGGACCCATTTAGCAACTGGTCTTAGTCACTGCTCTTACTCTCCCAGTCACCCCAAGGAATTGCTCAGTTCACAGTTTAATTCCTATAACATGCATTCAGCAGCACAACCTGCTTTAGGGTTTTCTTCCACCTGGCTGTATAATCTTACCATATTTCTAAAAAATCCTATGGTGTGAAGGTGCTACCCAATCCATCTCCCATCAGAACAGCAGTTATTTTCCTTCTGATAAACCAAGAATGTGTGATAATAAAAATTCTGCTAATCTCTCCTGCAAATGACTCTTAGGTTTGTGTTCTACTTCCAGACACACAGGGCTTTCTAATCCATTGAGAAAAAAAACAGAAAAAAAGAGATGTACTTTCTGCACTGCCCAAACATCACAGACAGATACCATATTTCTCCTCTCCAAACAAAAAAAAAAAAATCAACCAAAAAACCCAAACCAAATTAAAACAGAACCCTCAAAACCCAAGAAATCTTTGTAGAGTAGGATTGGACTGAAGTTGATAGAAGGGGAAGGCTAATGAAAAAGTATAGAGGGAATCTGAAAATGGAGGAAGCTGATTTGGCATCCCTGTTGTGGTAAAACAAAAGGAAAGTTTAAAAAGGAAGAAAGGAATCACATTACCAGGAAATGAGAAAGAAGATAAGCAAGGGAAGTTTCCACAGAAAAATAACTGTAAGCAAAAATATTAAAGTATCAAGCCCTGTCAAGAATAGTAGAAAGCAAAGGGGGAAACGGTTAATAAGTAGAAAGGACAAAAACAAATTGTTAATGAGAAATGTAGAGGGAAATGAGGCAGCATATTTCAGTACTCCATGTTATATGTATTCTCATCACATTGGATAACTGAGAGACTAATGTAAATTCGAATGACTGAATAGATTGGGTAAAACTAGTCCATAAGTGTACTTAGAACATAAATTACCCCTGCTAAATGCAGGAAGCATTGCAAACATGGATCTTTTCTAGATTGTTTATTGTCTGCAGACAAAAGTTTAGATAGGCAAATAAGTCATGGATAATTATGGTCACTTTGAGGCTGTTACCTGAAATGAAATCCACCTACAAGCTACACCTGATCAAATAACTTTTTCATATAATATTTGTTCAAAGGTTAGTTTCCATTGTCAGATCAACCTGTGATGAGCCATTCAGGAACCTTTTTATTTCCAAGTACTTTTTCGATGTTCTCAACAGACACTTCCCAGCGTTCTGTTTGCCATTGGGTATTTGTGCTGCGTGAACAAACGTCAAAATAACTTTGACATATATGAAGATGATATTTGTTGGTGACACCTAATACACCTTATTTAAACATTTTATTTGTGCCTATTCTTAAGTAAGGAGGAAATGAGTCTTGTGATCTCCCGGCAGTCCCAGGTGAAGGGCTTTGGGGGTCCCCAGAGGGCAGTCTTGGGCACTGCAGTTTGATCACTACATGTCCATCAGTGAAGATGGGATTTTCATGAGGCGTTGTCAGCCTAAATCCCATTCACTTGGTGTTGTTATTCAAATAAACCTACATATATTAAAAAAAATAAAACAGATTATATATTTGGCAGCTCCCACTCTGCTCTTTTAGAAGTTTACTCATTGTAGATGACATGGTTTCTGATGGCTAAGATTTTAAGATAATCTCCAAGCTTTTCTTCTTTAAAATGGACTCTTTTGAGTTACAAATTACTTTTTTTTTCTTACAAATGATGTGTATGTGGTTTTACTTTGGCAATTCTTACAAAATAACTGTTAACTTAGAGGTCTTTTTAAGCTTGTTGGGGTAAAATACATAAAAGCTACATATATACAATTATTTTGATGTGGTACAGATTGATATTATAATAACAGAGAATTTCTTGATTATTTTAACTGTTTATAAATCATCTCTGAGGAGCATGTCTCCTTTATGTTAAAATACTTGCAAAAATGTGAAGTGGAAGAAAGTGAGAAGTGAGAATAGGCAAGTTTTCCTAGTGTTCTCTTACTCAAATAAAGAAAATTATACAAAACTACAAGAAAAAACTTAAAGCCGCCTAATAATCTTACACAGACATACATTTCATTTCTGGGTCTTCTGTATTGCTGAAAATTTTGAATAGGTATAAGTAGGCAATACAAAATTGTATATGCATTTGTAATTCTGATTGAGATCAGCAGGGTTACATGTGAGCAATTGAACTCTCCTCTCATGAGCCAGAATTTCATGCAGTGACCATCAGCCCATGTGACAGGACTCTTCAGGCCTGCCAAAGATATAAGCTCATGGTGCTACCTCTCACAGCATAATTAAGCTGTGAAAAAAATTGAAGATTCTCCCCCTGTACTCTGCTCTCATGGCACCCTACCTTGAAAATTTCATCTGGCTCTGTGTCCCCAGCACAGGAAGGACATTGATCTGTCAGAAAGAGTCCAAAGGAGGACACCAAAAAGATCAGAGAGATAGAGCACCTCTCCTATGAGGAAAGGCTGAAAGAATTGGGATTGTTCAGCCTGAAAAAGAGAAGGCTTCAAGGTGATCTAATTGCATCTTTATAGTGTCTGAAGGGAAAAATGGAGAGGGACTGTTTAAAAGGGCAGTAGTGATAGGGCAATGGGTAATGGCTTTAAGCTGAAAGAGGATCAGTTTAGGTTAGACATTAGGAAGAAATTCTTGACTGTGATGGTGGTGAGGCACTAGAACAGGTTGCCCAAAGAAGCTGTGAAGGCCTCATCCCTGGAAGGCCAGGTGGGATGGGACTCTGAGCAACCTGATCTAGTGAACGATGTCCCTCATATGACAGATGTATTGGAACTAGACAGTCTCTAAAGTTCCTTCCTACTCAAGCCATTCTATGACTTTATGATTCTGTGATCATATTTTTATAGCATATGATTGCAAATTAAAATTTCAGATTTACTTATATGACGTGTACAGCAATGGGACTGAAGACAGGCTAATATCATAGAGCAATAGGTTTATCTTTTTAATTTTTCAGATTATCAGATGAAAAAATGGCATAGGGAAAAAAGTGTGCTGTAAAAATAAATCTAAAGGAACAAGAAATTCACTGAAAAGCCTGTATATAACACTCTATTTTAATACTGTGAAATGGCTTCATCTGCCAGCCAAACATCAACTCTGCCCCTTCCTCACTCCCTTCTCCTGAGGGACAGGATGAAAATAGAAGGAAGGCAAGAAGATTCATGGATGAAGATAGTGATACCTTAACAGGGAAAGCAAAAGGGGTGTGTGCAAGCCAAGGAAAAAGAGGAATTAATTCTCTGCTTCCCTTCAGCACGTGTCTAGTCCCACCCTGTAAACAGTGCTTCAACACTTCCAACATTTACTTAAGAATACAAATGTCATTACCAGGAGCACCCTTTTTCCTCCTTTTCCTGAGGTTTTTAATCCTGAGCTCAATATCACATTGTAGAATGTCCCTTTGGCCAGTTGGGATCAACTCTCACAGCTGTGTTTCCCTACAAACCCTTGCCCACCCTGATCTATCACATTAACAGTTACACAGTGGACAGCTGGTAAATAGCCCAACCTTTTTTTTTTGCATGAAGGGGTCTCTATCAGGAGTCTTCTAGTTTTCATAGTCAGTTATAAGCCATTACTTGAATGCTACTGACTACACAGGAACACATATATAGGGAATCTTCTGTGAGTTGCTGCTGAAGAAAATATTCCAGTGGGACCTTGAAAATATCTGTCTCTCTTTAGAAACACAGGGCTAAAAGGGACTGCTTAGAAAGTGATGGTCTTAAGAAGTTTGAGAGATACTTTACTCTTCCACATCTTTTATTTTCATTAGGGTGAATAATGTGGCTTTTGCTCTAAGGAGAAGTCCAGATGTATTTTTGAGAACAGATTGACAGCTGTTTGGGTATCTAGTATAATTTTAGAATATTGTGTGGTTTTGTCACGCACGCAGAGCACACAGGAACCTTCCCAAATGACAGAATATGGACCCCAACCTAGAGCATTTCTGGTCATTTTGCTTCCAGCAAATATATTTCCATGGTCAGTAGCACAAAGAATTAAGTATTCCAAATTAGGCAAAATGTGAAAGGTTACTCAAGTTTCAGGCTTCAGCCATGCAGTGTGGGATGGCAGCAATGGATCCCAGTCTGGGAAAGGTATGAGCTCTCACAAAGGTTAGCCACTGATAGCTAAAAACCTGACATGCAAGTTACCTCTTCATTCTTCAGCCTGGGTTTCTGATGTAAAATATCACATATTTCATTAACATAGTGGATCTATTGACTCCCTGTAAGTGATTGCCAGAATATAACTAAGTAAAAACAATGTTGAAGGGAGCAAATATATACTTGTTCTTCAAACTCTTGCACAATCTGCTTTACAACTACTCAAATATTCACTTTTTTCTTTCCTTGTATTTATTAAATCATCTCTCCTTTTTTTTTTTTCTTTTTCTTTTTCCTCATCAGAGTAATAGATTATTTAAGACAAAACTATTATAGGGCTTCTAAGTCAGGTTACTTTGCAGACGAGGCCTGCAGCACATTATCCTGATGAAATTCTATGAAGTTCTAGTATTTCTTGACCATCTGAAAGTAGAAACATACTTGAAAAGAGCCTTGTGAGAGGAGATAGAAAACAGCTAGTGTAAATAGAAGAATCACTACAGGCAGCTGCACAGTCTATGCAAGAGATTTTAAAAACCAGTGTTACTGTCTGGAAAGAACTTTGATGTGAAATAAAATTAAGGAATCTGCCTCTCATCTTGAGATGAGTACACCGATGTCCTCATCTCACCCTTTCAGTCATTTTCAGTATGCAAGTTACAAATGTGCAATAATCCCTGTAAAGCATTTAATTACTTGATCCCACCAAATCATGTCACCTTCAGTAGCCTTTTTAAAAAATTTTTGTTGTACAAGAACTGAGACAAGATATATCTGTAAAATTAAATTCACAACCTTCAAGGTTTGACTCCAGCCTGCATACCACTGTTTTGTGCACTCTGAACATGATATCTCCAGAAAGAGAAAGATGTAGCTTTGTAGCTGATTCCAGTGAGATGCTGGGAGAACAGGCAGTGACACATTAACCTGCCTTTTCTGCTTCCAGAACCTGATTACATCTTTGCTTTAGGTTGTTCAGCAGTAATCCAGCTATTCCTGTCACTGTTCCATATTGTGCTGCATAGATATTCTTAACAGCGGTCCAGAAAAAGGAACTGTCTTACAAGAGGAGCTATTTTTACCTAGAAGGACGTTCTCAAATAAGAATATATTTCAGGGACATGGTGCTGGTATGCTGTGCAATCTACTCCATCAATACAGTAGTTCTGCCAAAACTTAGAACAAAGTAGTGCTCATTTTGTTTACTTATTAAACATTTTTGATTTTCTAAATCCAAGCTACCACAAAATTGTTTTATAATTAGCAGAATGACTTGCAGTATTAAGATCAGTCCTTTCTCTCTTGTGCTGTTGTTCTGCCCTCCTGTTACTTATGTCCTGCAGGCAAAAGAGCCAACCAGAGGATGGCAATTCTGTTTTACAGCAGCTTTCAGAATGTCACAATTTGCTTGTGGTCCAGTGTTCCATGAGAAAACATCTGGTGGAGCCATCATGTGAGCAACAATATATGAAAGTAGAAATGATGTTTTTCAGGCTGAGGAAAAGGTTTCTGCATCTGACTTGTGAACAACTTTTCATGTTTTTCCTGATCGAAAACAGGCAGGAGTTTCATTTGAGTTTTTTCTAACCCACAACAGGGTTGTTTTTTTGCCTTCCCAGTTCTCTGCAATAGGATTCATCTAATTTGGCCTTTTAATTATTTCAGGCTGCTATTAAACATTTTAGTCCGATTTTATATTAAAAAATATATTTCAAGATAATTTTTTAGCATGCAACCTAATAAGGTTTTGAAAGAAATATATGTGCATATACTCATATAAACAAGAATTGATGGTTTTTTTAATGCATGTGAATATCAAAGTGTATATACTCAGAATTTCTGGAGTATCACTGAGTTTTAATTTAAAAAGAAAATTAAGACAAAACTATGTTTCTAGTACTAACTTTACTTCCTGGGATCACTAATATTTCTCTTTGATATGCATATTAGCATATTTTATTGTGATAGTGCTTATTTTACCAAGCAGCTCTTTGAACCTATGTAATATATTATGATTTAAGAGATGGATACACTGTTCATTCGAACAAGTCAACACAATTTTATTGTGATAATGGATATAATGTAATGGATAATGGATACAATGACAAGCTTAACAGTAATAACAAAGTACCTTCTTGGTGAACTAGACTGTTTGGTACATAGAGTGACTGACATGGAGTACGCATGTAATACAAAAGGGGATTGCAGACTCAGTATAAGACAGAGGTAGGTGGGTATAGACAAAGACAAGAGTGAAAGGAAAGGTGATCACCACAAAAACTTGTTTTGCATATGTCATGTATTGATCCCAGCTGTCAACTAAGCACCACAGTTTTACAGGTAAAGCAACAGCTGCTCATGCAAGCAAAGCAAAACAGGGAAGTCATTCACCACTTCCCATGGGCAGTCAGGTATTCAGCCATCCCACAGGAAAGTAGGGGAAAAGTAGGGAAAGTAGTGACTTGGGAAGACAAACACTATCACTCTGAACATCGCTCTCCTTCTTCCCCCAGCTTTATATGCTGAGCACAAAATCACATGGTCTGGGATATCCCTGGAGTCAGCTGGGATCAGCTGTCCCAGCTGTGTCCCCTCTCAACTTCTTGTGTGCCCCCAGCCCCCTCACTGGTGGGGTGGCGTGAGGAGCAGAAAAGGCTTTGACCCTGTATGAACACTGCCCAGCAATAATGAAAATATCCCTGGGTTATCAACACTACTTCCAACACAAATCTAAAACACAGCCCCGTATTAGAAACTGTGAAGAAAAGTCACTCTAATCCAGCCAAATCCAGCACAGCACATCAGAAACTTGGTAGGCTTTTTGTTGTCTTGCAGATGGGAAAAATCAGTGGACATCAAAGATGGAGGTTCTTCAAACAAGGTAACAGTAACTTTTCTCCCTTCTTATGTCAACCAGCAAGACTACCAACTAGTTTGTTTGCACACCTCCTGTCCACTGTAACAAGCATAAGATTTTGTCTTTGTGGTCACAGTATTTTGAAGTTTTGTCCTCTCTGAACTGATCTATCTGTGTCTTCTTTTCTTCTTGCATTTCAGCCCCATGATGCCAGTCTCTCTCCTTAATTCTTTAAATTGACAAACACATACCATAGTGCTTTCTCTTACAATCTTTCCATACTGAATATTAAATCCTTACAAATAAATACAAAACTAACTCATTTGTCAAGATTAGAGAGAAGCTTTCAGAAACAGAGATGGGAGCATGAGAGACTGAGCAAGAGCATTAAGTGAATAACAGAAAAAGAAGTCTATATACTAGAAGCTTGAGGCAGAAGAAATAGGTCCTGGCTTGGATGTGGGATCTGGAAGCAAGCTGAAAAAGCTGACTCTCAAATTACAAACTTTTCAGATGGAAAGGATGAGTCCTCAGTTATGGCTGAGGGTAAGTGGAATATTGAAATTGTATTTGAAGTGCCAGACAGAATGTAAACCTTCATGGCATACTCATTCTATCAGTACACGCTTTTCCCCCAGTATTTTCATATGTTATTTCTTCAGCTTTCTGGAGCTTCACAGTAAAAAATGTTAATCTACTTTGGCAGTTGATTCCGTAAAATCACTATCAGAGTATCTGCATGAAACTGCCTATTTTTATTTTTTTTTCTGCATACATGCTACCTTTTTGGTACAGAGAAATAGTAAATTTTTTGACTGATGATTAATAGGACTACTGGAAACTACATTCTTAATCTTGTCTTTATCTTGAGTATTTTTTGTGACACAAAATCTAGCAAGGATGAAAAGTTGCATCCACCACTTAATACTCTGATGAAATATTTTATTTCTAGAATTTTTAGTTCTTTTACATTAGGTAAGAACTGTCTTGTAGTCCTAAATCAGCAGCAAAAAATAGATACTTTTTTAAAAGCTGGGGATTATTTGAGCTCAACTAAGAAATAAATACTGAGTAATAATTTATTTAGTTTATCCAGTGCCACTCTCATAATTTTTTTTTATTTGCTAATTTTCTTCTATATTTCAAATGTAATATTCTTGTTTTCGTGATTAACTCTGTGGTTACATATTTGAGGTGCATTTCAATTTGTCATATTCTGTAAAGACACTTGTGATGGCTTATCTTGTGGGTAAGCCCTCAAAGCTGCAAGCAACGTAAGTCAAAAGGGGTCAATGTCTTTTATAGCAATGATCACTATGTAGTGCATAGTCACTATTAATTCCCTTTTTTCACAGTTTATTGTCCTATAGCTGTTCCCTATCATCCAATTGGCTTTGTCTGATATATAGCTTATTTGGCATCACCCTTAAGCAAAGAACTATAAAAACTTTTATTTTTTATGCCAATGGTACATAACACATCTACAATCATGTTGGTTACTAACATTAGCAGCTTTGGTACAGCCAGAATTGTAATCTTGCAGAATCAATGCATGACCCCATTTGATTTTCTTAAATTATCATTGTTTTATTTATTTGGTTTTTAATATATATACATAAACTGAAATGTAGATATGCTAAGTATTTGCTAAAGTTCCACATATGAATTTCAGTGTCCATAAGTGTTAATGCCCTTTGGAAATTCTGTGACTCATGAAAGTGACTTGATTTCTGGGGTTATCCCATTTTCTTTCTACAGACTTTACAGTTTATAAAGTTCCAGTGGGCATGGATGAAAACAATAGAACATGGCCAAGTTTATCATCTAAAGCAAAAATCAGACTGCTTTCTGCAAAGCTACTTCTTATTTATTGCACTACAAATTGGACCCCAACTCGAACAGATGGTAATAATTATTAATGGTAAATACATTTAATGAAAATAAAATAAAAGAATGTTGTGTGACAACAAATCACCTGAGGAAGTCAGAGAGATTAAATTTATTTCATTGTCTAAGAATCTCTCAGTGTTGAAGTACCTGTTTCCAGATGTATTATACATGTTTGTGGATTTTGTGTGCTTTGTTCTTGATAGTAAAATGGAACTGAAAGTTAGAGCTGGACAGAAAATGACTTTCCCATCCCCAAAGAATTATTTTTTTTAGCATTTCAACATTTTTCCCAGACTAAACCGGGATAAAAAATTGGACTGTCAAAAGAGTTTAAGAATTGAAATTAAAAGATAAAGAACAGATTTTGTATAAGAAACAATAAATAGAGTTTTCAAGGGCTTTCTAGCATAGGAAACATATCTAGAGCTGGCTAGGATAGCTGCTGAGAAGGTAGATAGGCAATTATTCATTGCTTCAAATGACAAAATGTTGGGAGCATGAAATGAAGCTTGCAAGTGGCGTAAAATGCATAGTTACACTTCAAATGCTTTTTTATAAGACGCTGTAGAAGCTAAAATTTTGCATAGATTAAAAAAAAAAAAAATACATCCTGGAAGAAATCCACATTCATTAAATGTCTGGTAGTCACTGAGCAATAAATTTCTGCATTTCCAAAGGTAGTCTGAAGAAGCAAAACTGTTTAAGTGTTCTTATGTTGTCTCCTAAGGATTTGTTATTCAATACTTTTAATAATATATTTTGTATTTTTGAATATATTTTGTATTTTTATGTTTATCATATGTAATATGCACTCACACAGATGAACATTAAAATGACATCAAACTGGATTGTTTCCTTTCACTGATTTTGAAAAAACTATTTTTTGGAAGGTTCGTAAAGTATTTTTTTTTAGCTGCTATAAGTAAGATTCTCTTAATCAAGAAAAATGTAGTCTTTTTCTTTGAGAAAATATTGTAACAAACATTTCAGAACTTCAAAAAATGACACAAATAAAGGTAGTTAAAATTTCTCAGAAGTTTCCTTCTTTTTTTGGGAAACTGTATCAATATGGTTAAATTGGTGTTTCTCCGGAAAGAAATTCTAACAAGATTATTCTAAACCATTTATTGGTTTATATTCTGGAGCAATTGTTAATCTTTTAGCAATTCACTTGAATTAAAACATCCTCTTGCTATAATGAAAGAATACTTAAATTAATAGTAGACAGTGGAAGAGAACCTTGTCTTCAGCACAGTTTTTTATATTAACATGCAGCTGTGTCATGCACCAATGCTGTTGATTACCTACATAAGAAATCAGAAGACCTATGAACATGATAGAAATTTCCTGATTTGGATGATAGAATCTACAGCTTGGTGTTAAATGATGTTGATCTCTCTGTACTTTTCCTAAGCTATCTATTATATGACAACACCAAGCTGTGTGGTGAGGTCAACTTGCTGGAGGGAAGGGATGTCATCCAGAGGCACCTGGACAGGCTTGAGAGGTGGGACTTTGCAAACCTCATGAAGTTCAACAAGGCCAAATGCAAGGGGCTGCAATGGGTCAGGGCAGTCACAAGCACAAATACATGCTGGGCAGGGAATATATTCAGAGCAGTCCTGAAGGGGACATGGGGGTGTTGGTGGATGTTTTGGTGTGTTGGTGGATGAGAGGCTGGACATGATCTGATAATGTGCACTTGCAGCCCAGAAAGCCAACTACATCCTGGGCTGCCTCAAAAGCAGCATGGCCAGCAGGTCGAAAGAGGTGATTCTCCCTCTCTGCTCCACTCTGGTGAGACCCTACCTGAGTCCTGTTTCCAGCTCTAGGGCCCCCAATATAAGAAGAACATGGACCTTTGCAATAAATTCAGAAGGGGGCCATGGGGATGATCAGAAGGATGGACTACACTGTGGAAACACTCTGGACAAATAGGCAAACACAGCTGCTGAGTAGTAAATTGAGGAAATTGAGAAAGATAAAGAAATTTGCATATGCAGTTTTACTAATATTGCCACTTCTGGAATACAAGGATTTACCAAAATATTGTAATTATCTACAAATAGGCACTTCTAGGGTATTATTCATCTCATCTCAAGTGTACAAAGCACCCAGTGAATTACACATGAAAAGAAGGCCTCATTGACTATAATAAGAACTTAGTGTGACTACCTTGCAGGAAGCTGTCTGGGTTGTATTTTAAGTGAGAGCAATCCCACCCCCTCTGTCCTGTTTTGGAGTGTGTGGCCCATACAGACTGTTAGTCACTGAAGAGTGTTCATGGAAGAATGATTAGAAAGCAAATGAGATGACGTCATTGTGCAGCACTCAAAGCACTCAGTCTGCTTCATTTATCAAAGAATAACACATGGTGGGGGCAAATGACAATTTGAATGTAGCAAGAAAAATCATAATGAAACTGTAATGGCTGAAAGTCACAATTCCTTGGCTACGAGGAAGTCTTATCCTAGGAGAAATGCATAGACATTGTTGGTATCTGGGCTTTTTTCACTGAGATTGCATGACTTGGGTTAAGATCTTTTAACTTCAAATAAAAATTAATTCAAAGATGCTTTGAGAGTCTCCTTCTGATAGATTGTTTTAGATTTAAGAGGAACTCTTTCTGATATTACAATTCCTTAAATTTTGGATCCACCTATGAAACCAATGAAAATATTACAAAATTAGTCAATAATAATGGAAGAGAAGAGATAAGATCTTAAAAGAGAGACTGTTTTCATAAGTCATTATATATCACTGGTACCTGATATAGCAAGTTTCTTCAGTAGTTTCACTGTTTTCTAGGCACAAAAAGATCAATATAGAGTCAGCATGCAGCACCATCACCAAGAACTGTGCAAGTGAGAGGTGGTACGGACTGCTTCTGAGATGTGAATATAATATTAAAGTTGCTTTTACATGCATTAGGTGTCATAATACATAGGGGTATGATAAGAGAATAGGCAGCTGTTGAGAAACAGAATTTGACTTTAGAGACCAGCCTTAAGTCACAGGGTTTTTAATACCGAAAATCTACTGAGTGAAGTTGAACACGTTTCTTTAGTAAGTTTTTAATGCTGTGAAATAACAATATTAATCAAAAAAGCTGAATCATAGTAACTCATAGTCTTGTTTTTGGAGTTTATACTACAGTTTAGCAAAATTATTTGAGATGTCCAAAGTATTCCACATTTCTCTTCAGGACACTATGGCTTTCCAAGCCCTGGAGTACACTCTCTCTAATTAGGTAGCTTTCCAAAGGTCACATGTAATTTGTAAGGATTTGGATGATCAGTCTCTAAAGCTGACTGGTAGTTGCTGGGACATAATGCAGTGTTCAGGGAAAGCAGAGGAGTCCCATCTTCTTCAAGGTGCAAGGGATTACGGCTGGGTGGGGATTTACCGGGGGAATACAGCTAAGTGAGCTGTGACCTCTCCATTAGCAAGCACAGAATAACACAAACTCCTTCCTACAAGAGGAAGGAACAGTCCAATGACACAGCCCCTTCCTGGCTCCCTCATCATCCCTGTGGCAGTGATACAAACAAAATCACATTTTAGGCAGAAAATGAGCCACGGGCTTGGATAGCATTGATTATTTAGTGTATTAACAGAGGGCAGAGTTTACATGCAGTATCAATTAGAAAATACTTGGCAATGAAAACAAGGCCAAAGGCTTTTCTGTTTTATGGCCAAATCCTGCTCACTTTCCTCACATGAGTAGCTCTAATGAAGTCAGCTTGAGTTCAATGATTTCACTCCAATCCTTAAATCTCTCGTAAGCTGTAGCTAAAATTTGAAAGTATTTTAAAGGCAAACTTTTAACCTCTGTCCCTAGTTACAATTTTGGCTGCTTTCTTTATCATTCTCTTCTCAGATCACCTCTATCCAAAGGCTCTAAAAAAGCCCTCTGGTTATTTTCTTCTCATTCTTTTTCTTTAAATACTATAATTGATATTTATTTCCCTTAATTCTCTTATAGGTTTCCTAGAAATTCAATGTCATAGTGATCAGAGCTGCTCTTTGAACTTTTCCACAACGTAGCAGGATTCAGAAATACTGAAAGCAGTCTCAGATTTTGTGCTAAAAGATATATTTCAGTCCCTTTCCTGTAGGTTATGCTGTGCCAACAAAGGCAGCGATTTTTCTGGGTAAGTGCAGCCACAGCTGGAGTGGAAGACAAGTTGTGTGATGTGCCTTTGGTACATGGTGTTAATGGAAGGTGCAAGTGCTCCTCCCTAGCAAATACCTTTACACAAGATAGCAGTGTCTCAGGGCCCATTTATTCTTTATCTACCTTGAGACAGACCAGCTCTCCGAGCACCCTGTGTGTGAATCCCCACAGTGGGGCAGTGCCTGTCCCTGACCCTGGCTGAAGGCAGTTTTCCTGATGCTATTCTGCTGCTGTCTCCTCTCTGTGCAGTTGGAAGAGTCTTCCTTATCATAGAATCATCAAATAGTTTGGGTTGAAAAGGACCTTTAAGATCATCCAGTTGCAACCCCCCTCACCATGGGCAGGAAACTGTCCACTAGACCATGTTGTTCAAAGCCCTGTCCAACCTGGCCTATGAGCACTTCCAGGGATGGGGCATCCACAGCTTCTCTGGGCAACCTGTTCTAGTGCCTTATCACCCTCACAGTTTAAAGCCATTCCCCCTTGTCCTATCACTACAGGTGCCTGTAAAAAGTCCCTCTCCAGTTCTCTTGTACGCCTTCCATTACTGGAAGGTTGCACAAGAGTCTTCCTGAAGCCTTCTCTTCTCCAGGCAGAACAACCTCAACTCTCTCAGCCTGTTTTCATATGAGAGGTGCTCCAGCCCTCTGAGCATCTTCATGACCCTCCTCTGGACTCACTCCAACAGGTCATGTCCTTATCTCTTATAACACGCATATCCACCCTTACCAAGGAAAGGAGAGACAAGAAGTAATAACAATGCTGTTTATTCTACTTACTGAGAGTTAGTAGAAATTTGTCAATGGCTTTGATTGCTAATATTAATCATAAAGTGCAGCACAATTTTAATCTTTAAGTTTGCAACTGATTCAAATGACTTTAACTGTATTAATTATCAGGAATTCCCAACCAATATGTTTTGGACCTCTATGCTACCATGTATTTGAAGAAGAGAAGATTAACATGTAATTAGGACACTGGTTTTTTGTTTTGTTTTGGGTTTTCTTTGTTTGGTTTGTTGGGTTTTTTGTTTGTTTGTTTGGGTTTTTTTAAGAAATACAATGTAGTTATGGCAAACTATTTCATTGGCAAAAACATTAGACCATTTTCTTCTAAAGAAGTGAATTGGAAACTGTTCAGATCTAACACCTTCCTAATACTTGGTTTGTTGTCTAACAGTTCTCTGTGATTTCTTAAATTCCTTACATGAGCTTTTGGATTCAGGGAAGACTGAGCAATGGGACAAATTATTTTGTTGAGGTAATGTAGGAGAAAAAAAATACAGTTTTGTCTCTTGTACCATGCTTTTGGATTTTGTGTTTTCTGTTACATACAGAGATTTTGCAAACCTTCAGTTGGACTTTGGATATTAAATTCTGTGTGGTAAAGAAAGCAATACTTAACTAGAATGGTAAATATAGCACAAAAAGTTTCAAATGTCCCTTTTATTTCATTAAAAGAGTCATTCATTAAGTCTTAAATATTTTTGATAAGTAATTAAGCTAAAATACTGTTTTTGTTAGGGATATTTCTTGCTCAAAATAAATTACAAAGAAATAAAAAGTTCACCCGTACCAGAATTTAAAGGTTTCTTGCAGTCAGGTTGCTTGCTTCAGCTACTGGGGGAAAAAAACCCCTCCAAATTGCACAGAATAAGGGCCTAAAGAAAACTAGGTGCCTTGAAATCATGTTTAGAGAAACAGAACTTTTCAGGTATGGGTTTTTTGTTTTGTTTGTTTGTTTGTTTTGTTTTAATCCTGTTTCCTTCTGTATCAGAAATAGAACTCTACCAAATTCTTGCCATTTTGGAGGATCAGCTGTATCCCAACTCCTCTAGCAGCCTGATCTCCCATCAAAGTCAGTAACTGAGACCACATGAATCTCAAAAGTACTTGTCTGGCTCTAAAGACTCTTTATAAAATGTCTCCAACAAAAACCCTAATGGCTTCCCGACATCTAAAAAATTGGATCTTGGCACTGCTGTTTCTGAGGACTGTCCACCAGCTGGATAATGATGCAAAAGAAGTCTTGAACATGATCCTTCATCCAGAGGCAGGGAATGGAGCAGTTCTTGATGATTTGTCTGCTTCTACAACATTCCATGTAGTGGCAGGAGTTATCTATTTTATTTTAATTGCCAGAAAAGCACCAAAGAGTTACTGTACTTGCAGTACTACTGAGCTGTCTGAAGTCTTCACACCTCTAGAAAAAAGAAATAAGTCTAATTGGTTTCGTCTTATCAGCCTCTTTTCTTCCAATGCATCACCATATGACAAACGTTTGTAAAACGTTCATGTAGGCAGCATGGGCTGTACATGTTTATTCTTTTTTTATCTCAGAGCTGATAGGCAGGCTTAAACCTACTTCTTAAATGTATTATTTTTGCAGCTTTTGGAATTTAAGTGCTTTGAAATCTGTCTGTTGTTCTGGCAGTCTAAACTTTTACAAGGTACCAGTTGTTACATATTGGCTTAAAACAACCCTACGGCTTTTCATTACATCAATAAAAGCATTTCAAATCTGACAACAAAGTAATTCTTTGGACAAAAGTCCACTTTGTTGCTTATATCTGTTATACCTCCCTATATTTCATTGAGGTATCCATTCCTACTCATTTGCTTAAAAAAAGCTTCTCTTCAGAGGGAGTAATGAGAAAGTTACATGGCAAAATAATTTAAGTCTGAACGTTCTTTGTTTATGTTAGCTCCACTCTGGAGCCCAATCTCTAGCCAAGTCAAGACTGGACTGCTTCATGCTGCTGAATTTAGTGCATCCTGACTGTTCCAATCTGAGTAATTAGCTGCAGTAATCATCAACCTTTAAAAATCCATTGAAATCATGTAAATCTGCAGTAAATCTCTACTAAATTAAAAAGTCTGGGCTTGAAGTGACATGCTTGAGATCAAAATGGAGTTCATAATTTTATGCATTTTTCATGTTTACTTAATTTCCCATCTCAATCCTTACAGGAAGAAACCAGGCACATTCTAATAAAAGCAAAAATATTCAGGTAAATAGATGGGAGAAAGGTTTTTTAAGCCATGGCAAAATATTCTTTCTGATTTTGAATTATTTGGTTTCAGGCCAGTGTCGATAGAAACAACTAAATCCTCTAAGTCTGCTCTTCATTGACCCTAATTGTGAGTGAGCCCCAGAGACACTGGGAATAACAAGTTAGGGGAGAGGGAACAGAAAAAGAAATATCATTTCACAGGTGCTGAAAAAATCTGAGCCTGAGGCTAGTTCACTTACATTCTCAAACAGAAAGGGGATCCCACAGCAAAATACTACCAAGATTCTCAGAATACTAGAAAATAGGACTAGAACCAGTGAATCTTTGGGGAAGAATCCAATTTTCAACATACTATGTTGGTTTGAACCAGCCGTAGTGGTCGATTTGAATCCATTAATTTAATTTTGACCAGCATATGAACTCTGTTGCAGAAACATCGCTGTTCTTTTTTATACCTGTGGATTAAAGCAAAACTTTATTCCTGCTTCTCCTATTGAATGGTTTGCATGTGCTGTCTGGACATGGGTTGCAGTCTGCATGCACTGTGGTTGTCAGTCAGTCTGTCTCAGGGCTGTACACCAGTGTCACTGTGCTGACTATGCTGTTAGATCACTTCCCAAGGCTTCCTCCCGGAGAGAAGAGGTTGCCACACCATATGTACATCCAGAGCAAGCAGCAGATGATCATGACACTGAGGAGTAAAGGCAGAGTCATGAGAACATGGAGGATTGTACCATCTCACCCATCAGCTGAGCACATACTTCCAGAGTGGCAGCTGTAGCCAGGAGCCTGGCCATGGATTGCTTGTGCCCTCCAGCATGATGGCACAGCCTCAAAGCAGGGAGCAGGTGCAGGCTCTGGTTTTATTTCTTCTCCCTCTCCTCTTACTGGGGGGGGCAGCTTTCTCTGTTTGGCTGTAGGCAGCTAATGAGCTCTGGATTGCCCCAGGTGTTTGTCTAGCACTACATTTTTCTCAGTAACCCAAATATGCAATACTACCAGCTTGGGAAGAGTGACTGGAAAGCTGTCTGGTTAGGGAAGGGATCATCTCCCTGCACTTAGTACTAATGAGGGCACACCTTGAATCCTGTGCTCAGTTTTGGGCCCCTCACTACTCCTTTATCTCATTAGCTGATGAAGAGTCTGGAGCACAATGAGAAGCAGCTGAGTTTGGCCTGGAGAAAAGGAGTCTCAGGAAAGACCTTATTGCTCTCTACTACTACCTGAAAGGAAGTGGTAGTGAGGTGGATGTTGTTATCTTCTTTCAGGTAACAAAAGGAAATGGCATAATGTTGCACCAAGGGAGGTTTAGATTGGATATTAGGAAAAAAATTTGTCACTGAAAGGGTTGTCAACCATTGGAACAGGCTGCCAAGGGAAGTGTTTCACTCACCACCTCTGGAAGTATTTAAAAGACTTGTAAAGGTGGTACTTAGAAACCCAGTTTAATGGTGGACTTGGCAGTGTCAGGTTTACAATGGGACTTGATGATCTTAATAGTCTTTTCTAATCTAAGCAATTCTATGATTCTGGGATCTCATATTAGTATCTACAGCACAGAAAAGGTGGACCCATACTGAAGGAGATCATCCTAGTCAGAGTGACACAGGGCTCTTCCCTGTGATCTCTGTGTGGCTGAGATCAGATTTTCAGTTTTACAGCAGAGCTTTGGTTGCACTTTTATATTTACTACTTCTCTCACTGACTTCTTCCAATGCTAAGGAAACCAGCTAAGGTGGCAGCACTCTAGGCTCAGAGCTGAGCACCAACTCCACAGTGCTAAAATAAGGACAGAACACAAGTCTTTCAAGTCCAGCTGGGCATTTCAATTACTGTTACTATTACTCTGCCTAGATTTTGATTTAAAAAGTGATTTTTTCCCCCTCCTGATTTTTGTAGTTTTAGATTCAGAGCTCTGGTATTGTCTTCTGTTCTATGTGTTTTAAGTTTGGAAAAAACCTAACAACCAGATCACTGTTACTGACTGATTCTGTTAGCTCTCACTGAGGTCATCTCTTCTCTTTCTTGAAACAAACTAAACTGGAAGCAGCTTTTTATTCTGTGAGTCAACTTTGCTGTATTCTTTTCCAATGTTCCAATTGTAGCTCTTTGCTTTGGGTATGTCATAAAATGTATACGTAAAACATGGAAAGAATATCTCCTTTTAAAACAATACAGTGTACTGTAGTTAATTAAATCAATGTCAGCTTTCCAACTGCATGATCTGAGCTGACCTGTATCAAATGAATTTAAACTGCACCCATTGTGATGGACTTTGGCATATTGTCATTGATTTATTTCTCCGTGGTCTTTCTAAACCTTTAGGGAGGCTTAGGGGAGGTATTTCAGAAAAATCAGTGAACCCATCAACATGAGAAAGAGTGAGCATAGTAAAAATAGTGTTTAGGTTAGGAACACCAGCTGATTTATTTAATAAATCAAAGAAACAATCTAACTCAGTTGCCTCAAGCATTTACTCTTCAGGCATCATATATCCTCCTCTTGTCTAATTTAATTTTTCTCCTTGTTTCTATTTGACAGATATATGAAATTTATAACTGGATACCTAGGTGGGGAAAGCTGAAATTCAAATGTACAGTGCACATGATCCTCTCTATGGAAAATCAGACAGGGAGTTGACAATATCTAAGTTTCTTGGCAGTTGGAGGGTTTTACAGAATTAGAAGGGTGTCTACCAACCATCCCATCCCTAATACACTGGGTCAGTATCAAATTCTGACAGTCTTACTCCACTCTGCTGGGACACTGCTCCTTTAGTATATAGGAGTTGCAGAAATGATAGGTACTCTTGAAAATCACAGTAGTAATTTCTCACATTACCTTCAGGGACACATAGTCCATGAAAGGCTGGAAAAGAGATTCTCTGCCTTCAGGATTTCTCTGACTTACACAACACCTGGTGTTCTCACTCTAGATTTTTCTCATGTCCATACTCCCAGAAGAAATAATTCTTGGTCTCTGTAATCCCATCACAGAAACTTTTTAATGTTCTTAAGATGTCTGTGTAAGAAAACTCTGAACATATTATCAAGCCTGAGAAACAGCTATAGCAAGATGGGTGCCAGAGAACAAGGGGTCTCTGGAAAGTATTGGAGGTTTAAAAATTACATGATCTTAATTACTCTGAAGTTTGCATGTTTTCATTTCTTTAATTGGAAGTCGATTCATGTTATCGAGACCACCTCCACTTATTCAGATTGTTTGGCTATAAACTGAGAGAGATGGTGTGTTATTGTTATGACTAATTCTGCCAGCGTATTGCAATACTAGACAGAGATACAAAGAAATGGTATTGGCAAGTTTCACATGAATGACTGGGGCACTTTCTTCTCTTAAAATGCTTACTCAGATGACCCATTTGAACTATTCCTTTCAACTGAGCTGTAGTGTCAAGCAATCATGACCTTTTCTGAGAGTTGTGGGAATTAAAGGATATCACTCAGCTCTTTGGTCTTTAGAAATTCCTAGTGCATTCTCTCCACTGGTAGTGGTAGTGCTATAGTACAATTTAATACTATATACTACCTTATAAAGAAAGCAGAAAAGCTTAGTTAAAAATTAACTATTCTTTCCCCCAGCAAGAGACAGCTGGATTAATATTGCCCACCACTACACTGTTCCTGGGAGATACCTTCTCTGCAGCCACAAAGATCCAAGCAGAATGAGTTTTTTATCTGTATAGGACAGAAGTATTAAGCTGTGTAATGAATCTTTGGCTTAACATCAACAATACCCAGAAAGTTTGAATGAGTTTTCTGGACATTACGCACACAGATTGGGGGAAAAAAAAAAAATCAAAACCCAAACAAACAAACAAACAAAACCAACAACAAAAACCCCCACAACTTTGCAAATTTCAGAATCAAAGTCCAACATTTTTTATTAAATAAACAAATATCATCTACAACTACATTATCTGGATCAGGCTCTAAACTCACAACGATTATGAAAAAGCTTCCTTCATAATGAATGAAAATGATACCTAAATGCTTGTTCAAGATGCTAAAGACATTTTGGTGACATTTAAAACCAGCAAGTGTATTATCACTTGTAGCATTTTATTCCAAGAATACGATGAGTTACATCAAAGTAACATTTCTGGTTGGCATGACACTAATGATTAGTTCTGTTTCACAAAGTTCAGAGTTCCATCATGCAGTACAAACAGCGAGTGAGAGCTGCAGAGTGTGGTGTTATCAAACAATGAAGATCCCATCATGAATCTACAGGCAAATCTGGTCAAGACGTAGCCATTTCCTCAGCCATCTTACAGCAGCTGAAAGCCCCACTGAATGTCCTCTGCATCCCTGCAGGACTGCAAAGTTTGGACCCAGAACTGCTTTGGCTAGAGCAGGAGGAATTTGCACCACGGGCATGCTCCTAGAAAAAACAGTTGAAAGGACAAAGGTGTTTGTGTCCCACAGAAGATCTGCAGCAGATCTATTGAGATGGGGTGCTAAGGGGCTGGCAAAACTGGCAAAAAAGGTTTTAGCAACCCCTTAGTTAAACTGTCATCATCTAGCATAAAGTGAAACTCTGACACTGATATGCTCTTGTCTCATACATTAAGGAGGCATAGAAAGAACGTTACTCTCTGAAATATCACAGCTGTGTTTATTTAGATTTATTTATATGAACTTTATTTAGAACTGCATTTCTTTAGTTCAATTTATATGAACTTACTTAATAAGCTTTTTGCCTTCAGTTAGATATCTCAGAGGAAGACTGATCATGTGAGCACACCAAACAACTTCTTATTTCCCAAAACACTTTTAGCTTTAGAAGGGTAGCTCTGCACTCTGACAAGACACATTAAAAAAAAAAATGGATTGCCATTTTCAAGGTTTAAGGTCATAGTAGTGTTGTCATAAGTAGAAGGAAAAAAACTTTCCAAGACAACTTTATGTGGGTAAAGTAGAGAAGAGTTTACTTATAGAGTTTTAGGTGTGGCAGTGGACTTACAATGTCAAAAGCGGAATAAATCATGCAAGAAATGGGCCTGTGAAGAAAATGAAGAAACCAGCCATAATGCCTTAAAAACTGAGGCTTTTACTCTATTGTAAAATGGATTCCTTGTCTTTTCCCCTGAGTCACCCTTCTCCTTCCCAAAAACCCTTGAGAAAACTCTTATCTCCCTAGCCTAGTATACAGGAATTCATTCTGGCAGGACTATGTGAAGTCCCCCTATTGGCCTTGAGTTAACCCTTTCCCCATTGGTTGTTAGCCCTAGATTCCTATTGGTTGTAACCAAAATTCCCTAAAAGCCTTTATATACCCCTGACCATGTGAATAAACTCTCTATCTGCATCCTCTCCAGTGGTCTCTGTGTGTCTCTTTGCCGGGGCATCTCGGGGACCACGTGGCCCGGGGGGAACGAAAAGAGAGAGCATTCCACTCTGCTGTTGCATTTAGGGATAGAGACTATAAAGGAGTATAAAGAGTACATAAAGGATAAAAAGAATATAAAAGAATATAAAAGAGTACAACACACATTGACAAGTAACAGAGAGAAAAGACTGGTGCTAGGTTGAACTCACAGCCTCAGGAATACCATATGAGCTATTTTTCCAAGCACCACCACTTCAAACATGCAGAGTAAATTAATCTGAAAGGCGTCCCTTTCATTTCATTCCTGGCTGGACACATACCCAGCCAACACCTGAGCCACTCTGCCATGTCTTACAGAAGCAAACAAGGGACAACAACCTGCCCCTCCCAGGTGAAAGACCCTTTCA